>JAZHFQ010000329.1:0-1200000 GCA_038387885.1 Spodoptera picta
TATACGTATCGTAAATTAATTATGTATGAAACATACAATCGATATGTTACATTTAGGCGCCATCTCTACGAGCGAGAGAAACCTGGTGATAGGATCGTCTTTGCATATTTCTTTAATTATACTCTGTTCTGTTCTCACGTTGATATGACAAATGATTCTTTTTTATATTTGGTTATAATCGATCGTACTTTTCATGTTTAATGGGCCGACGTTTGGCCACTATCTCGCATGGTAGTAAGCGATGATGCGGCCTGCGATGGAGCTCGTCTGCCCCATCTGCACCCCATCGTATTGGCATAATTGTCATCGTATCATCATCCCAATGATTCCGATATAAGTTGTAGCGATACACTCGCGCTGATGGAATAATTACTTGTTAGTAGAAATCTGTGGTAGAAATTACCCGACGATAAAAGTGCGGACCGGTCATGATTCTCCTACTTGTGGAGTCAGTGCCTTAGTTAATGATGACATTAACT
The DNA here is from genome assembly GCA_038387885.1 of Spodoptera picta. Lineage (NCBI taxonomy): Eukaryota > Metazoa > Arthropoda > Insecta > Lepidoptera > Noctuidae > Spodoptera > Spodoptera picta. Next base: position 480 of record JAZHFQ010000329.1, read on the forward strand.
AAAATGAAAAATCAGTTACATTTCATAGAGATCGTGATGCAGACTACACCTACTCTATGCCAATCTATCCAAGAGCTTGTTTTAACAGCTTTGTTTATGTGCCCTTTGGACACTGACAAAATATCTTTACTAGCTATAAGTATCCTAACTATACCTATATTTCCAAATATCCTTTTATCTGTTGTAACACCGGCTCCCGGTATAAAACACATTATAGACAAGAGGATATGAATTATGAATCGTGGAAGTTTTTGACACGAATCTTACTTTGACGTGGAGTTATGTTTCGTTGTCTTTCGGTGCGTGATTAACGTTACCGGACGCTCAATCATCCCCAATAGGCAAATCGCATTCGTAACTCCTCTAGTATTACAAGAGTCTATGGGCGGCATCAACTCCTTATCATCGATGCATCTGCTCGTTTACCGCACAATCTCATCAAAGTGTTATTTTTGAAACAGTTGTATTTACCTTGCTCCATTTACCATACAATATAATTTAACTTTACTTCTACAACTTCCTCTATTATAAATATAAAAAAATTGCTTGTTTGATAGAAGAGGGCTCAATAAACCGTTTAACATAAGAAGTATACATACGTATTACTTATTGTGGAACGTAAATAGATATAAAAAGAGCAAAATTGTGAACTTATTTGAAAAAATAAAATTGTTGTACTCGTATTTGTTGAATTTAGTTATTTTTTGTAATTCATGAAATGGTGATGAAATACCTTATATACGACGACTCCAGATGATTCGGGTGCTTCGAGCTCAAATCGCTCTCGATACATGAGCGCTCGGCTTGACTGGCATGCTTTCCAATACATTTCTTGCGTCGTGTCGACTAAAAAGGCGAAAAGTTGCATAATTTTAGGATTTTATCGAACAAATTTTGATTAGTATCTTTAAAACTTTTAAATCGACATTTGCAACGGAACACTAAAATGCTGCATATGTTAGTAATTTAGGTTACATCGCTGAGAAAGAAATAAAAGAAGAGATGGAACAGAGGAACAATCTTATACTTCTTTTTTTACTATTATATAAAGCTGAAGAGTTTGTTTGTTTGAACGCGCTAATCTCCGGAACTACAGATCCGACTTGAATAATTCTTTTTGTATTGGATAGTGCATTTATCGAGGAAGGCTATAGGATATAAAACATCACGCTATAACCAATAGGAGCCGAGCAGAGTGTGTGAAACTGCGCGTCTATAATATTTAAAAATGTATAATGAATGATTTGCTACAGTATTTGTTCAATAAGTGTACTATCGTAAACTTTGCCGTACAGTACATTAGCTATACTCGGAATTTTAATTCGATTCCAGATTTAACAATTTCAGTGTTGCAACGTTATGACAAGTACTAAATAGTGACGTTGCGAAATTATTCGATATGGAAATGGAATATTTCGGGATTTTGACGATTTTGACGATTAATTAACGATCTGAGATTTTTCTTTCATAATTGTGTGTGAAAATAATAAAAAAATGTAACCATGAAGGAACATAACAAATAAAACAGATAGATGTATAATTATTAATTATTATTAATTAATAATTTATTTTATAAATTGTCGCCGTCATTGCTATCGCTATCGCTGTCACTTTCTGTAACATTTATTATAAAGACACACACTGATTCTTTATCGATTTTTGTGTTCATCACTGCACTATTATTATGTGGTATCATTATTTCACAAAATGACAGTAGCTAATGTCAAATAGGAATGGAATTAAAATTCTGACTATAGTTATCAAGTAAGTACATATGTACATGTATAGTAATCAAATACAGATGATGTATATATAACCTATTATCTGTTGAAACACCGGCTCCCGGTATAAAATACATTATACCCGCAACTTTCAACAGACAAGAGGATGAAAAAAATAGTACTTACACGGATATATAGCAATTGCGTGTGGGTCGTCGTAGGAAGGTGCTAGGTTGAAATATTTCATTTGTATCTGATTTGGTGATGATGATGATTGTTTTTTATAGTTAGGCCACCTTATATAACTGTGTTTAATGAAGAATGATGGTGTTGAATACTTCGGACGAGTGACGTATATTCTGGAACATACATGAACAAGAACATGGTTATCATCGTCGAAGTAACTTGACTGCACGGTTGGCGCGGTGGCTGGGCAACTGGCTCCCGCGCAACGTGTCGCGGGTTCGATTGCCGCACGAAACAACTCTTTGTGTGTGTTGTTCCGGATGTGTGTGTCATGTGTATATGTATGTTTGTAAACGCACCCATGACACAGGAGAATATGCTAGTTAGTACAAATACCTAAACGTTCCTTAAGAATCACTCTATCTATTAAATAAAACCGCATCAAAATCCGTTGCGTAGTTTTAGAGATCTAAGCATACATAGGGACAGACAAACGGATAGCGACTTCTATATGATAAAGATAAGATAAAGATATGTTTATTTCTAAGTATATGGTACACTGAGATATTAAACTAAATATGGAATCACATATACTACCATTTCTGGTGTAGAAATTTTAAACAAGTTAAGTCCATGCCAATCGTAATTCTCATTTGATACAATTATCTTAATTAATTTAAATTCACTGAAAAAAATACATGTTTTGTCTAAATTATTATGTCAAAAATAAGTCCAGATAACACCAAAATACACAAAAAAAAATACAAAATTATACATATATGTCATAGTTACTGGTTCTAGTGTCAAACTTATTATCATAATGTCAATATTTCCAATAGCATTAAATATAAATTACAATGTCAAGAAGGGTGATTTAAAAATTCATTAACGGAATAAAAACACATGTCCAATATAGACCAACCTAGAAGCCTTCAAAAATAATGAAAAGTGAAAAAAAAATTATCGACCCTGGACTAATAGCTAAGTAAACATTTTACATTAAATTTTTTTTTTTTTAAACCTGTTGCCCCACACTAGGATTTTCTCCTGTGTCGTGGGTGCGTTTACAAACATACAATACCACATACACATGATACCCAGACCCGGAACAACAATCTGTGGATCACACAAAGAGTTGTCCCGCGCGGGAATCGAACCCGCGACACGTTGCGCGGCAGCCAGTTGCCCAACCACCGCGCCAACCGTGCAGTCAAATTGGTAACATTCTTAATGCAGGTGGTAATTTATTATAAATTTTTATTGTCATGCAACTGGCATTTCTGCTATACAGTTGCAATCTTTGAGGAGGCACAAGTAATTTTCCTGCATTTTTTTTTCTCAGTCTTTGTGAGGTTTGTTCATTCAATGAGAATAAATGAGGATGTTTTTTTACAAATAAACAAACCTCGACAATATACAAGCATGGGAGGGGAAGAATTTTTAAGTTTTGAAATAATGGCTTTTTTTATGGAATAGGAGGCAAACAAGCAGACGGATCACCTGATGGTAAGCGATCAGCGCCGCCCCTGGACACCCGCAACACCAGAAGAGTCACAGGTGCGTTGCCGGCCCTTTAAAAAGTAGTACGCTCTTCTCTTGAAGGTTTGAAGGCCGTATCGGTTCGGAAATACCGCCGACGACAGATCATTCCACAGTTTTGCTGTGCGAGGCAGGAAGCTACGTGAGAACCGCACAGTTGTGGCCTGCCAACCATCTATATGATGGGGATGCATATGCTGTCGTGAGGGTCGATGGCGAAAAGACGTGGCAGGTATCAGGTCAAACAATTCCTCAGAGCACTCCCCGTGGTATAAGCGGTAGAAAATGCACAATGAAGCTACATCTCTATGCATTGCCAAAGTGTCGAGCCGGTTTGAAACATCCGGACATCCAACAATCCGAACGGCACGCCGCTGAATGCGGTCCAGAGGAAAAAGCTGGTACTGGGGTGCCCCCGCCCAAAGATGAGAACAGTATTCCATGTGGGGCCGCACCTGTGCCTTATATAGAAGCAGGCGGTGGGTCGGGGTGAAATACTGCCTCGATCTATTGAGCACACCAAGCTTCCTCGAGGCTAATTTGGCCTTATCCTCTAAATGACCGCAAAACTAGACGTCGCTCGAAATGTTGACACCAAGTATTTCAATACCGGCTGAGGCAGTTTGGGGGGTGCTTTGAAACTGAGGAGAGACGACCAACGGCAGTTTCTTAGCGGTAAACACGCAGACTTGTATCTTAGTGGGGTTAAATTGGACCAAATTAAGTCCACCCCAATCAGAGATTCTCCCTAAAGAGGTCTCGATTTCAGACACGAGTCTGTTTCGGCTCTCCATGACGTTTTCCCGAGAAATGTTAGCGCGGCCGGTGTAGTAGGCATCGCCTGTGCTGTCATCCGCATAACAATGAATGCCGCTGATTTGCAGCATGTCATTGACATGGAGGAGGAACAATGTAGGCGATAGCAAGCAGCCTTGAGGGACACCTGCATTTACAGACATCAAGTCGTTCACCGTCGACGACGATTTTAATGCTTCTGTCTGCAAGGAAGTAGGAGACCCATTTGCATAATTTCTCGGGAAGTCCGTAGGAAGGAAGCTTCGAAAGAAGCGCTCTATGCCAAACCCGATCGAAGGCCTTCGCCACGTCTAAACTTACTGCCAACGCTTCCCCCTTAGACTCGATCGCCTGTGCCCACCGATGCGTTAGGTAAACAAGGAGATCACCAGCAGACCGACCTTTACGAAAACCGTATTGCTGGTCACTGAGCAGCTGATGATCCTCTAAGTAACGCAGGAGCTGGCAGCTAATAATGGACTCCATTATTTTCGAGAAGAGGGAAGTTATGGCTATCGGTCTGTAGTTAGACGGGTTAGATCGATCACCTTTTTTAGGGATTGGGTGGACTAAAGCTGTCTTCCAGGACGTCGGAACTACGCCTGAGGAGTAAGAGAGCCGAAAAAGACGTGTTAGAACTGGGGCCAACTCGGGGGCGCACATCTTCAAAACAATGGGTGGGATCCCATCAGGCCCGCTCGACTTATGGACGTCAAGGCATAAAAGCGCCAAACGTACCGTGTGCTGGTGGAACCGCACATCCGGCATATACCTTCCGCACCAAGGCACAACAGGAGGCTCGCACCCACCATCATCCAGTGTCGAGTTGGACGCAAAGATTTTCGCCAAAAGTTGAGCCTTATCCCTTGCGTTATGAGCTAACGAATCCTCACCCATGTGCAGAGGTGGAAATGACGGCCTGCAGAAATTGCTATCACCGCTATGGGACCTATATAGGCACGCGTAGACACGGGTGTGGTCGTCGTTATCTACACGCAGCCATAAGGTGGACAGGTCCCTACCTTCAAGATTACTGAGGCGACGTGGGCTGATATCGTCCCTGATGTACACGCACACCCCGGCCCTAGGCAGGAAGGAATGTTCCAGTCCATACCCAGGGTAGGTGAGGTAGGATGTGTCCAACGCAGACGATATCTGCGTCTCAGTCAAAAAGAGCAAGGCCGGTTTTGCTGTCTCTAGGTGGTGATGGACAGCATTGAGGTTGGTGTGTAATCCCCTTATGTTGCAGAAGTCCACATTCAGCGTGGCAAGGGGTGCCATGGTTATTCTGCTCTTGCCTCCAACTTTACGATGCGCAGTTTTGCCCCCCCCCCCCAGAGTACGATGTGGGGTGGCCTGGACGTCCACGCTCAGGGTAGTTAAGTTCTGAAAATGGACGTCCAGAGAGGGATTCTCCAACGCAGTTGGTACCCTCCTGGGGTAGAAACTCTTGTATCAACTGCGACATTATGAAGGGGGGGGGGTTAGGCCTCCGGTACCCTCACTCACTCGGCGAAACACAGCGCAAGCGCTGTTTCACACCGGTTTTCTGTGAGGCCGTGGTATTACTCCGGTCGAGCCGGCCCATTCGTGCCGAAGCATGGCTCTACCACGGTAAGAAATTGTTATTGGCTTGCAATGATCTGAGCATTCTGCTCCACTTATGGCTCTGATACATTTTTTTTGTACTGTGAATGCCCTATTTAACATCCACTGAATTACCCTATATCACTAGTCCGTAACGCAATACTGACGAAACATACCCATGATAAGCATTTATGACAGTTTGCTTACTAGACACTAGTTGTAACCTGCGAAGAGCATATACAAACTTATCAAGCCTGTTACACACTCGTTCTACATGTTCCTTCCAGTTCAGTTTGTTATCAATTAGTATACCCATAAACAAAGCTGACGGTTCTGGTTGCAAAATTGTACTATTATGTCGAATTGTTATTGTTGTTATTGGTAGGTTGCATGCTTGAAATTGGACTATTTTAGTTTTATTTATATTTACACAAAGATTGATGATTTGTCATCGAGCCATTTTATTACATTAATTAGTTCAATATTGGTGTTAATTTCTATGGCAGTAGTATTGGAACATTTTATAGTCAAAGTAGTATCGTCAGCAAATTGGATGCAGTCATATTTTAAACATTTATTGAGGTCATTTATGTACAGTATAAACAGCTGTTGACCCAGTATGCTTCCCTGTGGAACACCAGTATTATTAAGTTTTAACTCTGAGGCATATGTCATCTTAGTATTTTTTGCAATTCTAGATATGACAGTTCTTTGTTGGCGATCGGACAAATAGCTTTTAAACCAATCATACGCCTTACCTCTTATACCATAACTCTCTAGTTTTTTATAGTAATCTTTCATGTGAGACAAAATCGAATGCTTTACTCATATCCAAGAACACCGATAATGTAGACACTTTTTCATTGAGTGCATGGGCAATTAGTTTTACTAAAGAAAAACAGGCTAGGGTTGTTGAACAGTTTTTCCTAAAACCAAATTGATTTTCTACTATTAGGCCATATTTAGTTACGAAGCTATTTATTTTATCATGAAATGCTTTACATACGTTTTGTAACTGTGCAATGGCACTTCATCGTCATCATCATTGGCTCGCCTGGCACTTTCAGGCGTCACCGAGTGGATCCAGGAAAAGTAGTGCAGCATGAAAATAAAACGAGCAGGCACACTGCACCCCAGACCATGCACACTGAATCCAATCTGAAAGTCGAGTCATAGTCAACTCATTTATTTTGATTATAGCTAACAAGTGTGGGAGAGCCATGCTTCGACACGAATGGGCCGGCCCGACCGGAGTGATACCACGGCCTTACAAAAAACCGACGTGAAGCAACGCTTGCATTGTGTGTCGTCATATAAGTGAGGTTACCGGAGGCCCAATTACCCTCCCCTTCCCCAATCTCCCCAATCCCTGAATCCCCAAATATCCTCAACCTCCTAATCCCCAAAAGGCCGGTAACGCATTTGTAACGCCTCTGGTATTCCATGTGTCAATGGGCCACGCCGATTGCTTACCATCAGGTGATCCGCCTGCTCGTTTACCGGCTTATGCCATAAAAAAAAACAACTCTTACGTCTAACTAATCTCGCTAACTTACGTTATTCAATAAATTCGATTATATAAGAGCAACCTTGCACCAACCAAGAAAGTAAAATATAGCTTCCTTATGCGTACTACTAAGTATTTACTGAACGGTATAACCTGGTTGTCTTCAAGGTCCGAGTGAATAGGTTGCTTATGGGGAGACGTGCTCAATCGTAGGCCTCATCATCGCTTACAACCAAGGCCTTTAGCCAAACGCCACTTTAACGCTTGTCTACAAAGAGTAGAAATCAAACTGCATGGGGATGACACTGACAAGTGTCAAAATTTACGTCAATTTCATTTCATTTGGTTTTCTATTCTACATGTAAACAAGCGCTAAGTGGCATTTGGCTACAGCTGCAGGCGTAATAGCGGGCAAACGTCGGCTCATCAAATATAAAACAAAAATCTACGCAAAAGTACATACTTACAAATGTGAACCAGCCAGTGGTGTTGGAAGCCAGTACCATGCCGTTGTCCCAGATGCAAGACGCGTTGCTGTACTGATGCCGCCCGCAGACGTACGACTCGGGCACGTGCTGCCTGTCTACCAGCTTACAAACAGACAAATCTGATAAACTCTTGTGATCCTAACAGTTCATTATACGGTTCTGGACAGGCCTAAACCCATTAAGCAAAAGTATATTTTTCTTTCTTGCTTTTCTTCTCAAATAAGCTTTACAAGAAAAGCATATCTGATACAGTAAAGTTAAAACAATTTATTTTTGACTGAGGGAAAATTCTAATACTTACATATTTTGACTTGGAATTAGTCGTAATCATATTAGTCATCTACCCAGATGACTAATTTTTATTATAATGTCCGTCTGGTAGATTATTTAAAAACTTTAGACACGTATTTTTATATTTTCTGTTCTGTTTACTAGGTTATCTGGATGCTATACAAGCTGTCATTTCTCGGGGGCATGTCACAGAAGTCATAAAGGTTCAATGTCAGAGAAAGTTTCGGGCCAACAGTCAAAAATACGGCTATAATAAATCGTTTAAGTTCGACAGTATTTCAGAATAAGCGACAGCAATGTTTCTTATTGGAGTTTTTGGAATTAGGAATAATATCAATTACTTGTTTGAGTTTGTGTGTGTTAAGCCGCGTTATAAAGCTAGTGACAAGACGGCGGCGTGTAGTTCGCACTTACGGATTTCCGTAATTAACAGAAAAATGAAAAAATATTTACCTACAATTTTTTTATTGATTCGGACTCAGAATCGATAGCCGAGTTACCTCCTAGAAAATGACGCGGCTTTAAAACAACACCTTCTATAAGTTATTAGAATGCTACTCACTCCTTCTTTTTCATAGAACTCGTCACAACGGTCTGTGTCCACCGACCGAATTTTATAAATTACCTTCTCCCAGATATTGTTTGGGTTGTCTGTAACAATGTACAAATTAACTTTAACAAACGCGATAAGCAAGAAATTTAGAATTCAGTGCCGGAACTTATCATTATAAATCATTATTATTTTACATCATATCATATTTTAATGTTATTCATTATCAATCTCAATTGAGATTTTTTGTATTGAATAACATTAAAAATACATTTTTATTTTTTATTTATTATATTACATGGGACTTACAAGTAACATATAACATAACATCACGCATTTTTAACCCTGAAGGGGTAGGCAGAGGTGCACACTAGGGCATTTAATGCCACTGTACAATATAACACCCACTTTTCACTATTTATGTTAAGAGTTACATGTAATAGGGGTTTTTTTAAGGGGGGAAAATCATCGAATTACTGCTCCCACCTGGGTGAGGCGGGAGGGAATGTCAGACTCTTACTGACTAAAAACCACCCCGTTCCTTCTACTGCACGTCGAGCCGGAGCCCCGGTAACCCGTTAGGTTCTCCGCGACAATGTAATAGGGGGTAAGCCTATTACCATATACTGGGCACATTTCCAGACTCCGAGCTACTACTGAGATTTTTTTGAAAACCCAGTAATACTTTGCCCGACCCAGGAATCGAACCTGAGACCCCTTGCCCGGCAGTCGCACTTGCAACCACTCACCAACGAGGCAATCTTACTTACAAGTACTTATTTACAAGTAACTGATGAAAAATTTCACTTTTAGCACTTCGTCGTCCATTCAATATAATAATTCGTAATTCGTCCAAAAAAGTGTTTTACCATCTGTATATCCGAAGAGGTAAAGATGATCAGAGTCGTACGAAATGTCCGGGAAGCATATGGGCATCAATGGACCTGTTCACAAAATTTTCAGAATTAAAATTATAGGCTGGAAAGATTTTCTACCATCGAGTAATAATTACAAGACTGGTAACAATTAAAGAGCTCCTAATGTTTTTTTATGGGTTAAGCCGGTAAACGAGCAGATGCATAATCTGATGCCTAAAACTAGCCTAATACTAATACTTTAAGATATTTGAAATATAATGTCTAATCACCACCGAGTTAAAATGTTGTCACGGGACGGCCCTGTACGTTTCGCTTAATGCCCAGTTACCATACCTTGTGATTAATTCTAAACGCTTTTCCTATTTACACGATACTCATATTCGCCCACATTATGTCTGAGCAACCGGAACATAATCATGCCTCGTCTGACATATGTATGTTATACTATTACAAAATTGTGACTAGTAGGTATTATTGTAAGTTACAATTACAAGGAACTTACTATCATCCGGAATAGCGAGTTTGATGACAGCAATGCTGCTGTATACAGCAGTTTTGTACTCGGGGTGAGTGACGTAGGAGACCGGCCGGCAATACACCGCCACGTCGCCCTCCGTAATAAACATCGCTTGACTTTGCTCTCTGAAATAATATATTATCAGTTCATGGTATCTGGTATCAATGTATTATCAGAATACAAAACTTAATGTCAATTTTAAAGTTAATTACGTGACGAAATTAAACGGGTTCTATTCCCGGATCGGGCAAAGTATCAGTTACTACTGAGAATTTTTAAAACCCAGTGCTACTGCACGGAGTCTGGAATTGTGCACAGTATATGGCTATAGGCTCACCCCCTATTACATGGGACTCATAATATAAATAGTGAAAAGTGTGTGTTACATTGAACAGTGGCATAATGTGCACCTCTGCCTACTCCTTCGGGGATAAAAGGCGTGTTGTTATGTTATGAAATTAAACAACGATTTAAGCATACATTTAAACGGTTTAACTTACAAAAATATTTGCTTCGGTATCTTGGCAATATCGTCTGCATTGGCGAGCGCATATTTGTGTTTAATGAGTACGATTCCAGTTACAACTTCTTCAACCTCATCGATATCTTCTGTGGAAATTACAATTTCGATAAATCCTCTCAACACGAGAAGAGTTAAAGTGCATATGCGATTTATTGCAATCAACATATTAAATTTTCTACTAGGAACTTAACGAAGACTAACACAGACAAGCAGCAAGAAGCATATCAATTGTGCCTATCATTCACTCATTTCCTAGTAACTCACATCAAACACAATAGGTTAACCGAGTATAATATGTTTAGATGCCTTACTCAAGTATACTATGAATAATCCAAGCCAACTGAAGTCGGAACTTCGTCCCATGTTACCATCATCTAAAATGATCTCCTTCTCCATGTCGCACTGACTTGTAAAACATTGCTCTGTAACAATCATGTTAAGGGACATCCATAAATTAAGGGAGGCATTTATACAGTAAGATGATTTTAATAAATAACATGACATGACATCACGCCTTTTAACCCCGAAGGAGTACATAGAGGTGCACATTACGGCACTTGATGTCACTGCACAATGTAATACTCACTTTACACTATTTTTGTTATGAGTCCCACGTAATAAGGGGTGAGCCTATTGCCATATACCGGGCACATTTCCAGGCTCCGTGCTACCACTGAGATTTTTTTTTACACCCATAAATAACTCGAGACCTCTTGCCCGAATGTCGCACTTACAACCACACGACCAACGAGGCAGAGGATTTTAATAAATTTAATCCAATATCATGTATAATTGACATATATAAGTACTTTTCTCCGTATTTCTTTTTCTTTTTATAATTATTTGAAATGTATAACGCATTGGTTTTATGATTGTAATGTTTTAATTGCAATAAATGAATAAGGAGAGAAAAAATTCCGCTTTATCGCACGTCAGTCATAACGCAATCATAACACACAAACAATTGCTATTAGTTTCATTACCCAAGTAACATGATGGAGAAATATTTATTTTAAACCTTTGTAGCCCCGTCATTGCATCCTAAAGGCCTGGTCGTTTCCGACACTAATCCAACCTTGGCAATCACATAAACAACAACATAAAGGACCCAATTTTTATTCAATACTAGCTTCTGCCCGCGAATTCGTACGCGCAATCCCGTTTTCTCCCATTCCCGTAGGATTTTCAGGATTTTTTTCTGTCATAAGACCTTTTCCTGACAATAACAAATACAACGAAAAAATAATCAGCCAAATCGGTCTAGCCGTTCTCAAGTTATGGCGTGACAACGGATAACGGGTTTCATCTTTATGTATATAAGATTAAGTGTCACTCACCAAAGAAAATCACTACTATTTCCAGTAACACTAAAATTCTTATATCCATAATATTTAGAAATACATTTTATACGAATTTAGCTTCAATTAAAAGTATATTAACGTTTTGATGCGCCTTTTACAGCGACAACTTTGAGCGTGTAACTTACGAGCCAAAGACTATATATGCATCCATTGTATCTTAGGCTTAGCGCACACCGGCGGCGACTAAGATACTAAGAATAAAGCAACTTAAAATAAACCTTAATAGCTATGGGCATACGGATGAAAACGGCACACCCAAGATGGTAAACGCGCGGTGCGTCGTCAAGCTTCTTTGGCATGCCGTTGTTTTGTATACTGGGCCTTATAGCCATACTTCGTAATAGCAACAAACACAAATCATTCAACCAATGGAGTCTGAACTGAATGTGACAAGCCCACCACGACCTCCCAAAACCGCTGCAAATCCTGTAAGCCAGGATCTACAGTAGATACAACCATGAAAACACCTGAACAATGAAGTTCGGCGCGTCCCAGGGACATGAATAACTGTCTTGGTTCCCGCAACGAAGTGAATCAGAAGATATTACAATTACTTTAGAACCTAATATTGGTACGTGACGGTGGCAAGAAACTTGAGGGTTTGTCTTCATTCCCTTGGAAAATGGGTAGGCCTTTAGTATGGGACGTCACTTGCGCCCCATATTAAATCCCATCTTCCAAGCTCAGCTTGTCGAGCCGGTGCTGCCGAGAACTTAAAACGGCGAAAGTATAATAGCCTGATTGGCAATTATGCTTTCAAACCGTTTGGGGTTGAAACTTTAGGGCCCTGGGGCCCAAGTGCACATCTTCTTTACAAAGATATTGTAAAGAGGCTGGTTGACACTTCAGGTGATCGAAGGGCTGGCTACTGCCTTGGGCAAAGATTAAGCATTGCCAAGCAACGTAACAATGCTGCCAGTCATACTGATGCTTTTAAGTAACATTTTTATTATTTTTACGGTGTAAATATTTAGTTTTTAGTTATTTGTATTTATAACATTAATTAAGTTGTACTTAAATATCGTGCCATCTCTGTCATGCTACAAAGAATTTGTAGTGACAGAACTATGATTTTGCACGATTCCAAATTAAGGCTTTGACTGCCAATAGAAAACTGTTGAAGGCAAATCCTCTGCTAATGTCGGTCACTGGTGACCCCCATGGCGTTTAATGTGTTAAATAGCGTTTGAGTATTTGGATGTTTGTAAAGACAAAGAAATTGAGTAGGTAGGAGTAACACTCAAGCTGAAACGTAGGTTACAATGTGATATACAGTTGCTTATAGACAGACGTGCTTCATCGTAAGCTCTATCACTTACCACCAGGCTAGTCCTAGGCAGGCCAAACATCGACCCATCACATATGTATGTCAAACAAATTTTACTTAGAACTCCATGCGTTCATTACTGTATGTTTTCAAATAAACAGATTCCTACATTTGTTGTTGTTTTGTGCTAAAAGTGAGAAGACAATGCTACATCTGTACTCCAGCAACAAATAGAACTATGTTCAATATTACAGAATTTTGTCAAACAATGTAATGTTACGAATTTAATTTATTTCCCGAAGACATGCAGTTCATATTACATTTTATTATACTTTCGACATTAATGTTACAAATCCTAAGGAAATATAATTATCGCCAAAGTTATAGATTAAAGTGTGATAATTTTTCAATATTTTATACATATATACATACATTATATATAACCTCACGCATGTCACCCATGGAGCGAGATAGAGACTGTGGATCGCCAATTGCTACGATTTTTACATACCTCTTTCGCTTCCTCAACAGTCATCAGTATCTTCATGCATGCTCGTCGGTTAAGGGTACTTTTAATTTGGACCTTCTTTAATATATTTTATTATGTCGAAAAATCGAAATAACGTATTTTTGTTCGACAAAACTACCTATTGACTTGTGACTGTTGTATCGCAATAGACTTACCCTCTATTATATAAGAATCACTCTATCTATTTAAATAAACCGCATCAAAATCCGTTGCGTAGTTTTAAAGGTCTAAGCATACATAGGGACAGACATACGGCGGATAGCGAGCTTGTTTCATACTATGTACTAATTACCATAATATTATGAAAACATTTCATCTATGAGATACTTCTAACAAGATATTATATTGTATTCATACAACCATAAATTCAGGCGTTTCCTGACAAAGAGACACTATTGTGACATTCTATTAAAGAACCCATAAAATACAAAGGCGCTCTCTGTTCCAACACTAAGATGGAATGGCTTCCTAATCCAGCTTCTACCTGCCTCTAGCACTACAGGCTTTTATCCTGTGCAGTTTCAAAGCACTTAATCCAACTACTTTTGTAATAAAATTACCTACTCATTGCTACTAAGAACGGGATTCCTTAGCATTTACCTATATTTTAATCGATATATCATTTGCACAATTTGTCATTTAACATCAACTATGCGATGGATTTCATACTATTTTTTTAATTACACTAATCTATATATATAAAAATGAAACCCATTTCCCGTTGTCACGCCATATCTTGAGAACGACTGGACCAATTTGGCTGATTTTCTTTGTTGTGTTTGTTATTGTCAGGAGAAGGTTTTTATGATAGAAAAAAATCCTGAAAGTCTTATGGGAACGGGAGAAAACGGGATTGCGCGTACGAAATCGCGGGAAGAAGCTAGTATATTATAAATGTAAAGTTTCGTTTTTTGGATGTTTGTCCGTCAATCACGCTGAAACTACTGAACGAATTTTGATTAAATTTGGTATACAAGCAGGCTGACTTAGGTGATAGGATACCCCGATACGATACTATAACTACATTAAATGCTCCCATGAGATAAAACAGGAATACGCGGGCAATGTCGCGGGTAAAAGCTAATACCTAATAACTCGTAACAACTCACATTGAAACCACAGTGTGCATAAAGTTTTGCGTGTAACATTATTTCAATAATCTGTAGAGAGATGCAAAAGAAAAAATTGAAAAAAAAAATATTTTTTCCAATATTCCTTTAAAAGTTATCGTTGAACTGTATTTTATTCAAAAACAATACGAATGATACAATTCCAGTTTCACGAACTGATAGGAATAAAAAAATCTGTAAAAACAGCGTGGAGTGGACGAATTAAATATGAAAACTCAACGTCCAATACCACGGACCAGTAAATTTGATGCACGAATTTATTACCGATATTTCTGAAATAAATAGAATCTCTGTTTCTATCGGAATATTTCTATATTTTAACCTACTTCAGACCTCCAATTTCATTTCCAAGTAAACATGCATTTACGCAAATGATTTTACTATATACATACACTAGGTACTCCCGTGGCTTCACACGCTCTGCTCAGCTCGTAGAGTGATGTTTTATAGCCTATAGCCATCCTCGATAAATGCGCTATCCAACACATAAGAATAATTCAATTCAGACTTGTAGTTACGGAGATTAGCGCGTTCAAACAAAAAAACAAACTCATACGTTTAGTATAGTATAAGATAGATACTAACGAAAACCGCTCCTGACGTATTCTAAAAGACAAATCGATGCAACTGTACCAGGAATTCAGAAACCATCTGGTTTTGAATTCTCTATTAATGGACCTCCTAACATAATGCTTTTGAGGTAAGACTCAAGCTATCTACCGCTATATCAGAATCGCATTGTACCAGGAACTCAGAAAGGCGAGGCGATCTATTATTCCAAATTTCAATAGAGACAAAGTTCGGCACGTGACCGATGTCCGCTGGGACACTCGCGTGGTTCTCCGTTAGTTAGGGTGGGCACACACTGGTGGACAATTGAATGGATACCCGGGGATTAATCGTGAGACTGCCCGAATGTGTATTTATCTTAGTTATCGTTTGCGGATGGGTTCATGTTTTCGGCTTACATTCAATCCTGCATGTGACCCACTTAAATGATAAGTTTTAAATGGTTATTTTCAGGTTAATAGTAAATAGAAACTGTTTTTAGAAAGATTGCAAAGTAATGAGATGATTACGTTGTTAATTCAAATTCCGATCACAATATCATGACTACGTATGTCAGTAAAGATTAAAATAAACTTTAGCCATCCAGTATCAAATACCATGGCCAGAATTTAGTATAATTCTTTTATAACCTCCGTTTAAAAACCCGAATTCAACCTCCCCTTTTTAAAGTCTGTAAATTGTAGGTATCTTAAGAGAACTTAAGATTATCTATACATATAATAAAATTGTAGAAAAGTGCTGTCTGTACATTGAAAATAAAAATAAAAAAAATAGCAGGGGCTATATATGTCGATGTCGAACCCAAAAATGTAACTAACTTTTTTTTTGCCTGTTTGTCTGTTTGTCTGTTCACGCTAATCTCAGAAACGGCTTATCCGAGTTGGATGCGGTTTTCACGAATATATTGTGGTATGCTTCAGTTATGCTTTAGTGTTTGTTTCATGTCAATCGGTTCATAAATAAAAAAGTTACGTCAAATTAAAGAATCACGTCGAACACTATCTATCTATATCTATACATATAATAAAATTGTAGAAAAGTGCTGTCTGTAAATTGAAAATAAAAATAAAAAAAATAGCAGGGGCTATTGTTATGTCGATTTCGAACCCAAAAATGTAACTAACTTTTTTTTTGTCTGTTTGTCTGTTTGTCTGTTCAGGCTAATCTCAGAAATGGCTTATAAATATATATATATATATATATTTAACAGGGTGCGGAAAAGGTGATAGTGGTTTTATTCCTCAGATAACTCTCATTCCAAAAAATTTTCCGTTTAATTTTAAACGAATTCAGTTTCCAGTGAGCCTATGTTTCGCCATGACAATTAATAAAGCTCAAGGTCAGACTCTAAAAGTTGTGGGTATAGATCTAAGTATCAGCTGTTTTTCGCACAGTCAATTGTATGTGGCTCTGTCCCGTGTTAGCAATCCCAGCAGCCTGTATGCTTTCACCCCCGATGGCCATACGTCTAATATTGTATATAGAGAAGCATTACAGTAAAGTAGGTTTTTTAGCTACCCAAAATGACTGTGATTATGATCCAAATCTAAAATAAAAATAAGTATATATTTAAAAAAAAACGCTGCTCATAGTCACTATTCTACGCGAACGAAGTCGCGGGCACAGCTAGTCAAACATATTTCTATAAACGACATCAAAATCGCTTCAGTCAATCGTGAGACAATAGCGCCGAAACATACAGGTACACACGGCCACACATCAATGTATACAAAACCAGTTTATCCTGGTATCGCGTCGCATCATCTTTCCGCACATTTAACGTTCAGTTTATATTGGTTATGTAAAGCTCGATGTGTAGCCGTGTGTACAACTGAGAACCTACTTCTTTTTTTTAAATCGATTAAAAATAATGCAAATGGCAGAGAAAGTATTGTATTAAGAGTTTCTATTTATATCTCCTCAGGGAGTATTAGAGGTAATATTCATAGTTTAAATCACGTACTATTCAGCCGAATATTCAAATATTTAAATAGCCAACAACGTATCGTAAGTTAACCAAATATTAAAACGAGGCGTGCAATGTTTAGGTAAATAGTTTACTCAATTACCGATACAGGTATGCTTTGAGCCCGTTCAGCTTTTATTCCTACGCCATAGATATTATAATTTAGGCTTTGGAGAATTCCCTCTAAATACATTTTATCTCTTACCTAAGTAATTTAATATAGTTTACAATTATAGCTCAGCCTCTTTCCTGTAGATAATTAATATTATTACCAGCACATTGTGATCAAGTTTTTTTATGTGATATGCCGGTAAAAAAGCGCACGGATCACCTGATGGGACCTGGTAAGCAATAGGCGCCGCCCATGGACACCCGAAACACCAGAGGTGTTACAAGTGCGTTACCAGCCTTTTAGGAATCTAAGGATTATTGGGGATTCGAGGATTGATGAGATTGGGGGGAGGGTAACCTCACTCACACATCGAAACACAACGCAAGCATTGCTTCACGTCGGTTCTCTGTGAGGCCGTGGTATCACTCCGGTCGAGCCGGCCCATTCGTGCCGAAGCATAGGCCACACTTAAACAGTTTACGTTATACAGAGAGTATAAATGTAAAGGGTAATATGATGTATTTAATCAATTTATAATCATCGTACCAGCCACAACACACCGCTGTACGTACACTCTTCAATGACTTTTAGATTAACTGATTGGAGGAACCAAAAGATACTCTGTCGTACCACCATAGCATTTACAAGTACGTTGCCGGCATTTACTTTTTTTCACGTACCGCCAAGTGTAGCGTCAGGACGTCCATCCGCAAGGTACGACCTGATTAAGGTCGCAGGGAGCCACTGGATGGAGGTCGCTTCCAACCGGCCTATCTGGAAGTCATTGGGGGAGGCCTATGTCCAGTAGCGGACGTCCTGTGGCTGATATGATGATGCCGGCATTTAGCCTCGACCTTTATAGATGTTAATAAAATCAGTTACCTACCATTTACATTAAAAGCATTGAGCTACAAACTAAAATCTGTAACACAAGTCTTTACTATGTATTACTAAAATAATAAAGGGGAATCGTGCCATACTCGTTTTATGGGACTTAAAATTATGAGCGTAGTACTGACGTAAGTTAATTATATTAATAATGTCATAACTTTTACTGCTTCGCTCGTAAAGTAAATATTACGATAGCAGAATCCATAATCCGACTGGCAACGGGTGATAAGCAGATCCGTAGCATTTTGTTTTATTGTTAGATCAGGCTCGGTATAGCTCGTAAATCGATTAGGAACTAGTTTTATAATAGTTTATGGAATTTACAGTCTTGGTAAATTCCATAAGAAAATCCGACCCAGGGACTGAATCAAAGGATAGAGAGATATATAATTGATTTATTCTGATAAATCTGTGAAACCTATTTTTTTGATGACGGGGGAAATCTTTAAAACGCGGCCAGTTTTTTGAGGAGAAAGACCAGGGCTTGTGGGATTTTTACCTAACTACAATCACCCCGGTGGCCACCCTCAACACCTGTAGAGAACACTGGGTCCTGTTACAGATCTGCCCCGGAAACCCCACAGTGCAACGTCTGATGCAGCACATCCCAAATATATGTGATACCTAGCACAATTAGAACTTAGTCCGAAGTTTGGCAATAGGCTCTCTATCATGTAATCAAGTCAGTAGTGTTCTTACTGGGGGTCTTAGTCTGAATGACACTTAAGTATTATAAAGCGAGAGTTTTTGTAGTTTAAATTTATGATTATAAATAATTATAACTTCACACATACGACGCAATCATTGTTTCACGTCGGTTTTCTGTGTGGCCGTGGTATCACTCCGGTCGAGCCGGCCCATTCGTGCCAAAGCATAACTGCCCCACACTTAATAGAATAATGAAATACGGGGCAGGCTGGAAAAATCCGGATAAAAAGTACGAATCTTATAGGTAACTTTACCCAGCTTTACCCATCATATCATTTATAAACTTTTTTTCAACAAATCTTTAAATAACTCCTGCTGGGGTGTCGTTATAAATTCTTTATGCGGCAACCAGCATAAAAAGAACTTAAAAGGTGTACGGTGTAACCTTCAATTTCATTTAAAATTCAGGCAGAGGTGCCAACGTTCGCGGGGCCCTCTAAAATGGTTGGTTGTTAAGAAGATTTCTTCAGTGGTCCAAATGAAATCTGAATTTTCTACTTATTTCAACATTAATTGCGAATTTTTGTTTCATATGCGAACGAAAAAGTCTTTAGTAGTACATGTTTGTCACGGAAAATTCTGTAGCCTTTAACTTTTTAATTAATTTCTAATTATTACAATTTTCACTATTTCTAGATAATTGTCTCAAAATTACCAATTCATCGTCTATCGATCCATAAACGCGACTTATTAATAAAACCTCCACCGCTTTCTTGATCGATTCTTCTTTTAACTCTGGCGTCCTTGACAAATCTCATTGACATACAATTTTCCAACCATCCTGTCTCACCACCAATATGAATATCAAAATTTTTGTTGCTCTAAAAAGATTTTATACATTTTGGTAAGATAAATATTATTGTACGAATAATGTAATTTTTATATGAAATAATTTTCCCTGGCTTATGTACATTTAAGTTGTATACTGTTATTTCCAAGATAGATGTACCCCACAAAGGTCGCAGGAGGCTGCAGAACTTACTTCCAGCCGGCCTATCTGGAAGTTATTGAGGGAGGCCTTTGTTCGGTAGTGGACTTCATATGGCTGATATGTTATTATGATTATGATAATTATTTCTAATATCTGGCGTTTGTCATAACAAGAATGTGAGGAAAATACAGGATAAATATTGTTTATTTAAAAGTGCTTATATACTTAGTTACTATATACTGTTTTTATGGCATAGACCAGTAGACGGATCACCTGATGGTAAGCAATCGGTGCCGCTGATGGACACCCGCAAGATCTATTGAGATACAAGTACTTTGAATGCCTTTAAGGAATTGAAGATTTAGGGAGTGAGGTTTGGGGATTGGGGATTGAGAATGGGGGAGAAGTTTCCGGTTCTAGTTCTAGTTGCTGGTTTTTTATGGGGTCGTGGTATCTCTCTCGTCGAGTCAGCCTATTTGTGGCAGAGCATGGGTCTATGAAATATGATAATATTTATACTACGTAAGAGAAAACTATATAATTGTTATTAAGTTTTCGAAAAGGCAACATTTTTTTGTAATATAGAGCAGAAATCATAACTTACTTTTAGTGTTTTCGTTCACCGTAAGTTTGAGGTGCCTAAACCTACCTTCTAAATTATATGTACCTTCCTAAAGTTACATGTGGACTTCTTGACGATTTATCCATGCCAAAGTATCAGGGTTGCCATGACATAAAATTAACTATAATATTTTAGTTCCAGTGGTAATCAATTTGGCCACAGAAAATGGCAGACACCAGTTCCTCAACATCAGAAGTACCCAAAGCGGAATACCATCAAGTTGGCGACGGTCCAGATTACACCCACCTTGAAACTCCTCTCCTTCAGGGTCTCCAGAAACTATCTATACTTGAGCTTCGCGAGACCAGGGACGGATTTACTAGAGTTCAAAGAACTTTGTACTAGTAAAGGATAGATATATATAATTTTTGATTCTATTGTTATAGTGGTAAGGTATGTTGTTACTTTTTAATTTTTAGATGATGTTTTCTATATTTTTACTTTAGTCCATAATTTTAACTGTTAGAAATATTTCTTTTTTATTGTGTTTACTTTGTATACTTGAGGAATATACATCCTGAATTCAGTCAATATAGTGAGATGTTGATTTTGTCAGTTTTTTATTGAGAATTAATACTGAACAGTATGTTTACTATGCTTAAATGCGTTTTTAAAAATACGTACACACTAGACAGACAGCCACTACGATTGTATGCTACCCGAAGCTGTAATCTACTGTAAATAATCTAGATCTTCCACTATAACAATAGTATATCTATATGATAGTGATATAAATAAGTTAATGATATTGATATTTTCGTCCGTAATTTATTTGTTTAAAATATTATTACTGAACCACAAAGTTGGGCCCATTAATTTGAGGTAAAATATGTGTTCGTATTTCGTCCTGTCGTATTCCACCCCGTATTATTAACTTTATCTAATTGTAAGTGTATTGTAATGTCAAAAAATAAATTAGAATTGACAAACTAGTCTAATGAAGTTTTATTTCGGTGACGAAGGCATGTTTTTCCTCAAACGGGCAAACAAGATGGCCTCATAGTACTTGCACGCATTTCATAACTACACTTACTAACGAAACTTGCGACTTTCTATTTTCCGCCTTGGAAATTTTTTTGCGCATTTATATCCTTGAACCTAACTTCTCCCAACAATAACGAACATAACAAAAAAGAATTAACGAAATCGGTTTAGCAGTTCTCGAGATTCGCGCTTAGCAAAACATTTCGTGATTCCATTATAGAAGATAGTCCTATATTGTGCTAGCGGCAAACTGCTCCACAACATGACACGAGTTCGATCCCACAGGGATCAATCCTTTACACATATTATCTACAACAATTTTAGCACTAAAAATAATATCAAACATAATATGTTCCATTCCTACTTCGTGTTATTAGGAATTTCGCATCAAAAACCGAATAAAATTAATTTAAAGACTCATTATTTAACAAAATGTTGAATTTAATGAGGTAGAACGAATACGATCTAAACCATCACTTGATGGTAGAAACCGGCGCCAATCATAGACACCTGCTATGTCACAGAATTACAAATGCGTTGCCAGTATTTTAGTTTTAGTAGGTATTTGAATGGGGCAAAGATTAGGCCTCCAGTAATCTCACTCACATGCAGCGAAACACAACGCAAGTTTTTTTTGTGAGGCAGCCGAGGTGTCCCTCCTGTCGAACCGGCCCATTCATACCAGAGCCCAGTTCTCCCACACTGAAATAATATCTGTATTGTGTAACTTGGTATTGCACTCAAGACCTCTTGTTAGCTCATTAATCACGTAACACACTACACGATATTCACATTCGGTTCCACAATACAACTGCACGTACAATACAATTGTAGTACTTGGTAAATAAATAAATAAACTCATGGCTTTGTTCCATGTACATAAGGCATAACCTATGTATAGGCTATGTATCGATTCTGAAACTCCGTGCTGAGTAGTTGACAATATATATATATTTTTTTAAGGGGGGAAAATCATTGAATGACTGCTCCCGCCTGGGTGAGGTGGGAGGGAGTGTCAGACTCTTACTGACTAAAAACCACCCCGTTCCTTCTCCTGCACGTCGAGCCGGAGCCCCGGTTACCCGTTATGTTCTCTGCGACTCCGAATCGGCATCGGCCCTATTGGGCCCCATCTGTGGTGGTCTGATGGCTCTATGAGGCGCGCGCGGAACGCGACGCGCCGTACGCTCGGGTCTGTTTCTGGTCGGACGGGAAGCCACCCATGCTCGCCGTCCGCAGGCCCGCACTTACGGTGGCTGGAGATCGTCCCGCGATCCCCGACGCCCGGTGTGTCCTTCGCGATGGCTGGGTTGCGAGGAGGCAGCGCTTCGCTGCCTCACGCGTCCCGCCGCCTCCTTAGCTAGCATGACTGCTTCGCAAAAGGAGGAGACAGCATCCCAGTCCCCTCGCTCCGCATCATGGCCTGCACTAGGCCCGGACGCGAGAGGTCGCCATCGCCGATTACTTCCCTGAGGGCACGGTGGTGCTCAGCCCACGCAGGGCATTCCGCTACAGTGTGTTCCACCGTGTCCTCAGGGCGGTCCTCGTAGTGATGACACCCAGACGTTTACTCCCGCCCCATCCGACACAGGTACCTCCCGAAACTCCCATGTCCGGTGAGGACCTGCGTCAGGAAGTAGTTGACAATACTTTTGAGAAAAAGACTTGTCTTACAAGTTAAAAGTACGTTGCCGGTCTTCTTGGGGTCATGGATTTTATATGGGTTGGGAAGTTTGGGTCTGAGAATGGACAGTTACACGGAACATCTCGGTGATGGTGATGGTGACCCATTCATGCCGATGCATGGCTTTCCCGCTGTTCTTACAGCGCATTTCTAAGTACTTTTATTTTATTGTTCAACACACATTTCTAAAGATGAAATTTAATTTACAAATACTATACTATGCATACGTATGATAGTGTTTCTCGGTACTTAGTGCTTGAAGCTTAAGCCCAAACATAGAACTACGTGTATAGGACTTTACACAGAAAATCTGGTTTTGTTTTACAGTATTCTAGTGCTCCACTCTCTTAGGCTTAGATCTCCAGTTTCAACACTACCTCTAGTTTATAGTGAAATTGTATTCAGGGTAGTATTGTCACATATGTATAATATATGTATATGTGTATATATAAATGTATTTTGTAGTAAGATGGTCAAATGGTGAATTTATAGGGCTTGCAGTATTTTAGTCTTTTGTAATTACTTTTATATCCCACTCACATGGATAGCAGTATCCATTTATAGAGTAAAACTTGAGAAGACCTAAAATTTTAAACATACAAAAGCTTTGGTAATGTTTGCTTATGTTTGGTCGTGGCCAGGTCACACAACAGATGTCCTTGTTGTCAATATGTGTGTATTCTGTGTGTAAGTCTATAGTAGCCAGGTACTCCAGTGATTGTTTCAAGTAACTATTGTCGGAATAAGTATAGTTCTGTCACCTGTAATTGTTCCTCATTCAGTGTAAAACGTGGAAGATTGGACATAATTCCTTGTCTTTCCTCTCTGTACTAAAAAAAATATACAGCAGACAGCTGTCATTTTGAACGACAGCATCAGAAAACTCAAGAAATACATCAAAATTTTTAGTACGGCGTGTAATTGAATATTCAGTAGAAAGAAATGTAATAAAATACATTAAAATGATGGTGATAAAATAAGCAATTATAAAAATATGAGCCAAAAATGTAAAAAATTTGGGAAACGAACATGTAAGCGGTGCAGGCGAAAGTGTAACGACCTGAGGAGAACTCTCAAGAGAATATTTACTTGTCGCGGCAAATTAACTCGGTGCTGGAGAAGATCCGTGAAGAAATGTAAGAAATCGACCATTTGGTGTCCTTTAAGCATAAGGTGCAACCTTTGTTCGTTCTGCAGAAAATGGTGCAGGAGAATATGCTGCTGCTATTGCTGCAGACGCAAATACCGTCGTCGTAAGAGAATCCGACACGTAGAGTACATAAAACATAAGAAACGCTCGCTAAAGAATGCAGCTGACGATAAGAGTCATGTATACTTCTGTACTGTGAACAGCAAAATTTCTAATGAAAAAGACAATCCAGAAAAAGCACCAAGCAAACTGGAACTAAAGGTAGACAGTAGTGAAGAGAAACCGCAGTGTTCAAAAACAGTAAAGAAAGATAAAAAATATAAGAAAATCAAAAAAGTGAAAGAAAAAAAACACAAAGATGACCCAGCACCGATTGATTGAAATGTTCATAAAGAACAGTGATTCTTGCAAATCTACAACTTAATATATATTTTAAATTCATTATGTTACGGATTAAAATGTGATGTGAAATGTGTGGGCAAGCATTGGTTTTTTTGATGAGTATATACAATCATGTGTAAGAAATTTACTTATTCGATAAGTACCTTGTTTTTATATTTGGAATATTATATGAAATACCAAACAATTCCTCTTTTTAATGATTTAAATTGAAATCGACTGTGTTAGAATCTTTACATTAGTTTTGAAAAAGTTAAAGTTGTAGACTGCTTGTGACCACGATCAATACAGAATTAAAAAACTTGTTCGACAACTTTCTGTCACTTCATCATCATCAGCAGCTTATAAATACCCACTGCAAAGCCTCTTCACACATGAAGAAGGTTAAAGCATTAATCACCACGCCTGCTCAACGCGAGTTGGCGATTTCAAACTTATAATTAGAAATTATAAGCTCAGGTTTCCTCACGATATTTTCCTTCACCGTTGGTCAGTGGTGTCTTAATAATCTTTGAAACTACATATACCTCGGCAAAAGTCACTTTGGTACTTGCCGTTGGTAGGTTTCGAACCCGCACCCTCGTGTATTAGAAGCAGGCGTCTTCAACCTCCGGCCCACCACGACACGTACTTAAGTAGAACCATTTGGTTACTACATAAAGGTGCTCCTTCACCGGGAGCTTTCGCGTGTAATGTAACGTTACAGATCTGATCATTACATCAGTGAAGGAGGAGAACCGAGCATTACATACAATGCACACCTTGTGTATATGATAATACAATGTGTAATATCTTGATACAACTTGTATCATCAATATCTGACATCTTGCTATGAAATGCTCAAAGTCGAATCTATATGTTACATTACACGCAAATGCCCGTTAGTCAGGGAGGTATTATTGTAATATAATGCTCAAAGTTCAACTTATAATGTTACATTACACGTGAATGCTCCCGGTAAGGGTACACCTTTAGATATAAATACATTATTATAGAAGACATATGTTACATAGTTACTGAAGTACTATAAGTGCACTTAAATCCTTATATAAGGACTCGAGTGCCTATGTCAGAATAAATGGGGACTACACGGAGTGGTTTAACATTAATCGAGGTGTTAGGCAAGGCTGTGTAGCATCTCCTTGGCTGTTCAACCTATTTATGGACAGCTGTTTGAACGACCTGAAAGTAGGAGAGTCTAGATTAAGGATGAATGACACAGTGATTAAAACATTGTTATATGCCAACGACCAGGTGCTTGTTGCCTCGTCGGCCCAAGAACTACAACAAATGATCAATGCTATGAATGATGCATTTGAAAGGAAAGGTATGAAAGTAAATGTGAACAAGACGAAAGTGTTGGTGATAGAAAGAAATGAGGTGATAACAGAATGTCAGGTAATGATAGGTGATGAAAAATTGGAACAAGTGAATGAATTTGTGTATCTGGGATCACTATTTACGAGAGATGGAAAGTGTGATGGGGATATTGAAAGGAGAGTGAAAGCGGGAAATAGTGTTAATGGTGCTTTACACTCTGTCATGTCGAGTAAAATAATATCCAGCAAAGCTCGACTTGCTGTAATGCAGTGTGTATTGACACCAACGCTTATGTATGGTAGTGAATCATGGGTGTGGCAGAAGAAGCATGAAAGCAGGATTAATGCGGTGGAAATGAGAGCCCTGTGAAGTA
The DNA here is from genome assembly GCA_038387885.1 of Spodoptera picta. Taxonomy (NCBI): domain Eukaryota; kingdom Metazoa; phylum Arthropoda; class Insecta; order Lepidoptera; family Noctuidae; genus Spodoptera; species Spodoptera picta. Next base: position 27,059 of record JAZHFQ010000329.1, read on the forward strand.
TGTGTGGACTAAAATTGTGTCATCGAGTGAAAAATAGTGTTATTAGAGAAAGGTGTGGATTGAAAGATGATGTAGTGACACGGATTGAAAAGGGAATGTTACGCTGGTTTGGACATGTAGAAAGGATGGATGAAAGTAGAGTAACGAAAGAAGTATACAGAGCGGATATGAATGGGGCCGTCGGTAGAGGGCGCCCTAGACGGACATATAGTGACCAGAGGTATGTAAGAATCGTAGCAATTACTACGATTCTTAATCTCTGCCTACCCCCATGAGAGACAGGCGTGAAGTTATGTATGTATGTATGTAAGTACATTTTTGCTACTGATATCCCTATTTGTGCCATGTACCGAAATATAATATTTGCCTATTGTTTTACAATTTTCCAAAATTCATATTAAACTGAACACTACATAGGTTACAGTATCCAGTTAAATATTTTTTCACAGAAACATTGAAACTCTCGTACTCCATGAAACTAGTTACACTTTTTAGTTTTCTACATTAATTGCTTATGAATTATGCAAAAACGTAAGTGCGCCGACAAAGTTCGCGTTCGTTAACTAAAGTTTCAACTGATATGTAACTTTGCAGTCGCTGCGTTGATGTTGGATGCAACTATGTGGTCGGACTGCATAATTTCCTCAACCTCATTTCCCTAATCTGTATTTTAATTTTGACGTTTTTTGACGCTTTAATGGCCGGTTTGGAAAAGCAAAGCCATAATTTTTGGTACTAGTGGTGAGAAAAGCTGTGTCTTAGCCGATGTTACAATGTGGAAGCTACAGAATTGGTCTGTACGAAGGATCCAGTGCACCATATACAACGATGCTATTATAAGTTTAATCGAGGTAAGGTAAGGTAAAAGTTTTTCCAAAAGGTATTCAGTACCAGCTTCTTCCTCTTGACGGCGTTCAGCGGCGTGCCGTTGGGATTGTTGGATGTCGGGATGTTTCAAACCGGCTAGACACCTCGGCAATGCGTAGAGATATAGCTTCGTTGTGCATTTTCTATCGCTCATACCACAAAATGTTATGCAGTGATTCTTTTGAGAGTTTCTGTCTTTATCAGAACAAACCACAGACGCCAACGCATGAGACTACACCATTAGTATCAAAATTCTTCATTCATCATAAATTCAGTGATAAAAAATAAATAGCAAGTACCCATTAGCACTGAAAGAAACAAAATACGTTAATGAACACACACTCGACGTCAACAATGCATGTCATCAGCACATCACTGTAAACTCGGTCTCGAGCTTCCAGCTTTGCTCAGAAACAATTTCATAATTAAAGTTGTTTGCGAATACATCTGTATGTACTCAGTTAAATACTACAGGAATTAGGTGAGTATTGCTTTTGAGAATTTTATTTTATTTAATGGTTTTATTTAGCGCCATTTGTGTCATTGGTAATAACAATGTTACCATCTTCTTAATGACAGATCGATCTGAAATTTGGTACATACAAGAACTCGTTAATCTCGTTGACCATACAATATTTTGTAATTATTTCCATAAATGGAGTTTTATGTTATGGTTTATCGGTTAAAGGCTTGATTGGTAAAATAGAGTTCATTAAAGTTCAACTCAGCTTAGACTGAGTTGGCGAGCCCTTTCATCGTGGACATGCTGCCACCGTTTCTTTTATTTTGTTTTTTTTTTATAATTTTTTTTTGTTTGCCTTCATTGTGGTTTTTTTTTTTGTTATTTTATGTTTTTAATTTTTGTTTTCTATTTATTTTTGTGTTTTAATGTTTGTCCATGGCGAATAAATTATTTTTCTTTCTTTCTTCTTTCTAAAACTTAATATAGAAAGCTAACATTCAGTATTTTAAAAAATTAAAATCCGAACTTAATGTTTAGTCTAGCCCAAAAAATCGCACCATTAATTTCACTAGCACCGAGAAACCGCACTCACGTATGTATGACATAATATACAATGGCTGAAAATCACAATCAATTTATCAAACAGACAGTCATCTACGCAGCCGGTTCAGTTCTCGGTTGAATAATAAAGCTGGGCTAACCGCCCTCGGGTACGTTATGTTTATCACCGTCCACCACTTACAAAGTTATGTCTGGATTCAAAATTTTAACTTTATAGTATCTTAACCGGGGTTGTGAGGAACAACGAGCTATGAGGTACAATGTATTGTTAGCAGTAAAGTAAAGGTCACATTTACATCTATAGCCTATAAGTGCCTACTACTGACCGAAGGCCTCATCCCACACAGAGAAGGTTTGAGCATTAAAATCAATCTTCCTAATATTACAAATATGAAAGGTTGTGTGTATATTTGTTACTCAATCACTTCAAAACGGCTGTAGGGGTCGGCATGAAATTTGCAACAAGGATAGACTAACACATAGGCTGCTTTTTAAGTATGGGAGTCATGCTTCGGCAATAACAGGCCAGCTCGACCGGAGTGATACCACGGCCTCACAGATAACTGACGTGAAGCAACGCTTATGTTGGGTTTGGTCATATGAGTGAGGTTAGCGGAGGCCTAATCCCCCCTCCGTCCCCAATCTCTCCAATCCCTGAATCCTCAACAATCCTCAAAAGGCCGGTAACGCACTTGTGGCGCTTCTTGCATTCCAGGTGTTATGGATGACGCCGATTGCTTATCATCAAGTGATTCCTATGGTCGTTTACCCTCTTATCCCATAAAAAAAATCCTACAGGAACGCGGGCGAATCCGCGGGCAGTCGCTACTCGGTTATAATAATCAAGGTTCTATTTCGTTTTTAGCTTATCTTTCCAAAATCTTAGTTCTTTAATGTAGGTAATAAGAATGTCGATATCCTTAAAATATTTAATGGTCAGTCATAACAGTGTACTCTGCTTACCTTTGTAATGCGAGGTAATTACAAAGTATCTTTATTAAAAATCTTAATATTATTAGTAGTAAAAGTAAATTTGATATAAAACTTTAATGGTAAGATGGTCGTTTCTTATTTTTATGGAAAGTTATGTAGGAAGGTACTCACATTTTAGATAGATAGATTGGCGTTACATTGTCTCTGCCTACCACCATGGGAGACATGCGTGAAGTTATGTATGTACTTAGATTTTGTTGCTTTACTTAAAATTAATGTCAGCAATAACCCTGACATCATTATCAACGGCCTATAAGTGACTACTGACCTTTACTCACCCATCTCTCTACTTAGTCGATTTCCTCACTGCTGAGGATCGTGACTCCCTCTGATTCTGCTCACTAGACTATTATATAAGTTCTGTTAGGTTATAGAGGTAGATGCAGAGTATAATATTTTTATACAATAGCAACGCTTGATAAATTATGTTCTTATATAAATACTTCAGTTCCTTTAAGTTTTGTTATGCAGAGTATATTTTTATATAATGGCAACACTTGCTAAATGATGTTCGTAATTAAAATGCTTGCTAGATATTACCTCTATTAAAATATTATTTTGTAGATGTTTTAATAATTTAGTTATTTTTTATTTTATTTAAATATTTTTACTATTATTACAAAAATATGAAAGTTTTAGTTAATTAGTAAATTATTTGAGTGAAGCTCATTTTTGATGAATGTTTTTGTAGAATATGGCAATGTTAGATATTACACACTTTTAGCGGGAATTGAAAAAGTTCGGTGATGGTTTCGGCTTAAATTGTAAAATTATATTAAATAAGTAATTGAAGGTCATTACGAGTCTTATTTCCTGACCCTAATAGTTCATAATATCAATACTATATTGGCAATATGTGTTCACATAATAAAAACTGTTGAAAAGTGTGAATTTCGTCATTACCGCCTCTATCTACTACGTCTACTTTCTTCCAGCTAAAAACATGTTTTAGAATAGACTAGAATAAAGTTCGGATCTAGTTGGTCTAATACCCTGCAAATATTTTAAGTGTGTGTATATTTTAATATTTAAGTGTGGGAGAGCCATGCTTCGGCACGAATGGGCCGGCTCGACCGGAGTGATACCACGGCCTCACAGAAAACAGACGTGAAACAACGCTTGCCTTGTGTTTCGTCGTGTGAGTGAGGTTACCGGAGGCCCAATTACTCCCTTCCCCAGTCTCCCCGATCGCCGAATCCCCCACAATCCTCAAATTCCTAATTCCCAAAAGGCCAGTAACGCACTTGTAACGCCTCTGGTTTTTCGGGTGTCCATGGGCGAGGCCGATTGCTTACCATCAGGTGATCCGTCTGTTCGTTTACCGGCTTATCCCATAAAAAAAAACAATATTAATTTGAATTTCTAAAACTTTTTTTATCGTCATCATCAACCACAAGACGTCCAATTAGGGAAGACTTCTCAAAGTCATTATTACCAATATTGTTACCACATTTTCAACTTGTTTATTAAACAATACATCTATTAAAAACCTCATTCATACAATAAAACCTCTAAATATGAGGTTTTACGGCTCATGAAACCAATGAGACGTGTATTGGATCCTTGCCAATGCACTTAGTATCAATACTACTTGGTCTGAGCACCCCTTAATAGCAATGTCGTGAGGACACAGCTTAAAGACCGAACAAGCTGTTGAGTATTGTACAGAGCCAGTTCGAAAAATGGTATTTGATTTATGAATGATTTAGTAACATTCGTTATTTTTTGTACAATATTTTTTTTAAACGTTGGTCCCCACTCTGATTCTCCTGCGTGTAGCACATACTCCTGTGTCGTGGGTGCGATTACAAACATACAAGTTCACATACACGTGACACTCAAACCCGAACAACAACCTGTGGATCACATAAAGAGTTGTTCGGGAATCGAACCCGAGACCCCTTGCCCGGCAGTCGCACTTGCAACTACTCGATCAACGAGGCAGTCTAGTATTTATATTATACTAGCTTTTGCCCGCGGCTTCGCTCGCGTCACAAAAGCATAAAAAGTAGCCTATGCGATATATACCAATACACACAGCGCCATCTATACCAATACTTTTGTTTTCCCTCGGGAATATTTATTTTTTCCGGGATAAAAATTATATACCCTATTATTTAATCTGGACTTCGAACTTTACGTCTGCAAAAATTCAAAGCAATCGGTTTAGTAGTTACGGCGTGAAAGCGGAACAAACAAACAAACTCACTTTCTGATTTAAAATATTATTATATTATATTATTAATATTATTAATATTAATAAGGAATAAGGATAATAAGGATTTAGGTATTATATTGGCATTTATATATTAGATGTAAAATACCAAAGTCATAAACTAAAACCGCCCAAACATTTATTTACAATGTAACACTTTGTGGTACAATAAACCACTTAGATGAAATAGTGAACTAATGCAGACTACATTTAGGTTCAAATTAAACTAACGGCTGGCTAAGCCGTGCGTGATTACTAGCGTTCAATTAAGACTATAAACTTGGTTAACGCTCTAACTTAATGTTTGCCGCAACACAGCAACTATGAGGAAAACGAGCATTCGGTGACAAAATACACTTTCCATTTTCGCGTAACTATTCTCTGAATAAGGATAATAACAATTTATTTAGTTCGTCAGTTAGGGAATGAATCAAATTCAAATTAAGTGTGGGAGAGCCATGCTTCGGCACGAATGGGCCGGCTCGACCGAAGTGATACCACGGCCTCACAGAAAACCGACGTGAAGCAACGCTTGCGTTGTGTTTCGTCGTGTGAGTGAGGTTACCGGAGGCCCAATTACCCTCCCCTTCCCCAATCTCCTCAATTCCTGAATCCCCAACGATCCTCAAACTCCTAATCCCATAAAGGCCGGTAACGCACTTGTAACGTCTCTGGTGTTCCAGGTGTCCATAGGCGGCGCCGATTGCTTACCATCAGGTGATCCGTATGCTCGTATACCGCTTTATGCCATAAAAAAATGAAAAAATATTACACACGTACTTTTTATTTTGTCATATAAGAAACCAATACTTAGTTAAAACGAATCAAACTCCACTCCTAAAGAGAAGTAAGAGTTAGCTACAACATCATTTTTACTTATAAAACGTACCTGCCTAGAAGTGACGTCACGCTATATTTCAAATCAATATATCATCAAAAGTATTGGTACACGTAAGAAAATAAAAAATATGTCGGAAAGGATGGTGTGGGCGATGTCAAGCGAGAACCCTCTTCGTCATATATATCGGTAGAGGTATGTTTATGCAGTAATAAAACAATTAAATCTTCGTAATTAAAGTAACGTTTACTTTCGACAGTGCACAATAAAATTACTCAGTGATTGCGTAACGTGTGAACTGGGCAACGATCGACGAACGACTGACTCGAGCTTGCGCTTGCTCTGCTTTATATATCACTCGGTGGTGGGGTTGAAGTGACGTCGGTCAGTTGTTTGTTCACTGCTCGCCCATTACATTCGCAGTTTACAAAATAATGACGGCGGCGCCGTCAAATACATGTCTAGTGTTTTAAAACAAACAACAAGATGGATATAAAAATTAGTCATAAAACTATTCTCTCGGTTATATTATTCCAGTGTTACCATACCAATCCATTGATATTCGATCGATGCCATCGGTCGATATCGGTCAACGATGATCGATTTTCTATCGATCGAGCTCTATTTGATCTGTTTTTATAAATATGTAAGACCTTAATATGTAAAATAACAAATAAATGATGCTGATTCTGATCGACTGATACCGGTCGATTAACCAACGGATCGATCGCCGGTCGATGGCATGCGTCGACTAACGATCGATTGGTGATATAATACATTCAGCGGAGACCGGGCAGTTCTACGGTATGCTTGACTGAAAATATACAAACAGCTCTGACAAATGCGTAAGATGAATGTAAACAATAATATGGACATAGTAAATTATTTATTTATTCACTCATGCAAACATTGGATAACGACGGCCAATCTAATCGCGTACTTAAAAGAAAAGTTGCCCAAGATACCCTAATATAAATAGGCTTCATGTAAATTTTACACACGACAAAGGTCGCACTCCTAAGCAAGTCAGTATCCGAAAAGCAATAACTACCGCTCAATGTCCATTGATAGAGCCAGATTGCAGAACCCATCACACACACACACACATAAAAATACATACATACATACACAATACATACATACCAACTGCCTAGCAGCTGCATCCAATTCAAAATGTAGATACTAAAATGTGAACTTTTGAATAAACAACAAAACCACATTGTATACGATAATATTCTGCAGCCAAATGTTACATATAGAAGTGGCCCACACTTCACACATTGCTGTGAATTTTAGACGATGTTGCAACTTTTAATGTCTCTCCAGAGGTAATGTAAAGTTACCAGATCTTGACGACGACGTTTGAATTTTTTGCAAAATACTTTTTTTCGACATAATGCTTTTTGTGTTCTTGATTAAAATGCGTTATAGTGAGCAACGGTGCACGCACTTTAATATTAAAATTGAAAGTTTTTCTACTGCAATAAAAATATTTTTATAAATTGAAATATAAAGTTTATCTATTTAAATAAAATATTTTTGTCGTTTTCTAGCGACCCACCCCGCGTTCGCAAAGGTGTAATATGCACTTATTTTACATATAAACGTTCCTTAAGAATATCACTCTATCTATCAAAAAAAACCGCATCAAAATCCGTTGTATAGTTTTAAAGAACTAAGCATACATAGGGACAGACAGACAGCGGATAGCGACTTTGTTTTATACTATGTAGTAATTATATTCTCCTGTTTTGTGTGATATTGTCAGTTCTAGTAGTATTTAAGTGGTAATACATTTCACCTGATTTCACTTTTGCTAATTTTCACCTCTACTGGTGCCGTCTGGTGTTCTTTGGAGATTTTTGACATCTATTAGGCTAATTTCTTTCAAGCAAGTGATAATGTGATACATTCTTTAATTTGAACAACAAGCCAAAATCTACCGAAACATTTAAACATGAAGATTCAATTTGGTAAAAAATTGAGGCAACTGTTGCCACAGGCTAATAAAATACATTGTGAGAACAATACACGATGCTAATACGACGTCATAACGTTTCAATTTGCTGGCACATTTCCTAAATATTCCCGCGACGCTGAATTTATATTAGATGCTCGGAGGCAGCTGTGCTTCAACGTTTTTGTATTAGACGCCATATTTGCTTTTTGACAACGGCTACGTACTGCTTCGAAATCCTGGCTTTATGTATTAATGTTTTTAAATTAATATTTTTAGAATTTTTTCTTTTTGTGTTTTTTTTGCGTTTTTTCGGTTCCAACGCACCGATTGGTACAATTTAAATAATTATTTTTGTGTTGGATAGTACATTTATTGACGAAGGTTGTAAGCTATGAAACATCACGCCACGATCAACAGGAGCCGAGCAGAGCGGGTCAAACTGTGCGAATATAGCTAGTTAATTATAGACTAATAAGATACATGGAATCAATCGAAGTCACATTAGTGAACGAAAATGGACCGATGATGAAAACTAATTATTGTACTAAAACTGATTTAAACTTATTCCCTTACAAATAACACATATAAGATAACATCACGCCTTTTATCCCCGAAGAGGGAGGCAGACGTGCATATTACGGCACTTAATGTAATGTAACACCCACTTTTCACTATTTATGTTATGAGTCCCATATAATTGAGGGTGTGCTTTAAAAAAACTTTTAAAACCCAGTAATACTTTCCCCGGCCTCGGAATTGAATCGAATCGAATTAAAATTCTTTAATAATGCGACGCTATGTAACAATCAACGCAGAACACGACAAACGATCTTTTATAACAAATGAGATTGTTCAGTAAACCAGCGAACAATATCTGTCGCCCTGCCAGTTTATCTACAGATAACATAAAGCCACAGATTCCCTACACAATAGTATCAGCAGTCCTTTTATATGTTTAAACTCTCCATTGTGGGCACAGGACATATCTTTGTCCCGTTGTGTGACGTCACACTTTGTCACCCTACCAAGCGGTTCTCTGTACGTTTTGATTGCTTCAAACTAAAGTTTATAGTGTAGTGTTCAAATAAATAAAATGGTGGATTTAAACTGCATGGTAATGAGAACTGTTTTGGGCAAATTTGATTAGGTTACTAGCGACTTACACTTTAGATTAGGTAATAGAAACAATGAATAATTCTTCTATAGTGAAACAAGTGAAACAAGTGAATTTATTTCTGCAAATAGGCTACAAGGCAGCACTTTTACACGTCAATTTTATCAAGCGAACGATGAGGTCGACATTTCCTAACTGACTACTCTGAGAAGTAATGCCGAAACAAACTCAGAGGTCTGTGCCTTTTAAAGTATAGGCTGAGGACTCACGCGATCTTCTCCGCGGAGGCGGAATGCAGGCGAAATTTTTAAAAGTGTGGGAGAGCCATGCTTCGGCACGAATGGGCCGGCTCGACCGGAGTGATACCACGGCCTCACAGAAAACCGAAGTGAAGCAACAGCTTGCGTTGTGTTTCGTTGTGTGAGTGAGGTTACCGGGGGCCCAATTACCCTCCCCTTTCCCAATCTCCCCAATCCCTGAATCCCAACGATCCTCAAACTCCTAATCCCCAAAAGGCCGGTAACGCACTTGTAACGCCTCTGGTGTTCTAGGTGTCCATGGGCGATGCCGATTGCTTACCATCAGGTGATCCGTCTGCACGTTTACCGGTTTATGCAATAAAAAAAACTCACTAGACCGCAGTTTTCTTCGATCCCGCAGCCGCCGCGGTTGCGGTTATCGCCCACAAACTTGGCGGTTGATTATATTAAGACGGGCGGGTGATTATACAATCAGTTGACTTCCAGACCGGCTGTCCCATTGCGATTGCCCGCCAACCGCGGGCATAAAACGCTTCGTGAAAATTGCTCTTATGTTTTATATACATACCTTTATTCTACAAAGGCTGCGGGCCCGTAACCGCGGCGGGTGCGGGTATAAATCGCGTCGTGAGTACCTTAGCCTTTAACCACGTTTAAAAAAACCGACTTCTCTTTTTTGACGTCGGTTAATTAATATACCAAAACCTTCTCCTGAGTGACCTAACTACGTCGCGTTCCGCGCGCGCCTCAAAGAGCCATCAGACCACCACAGATGGAGCCCAACAGGGCTAATGCCGATACGGAGCCGCGGAAGACTTAACGGGTAGCCGGAGCTCCGGCTCGAAGTGCAGGAGTAGAAACGGGGTGGTTTTTAGTCAGTAAGCGTCTGACTGACACTGACACTCCCTCCCGCCTCACCCAGGCGGGAGAAGTCATTGGATGATTTTCCCCCCTCAAAAAAAAAAGTCACCTAATTAACCTAAGACACTTTTCTGAAAACCGCACAAAAATCGATTCAACCAACCGCGAAATAATTGCACACAAACAAACATACATACAAATACAAACTGAAAACCTCCATTTTTCTCTTTGAAATCGGTTATAAAGTTTGATAACACTCGGTAGAAACACGACAACTCAACGAACGAAGCAGGCAGTAGATAGCAAGCAATATCGTAGGTATAAAAAGAGGTGTTTTACAAAATTCCTAACCTATTTACACAATCAAATGATTTAAGAGTACACACAGAACGGTACAGCTTATCTAACGTTGATATACTCGAGTGGAGCACGCGACGCTTTATCCCGGCCGCGGGGCTGCGATCTATCAACCAGTGGTACACACATCGAACTACACAAAACCAAGTTATCATGACCTCGCTTTATATGAACTTCCCATACATTCAACGGCCAGCCTACACTGGTATTGTGTAGCTTGATGTGTTACCGTGTAATCGTTTGTTTGTACGACGAATTGTTTTCTAAGAAGTTTATATTTATCCCTTCATTTGAAGTTTTATTTTTCGTTAAGATAAACATTAGGTATGATACGTATTACCTAATTGTTTTTTGAGTAATATTAGAGTCTTGTTTGTCATGTGGTCCCAAGTAAAACTATCGATCAAGCCGGACCGCGTCGTACCAAGTCACATTTTTTCTGTTTGTAGATCATTCTCATGCAGGGTTTCAATAGGCGATCAACCTATTATGACATAACTGGTAAAAAGGAGATGTTTTTTTTTATGGAATAGGAGGCAAACGATCAGACGGATCACCTGATGGTAAGCGATCAGCGCCGCCCATGGACACCCGCAACACCAGAAGAGTCACAGGTGCGTTGCCGGCCCTTTAAAAAGGAGTACGCTATTCTCTTGAAGGTTTGAAGGTCGTATCGGTTCGGAAATACCGCCGAAATACCTTTTAGTAGGTTTCTGTTTCGGATTGGGCGGCAAGAAACGCCGGGGTATTTTCATTGTGAGGACCACCCGGAGGATACGGTGGCGGTGAGCCCTGCGCAGGCTGAGCATCGCCTTGTCCTCAGGTATGTAGTCGGCGACCGCGACCTCCCGCGTCCGATTCTGGTGCAGGCCATGGTACGTAGCGAAGGGGGTTGGGATGCTGTCTCCTCCTTCTGCAAAGCAGTCATGATAGCCAAGGACGGGGCGCGTGAGGGAACGAACCTCCTCATGCCCCAGCCGTCGCGGGATACACTCCTGGTTTCGTGGTTTCGGAAATCGCACGACGATCTCCGGCCACCGTACCTAAGTGCTGGTTTGTAAACGGTGAGCAAGAGTAGATACGGAGCCGCGGAAGGCCTAACAGATTGCCGGGGCTCTGGCTCGAAGGGCAGAAGTAGGTACGGAGGGGTTATTAGTCAGTAACAGTCGGACACTCCCTCTCGCCTAACCCAAGGCCATTGAATGATTTTCTCACGTCAAAAAAAGCATTACAAAGGTAAAGGTACAAATAAATACAATATGTACCTACTTTAATCACTTTAAAGCATAAGCAACCATAAGATTTCAGAAACATCACCATACAAATCAGAGTAAGTATAATCTTGAAAAACATTATCGACGCGGCTGTAACTTAGCTCCAACGAACTCGATACTTCCCGAATGTGTTTAGTTAAGCAAACTGAACTAATTATACTGTTACCAAGTTAAAGAACCTCGTGCTGCAGTTCAGTATATTGAAATTCTTCCTGCACTTGCTAATAACTTGGTGAGGTACTTACCCACCTACTTATAATAGAAATGATGACGGGGTATGAAAATTAAAAATCTAATTAGTCCATCAGATAAGCAATTAAACAAATAGTTGACTGTATGTATGTATTTTTTATTTTGTCTAATATGAAAATATGACTTTGTGTAACGTAGGTAAACAAAAGTGACGTAACGTGATAATTCAAATCAATATATCGTCGAAGGTTTCCGTTAGAAAATAAAAAATAAAAAATCTATGGGTGCGTCCACATATCGCGAGCCGTTCGCGAGCTGTGCAATAGCGGCGCATTCGCCATATATGTACATTCGCTTCCTCATGCGAACCAGTAAAGAATGGAATTCCTTGCCAGAGTCTGTGTTTCCCGTTAAATATGACTTGGCTGTCTTCATGTCCCGAGTAAACAGGTTGCTCATAGGTAGGCGTGCTCCAAGGGTTTACAAGAGTCTATATATTTGACAAGCTAGTTTGGAATTTCAGTTCAAAATGTTCAGAGGGTTCGAGGTACGAGGCATGACCACGTTCGGCGCTCTGATTGGCCTACTCCAATGAACCAGTCAATTAGAGCGCCGTTTGCCCCTCTGGCCCTGTGGTTTATCAAATAGCGCTGCTGCAGTTCGGTCTGTAACTGGGTACGGTCTTGGTAGGCTCTTACTTATGACACCCAGGAAGAATCAGGATGGTGACAAATTTATTCCACTTTGTATCTTTACAAGACTTATAAGTGACTTCTATAAATGTGATAAATAACATACATACGTACATAATCGCATGCCTGTCTCCAATAGGCAGAGACTACGGAACGCCAATTGTCATGATTCTTACATACTTCTTTCGCTTCATCAACAGTCCAGTCTTTTCATGCATGCTCGTCGGTTAAGGGTGCTTTTAATTTGACTCTTCTTTACCAAATAACTAATTTAGTCGTCATCATCATCTTTCAATCCACAATTTTCTCTAATAACACTATTTTTCACTCGATCACTCAATTTTACTTCACACGTGGGTACTTCTCAGGGCTCTTATTTCCACCACATTAATCCTGCTTCATGCTTCTTCTGCCCCACCCAAGATTCACTACCTATATACCTATATGATAACTCTGATGTCAATGTGTTTATATCGCACAAAGTACTTACACAATCACTATGTAAAAGGTGTTATAATAAAAATACGCCTTAGCAACGTTTTTCTTATTTTCCGAAATATTCCGGTCAAGGTTCCGTAGCTTTTTAGGAGATTGCAATCAAGCCTGAGATACACGCCATGTTTTCTTTACACGCCGACACGTGAGTACAAAGAATAATGTAAATATAAATATGTACTCGTCTTACCCGCGGCTTTACTCGCGTCCTTTATTTTAAACGGTGTAATTTTTTTTTGAGGGAGACAAAAATATCGAATGACTACGTCGGATGAAGCGAGAGAGAGTATCAGACTCTTACCAAGTGAAACAAGTGAATTTATTTCTGCAAATTGGCTACAAGGCAGCACTTTTACACGTCCATTTACTTACCTTAACTTTTACTTTTACCGACTAAATTCACCACGTTCCAACTCCTGCTCCAAGTCTGAGTCGCAGTAACTAATGGTTTAGTGACGTTAAAACTATTGGAGTTTTGTCTAAAATATTACATAACATAACATAACATCACGCCTTTTATCCCCGAAGAGGTAGACAGAGGTGCACAAAGAAGTAACACCCACTTTTCACTATTTATGTTATTAGTCCCATGTAATAGGGGGTGAGCCTATTGCCATATACCGGGCACATTTCCAGATTCCGTGCTACTACTGAGATTTTTAAAAACCCCGTAATACTTTACTAATAATCTAAAACCCGTAATTCTAAAATATTATTTTAGCAATAAAGATAAACCTTGTAATAACTACGTTTAAAAATCAATACTTGAATTCCTTCATTTAAAGTCAGTTATTTAATAACTCCTAAAACCTTCTCCTGAATAGCGCACAAACATACATATAGGTCAAACAGCGAATCTACTTTTTTATAACATTGACTGCACGGTTGGTGCGGTGGCTGGGCAACCGGCTGCCGTGCAACGTGTCGCGGGTTCGATTCCCGCACGGAACAACACTTTGTGTGATCCACAAATTGTTGTTTCGGGTCTGGGTGTCACTGTGTATGTGAACTTGTATGTTTGTAAATGCACCCACGACACAGGAGAAAATCCTAGTGTGGGGCAAGTTAACCTTTAAAACATAACATAACATCACGCCTTTTATAGAAGCGGCTTAAAGGGGTAGGCAGAAGTGCACACAGAGGTTACACCCACTTTTCACTATTTATGTTATGAGTCCCATGTAATAGGGGGTGAGCCTATTGCCATATACCGGGCACAATTCCAGACTCCGTGCTACTACTGAGATTTTTTTATGTCGTTAAAAAATGGACTAAATGACTAGTCCTAGATAAATGGCATCTACATGCCAGTCGAACTAGTAACAGTAAATAGATAACTCAAGAAAACTCAGGAGAACTCAATAAAACTCAAGAAAACTAAATAACTCGTGAAAACTCAAGAAAACCCAAGAGAGCTAAAAAAAACTCAAGAAAACTCAACAGGAACGCAATATGTACTTAAATACTTGACACAAGTTTTGACATATTATTGTCGAGTGTCAGTGTCAATCAGTTTTAATATACTCGAACGTACAAACAAACGACCCAGTTTTACTTTATTAAATAGTAGTATTGTACTGTATTATTAAACACAGACTTCAAGCACAGCACATTCTGAAATGTAGGTTATCATAGATAGCTTTATCTGTTTTAGATACATACCAAAATCAAGATACCGTACGACTAAAAATAAGGATTACTATATGTTGCTCGTTATTTTTGTTATTTAACAGTTACGCAGAATTGTGTGATAAAAATAGAATATCGATGTCCCACTACAATCAAATGCCAATGAATTAGGGTTCGGGGAAACAACATTTTGTAAATATTTTTTGGTCCTTTGTTTTAGTGGTATTGTAATAAAAACATTGGTATTAACTGTCATCGATACGTGTTTTTGGTCTATTCAACGTGTACGTAGTCTATATTATATAAAAATGAATATCCGTTCGTTGGTCCCGCTAAAACTTGAGAACCATTAAACCAATTTTCTTTAAAATTGGTCTTGAAATGGTCGTGGAAGTCCAGGAAAGGTTTAATAGGTGAGAAACAAAATTTAGGCTATATGAAGTTTGCCGGTTCAGCCAGTTTATAATAATTAAAGTAGCCAAAAAGATCTAATTTTTTTTCATTATAATGTTACATATTAATTCTCCACGGTCTCTTGGTCCGTGCCCTTATCATACAATTTAAAGTTTCTACCTTACTTTAAAAAGTATGTAATAATTTTCCTTACCTAATTAACTTTTTTGTTCTGTTGTGTATGCATCTAATATGATATCATTTTAATGGGATAAGGAACGAATGACCAAATGTATCATCTGACAACACTTTTTTTTAAGGGGCGAAATTCATCGAATGACTGCTCCCGCCTGGGTGAGGTGGGAGGGAGTGTCAGACTCTTACTGACTAAAAACCACCCCGTTCCTTCTCCTGCACGTCTATTACCCGTTAGGTTCTCCGCGACATCTGACAACACTAGAGTTACAACTGCATTAATAATATAAGGCAATTTTTTGCGAGTTATATTACAAATCACATTAAGAACAAAAATATCTGTTTCAATGGATAATAATCACAGATTTTAAACTTTATACAACAACAGCTACATCTTAAAACGGAAATCTTCTAATAATTTTCAATTCACGAGATAATGGAGAGCTGTTCCATGTCGAATGGGAGCTCACCAGCTGAACAAGCTGAGATTTACATAACAACCCGTAGGATTTGTTACCGCAAACTTATAGCCAATCTACTGGTGCTTCCTCGTTGATAAATGTTGTTGGACATCTCTAATTGACTTTGAATCTCTGGTTTTGAGGACGTTGTTCTGAAATGCGAAGGATTTTGTAGATGATTTGGACTGCAAATACCGGAACTATTGCTTGAAAAAATTTAACACGCATTACGCTGATGCAGTCGTCCGGCTAGGTTCGTAACCTGACAAGAACCGGTGTCTTTGTGTCTTTTCGCAACTTATACTAACAGACGTCACTAATAAGGAAATCTGGACTCATATTTTATAAGTTTTAATTTGCCTTGAGCAAACTAGAGTAGAATAAGAGGCATTGACACAGCAGTTTAAAACTGTCGATGTTGATGACGATGATGCTGTAGTCAAAGACGGCAAAGTTCAAAAATAAAAACACCTAGCTTCACTGACGGACAGACTGATAGATCTTTCTGTATAACCATTTCAAAAGTGTCTATATGTAGTCTAATTGAAATAAATGTATTGACTTTGACTTTAGCGTTGAAATAAAACCTTAACTATATCAGCCGTACAAAGTAAATATCGACCAAATATCCATGTACTTTGAATATATCCGTTTTATCAGCGTATCATCGGCGTCCCCTGTCCGACATTAGGTTGCTACCTTATGCTCTCCTTATCAAGATGGACCTAAAATATTCTGAAATGTTTTACTCTGGTTTCCCCACAAGATAAGATTATGAAAAACATTGTTTGTCTGGAATAAAATAGTACAACCTACAATGACATATAAATTGGTTCTCAGTCTCGTATTGTGCTCGGTATATGGCATGAGGTTCTATTTCTACTATGTGAAACTCATAACCTAATTGTAATTGGATGTTAATATCTAGTTACCTCTTCGATTATTGTGAAAATGAATCTCTTGTACAACACTCAAGCTGGCCTAAGTTTATTTTTTGGAAGAAATTTTAATAAAAATAACGCGTTAATCTTAATTTTAATGCCTTTTAGGATCAAGTCAATAAAAAGTAATCACACACAATCAAAGATTATAATAAATATTATATGCTCGTAATATTAAACATAACGAGGTTACTGCACTGAAATTATTTCAGCCATTATTAACGCTGTTAGAGCAGGATAAGTGTACAAAATGTTATCTGCTCTCTCGTTCTAGCACATTGGTGAATTCAAAAGTTCATGGTGTGTGGTTTTCAGTGTAGAACCATTACAGACGTATTATGTGGCCGTTTCAGATCGTTAAGCCAAGGTTTTATTAGTTAAAAGGCTTATTTCAGCTTCAGTGTCGTGTTGGTTGATATGAAAATACATGTTTTCGTGTGGTAAAGGAGTTTTGGGGGAAAGGCTTGTGTTGATTGAAATTATGAGAATAATATCGAAAAAAAATAAAATAATAGTTTACATGGTACAGAAGAAGATCTTCAAACACTAGTTAGATTTTACAAGATCCATTAATTAACAAATTGACCCCAAAAACCAAGTGAGGTCAGGTATGAATGCTAGTTTTATAATTGCAAGCCCACAACAACACTGCCGGACTGTTCGCGAATATTTTTTTAAAGTGTTTATTTTTGTTCAGCGCTGCAGCCGGCGACTCATCTCCAACTTTTAATGGTAATTTAACTTTAACCGCTTCGATACTTAAACCGTTTTACTCATATTATTTACGGCTTTAAACCGACTTTCATATTATTATCATTTTTAGTGTAATGCCTTACTATTATTCAAAACATTGTCCAACTCTTAGGAGGACTGTCCACGTTGCGTCATTTGACGAATGCATGCATTCTTCACTTAAAGTTGTTGTTGACAGTTTTAATTTTTTTATACGTCCCGCCACACTAGTTTTTTTTCTTATGTCTTGGTTGCGTTTACAAACATACAAGTTCACATACACATGACACGTTGCGTGGCAGCCAGTTGCCCAGCTACCGCGCCATCCGTGCAATCAAGTCATTGTTTCTAAGCAAAATGCAAGCATTTGTCATTTGTAAGCCGTCAAATATCGTAACATGGCCAGTAGTCCTAAGTTTATTGCATACAATTTTACATCATCATCAGCCCGTATTCGTAAACCACTGGACATAAGCCTCTCCAATGGCACGCCACTGACGAGCTCAGTCAGTGAAGACCGAGGTCTTCAGCTCTTCTCATCCAACCACTGCCAGCCACTCTGCGAATGTCGTCACTCCACCTGGCTGGAGAGCGCCCTACACTGTTTTTGCCGAGACGCGGTCGCCACTCTAGAATACGTTTACCCCAGCGGTTATCGGTTCTTCGACAAATGTGACCGGCCCACTGCCACTTCAGCTTACTGATCCTTTGGGCAAAGTTGATAGCTTTGGTTCTCAGTCGGATCACTTCGTTTCGGATTCGAACCTTCAAAGAGACTCCGAGCATAGCCCTCTCCATAGCTCGCTGCGCAACCTCAAATTGGTGGACCAATTTCACATATACATCAGAATTAGACCCGCAACTACAATTAGTAGAACACACAATAATATGTTAAATGTAGGCATTGAATTGCATTGATACATTGCACATTAGCCGATTGTCGTGTTAACCGTGCTATTGTTGGTATTTTATAAGAATACTAGCAGCCCGTCCCGGCTTCGCACGGGGTAGACAATTATTTATTTTTGGAAATTTGGATTGTTATAGTGACATAACTACAGTAGTTGGACATATGCTACCGCGGAGTTTTTTTGTAGACATTATGATGTTCTTCAATATTGTTGTACATTATTTTGTTCTATCGCTAATAGTTTCAGCAGCGCATTCGACGAAAGACATTTTAAGACTCATTTTTCTACACCTTCGGTTACATTGTTCAAATTTTACCAAGGATCCCTAATTTTTTTCTAAATGAAATGTAGCCTATTTCAAATTGGAAGAATGTAGCATTCTATTGGTGAAAGAATTTTTTAAATCGGCCCAGTACTTTTTGAGCCTATTCATTACAAACATACAAAAATAGGTACAAATCTTCCCTCTTTATAATATATAGATGTGATCGGACATGCTTCTAAAATCTAAATTACAGACAAACGCAATAGTCATTCAATAATAAGCTACACGACTAGCTTTATATAACACAAAATCGAACTCAGCAAAGTAAACATGTTTGTATTAATGAAACGTCAATCGTCAATGAGTGGTGCCGGCTGGGAGTAGGTAACACCCATCTGTAATTTTCCAATGGATTTTTAACCTTATTTCAAAACGTTAAAGATGAAAGGCGCATGTTGATCTGCAGTCGTATGTACACAGGCTTCAAATCAAGCAAATCAACCAAGGTATCATTGTCTCGTTTTATTTACTCTTTCCGCATATTCAACGATCAGTTTCTATAATAATCATAATTAATAATCATTCTAATCATTTATTGATTTGTTCGCAAATGAATACAAAAGAAAAGGTTAGGCTAATTAGGCACTAATAAATTAGTATTTTACAAATGAGGTAACATTATATTAGCTTATCCTGTAAATATTTGACAGAGTAATATGCGTTTTCCAGTACCAGTGTTTTAACTTTATTTTTAAATATATTTTCGTCACTTATCCCCAGAAATGAATTTGGTAAATGATTACTTGATGATGATTTCTACTGGATTTTTATACCTTGCTGTGAGCCGTGTGCACCTACTGCACATGCGCCGTATGTCGCGCTGTCAATTACCAACAATTCAATTAATTGATAATGACATCTCATCGGTTGACGACGCGAATTAATTTACTCGCGAGTACCATTTAATTAAATGTTATACGAAATTCAAGACAAACAGTTCATTTATTTATTTGTTTATTGCTGATTGGGGAACCGACAGATGTATTATTATTTATGTTCCAATGGGTCGCAGCGTGATGTTTCATAGCCTGTAACCTGCCTAAAGATAGAGATATTGTAATCACAAGATGCTGGGTTGAGTTGTTTCCCATACTTTTTTAAGTAACTTAACGTAACTTTGTTAAGTTACTCTCACATTTTTAATATTAATTGTGATCTGAATCCATAAATAAATTAACAAAATGTCTGTGCAAGATAAACACAAATGTTCGTTCGTCAAATTACGCCTTTCACTAGTTCGACTAGACAAGTGATTTAATTCCGTATATCTAGTGACGCGTCACGGTAACTGTTTTCAATTCAATGTTACATGAACTAAACTGAAATTGAACAAAATTAAGCTGAAACGCCACCAACAAGACTTACAGAATAGGTCAAATTCGATCTCAAACATTCTCTAATTCTGCATTCCCAACCGAGTTGTCTAATAAATGCATTTTTTATTCGTTCGCTGCGCAAGGAAGACATTTCTAGTTTCGACTAGAACTACTTTAGGTATCGATTCGAATCGATTATTTATTCGAGTCTCGTTCGATATTCGGAATTATTTACGCGTAGCGAGCCCCTTGTAAGCTTGCGTATTTAAATAATGTGATGCCAAAGTCTCTGTTCGAGTAATATAATATGAAGTATCGCGTCCATATTTATGAACAAGTTTTCGTAGCCGAAACTTAAAGATATTTTATTATTATTTGTAAAGTAATAGAAGAAATCGGTTTGTAGGTATAAGTAGGTATCTTTTTTACTCCTACATGCAAAGTAGTTATTGTGAATTTGTAAGCAGACAGCCCAATATTGTTTTGTCTGGCTTAAAGGTCAAACTGAAAATCTGTGTTCAGGATTCGTATTGGAACTTAATATGTCATATATATGCAATAGGTATTTAGATATACTTATTTAATCCATATATAATGTCTTGATTCGTTGTCAAGTGGTCACAATAGCGACTGAAGAGCAACGAGCCTTTGGGTTGATTCCCAGATTGTGGTTCCTTCGATTTATATTATAACTTTCGTGGGATATACTAAATTTGGACTACGAATTCGAGTAGCAGCACGACAGTCACTGCATCGCGGGCCGCGGGTCGCGAAATGCTGGTCATGAATATGAGCCTCTAGCTTGGCTTGAAACTAGTCAAGTTCTCGTCAAATAATTACGTGGGTAAGCCGAAAAACATAATCTTTGATTTTTTTCATTTATCTAATTATAACACCATTAAAAAATTAACATATGCAATTACCTATATTAAACATATGTAGGTACTTTTAATCCAATACATACCTTTCCAATTCAGTTGTTATATTCAAAACAAAACGCATTTACCATCAAAGAGTTTGGTGACTCTTTGACGTACAATAGAGTTAACAGAAACAATAAAAAATCGACGTATTTTTTTAATCTTTCAAAGCATCGATGTCGTTTTTACATCACAATCAAAACAACATATTGGACGTTATTTCCATAACAATGTAACACAAAAAACTCAATCATAACTCGAGTACTCTTGTGGGAGCACAATAAAATGGTATATATGTACTCACTTAGAAAATTCTTCGCTCCAGCGTCGCTGAAAATCCTACTTAATCTATATGGTAATAAGATTAAAATTTCCAAGGCAAGCGAGCGACTCTTGAGAGATCTGCGAGCGTTATTAACAAAATACAGCAGGTCGGTATGCTTAATACAAAAATATATTCCTTTGTCTACAGTTTTCGGTGTACTTGCAAGGCTTTGGGGGTTTGCTTGCGTTGAATATTATTTTATTTATTACAACTGCTTTGATGGAGGCTTCATTCAGGAATTTCCTTACAGCGAGTACCTTTTAATTCCTACTCGTACGTATGTGGTCTAAAGAATTTGTGTACAAAGTGTTCTACATGTAAGGTACTGTTTATGATTAGAAGTATTTGCAGCAAAAATATATTTTACACATGTAGATATAAAATAAATTTTTGTTTTCCAAAGAAGGACTTTTAGGTATTTAATATAAGCCTTTTCACATGTTTCGGAAGGCGATACATACAAATGCAATTCAATAATAAGCTAATACTCAGCTGTCGCTCTATAAAAGAGTTTAAAACAGACCAACTCCAGAACATCTCTATACTTGTGACTGATGTCCCAACTAACCAGGACAACTCGTAATAACTTTCACAAAGCAAACGGAACAATTTTTACAACATAATAATATTAACGTCCATACCAGAACATACACAAGACTGTTTCTCAAAATTATCTTTTGAAGCAACTTTAGTCTTTTACCGAGTTATACCACGACATCTTTCTTAATCTTGTCTCGACATATCACAAAACTTTTGAAGGTTGTAACAGACATACTGACTTAATCACACGTATCCTTTCTCCCGTTTCATATTATGATTCCCCGAATAAATGTAAATGTTACCCCGCATATTTGCAACTGTTTTACGTGAACTGCGCTCTTTAATTTTGCCGGGTACTCTCGGTTGTATGAACATTTCATATGTTAAAATAGTGCGTGGGTAGGCGCTTTATAAGGAAATCGGTTAAGAAGAAAATGTGGTATGTTATTGTGTTAAGGATGTAAAGATATTAATTTATAATATACTTAGGAATTTTAGCTTTACTTCCTATTTACCTAAATTAATCATTTGCTTGCTTCTGTTGTAAGGATTTCTTATTTCATTTTTTAACTTTTAAGATACGTATTACGCAGTATCACGTTTCTGATGTTTTTGAATAAAAGGCAGCATAAGATAAACATAAGCAGAGGTAAGCAGAGGTGCACATTACGGTACTTAACTGCTACTGCCACTGTACAATGTAACACCCACTTTTCACTATTTATGATATGAGTCCCATATAATAAGAGGGGTGAGCCTATTGCCATTTACCGGGCACATTTTCAGACTCCATGCTACCACTGAGATGTTTAAAAACCCAGCAATACTTTGCCCGATCTAGGACTCGAACCCAAGACCCCTTGCCCGGCAGTCGCACTTGCGACCACTCGGTCAACGAGGCAGTCAGGGGCAGTAATAGGCAACAGTGACATTTAATAGTAAGTACATGCTCTTCTTTTCGCAACAGAGCATGTTTATGACATAAGTAGCTTCTGCATTTTCCCGTGTTTCTGTGTGATATAAGTAGCCTAGGTATGAAGCTCTTATTCCAGACCATAGACTACCCTGTTGCATATTTCAACCCGATCTCTTCAGCCGTTTTGACATGATTCAGTAATAAACATACACTCAAGCACACAAACTTTCACATTTATAGGTAATATTACTAGCTTCTGCGCGCGACTTCGTACGCCCAATCCCATTTCCCCCCCGTTCGCGTTCGTGATTTTCGGTAAAAAGTAAAAAAAGTATTGGATAAAAGTATCCTATGTCCGTCTCCTGGTTTTAAGCTACCTCCCCACCAATTTTCATCCAAATCGATTAAGAAATTCTTGAGTTATAAATAGTGTAACTAACACGACTTTCTTTTATATACAGAATAGTAAGATTTTTACATGTAGCGATAATAAAGTATTACATGCATTTTTGAAATGTATCTAAAATAAATTCTTTAGCCCTAATATAACTCTAAGAAATTAAAAACATTATTTTTTCGCGCGTTATTTACGAATATAAATTAATTATTATAACATAATTTCAAATTTCGCGAAGACGCGGCAAACAGCGGACGCCATGATTGTTTTTTGATCATAACGTCAATACGTTAGTATGCATACCAAGTATAGTATAGTATTCATATTATAACGTTTAAGTTTAAGGTTAGGTACGTACCAAGTTGACATTGACATGACAGCTGACTTTGTTTACTATCGTAATGACGCCATTAGCATGGCGGCGTTTCGTTGTGTCCAAAGACAGATAAAAAAACGTAAAAACTTTGAACTGCAATAAAAAAATATGTAAGTACCTTATAAATTGAAACCGATTTTTTTGCTTAGGATTTTTTCCCGATTTTTCTTATCTAGACTAAACACCGTATTAGGAGGCTGGAGAGTAGTGCTACTTTTTGCTTTGACAAATAAAATAAGCGAGTATAAAAAAATACACGACACTTTAACATGACATATAAACATTATACAAAGGCATATTACCATCATTATACTAGCTAAGTAAGGACGGAAGTAACTTCACTGTAAAGTACTTAGCACAAACACGCCCTCTGGGGGCACAACACTGAACTATACATGATTGTTGGAACAAAGACGGTATAGGAGCAAACACCTACTTTCTGTAATACACGCTATTATCACTAAGGAGGTGGGCAAAGTTATGCTGACAAAGCTTCGACACTTCCTATGAGATTATGACTTCAAATGTGTCGTCATAACTGTTGTGTAAAGTTTTGGATATAATTATAGTATATACTATATTTTAAAGAAGTAAGAAGGTGTTACAGTGTAGTCACTTTATATTATGACTTCGATTTAATGAACTAATACTTTGGAACGAGCGCCTAGCTTCACTAACAGACTGACGGACGGACAATTAAATTTTTGACGTTTCAAAAGTGCCTAATTAAGGATTTATTGAAATAAACGCTTTGACTTTGACTTTTACGTTGACTTCGACTTTGACTTTGACTTTGAATTTTACTTTGTCGTTGACTTTGACTTTGACATTAACTTCTGCTAGACCGTCGCCCGCGTTACTGTGAGATTAAAAGTAGTGTATGTGTAGTTATGTGTCCCCTGTTTCAAATTTCATTCCGATACCTACAGCCATTTAGACGTTATTGAGTATCAAACATACACACAGATACACAAACACCTAAATCATTTCTACATCAATTTATGATGTTCCACCATTGATACCTACTTATTTTTTATGTCTTGTAAATCGTCGTAAAACACGTTTCGAGTGAAACCGTGAATGAGATCTCATTCCTTGCAAGTCGTGGGTTTTATTGCTGTAAAATTTATATCATGGTCGTTATACTCGTTATATGGAACTCGGTTTGGGAAACAAAGTCACTAGGAGATATTTGGATAAGAAATAATAAAGTATGGATTGACCGGCCGACTGCACGGTTAACGTGATGGCTGGGCAACTGGCTGCCAGTAATGTGTCGGAGGTTCGATACCCGCACGGAACAATTCTTTGTGTGATCAACTGATTGTTGTTCCGGGTATGGGTGTCATTTGTATGTGGACTTGTATGTTTGTAAACGCACCAACGGCACTGGAAAAAATGCTAGTGAGGGCAACGTTAAGTTTAAAAGAGTTCAATCTTCAAGGTAGGATGAAAATTAAGATAAAGATAGCGATTAGTAATTTTGATTACATACTTCTACCAAGAGCTTCGCCCGCGTTCTCGTGGGACAGATTAGCCTATGTTATTCGAGACCGGAATCTGTCCCTGTTCTAGATTTTATCGCAATACCTTCAGCCACCAAATTTCATCAAAATTCGTTCAGCAGTTTCAGCGTGACTGATGGACTAACATCCAAATAAAGAAGCTTTATAATAGTAGTGTGATGCTATACAATCAACCTACCCTAGGCTATATATATAATAAAGCTACAAGGAGTTGTTAAATTGTAATAAAAACTTGCCTATAAGAATTTTTTAAAGGGGGAAAATCATCGAATAACATCTCCCGCCTGGGTGAGGCTGGGAGTGTCAGAATCTTACTAGCTCGAGTCGCGGAGAACTCAACGGATTACTCGAGAGTAATCCGTTGAGTTCTCCGCGACTCTGTATCGGCATCAGCCCTATTGGGCCCTATCCGTGGTGGTCTGAGGCTGGGTCTGGTTCTGGTCGGGCGGCGAGCCACCCATGGTCGCCGTCCGCAGGCCCTAAGGTTATTGTTGGGAGAAACGCACAGCGCCAAGTGCGCATATTTGTTCGTTGTTATGACAACCCTTCCTTCTACAGTTGGTAACTCTCATAATGCATTATATTGTGTTACTTAAGCCATACATAACATCACGCCTGTCTTCTCCAAAGGGGTAGGCAGAGGTGCACATTACGGCACTTAATGCCACTGTACAATGTAACACCCACTTTTCACGATTTATGTTATGAGTCCCATATAATAGGGGATGAGCCCATTGCCATATACCGGGCACTATTCCAGACTCCGTGCTATTACTGGGATTTTAAAAAAACTCAGTAATACTTTGCCTGACCCGGGAATCAAACCCGAGACCCCTTGCCCGGCAGTCGCACTTGCGACCACTCGGCCAATGAGGCAGCTACAATTAATATTTATTTATACAGTTGAAAATAATTATCTTTTGTTGTTTCATCAGATATAAAGGTACCCTAGCCAATACAATAAATGGAACCAACATCACAGAACAATAAAATCCTACGCATTATTAGCACTAATCTTCTATAATGACATGAAACCGCAAACCGCAAATGTTTTACATCAAAATCAATCAAACGAGAGCTCGCAGCATGTTCATACGGCTACACATCGAGCTTTACATAACCAGTATAAACTGAACGGTAAATGTGCGGCAAGATGATGCGACACGACACCAGGATAAACTGGTTATGTATAGATTGGTGTGTAGCCGTGTGTACTCTGAATTATTAAATCGACTAATTGGCTGTCTATAAACTATCACATTATCTATACTATCCTAACTTATGACATAAATAGGAAAATGTATTTGTTTATCTGTTTCAAGGGGTCTCGTGTTCGATTCCCGAATCGGGCAAAGTATTACTACTGGGTTTAAAGTTCTTTCTATTCTTTTTATTATCTATTATTGTAAATTTTTAAAGTTTATTGTAGCACGGAGTCTGGAAATGTGCTTGGTATATGGCAATAGGCCTGCCCCTTATTAAATGGGACTCATAACATAAATAGTGAAAAGTGGGTGTTACATAGTACAGTGGCATTAAGTGCCGTAATGTTTAGCTCTGCCTATAAAAGGCATGATGTTATGTTTGTTTGTTTGTCTTATTCACATTGCAATGAAGCGTTGGGTTTTGCGTATGATTTTTGGTCCTGTGAAAGTGTTGAGATTCGAAAGTAGTCTCTTTTTTTCCAACGTTTCTTTTTTTAACACATGGTCAAAGCCATTGTCGTAAAGCTAGTAATTTAATTAAGAGAAAAGATGTGATTGTTTGTACGTTTGCGTTGAATAGCCTCCGAAAATGCAAGACCTATTTCAATAATTCAACATAGGAAAGCTTCCTTTTCAAGGAGTAACATAGGCTACTTTTCATATCAATACTCATAAACAATTGGGAGCTACTGGAGAGAAATTATTCGCGAGTGAAGCCGCAGGTAAAACTAGTTAAACAATATTAGGTGAAGTGGTTAATGTTTGTTCATTACTTTCATATCGGAAGATATTAATTTTGTATTAAGAACGCTCTTTAGTAATAGAGGAAAGTAGTTTTACGTTTTTTAGATTCATTTTGTTTAATGTGTATACATTTCATAGTGAACCAATTGAGCCATGTTATGTTTAAGAGTCTATCACTGAAATACTCAATTTTTAGTTTTACTTTTTTGTTGTTTTTTAGTAAGTTCTGTAATGTCTATTATGCGTCAAGCATGTCTTTACATAGTTCTCCCAAACATATATATATGTATGCACAATTTTAGATAATGTATCAGAGAGAGAGAGAGTAAAATTGTAAAAAATATTTTTGTAAAGAGTGACGAATGGAGTTTCTTATTCGTTCTTCTCCATTCGAATTATGATTTAATTGATATAAATGCTTTAACCTTGACTTTGACTTTAACTTGCTTATTAATCATGTTTAAAACTCCCTAATTTAGAGGTAAAAAGCTGCCAACCGATATAAAACGACATTCTGGATTTAATCTCTAGGATAGGAAAATTTTTGCTACATTTCCAAAAAGAAGTTCTCTAGCAAATTCATCAAGTTCTTTTACAAATTTCCTCAAAAACCCAAGTTCAAAGACCGTGTGGTCGTCTGTTGTTTTTACAAATGTAACAATGAAGGAATTCAGTCGACAGCCTACTCGGTGGCATTTGACTTATTAAATGTCGTCACAGGTCCACCTACGTAGAGACATTTATCTTTAAAAATAATGTCTATCAGGAAAATAACAAAAGGTTTCTTATGAAACACGTATTGGACTACTTGTGAAAATATGTGTAGTTTTGTTCCTGTGGTTTCATGGTCTTCGTTAATATTATCAAAGATAAGGTGGTGGATCGAGTAAAGGAGTTTGGTATGGTACTAACTAGCAGGAAAAGCGGCAGAATTAAACTTGTTCTCCATAGGTATGTTTTTAATATATTAACAGGATGGCGTTTGGCTACCATCTCGCCTAGTAAGTGATGATGTAGCCGATGATAGCACAAGTAATCGTATCATTTGAGGCTTGAAGACACCAAAGTCTTCAAAATCGGACGAAGTTTTCGATTGACTCTGTCCAACCCAGTAGGAAACAGGCATCATGAAATGTAACTTCGCATTTATAATTCTAGGTTTTATAAAAATAATTCCTATTTCAACTTTCTAGTATTAATTTTTCAAAGAATTGGTCAAAAAAAGAAACGAAAACGCTACCCTGTTATATCTATCCCTGTCACACAAACCTTTTCTTATATAGGAGAGAAAGAAACAAAGATGTGTCCCTCAGAACTTGTAAAGATATTTCAATAAGCTAGACAATTTAATCAATTGGAATGAAGAATGTTAGTTACGACCTATGTAACACAATGTCTACCTTTACAGAGTAATCTTATTACAATTTCTACAGCTGTCTTTATATTAAAACTTTCGTGAGACATAATAATTAATTATTATATTTTCGTATGTAACACTGGTTTTGCGTCGATTCGGAATTCGAATTCAACATTTACGCGGCCACCGGCGAACGAGTCTTTTTTTTTTTAAGGGGGGAAAATCATGGAATGACTGCTCCCGCCTGGGTGAGGCGGGAGGGAGTGTCAGACTCTTACTGACTAAAAACCACCCCGTTCCTTCTCCTGCACGTCGAGCCGGAGCCCCGGTTACCCGTTAGGTTCTCCGCGACTCCGAATCGGCATCGGCCGTATTGGGCCCCATCTGTGGTGGTCTGATGGCTCTTTGAGGCGCGCGCGGAACGCGACGCGCCGTACGCTCGGGTCTGTTTCTGGTCGGATGGGGAGCCACCCATACTCGCCGTCCGCAGGCCCGCGCTTACGGTGGCCGGAGATCGTCCCGCGATCCCCGACGCCCGGTGTGTCCTTCGCGATGGGCCCCATCTGTGGTGGTCTGATGGCTCTTTGAGGCGCGCGCGGAACGCGACGCGCCGTACGCTCGGGTCTGTTTCTGGTCGGATGGGGAGCCACCCATACTCGCCGTCCGCAGGCCCGCGCTTACGGTGGCCGGAGATCGTCCCGCGATCCCCGACGCCCGGTGTGTCCTTCGCGATGGCTGGGTTGCGAGGAGGCAGCGCTTCGCTGCCTCACGCGTCCCGCCTCCTCCTTAGTTAGCATGACTGCTTCGCAAAAGGAGGAGACGGCATCCCAGTCCCCCTCGCTCCGCATCATGGCCTGCACTAGGCCCGGACGCGAGAGGTCGCTATCGCCGATCACTTCCCTGAGGGCACGGCGGTGCTCAGCCCACGAAGGGCATTCTCGCACCGTGTGTTCCACCGTGTCCTCAGGGCGGGGCGAACGAGTCTAACGTGCCAGCAATGTCGCGCGTCGCCACAAATGGAGGAAAGTCATGAATATGAGCCTCTAACATGGCTTGAAACTAGTTGAGTGCCTCGTCAAACGGTTACATGAGTAAACCGAAAACATCACTAGTTATATAGTATAAAACAAAGTCGCTACTCGCCGTATGTCTGCCTCTATGTATGCTTACATCTTTAAAACTACGCAACGGATTTTGATGCGGTTTTTTTAATAGATAGAGTGATTCTTAAGGAAGGTTTGTATATATAATACATGCATATTGCACCCGTGCGGAGCCGGGGCAGGTCGCTAGTAATATTTAAAATATATTTCTATCAGAAAATTTCTATTAGAAAATAAATTTAATTACAAAGCTGGCTCGATTTTCCTTTGAATTCTTTTACATTATACAAGAAAAGGGTCATTTTGTTTCTTCTTTAGATTGTTAGTGAATTTGTTTTTTTAAAGAGGAATAAACTCAATAATTAATGAGTGTCTTTTCTATTTATCTAAATAAGAATTTCGAAGGTCAACGACCTAGTATTTCATTATAGTAAGAGTTATTATTATATAGGGGTAATAAACCCTATCATCTGGACATTTTTTAGTACAGCTGTCAGGCACAAAACCATTGTTTATTTTATATAGTTTGTATGAGTTGTTGAATGATTCTCACACAACTTGGAGTCTAGGTGGAAATAAATCGCTTGATAGTCCGGTGAGATGATATTTATTGATACACTAAACTAACACGTCGACTATATTATCAACTAAACTAATGATTGATGAGTACTGATGTATTTGAGTGCTGAACATGTACTGAATACAAATTTATTGCTATAACTATAATGAAATTAATAAACTAAAATCTGCTGACATGAAGCGCGCGTGCGTGTGATGTACAGTCGCTGACTCGTAGGTACATAGTTAGTAGGGTAGGATAGGTAGTTTGGTGGTAAGC
This sequence comes from Spodoptera picta, assembly GCA_038387885.1. NCBI lineage: Eukaryota > Metazoa > Arthropoda > Insecta > Lepidoptera > Noctuidae > Spodoptera > Spodoptera picta. The sequence goes on from JAZHFQ010000329.1 coordinate 57,351, forward strand.
GATGATGCGGTCTATGATGGAGCACGTCGACATATAAGGAACTTATTCACTCGGGCCTTGAAGGCACCCAGGTTGTACCCTTCAGAAAATACAGATATTTAACTTTTAAATTTTTGTATAGGTACATCTATTTTGTGTTCTTTTCTGTTTACTATTATTATTCTTTGCATTGTATTGCCTGATGTACCAAATAAATTATTTTTCTTTCTTTCTTGAGGCGTCTCAGGTTCTATTCCTGAGTTGGCCAAAATTTATTTATTTATTTATTCATGTACACAACACAGACAATACACAGAAAATATATATATATATTATAACAAAACAGAGGTACATAGGTACTGCATATCCCTTATGGGATTTCTTCCGTTCGATTTTCTTCAAAATGTTACTTGTTGCTACAGCGTACTGGTTAGTGCCTGAGTTAGTGCTTGTGTTGCGCGCCAACGCGTCTCTTGAGGAAGAGTCTCTTTGTGACTCAAAACTAGTACAGCTTTTCACCCCCTATTATAAATGTGGGAGAGCCATGCTTCGGCACGAATGGGTCGGCTCGACCGGAGTGATACCACGGCCTCACAGAAGACCGACGTGAAGCAACGCTTGCGTTGTGTTTCGTCGTGTGAGTGAGGTTACCGGAGGCCTAATTACCCTCCCCTTCCCCAATCTCCCCAATTCCTGAATCTCCAACGATCCTCAAACTCCTAATTACCCTAAAGGCCGGTAACGCACTTGTAACACCTCTGATGTTCCAGGTGTCCATGGGCGACGCCGATTGCTTACCATCAGGTGATCCATCGGCTCGTTTGCCGACTAATTCCAGAAAAAAAGAACTCATAATATAACTGGCAAAATGAATACCTCCTCCAAGCCATTTGTAGATTAAAAAGAATAACATCATATTAAAATTTTAGTACAAAATAAATCCGTTGAATCAATCCCATACGCCAATCTTTGGGCTCGCTGCCATCGCAGCGGTAAGTCCCCTCTTTGAGGAGTGGCTTGAGAGACGCTACGGCGTCCTCACCTACCGCCTGACGCAGGTCCTCACCGGACATGGAAGTTTCGGGAGGTACCTGTGTCTGATGGGGCGGGAGGAAACGTCCGGGTGTCATCACTGCGAGGACCGCCCTGAGGACACGGTGGAACACACTGTCGCGGAATGCCCTGCGTGGGCTGAGCACCGCCGTGTCCTCAGGGAAGTGATCGGCGATGGCGACCTCTCGCGTCCGGGCCTAGTGCAGGCCATGATGCGGAGCGAGGGGGACTGGGAAGCCGTCTCCTCCTTTTGCGAAGCAGTCATGCTAGCTAAGGAGGAGGCGGGACGCGTGAGGCAGCGAAGCGCTGCCTCCTCGCAACCCAGCCATCACGAAGGGCACACCGGGCGTCGGGGATCGCGGGACGATCTCCGGCCACCGTAAGCGCGGGCCTGCGGACGGCGAGCATGGGTGGCTCCCCGTCCGACCAGAAACAGACCCGAGCGTACGGCGCGTCGCGTTCCGCGCGCGCCTCAAAGAGCCATCAGACCACCACAGATGGGGCCCAATAGGGCCGATGCCGATTCGGAGTCGCGGAGAACCTAACGGGTAACCGGGGCTCCGGCTCGACGTGCAGGAGAAGGAACGGGGTGGTTTTTAGTCAGTAAGAGTCTGACACTCCCTCCCGCCTCACTCAGGCGCGAGCAGTCATTCGATGATTTTCCCCCCTTAAAAAAAAAAAAAAAAAAAAAAAAAAAAAAAAAAACGCCAATCTTGTCACGCAAAATAAAATAGATAATTTTGTACGTACATTGAATCAATAAGTACTGAACAATACATTCCAATAATAACCAATACACTGCTGCAATAGACAGCCTAATATCGTTTAACAGATGTTCTGCGGTAATACCATGAATTAAACCATGGCTTTGTGCGTTAACAGATGGTGGCTATCTCTCTCATACATAGAGAAAAATGTACGAAATAAATTGAGACAGGTAACTAAGCGAATGTTTAAAAGTCGTGTTGATGAGGTTTTTACTGCAGCCGCCGAATGTAATTGTCTCTTATTTGATCCCTAGGTATACCTTTTGTTCAAGAACACTACGTAATACCTACATTATCTATAATGTATCTGTCTATCGATCAGTCCCCGAGTTAAGCTAACTCGTTTCCAAATGTAGATTCTTATGAAGAAAAATGAACAAGAAACTCTTTGGTCTGTAGTCAATCACTTTCGCACTTCTAGACTACATTGCTATATACAATCCAGTGCACTGTTAACCCATAAAAACAGAAGTCATGAAAATAATATTAAGGCCTAAAAGTTCCCTGAATCCGCCAGCCTCTTTACACCGCAGGCGGTAACCAGGTCGAGTAGCAAACTAGCGCTATATAAATATTAAATTTAATGACCGGCTTTTGTCACCCGCCCGAGTTATGGCAACCTCTCACAGGGTTGTTTTACTTTTAATTATTAAAACACTAATTTTGTAGCTGGATGAACCCTAAATCCTAACTTCGACCGAGTGGAGGCGTCTCAAAGATTTTGTTTCCAAGTTAGTCGCTAAGTTTGTATAGAATTGTGATTGATGGTTGAATTTAGCACGGATTGAGCCTTATTTTATTTTACAAGTAGCTTATTGAAGATATTCTTGGCGAGAATTAACTTTTACATATTTAAACAATGAAATTGTAAAATTGTAAAGCTTTCTTCTTTACTATACTGCAGTGTATTTAAAAGACTTATCGAAGTCTTTTCTCAAAGACATGACAAATACAATGTGTATAGGTAATTATTTCTATAACATTTTCATATGACGTTCGAGATTTTCACGAACATTTCCGAAGACCAGCTATCGAGCAAACAAGCATGCCCATATTAATGTGTGCACGTTTCTCCTTGTAAGTCAAACCCAATTCACAAGACGTACTTGGTGCGGGCGCTATATAAATAATTCATACGCCACAACTTTGAGAGATGTTGTAGTTTAAAGGACAACTGACTTGCAATTCATAGTATGGTTTAGATTCCTTCGATGTTGTCGCCCAGTTCAGTTTACTCAACATACTGTGGTCACGATCAACACACGTTGTGTATTCTCGTGTATTTTGCAGTTTAATATATCATAACGTCGCTCTTATTTATTTACTCTTTGAATGGCATGCACTATTTACCTCTATAAGATGATAAAATGCTTTATGCAAAATTCTACTACTAAAATATTAAAGGACACTATGTCATGTCCTAAATATTTCTGAAGAACTATAGACTGTCCTTTTTCTCTGTTATTTTTTTATGGGATAACCCGGTAAACGAGGAGACGGATCAGCTGATGGTAAGCAATCGGTGTCGCCCATGGACACGAACACCAGAGGCGTTACAAGTGCGTTATCGGCCTTTTGGGATTAGGAATTTGAGGATTGTGGGGATTCAGGAATTGGAAAAGGGTAATTGGGCCTCCGGTAATTTCACTCACAGGACGAAACACAACGCTTGTGTTGTTTCACGTCGGTCTTCTGTGAGGTCGTGGTATCACTCCGGTCGAGCCAACCCATTCGTGCTGAAGCTTGGCTCTCCCACACTTAAAAACTTGTCCAATGCAATCATCGTCAAAAGCCTCCAAAATTACTATAACTAACAAAAAACATAACATCACGCCTTTATATCCTCGAAAGGGTAGGCAGAGGTGCACAATGTAACACCCACTGTTCACTATTTATGTTATGAGACCCATGTAATAGGGGGTGAGCCTATTGCCATATACCGGGCACAATTCCAGACTCCGTGCTACTGAGATTTTTAAAAACCCAGTCCTCATCCACTGGACTATCTTCAAACAACAAGAAGCATTAAATTGATGTTCCAACCAAACCGTAATAGAATGGGAATGCCACTAAGAACTATTTATTACTGAATCCAATCTTGGTATGGCTCGATGGCCTCCGACTTACGATCGAATCCAGTTCCGATCGAGTTTGCCCCAAGTTATGAGATTAGACATACCAATTCCCACCCATTCCTGCTCAGTTCCACCCAGTGAGACTTTTATAGCCTTTTTTCGCGGCTTCAATTCGGTAGCCGCAATAGGAACAAAAAATTAGCCGGCAGTTTAGTCCTGGAAACTACTCGGAATTGTGTGTTTTTGCTGTTTTGTTAGGTCCAAAACCGCCGGTAAAAAGTAAGTGGCTTCACGCTTCGTGAATGTTTGGTCTAAATGTTTTCACGTTGACTCGTTGACCATAATGTAGGGTTAATAAATTACGTAAGTCATCTCGTTTGGTGGTTTATCTACTTCATGTTATAGTATTCACCTCGACATGTCATGTGGCCACGTTAGCCAAAGAATACTTGGTTAAATTGATCTACAAATCTGAATATGACGAGTGTGAGGTGTGTTCTTTCCGTTATAAGTCCGAGTCTAATGTCATATTTATACTTATTTACCCTTAAACAGACCTAGATTCTAAAACATCGTTTTATTATAATGCAGAATGTTCATGTTTTTAAAAATATGTGTGAAGCCACTGATATTGCAAACTGATCTGTAGACGTAGTTTTGTCATACAATCACAACTGGCCCAATTATATGCGTCTAAAGTTTTGATGACTTGCTTTTCATACAACATTAATGTTGTACTATGACATCATAGTAGAACGTCTCGTAAATTGCATTTTTCGGACCATAGAGAATAGAGAGGTAGGTAATAGCAACTCACTATTGATTAAGCTATTTAAAAATAGAATTGCGTAGTTACTTTCCTAATTGACGTCATAGTAACACACTCCATTACATTATATTTCAATATCAATAACAATGAAAAGCAGCAATTTCTCAATTTTTCCCCTAGATGAAAGATCGCCAATCATCGATATCCCTTCCTGAATGTATATATCTTATAAAAATTCATAAACGCATCATCGTTTAGTATCTGAACGTTTTTGCTTCAATTTCCTCCGACTGATTACTGTCAATATGTTAGTGTAACTAACACGAGAGGGCTGGGGAGGGAAAGAGGGTGTTCTTTTGAAAAATGACAAGTTTCCATTCCGTTTCAGTGAGTTATTTCAGTGGTTTCTCGTGAAGTTGCTGAAGAATAGGAGTTAGGAAAGTGCATTGGTGATTTGAATTGTTTCGTGGAAAACATGAGTACCTACTGTTTTAAATGATTTTGTATGCCACTAAGTTAAATTCATTAGAAAGAAAGAAAAAACATTTATTCAGCACCAAATTAAGAATTATGTACCTAACGCAGACATCGTCCTCAAATGTGAATAGACGTCTTTAGACAAAAAAAAATATCTCAAACATAAAACTTCGTACATAAAAAAAAGAAATTTGCATGCAAAGTTTTCAATCAAATTGATTACAAGGTACATTTTAATATTACACCCTTGGGAAGGATCGCGACGCTATGACAAAGTTGCATGAGCTCTCGAAAGCGGCGGCTTTACCTTATTACGCCCTCGTGTACTGTTCGTACTTTATGCCACTTGGCGACCTTTTTAGAACCATTCGATGCCAAGAATTTGTTTATAAAGGCGAAGCTACAATACGCTGAAGAGGTTGTAATTAATTACAAAATTAAGACATCTTCTTTGAAGATCCTACCTATTACTGTGGTTTAGTATCTCATGTACCTACTTAATCAAATATGTATTATGTAATTATGTATGTTATTTTACCCTATAAAATTGGTTACTCATTGCCTTGTCTAGATAAAACGTTTGAGGGAACAGGTACAATTTGCAAACATGTACCTAGTCTCCGATGAAATTCCCAAATCATTTTACCAGATATTTTGATATTTTTTCATTTACTAAAAGATAAAACGAAGGTACCATAACCTTCAAAGTTTTAACAGTACAAAACAAGCCAACTCAGTAACGACCCATAAGTATTCACAATACTCCGAACGAAACTCAAAAGTCAAAGAGCAAAGCCTGCGACAGGAGATAAACAAAAAAGAGACGAACACGACAAAACAAAAAACATACATTATCCAAATTGGTTTAAGTTTAACAAATTAATTTTGGGGTCCATCAGTACGGCCCTGGCCTCCCAAAGAAGTCATTAAACTCGAAGCAGCTAAATGAAAAAGTTCACGACACTTATTTGGAAGGCGACAAAATTCCTTGTCTAATGTAAAGAGGGACTGTGATTTTCTAAGGTAATTTTTCATTATTTTATTTTCACCAACGCTTTGAACGTCTCAACTACTTCGAGACTTCTATCGGTACGATTGTTATATGCAAGAGGTTATCACAAAAACACCACGCATTTAAGTTAAGCATAGTTAGTTTTATGAAAGAGAAAAGACAGACTTACTTGACGGAAACTGAATGAATATAAAAATGTTATGCAATAAGAAACGAGGATAAGGATAAACAAACTACTTTCACAATGCTATTTTAATTCAAAGTCAAATTCAAATACATTTATTTCAAATAGACCAGAAAGGCACTTTTAAACGTCAACAAAAAATGTAAAGTGAAGTTATTTGCTCATTCCAAGTTGTAGATTCCTATGGAGAAGAACGAGCAAGAAACTCTATAGGTCTCTTTTTCAACTAGATTCACAATACATCGCTGAGTTCTTACAATCTATTACACAGAACTTTCACAAGCTGACACAGTTCCATAGAAACAAAATAACAACGCGTTCACCCCGCCCGCCGCCCCGCTAACAAATCTATGTACTTCTCAACATAAATCAGTACGTAACTATAGTACGAGAAAGTACAACGAACCTAATATCTGCAGAGCCGACAAAACTTTATTTTCCACCATTTCCGAGTTAAACTGGGGTCGTATTCCGAATCTAGGCCAGAATAAACCATAGTACTTATAATATAATCCGCTTTACCCGTACCTAATATCGGCAGCGCTTTTTGCTATCGCAGTCAGCTTTGCATAATTCTAACGTTGCACAAGAACACTGTTGCTGGACGCCAAATTGACAGCTTGATAGCTTAATACAGCGGAGTTTTTGTCAGGTAACAGCGGAAAATGTTTAAGTATATTGTAGAGGTATATTCTTTTCCAGGTTTTTTGTTGAAACAAAGGATTTTCGTTGCTGTTTCAGTGTCTTGTAAAAGCCTCAGTGACTAGGTTTTCTATAAAATATAAGAATAAATCTAAAATTTTGCTAGTACAATATAAAATTTTTCATTGCATAATGGCAGAAACTGTGTTTAGAACTTTAGTAAGTCATAAATATGAAGTCGCTCCCATAACGACTCTGAGGCAGATAGGATTTTATATTGCACCTCATGCTTTTTGGCACTTGGGATATAAGTACAGAGCGAAACTAGAACTATAATTGACTTATGATTAATAAATCAGTAAACCACGATCAGACTGTTCGTTAACTCACACAAAATGAAATAAAGTATCTCAGTCAATTAAGTACCTCAATCAAGTAAATTAATCTCATTAATGAAATAAGTACAGTTAATATTGAGTTCTACAAACAAAAACTCTGCATCGATCTTCTTGATAAACAGTAAACATTCCGAACCAAACAAAATCAATTTAGTCCAAACAATGTTCACCACGAAAAGCTCTTGAAATTCTCGAACAACCTTTTAAAATCCCAAATATTTAATTCACAAATACCTTAACATTTCAATGGACTCCTTTATAGTACAAACACCTGTGACAATTGGAGGGATTGTCGAAGATTTCTGCCATGTCACGGGGCTGACCCCCAACTCAACCCCCGTCGGCTGGCAGATAAGCAATAACGTGGCACCTGCCGCCTGTCACGTCAAAAGTTGTGCAAATACGTTGAGTTGGAGTGTATGTAGTGGTAAAGTGAACGTAAATTGGGTCGGCTTAACGCACAATAAGTGGGGAATTTTAGACGGCTCTATTAAATGTATTCTATGTTTCTTATTGTATTTAAGTAGAAGGATCTGTATCTACAAATTATATTCGTATCTTTTGATCTATTTTAATATGAACACACTTATTCTAATAAAATCATTATTTACAATTCACAATAACGAAGATATGAATGAACATAATTTCGCTCTTCAAAGTTTCTTATGCGGTGGCACCCCAAACGAAACTCCGAGCTCAATGGGATCAAAAGAAAATTAAAGTGTCCTCCCACCTGTCCCAGTAATATTAATCTTATCGATTCTTGACAGATTCTCATTCAATTATTTCTTCTTAAACATTCATTCATTATAAATCCATTTAATATTTCGGTATAAAAGAAGGACATAAATCGAGATTTTGCGTTTATTTATACAAAACAGATTTAATAAAAAATGTTTGTACTTGTGTATGTCGGTAAGGTACTGATGGTTTGTAGATGTCGCCACGACGCGGCTGATCGCCGATGTCTTCTTTCTTTCTTTCTTTCTTTTTAAGACTTCATGCACAAACTCCAGCCAGACCTTTGGGTGATGCAGAGACAAAAACAATGGTCTTCTCTGTTAAGTAATAATAATGTATAATATATAGACACATATTTTTCAAAACGGCACATATTATTGGGAGAGCCATGCTTAGGCACGAATGTGTGATACCACGGCCTCACAGAAAACCGACGTGAAGCAACGCTTGCGTTGTGTTTCGTCGTGTGAGTGAGGTTACCGGAGGCCCAATTACCTTCCCCTTCCCCAATCTCCTCAATCCCTGAATCCCCAACGATCCTCAAACTCCTAATCCCCAAAAAGCCGGTGACGCACTTGTAACGCCTCTGGTGTTGCAGGTATCCATGGGTGACGCCGATTGCTTACCATCAGGTGATCCGACTGCTCGTTTACCGGCTAATGCCATAAAAAAAAATATATTAAATACATTGGGTTTCTCTAAAAACGTAAACTAAATAATACTCAGCTCCTATTGAATGTAGCGCAATAGGTAATAAGTCTATGAGACTCGCTCATAATGTAGACTGTAAGTAAATACAATACGATGTAGACGAAATTATTTTCAAAATTAATTCATTGGATTCAGAGATTCGCAACTCCTTTCATGGACGGGGGGAAACCTGGTTTTTGGGAACAAAAATTAAGGGTCAATTTAGAATTCATACGAAGGGAATCAAGATAAAAATGTAATTATTAACATAACACATTCAAACTTTTTTTTCTTCTCTTATAATATCTTTTCATTCACTTCGTTACGGGAACCAAGACAGTTATCCATGTCCCTGAGACGCATCGGACTTCAGTGTTCCGGTGTTTTCATGGTTGTATTTACTGTAGATCCTACCGTACAGGAGTTGCAACGGTTTTGGGAGGTTGTGGCGGGGTTGTCCCATAAAAAAACACATTCAACCTTATGTCCACAGCATAATATCAAACTAAAAATAACATAATTTCTTGATTCAAAAAGTGAGTAAGCTATCCACGATCACAAAATTTAATAATGAAACAAAAACAACTCATCGATAAAAACTGAGCAGATTCACTGAGCAAATAGTCAGGTCCACAGATATTTCAAATTCGCGACTAAATTGAAATTTTAATTGAAAACGTATTCGGCAAATATATAGATTTATTTGATTCGATGCTTTAGAAATCAAACGAAGGTTACATGAAATTAATAACTCAATGATAATCCGTTATTCTTTTTTCCATCTTGTAGTTGTTGACGACTATATAGGGTTATCGACGGGACACTGTGGCAGCGCAACCCATCGCCGCCACCAACAAAATATATGCATCTCTATAGAGAGTTACTTTGTCGCCAGTAATCGTCACAATCTTCGCAATGACTGCACCAAGCTGCCGTGGTGCAGGTGCGTGCTGCCGCACCAAGCTACCGTGCAGCGTGCCGCAGGCGCAGGTTCGATTCCCGCACGGAACAACACTTAGTGTGATCCACAAATTGTTGTTTCGGGTCTGGGCGTCATGTGTATGTGAATTTGTATGTTTGTAAACGCACCCACGACACAGGAGAAAATCCTAGTGTGGCAACGATTTATAAAAAAAAAATATCTGGTGGAGCAACCAGTTCGGAGGCAGCACAGAATGTTACTGGTCGCTCATCCACGCTGGTCGTCCCACCACTAATTACTATGGCATAGCGCTGTTGTGTTGTGTAGTGTGTTACTCACTCTGTCGCCACGGAGGCGAAGGCGCGACAGTCTGCGCCGTTATGGTGTCCCGGTAAAATATAGCCCTAATACTGCCAGCGTTGTCGTCTTTTTTAATACAACTGACCAATAAATGTTGTCATATAAAAAATATGTCACAAAGGGTGTTCAAATAAAACGACAAGAATATTATAAATCAGATTGCTTTAATTTATTTTAGTTTTATACAAATCGAATACTACTTACGATAGTCAATTTAACGAATAAACATTTTACCCGTTGTATTTATTTTTACAAATTTACCTTTGTATTTTATTTTTTATTATTTTTCATCTATTATAAAAACCTCCATAGGGGCTTTTCATTATAAACTTACATTACACTCGGCTGTATTTAATCAACTTACTGCAGTCGTATATATTTTTATTATAATTTTAATTAATTATTTCGACTATGGTTAAGCCACAGGAACACAATGTGGAGTTATGTGTGATTTAGTAAAATAAATATCGAACTATATTTGAGAAGCTCGATAGTTGAAAACAAGTTTGGTCGATGTTTTTACGTGTTTCCGAACGCGCGTGGGTGTAGCTTTCCATCCGCCATTTTGTTTTGCTAAAGGAAAAAAAGAACCAAATTCGTCAAATACAAAGTAAAACATAAATGAAAATAATTTCAATCGTAGGCGTAGCCATGAATATGTATAATACGTTAATGAAATCCGCTCTTCGAGAACATTGAAGGTCTCAAAGGCTCTTTAACAAAATATTTCGTTTAAGTTTTCCCAGCAACTTAAAACAAATAATTCTGAGATACGAACTAATTAAAAGTAACAATTTTACAAAGTAGGCTGTATGAAGAAATTACCTAATTGAAATTGGTTCGGTACTTGAAAAGCTACACTCAGCGCATGTGAGAATGTGTGAGTTTATTAAAATAAATATTTAAGTATATTAAATTGTTGCATACATAAGATGGTGTGAGTAAGCGAGCAACCACCAGGTGTAATGTTAATAGATGTAGCCTACATAGCGATTGAATGAGACACAGACTTAGATTTGTTGGCCAAAGAACAAAAGAACCACTTCTTTGAACTGTGTTAGTATAACATTTTATTTCTGTCTATTTACTCTTGTTGATAAATTTACAGAAAAAGAAATCAGTAAGCGAAAAGAGGTTGAAAATATTTTTCTCGGTGGCAACTTACAGATTCTAAATTCAAAGGCATTTCCCGCGTTTTCGTGTCCGTAGAGTAACAGACTCGACATGTGTCAATAGCGCTCGAATAGTCGGTTGTATCGCGGCATCGTTGGCAGCGGGTCTTTGAGCAAACAAGATGTCACTATCGGCCGCCATCACAAGTTACGTGAAAAGCTACACTACATTTTTCGATCTTAGAAAAACGAGCATCAATATCGTATCCTAAAATTGACTTTTCTTTAAAATAGATTGCTCCAGCGGGAAGATGGAAGAAAACAGCCATCGATAAATGTTTTGAGAATTTAAAAATTGAGTAAAAATTGTAATTTTTCGTATTTTTGAGTGGATGAAATGATAACTATAGCGTTAGGTTCTTAGGTCCTTGGCAACAAAATGTTTGATAAACAAGTTTGCTTTTTCCAAAATGGCTGTAAATTCCTTACCGCTACATAAACGACACAAGAGTAGATGAGACTTGAAATAGTTAAAATCTTAGTTTACAGCGTCAGAAGTAGAATATACATGGAAATCCAAAATACCTGTTTCACGATTAAAGCATTTTGTTTCTGTTGTGCAGTATGCAGAGCCGTCTGTATGGCATATACCTATTGCTATAATTAAATATTCAATTTTGTATAAAATGAGAACATAATTAATTCGCATAAACATTCTGATTGGTGTATTCTTTGCCAATTTTTTAATTTGAACGCATTTGAGTAAAAAATACACATTAATTGAGTGCAAGTTACATACAATTAAAATATTGAAATATTCGTTAAAGAGAATAGGTATAAATAAGTATGTGTTCATATGCCATACAAACATTAAAATTATATAAAGATGTGTATACATATACGTATTAGTGTAGAAATAGACGATAGTGTATAAACTGTTCCTCAGAGTTAAGTGAAATTCGGAAATAGATTAGAGATTAAAATCTACAAAATATTTGAGGAAACTTTACTTCACCGACTTTCCGAATATTATTGATACATAATTTGTTAGTAGAGAAACTAAATAGATGATTCTATTTTTGAAATATGATCAGACTTTTCAAATGTCGAATGTCAGAATAAAATCAATACGGCCAGTTTTTTTTAAATGTGGCTTCGAAAATTATCTTTGCTTTGTAATTAATTTTGATATAGATAGAAAAAAAATGTATAGTCAGTGTTGCTAGTTCCCCCACACAATTTGTATTGACATTGAAGTGTGAATAAATTGTCATAAAGTTTCAGAAAATTCGCTATAAGATACCAAATGGTGTAAAAGTGAGAGATTAAATCAATAGTAACTGCTTGTAAAATGTGTTTGCGTTTCATATGAAGTGGTTTACGTACGTCAGTTCATTTTGTTCGTTTATAGTCTAACCCGGTCCCATGCAGGCGTTTTATTACTGAAATTTTATTATATCGTAGATCGTTTCTACTCGTTTTTTATTTATCAATATTTTTATTATATTTTATCATTGAACCGCTACCACGGGCCTTAACATTCGATTTCACAACCTCTCATTTATTTTTTTCAAACAAAATAAGTTTAAAATTGGCTGAATAACCCGTAGCCGCGGCCCAATACAAACATTAACCAGTTAAATTACATGTTAACAAAGACCCTAGTTCGTTTTTTATATTTTTTTTACAATAATCATCTCAACTTCATCGTTTATACCTAAAACCAACTTAACTTCAATATTTATAAACCCTATTTTTGGCACTAACAAATCTAATTAAATATATTAATTAATTTTACAAATTTTATTTTTTATCATCACTTTCGAATTGAAATATACTCAATAAAAGATAACAATAGGGTTTATGAAATTTTAAATTATACTTATAACAATTATAAATACGAAAAGAAAATGTCGACACTTGATATTATTCAGCACCACACTGTTTGAAATAAATTCTGCAAAACGACAACGTTCATAATCTCAGGAATCATTAACATAATTAAGTTATAATGATACATTATTCTGATAAATATAATTTCAGAACACGCTGTATTTTTCTCTTGAGACTCAATCATTCTGAGCCCATCAAGACTCGTAATTACGAATCCAAGAAAATACTACAACTGCTCGTGTAAACACATTTTCATGTTGTTCTATATCAAAAAGAATATTAAATAGTTATGCAAAACACTCAGATCGCGTAAATTTTATATCTAGTTTTAATGAGCTTCCTTAACAATAGTTATTTCATCATAAGTTTAGCTTAAATCAAGGGACACAACATTCACTAGGCTATCACGACATCTATAAGAGTGAAATCGAGGAACGGACATAGATAAAGACTTTAATTGTTTATTTTTTAAATAATACGACTATTATATAGATGCTACAGTATGTGCTAAAAGATTCTAATTGAGTAGACAATGACGAATTGGAATCGATAACAATCAATTTCAATCAAAAAAGTTTTTCAATTGAATATTCGTCGAAGTGACATTCTGCCGTCTTATTGGGCGCGAAAATATTTCGGATCGCCTCCCATCGATCTACGTTTGAAATGAATCAGATAACGCTTGACTTATCGAGATGATATCAATATAAAGACAGTATCTAGTACTTACGTGTAATAGTGTACTATTCCTGCCCAATAAGACTGGTTGTTATAAATACTAGAGTGAAAAATGCGATATTTTAGTCTTTTTTCCGATTTTTTTCTAATATTTATATACAAATACATACACACTGGATTATTCTGTATGTACATTATATATCATATTACGTGGTGGTTAGTGATATTAACGGCGATGTAATATTTTCTAAGCATTAGATAAACACAAACCGACGTCTAATATCAGTTGCTATTTCTGTTGCTAGGGACTTATTCTCATATCGATATACTAACACTTTCATAATTTTACACAATCCATATTAAATGAGCATTTATCGATACGAGATATTAACAGTTTTCAGTTTAATTGATATTACGTTTATTAACAAAAACTCTCTACCGAATACTTGTTACCTTCCGCGTTCGGATCTAATTATTTTTTATTCAACCCCGTGCTGCTAGACCTAGTCTATCTTTGGTTCCGTATTTAATGTTGAATTCTTATCAATTCCATGACTGTTTAACAATTCCTGGATTAAATTTTCGTAGTATATTCATTTAATAATTACAATATTTACTTTCACAATCTTCACTAACGTCCCAATCTATATAATACATATCGATTCAAATCGATATGTAACGATGTAAACGTAGCGATTTTCGCTAATCGAATTTTAATATCGAATGGAATAATCTTAAATCGTTAAGCTATTCTTCACTCTACCGATATTTGATCCATTATGTACATTACTTAATACCCTAAGGTTTTGTCATCATCTGTGTTCCCTCATTACATGTAAAAAGGATACCGATTGAAATTTAATTTTTCAAAGGACATTCTTTTCCTTCAATTTAAGACAATTTTAATTCCAGCTCAGACGCAGAACCAAACTTTTCTGTTTTACAAACTTTTTGGACCAAATCTCATTTTTCATTCAAAGAGTCCAATGTCCAGACAAACCTTTGTGATGTCTTTTTCTAAATTAATGCAACTCTGTGCCAGCAAAGCATTCCTTTCCATCAAATGAACCCTCATTAATATTTCGTTTATACAAACCGTTTAGATAAAGTTATTAATGTTGTTTTTTAACAAATTAGACACGTCAACATATTTATCTGTATAACACCCTAGTCAACATCACATTTTTTTTAATAACTACTAATGGGAATTTGAGTCTGAGCTCAAGGAGCTTTGTAAATTCGAAGAAACAAAACTTTATATTTTCTTTTATTTGCTAAAAGATAATTACACAACAATACACTAGTACAACACGAACAACAGAACGACCTTCATAATGTAATTCCTAGCTCCGGCTGAAATTTCCATTAGCATTTGACTTAACTATAATAATGTAAAGTTACCGTAATTTAATGTCTTAAGACTTTTAAGGAGACGTGTGCGCTTCAAACACGTATTTATTTTAATTACATTATTAATTATAATTACAAATCGGCATACTAATAATTAGTTCTCTCATACTTGTGCCGGTACACCCGAGGCACCTAGTAGTTGGTTCATTGCACGATGATATGCGGTGCCGATAGCAGGACAGCCACTGTTGCGATGATTGTGAAAAGTGTGAACACGAACAGGCAAAACCTGGGGACAAAAGTAAGCGGTCAGGTCGAGAAACTTACCTAATTGTTTTAGAGTTGGCGACAAGATAGCGCCCTGGGGAAAACCCGAGTCCGGTACTTTAACAATAACTAACTACAACACATGTACCTACATTGAAGTACGGATATATTTTGTAGTGGCCAATCTATGTTACGTCTAGTAAAGTTCTAAACTCTAGATTTACGAAGAATATCTACCATCTCCAACGTACAATCTTATTTTCAAATCTTCAAACTCCTTAATACCCCTTCTCCATTTAAAACCACATCATTGAAATTCAAATACGTAAACATCCGTGTATCCGATTGTATGCATTTTCGTTTCCATTTCAAAATGAAGAATCTAATTTGAATTTCAGTTAAAAATCCCAACTGTATATAGAATGTCAGGATTTTAAACAACGGGGTTTTGGAGCGGGGTTTTCTATCCTATCCTGCAGTTTCAGTCTGACTGCATTAGGCGATTTTACGTCACAGTACGTTGAACCTCGCTCGACATTCCGCCCGTTGCGTTATCCACAGACCTACGAGAATGGCACAGAGGATAACTGTCTAATGTCAAAGTGTCAAGCCACCATTTTTCATCCTTGTCATATAAATTGTTACACACGCTTCGTATTGTGTTATATTCACTAAGGTAGCTGTTACTGGCCCATAAAAAGCCACGTAACGACCTTTTCACTGCTAATTAAATTTTGTTGTACGTTTATTGCTACTTTATTTAGTTTCAAACTTTATGTGGTTTATTCATTTATTTATTTATAGCCAGATTGTCTCTGGTACTGAATGTGATTTTGAATTGTATTTAATTAAAAAAAGGACGTATTAACTCTTAAAACCAAATCGTACCTTAAGATTTGCGCTCTACAAAGCCAACTCCATCTTCAACACATGTTATTCACAAAACAGTACAATAGCCCATTTCCACCAATATTATTTAACTACCGACCAATCGGTTTGTCGTACACCACAAAATAATACTGACAAAATGTCGCATTAAAAAGATATCCTACGAAAATTGTATTGTTCATATGGAAATGAAATATCAATATCGTCCATTTAAGTAGGAACAAAGGCTCGATGCTGGTTAATCCCCTTTATTGTGAAAACAATACAGTTATAAATCAATGAATGTAGTTTCACCATATTCATTAATCAATTCACTGGAGCTTTTCGAATTTAAGTGAATATCGAATTGAATCGGATCATTTTCTTTGTACTTCGTGTTATTGCCTGTATCAGACTTTCATTATAATATGAAGGGAGATACTAAGGTTTGTGATCCAAAAAATACTTTTACGTACTTGTATGGATACAACTATAGTTTCTTCTACTAACTAGACGATAGTCGAACAATTAGTCATTTGTAATATCCACATGAATCTTACCTATCAACAACCATAGCAGCGAACTTCCAGTCGCTGATCAGCTCAGCTTCTTCGTCTGCTTTCTTCATCCTTGCAGTAATGAACTGCAGCTCCCTCAGGATGAGATGAAGCTCCCTGTGGTGGCTGGCCAGCCCGCCGCCCACATCCTCCATAGTGGACGGACGGACGAAGGACCGACGGAAATCCGTGCGGAATATTGAGCACCTAGACCAACATGGTGAAATTGAAAAAAGTATATCAACATAGAAATATCAAAGAAGATTTCAATAAAAAACAAAGTCAATATTGATTTGAGAACTGTTTACAAGCCAGAAATAGGTGATGAAAGAAACTTTTATGTTGTCTTAGGTTTGTAGCGCCTTTTAACGTTTCTTGATAAGAAAATACCTGCAACACTTTTAGGAATTGTTATCGTGTACATTAAGAAGTTAATTGGTAATTTGATGAAGTCTTATACCTTATCTACAGAGTGTTTGAATGCTAGGACGTATGACATGAGAAGCTTTGTATAAAAAAAACTATTATTATGAATATCATTATATATTTACTTACCCTGGCCCTAAATTCCCAGTGGATGCTGTACTGTTAGGAGGTGGAGGAGCGTGCCTGAAGTCATCATCTATGTCAAGTACGTTGGCCAGTAATGACTTCGACGACCGCTCTTTAAGCTCCAACTCCCTCATCCTCGTATTCATCATGATTGTCTTTCTTGTGATTTTCTTCCCTGGTCTCGACATCCGCAAGATCCATGGTAACCATTGCAGGAACACTGATTTTATCTGTTACAAATATATATTTCTTTTACAAACCACTCTGCTTGTTGTATCTTATAACTCCATCTACTCTATCTATAAGACATTTGCCGTAATGGTACTATTAGACTGGCCTATTTTAAGCACAAAAGCATGCTTCAATTGAGTACTTGTCACTAAGTAGCATGTGTGTTTAAACGTTGCTCAAAATTAGCATGTTCATTTCAGGCTTGTTTGCAAATGGACAGACATTCGATTTTTAAACATCTTTGAGCATGCTCAATAGAACGCCTTTTTTAATGTTATCCGTATTATAAAATCAACACTAAATAGTGCCAAATTCTGTCTCTAGTGACAAAATCAACTGTGACTGATTATTGAGAATGATATAAATTGCTAGTGACGTGATATGAAAATAACCTAAGTTGTTACTTGAATAATCAAAATTCATGTTACATTTTTGAACACGTTATTTTGCATATACTATAAAACTTCTAATACCTTATTTAATTGTATATGTGAACTTGTATGTCTATAAACGCACCCACGACACAGGAGAAAATCTTAGTGTAAGGCAGCGAATTTTCTTTAAAAAAAATTGATTCTCTTTTCAGTTCTTGTATCAAAGCACTCACCCACTGCGGCATCTCATGTATGTCTGCGGTCCGGTGATGATAGTTGAGTACCACGACTGTCAATACCACTGAGGACGCTACCATGAACATGATGCAGTTGAAGTATGTCCCTGTTACATACAATATGTAGTTTTACACATTGCATACATATTCATTAAGTTGATGATGTACTTTATTGCATTAAGAATATTTGAAACTATTTTTTTAACTCAAGATTTTACTTGGACAAAATTTCATGGACAATTTCTTTATAACTATTTTAAAGAGGGATTGTCAATATAAATTTGAAATTTATTTACATTTTACTTAAAGCTAAGGTGACATACAAACACGAACAGTAAATGAAAATGGTAAGGAGATAAATTAAGTACGTCAGTGTTTATCTTACAGTTTTATAATTATTTTTTTTAATTATAATTGCACGTGGTCCAAAGCTATATCATAATCTAATTAACAATGACACAGAAAGCCACATTCATGCATTTTAATTGTACATGCGATGTTCTAATCTACATTTAGATGAGTTTTAGCTTTTATGCGTCACATTGACGGTATCAAGTTAAATGAGTCAACGTTTTATAATATTCCTGTCGTGTCTATCGCAGCAATAATCTTTTAAAATTCAAACTGTAATAAACACGACAAATTATGGCACCGATTTTCTTTATCACCTACTTTTATTAGTTTATGCCAAAGAAAGTGCCTGTCATTTGATTACTTTGAGCATTAAATTGACAATTATCTCTTTTGGACAAGCGCTTTCAGTTTATTATTTAGTGCCTCCTGTAACGACGTTGCTGTTAATCTCCAAGTTATTAACATATTTTAAGTGACGTTACAAGAGGCGTGACTTTGACAAAGAAATTTGTTAGACATTGTTTTGGGAGTTGAGAACATGAACACAAGTATCAGATTTTGCTTTAGAATTACTACAATGGTCAATGGTCAGTCTAGTCTAAGTTTTATCTCAACAAATACCTTTGTCAAAGGTTTCAATAAGTTTTATCATTTTGTCAATTACAGGGATAGTAACAGACCCGACAAGTTGAGACCCGAAGTTCACGAGATACTTGGAGGCTGGACCCTCACTACCCGCATCCACTTTGTTGCTTTAAACTGTTGCTTAACTTTAAATCCTGCTTTTAAACTACAAGCAATTAAGTATTTAGAAGCTTATTTAGATTAGGAGAGTTGTACGGTAATGTTCGCCGTTTTTTATTTATTTTTCAAACATTTCAAAATCATGCTCGAAGCTGACGTCTGTAGTCGCGTGTCTGTCGGCTGTCTACAGAAAGGCCAATAGAAAATAAAACGAAGAAAGTAAAATAGATTTGGAAATGAAAATTGAATGAACGGACCAAGAAGTAATGTTAGTACATTATTTTAATACATTACAAGAAGATCGAGTGTCAGTATATTCAGGAAATTACCTTTAGATAGAGTCTGTTTAGCTACATATTTCAACAGCACGAATTTAAAGTGCAATAACTCTATTTCAAGTGTCGAGAGAGCCGCAAGAGCGCTGTAAAAGCATAGATCAGTCTCCAGAGACGGCGAGACTCTAAAATGCGAGTTGAAAACAGAAAAATATAAGAAACGCTCTCCTTCAAAACTTCAAGCAAAAATATCTAGTTAGATCTTTGTTAAGTTGGTGTTTCATGAATGAGCAGAGGGACATTTTAGGTTGGTCCCCCCAAGATGTTCCTCACACTGCATTCTGTTTTAATAAAAAAAACTAATCATCATCATGTTTAGTTCAGTTATTTAAGAAAAAAAAGGAAACAAACGCGTGGTACTTTTCTCACCTATTAGGGGGATCGCCTCAGAAGTTTTTGTGATGACGTGCCCCACCAATAGAGAGAAAACAGTTTGCGACAGGAGGATTGTAACACCTGCAAAGATCAATATAAACTATGAAACAAAATCAAAACAAAATATTCTATTTACAATGTTACACCTATAGTACCATCCAGTCTATCATCGTTGGTTGGATCTCGTCCTGTTTGTGTGCTGAGTCAGTATCAGGGGCTCAAGTGAAATCATAAACGAAACACAAGGATAGTCATGCAAACACTATTATAGAGGGTTTTATCATTGGCGTTTTATTATTGTTTTATTATATTATCTTTTATTAGGAGAAGGGTTTAATAGAAGTTGTCGCTAAAGTTACACCACCCTCCAAGTATCCAGAAACCACGGCTTTGAGCCTATGGATATAAAATAAATATTTCCAAAAAACATTAACATCCAAAATAAACACCCATATACAAAAACCGTACACCATGGAATCGATTACGTAAACAGCAAACTCACATATATATTTGAAGATAATAAAAATACAGTTGTGTAAACATTTAGAATAAAAATATCGGAACTTACCTTCGGTGTCCATAATTACTTTAAACTCTTGACAAAGTTATAGTCACATGCCATGCCACTTAAATCAGAGAGTTAGTATCGTTACAGAAGTGTATCGATCAAAGAAACAAAATAATAAATAATCAATTAGTGACAAAGCTAAAGCAATGAATCACGGAATCGATTCCAAGATTTATAACCGAAATCATTGTAAGAAAATACATACGTAAAAGAACAATACTTTCACAACAACTCAATGTTCGACTTTCGTAATTTACTTTCCAATAGAATGAATTCTCGATTTAATTTATTTTTAAGCAAAAGCATTTTAACAACGTCTGGTAAATAATTGACGTTATTTATTGAGAGACAGTAACATGAAAGCTTGAAACCACTCAATAGCAACTTTAAGCTCACAACAATCTGAATTAATTTAAACGTACATAATTTACTCCTTGTAATGTTTTAAAATAATTATTAATTGTTCATTTTAATAACAAAAACAAATGAGAGCTGAAGTAAAATAAAAAATAGAGAATGAAAGATGAAATAAAAGTACCAGGAGGCCATGAATATGAAGATAAAAATAAATGTGGGATACAAGCGGGATGGACAAACGGTGTGGGTTAGGTTTGGGTAGTGTACCTAACAGGGGGATAGCGTCGGAGACCTGTGGCAGGGTCTCAGCTACCAGGTTGAGGAACACCGTCAGCGAGAGAAGAATAGTGACTCCTGCAATCAAACACATGGTTAACACCCCTACTGACGTCGATATCGTTTATCAGCTCTCCAATTTTCGTATCGATCGCAATTTTAATATCGTAATGTGTCGTTTCCTGAGCGCTAATGTTATGAATGATGACAATGTCGACATGATATCTACGCCAGTATATACTTACCGTCTCACATGTGTGTCTGGGGTTTAGCGGGTAACTAACACCAACACAATAAGTCATAGCACATTCTAGACAATCTAATATTCATGTCAGTGCACGCTGCTTCCGAACTGCTCTTAAAACTTTTATTATCCCTTTGGTACGTTCAACAAGCTGTGCCGTGAATTCTTGGCTTTTACGGTATACGTTTATTATTTCTGATTAATTCTCGCCTCCACAGTGTAATATTAAATGGTTCTTGTTGCTTCTATCGTTGGTTTGAGATGAATATTAAAATTGCGTTTGTAATTCTTATTGGATTTTTAATATTTCAAATTGGTTTTCTTGGAGCTTCTGTTTCTTCTAACAATATCTCTGTAGCTCAGTTCTGATTTTATATTGAATGTTCTTATACAACAGTTTTAAATTACTTTTGTGAAAACTTCTTTGGATATCATTTTATTTTTGTAATTAAATAACATCCCATAAAAACATGCAGTATCTCTTACTTATTCATGCAGTTGGTCCTAAAACACATCCTTGAGGAACTCCTTTAACTATCTATCAAGATATACCCTGCTATCAAGAGAACGTTAGCAGCGTGCACTGTAGTTGGTCGCTAGTCTTACGTGATGGTACCTATTAGAGGGACTGCGTCCGACGTGGACGGCATCTTTTCTGCGACCAGGTTCAGAAAGACGGTCAATGACAACAAGATTGTCACACCTGTCGACCGGCCAATGTGGATCAGTGAAATGTTCTTGAGTGAAAACCTTATGAACTATTAAGACCCTATTAACTCTTCTCTACATACAGAACGCCTATTATTAGGCAGAGATATATATTTGAATATGAATATATGTCTCTTATCTAATAAAGGTGAAAGTTTTAGATCAATAATTGATCAAAATCTGTTAGTTTGAAATTTGTAAATGCAAGTTTCTTTCACAATAAATCACAGTTAATGAACAAAATGCTCCAATAATATAAGATTTACGCTATAACAAATACTGGAAGCACTCGATTACCTCAACACTAAATGCCTGATCGCATGTAATGAAAACATCTAATGTTTTTCTGTGCGGTCATTATCGTTGAATGACCACCACATTAATTCAACATCATTAGTGTTATTCCAAGTATATTCATGTGATATAACTGCTAGAACAAATGATAGACTGGAAAAATAACGTTACACTGCATTCTCTCAAATATTTACAAAGAACTTAATTGCTATCAAGATTTTGTATTAAACAAAAACTACTAATGTTTTAAGGTTTTTGGTTCTGATTAATACAATACAATCCTATATATGTATTTAGGAAGAGATCAATACAATAATTTCAAATACAAAAGTGATATTACAATTTGACCTACAGAATTAAGAAAATTTCGCTGTCAAGTCCAATACCTGCGAAAGGTTTATAGACTCTTAACACCAGGCCACGTCCTAGAATGGAAGACGGGTAACACCACAGTATAGAGCTAGTATAAAATACACTGCAAACTCGAGCGCACATCAGCACTTGTGCTATATACGAAGTGCGATACGAATATGCACAATGTGGCCTTTTCCAGATAAGAAAATGGAACGACGATTTCGCTCCGTTCTTCCGCATCTCTTTTACTTGTTATATCTATGTATTTGTAGATATATGTCCCACGTTATTCACTTGTCAACAAACCCAATTTAGTGGAAGAACATTTTTGTGATATAGCTTATTCCTTAATATGGCCAGCTTGAGATAGTGTTATACAAAACCCAACTCTTTATCCATAGTAATAGATTACATTGTTGACAATTGGTACTCTTGTGTTCCAGAATACCAACATTCTGAGCAAAGAAGCGTACCAAATGTTTAAATTATATCAAAAATTAACACCACAAAATTACAACATAACAACATAGAACGTACTTCGGCAATCATTGAATTAGAATCTCAGAATTGCACGTTAAAAAAACAATTGAATGATAAAGACAAAGATACCGAAGCACGCACTAATGAAAACAAAAAAATCAAAGGACGATACTGACCAAGAGTAAGTTTTTCTCCAGAGTCTGGCGGTAAAGTGAAACCGAGGAGAGCCATGGATGAGATCAGCACGCAGGGGACGATGAGGTTGAAGAAGTAGTACAGCGTCCGTCTCCTGATCATGATGGTGAACGTGACATCTACGTAAGGCTCTGGGCAGCACGCGTAAGTTATTGTGTTCTTTTTGCCTGGCATTCCTGTTGAGTAGTATATAAGTCTTATAGCAATATTGAATTGAGTTAAAAAAATGAGTAAAAAAAAAGAAATGGAATAAACAAAAAAGAAAGTAACAAAAACATCAGTCATGAAAACATGAAACTGAACTTAATAAAATAATAAAGGAAACTCATAATAGAAGCAAATATAAATAGACGTTAAAATAAAGGACAAAAGACTTGTAATTGTACTTACCTATTAAATACCACTCCCCATTTGTTATGAAGTCCGATAGATCACCGCCTGCCTCATCTTTTAGCACCAGATCCAACTGTCAGGGCGAAACACGGTGTAGTTTGACACATTCAAACAAGATGCACTAATACCCATCACCCATACAAGTACACATGCCAAACGTACTAAGAAAGCAGGATCAAATCGAGGGACGGAAATCTCCCATTATTCGCCATACAATGCCGGCTTCTTAAGGGATAAGATTGCTGTTGAGGAAGCAATTTCGTAATGAAACGTTTTGTCATTTTTTTCTCGTCCCTTTTTCCCTCTTGCATACTTTATTGGATATAAAATTCCGTCAGATTTCATAAGTTGTAAATGTCTCGAAGCCCATTATTCGGTATCGGATTAAAATTTGCCGAGTTACTTACAATTTGCAATCTTTTGATCCTGCCATCTTTAGGTTATCGAAGTTCTTCGTTAAATATGTATACCTTGGATCGAAAGGGAAATGTGAGAACCTCTAAATGCAAGACAAGGAAGGGGATGCAAGAGCATGCTTTAAACAGTTAAAAATATCACCGCCATACGGAATTTTGTAAAAACAAATCTACTTTAAAAACTAAGAACATAATAAACTAAAAATAATAAAGGTTAAAATAAAGTTTAGGGTGGAAATACATTAAACACAGAAGAAGATGCAAGAGTAAATGAAAAGTACGAAGTAAAACAGTATTCAAAATATTCAAACCTTGAATGCTGTTTCACTCCGAAGAGCAGAAGTAACATTTAAAGACACGTAGTTTGTAACGAACCAAGTTAATCCAGTTTCCTCAGACCACGTCACGCTACAAATTCTAAAACTACTCATTATAATGAAAGTTAAAATAATACGAGGATAGGACAAAGGCAAAGTTAGATTAAGTCTGTAACGAACACGTGGCGGGAACTGGAGTAATGAGTTTGAGACGCGCCACAACTCCGGGACACTACGGAATTATTCAAGAAGTTATCACTCAACGTGTGGGATATTTATGACAGCTTTTCTGTTATATTTCACTCAAGGTTTTTACACTTTAAAGCGAATACTTTTTAAAGCAATTTAAAAGGCAATCATGGAGCTCTTATTTTTCAATAACATTCTAAAATTCAAATACTACTGAAAACGAATGAAAATATTATGTCCAATACCAAGCCGACAATTGACAAAGGTTAGTGATTTCCGTGCAACAACGGTCGTTTGTAAACAAAATGGCAGCCGTCCGGTCAATTGGTTTCCAACCTAGTCGTACCTACTGGCTTCAACATTTGTACGAAGCCATCAACCGAATTGCAGTCCGAAAGGAATCAATCGCGTAGCAGAAATGAAACATTCTGAAAACGAACATTTTACTATTTTCTACAAAAATATATTTGTGCAATGTAAAATGTGTTTGGAGAAATCACAGACGAGACAAACGTGAGTGTACTCTTGAGTGAAAATCAATACACTCCAAGACTGTCATAAACTCCGATAAGAGCTACAAATGGCTACAAATAATTTCAAATCTAATAAACTTTTAACTTCTAAAGAAATAAACGTAAAACGTGCATTTTATAAAAAAAATCTACATTTAAAAGAACAATCTAAGTAAGAAAAGTTTAAAACATTAAATCACGCTAGAGCATAAAAATGTTTTAAAATCCTGAATGTATGCTAAATTATTCGAGACATTTCAAATTGTTTGAATTTAAAATTTTGTGAGATAAATGTCGCTACAAACTCAAATAGGGACCCATCTTAAATTAACTTTTCTGGGATGTATAAAAATAAATTAACTGTAACAGAATATTCACTTACTTAAATCGAAACCTTATTCTATAAAACATCCGATAGATTTTGGCATGGACATACGGAATAAAGCAAAAAATCGGTACATTCCAGTAAATTTTCAACATATCTGCAATCAAATACCAACCTTTATTGTTATTTACTCCATTATTACAATAATATTTCCCGCAATTAATTCAATAAATGGAAATTAAAAAAGGACGCATATTTAATGGGACAATTCAATGAATGAATAATGTAAACATTTTATACATATATTTAAAACCCATTGTTAAATTATTGTACAAGAGACCACCCGGTCTACTAATTTTAGTATGCCAAATATGTAAGTGAATACGGTTGCTGGTAGAGTTTCTTCTAAATCTTATCTTTGATACAAAATACCTTAGTTTATGAAGACTAAGCTTCTTAATATAAAATGTTGAGAATTGAAAGCTAAGATGTAATTTCATCGGACAAAGATATTTTACTCACTATTACAAATATACAATCTAATTCCAGAAACTGGGACGCAATTGAAATTTTATTTAAATACATTAATTTCAATTAAACGAAATGAAATGAAATAAAAACAACACGTCGAACGCAGATGATTAATAAATAACCAATTTTTTATTTAATCAATTTATCTTGACTTAATTTAATCAAGTCATATTGAATATGCGAAATTGTGAAGAATAAAATTAACGTATCGAATAATTTAGCAGACAAAATACGAATATTATTAAAATTGATAAAACTTTCAATAAACATGTTTACACATTAATAAAAGTTGTATACATTCATAATTAATGTGTATTTGTATAAACATATTAAACCCACTCACAATACACACACAAACACAGAAATTTAACGTTAATATATTTTGATCAAAACCAGTGATTACTTTGTATTATACAAAATGTCTTTCATGTTTTTTTTACAAAACATACATTACAATACACACGGGTTCTAATCAAAATGTTCAATAAAGAGGTATTGATATATAATACATATATAATACACGATCATTTTCTACAGAATTTTCCGTATGGCGGCTCGCAAATTTTTCATTAATCAGTGACTGTTTTTCTTATAAATGTACATTTCTAATTTTTTGCATCATGCAAAATAGTACATACAAAACTGGATATTTCATATCCTAGGTTTCTCACATGGTTCCCTTAGATTTCTCCCCTAACCTAACCTTAAACCTAATTTATCTACCTTAATTTTAATCTGAATTCTAACCTGTATTTTATGCTAAAAAGATTAATTTGCGGGATATTTTAATTAAATTATTCCAGCCGCGGCTCTTATTTGTAATGTTATAATGTAATTAAATCCCATTAAATTTACAGTAATTAATTGTAATGAGGCTCGAATTATCTGTTTTTGTTAATGATAAGATGTTTGTTTAACTTTACAACGTTTAGACTATTTATAAATTCAATCATTTAATATTATTTTAACTTCGTTACGGAAACACCCGCCTTGAATTTAAAAAGATTTAAAATGCAATAAGTATTAAGAAATGACAAAAAGTATTTAGTATTTACATAGTTTCGAAAAAAGTAACGTGAAATTTATTTATTTTTTAATATCGTTCAAAACAAAAACTGAAAAAGAAATTTGATTTAATTTACAACAATATTTACGTCAACATTTCAAATTTTTAATATGAACTGACATGTAATGTTACTTGTTCTATTAAATAAAATATTTACAATCTGAGAACATGATATAATTTACGAAATAATTCGTAATTCATAAAAGAATTCTTAATATTTGAAAGTAACTCAAATATAATAACTAAATATTATTTAACGGTGGACGTGCTAACAACTTAAAATCATTTAAAATATGAAGCAGACAGGTGAATCCGTAACGTGTAGGTACAAATCTCATTGAAAATTACCTACAGTAAATATTTAAGCAGAATCAAAGACAAACTAACTTAACAAGAAGAAAGTGTTATCTGTGCTTCAAAGTTCAAAGTCGCGAGTGAAAAGAATTAATATACATTTCTTAAAGTGATTCAAGAGCCACAGAGTCTATGATAGTTCAAAGTACGTGAGTTAAATGGTACAGATTTCGAAACGTTCTAAGTTTTAGCTACCTGATTCCCGTCATATGTCCAGCTACCGAACTTCATATCACAGTGTTGGTCGTCGAAGGGAAACCACGTGATGTCTATCTTGCATGTGCTCTTGAATATGCCAGGTGGCACGTACAGGCAACTGCCGTTGTTTCTGACCACCACGTTGGTCTGGTATGTCCCGTCAAAACCCTCGTCAGCACTACGTAGCAATACAAATTGTGTCATCAAGTTATTATTGTATACTTTCTCCGAAACAACATGGTCACCATCAAGATTTTCAAAAAGTACGGTGACTTTCATCATCGTAAAAGCAATTTTGGAGGTCTGATCGTAATATATTCTCAAAGTTCAATTCTCATTCACGAGTAATGAATGAAAGGACCACTGTTATTAATAAAATATCCAGAAAATTTCACAGATATTAATTAAACGAAGGAAATGACCCTTATCAAACCCTTGCAATTGAAAACGAATTTCGGGTACTAAAGCATTCTTTGATCAGCTTCGTAACTTCAATTTAATGAAAAAATCCTTTGAACACATTAGACGTGAAAAATGTTTTATTTTATTTACAAAATGTACACTAATTTAAAAACCGAACGTCTCATTTCTTTTGCTTTCTAAAATTACTTTACAAAGAAGAATAAAATGAAAAGCTTCGGTGAAGTCGCATAAAAGTATTAATTCGAAAACACCTTTTTTTCTTTTTTTAATAATGTACATAGTTTATTATTTATTTAAAAATGAAAAGTTTTTAATTACACACAGAATATTTTATACGTTTTATTAAAGCTATGTCTAAAGCGTAATGAGCTTTTAGTATGAAGCATTAATTATTTAATTAGTAATTTATTTGTCAGTGCCTCGGATTCATCTGGGACGCTATTTATAAAACATGGTGTAGTCATTGACAAAGTTAAAGTTTAAGTAGATTTTTATCATTGACTGCACTAAAACCATCCTCTCGCTCATCAGATTTCATAAAAAGCTTTCTTATCTGCACAAAAAAAAATATTGAGAAAAGAAAAAAGAAAGTAAAGAAATAGTTGCCATCAAAAAAAAAGTCTGACAAGCGAGACAATGACAGTGGTGTCTCAAATCAGCGACTAGCGTGCCATGTACGTTTATTTTATTTTTATTTGTGGCAGCACCGAGTAGCAGCATTCAACCACGCGAACGATCGTTACTTTTTAAACAAAATAATATATATATATATATAAAAAGAGGTCAAGTACCGATCGTCACATTCGGGACCAGCTCCTACTGTGCTGTCACAATTCTGAAAATTATGTAGTTAAATATATTATTTAAAAATAGGATATAAAGGTACACAATAAAAATACAAAGGTCATCTTAGAGCTAAGCAATAGAAAATAGGCGGAATGAAACAAAATGCTGATTGATGCAAAACTCCAACTTACGCATTAGCAGTTCAAATATTTATTTTGCTTCTATTCGCTGTACAAGTTTTGTACGAACCTCCCTGGGGCTTACACACGTCTCCACAAAGGCCTTTATGGGCTAAATAAAGAATACGGAGCCTTATCGCCCACGTTCATTTATCAATGTGCCCACAATCTGATCATTAGTATTTTTCATTCAACTCCCCCTTAATGAACACCATTCTAATCGGATTTATTATCTGGCGTCAAAGTAAATGTTGGCTTTCGTGGATTTAATCGTTCTTTTCGGAACTGGGTCGGTATATAACAGTCTTCTTGAGGTTTCTGCTCCCTGATTACAAGTAGATCTGTTCTCCCAGTCTTCAGTTTTAATAATGGTTAACAAAATCTATTTTGAATATTAATTTTTGCTACCATTTACAATTTTCCTTTTGAGAGATGATAGAAATCACCAAATCACCCCTTTATTTGAACTTTCCTTAAGCTTGAAGAGGAACAAATTACGGATAATGATGTTAGCAGTTCCATTCTCATTTGTTGCAAATCCTTGAAGGAACATAAATTATTCCAGCAGTAACAACGATATTACAACAAAAGTCTAGCCTCCTAAAACCACAATTAACACAACTAGTACGAATTTAACCACAAAGCGTAAATCTAAGATCTAGTCTGAGCTACAGTTTAACTCTAATTTGTCCGCGAGCGTCCGGGGACCACAGTCGATGAAATGAAGATACTGGTGTACACCGGTTTGTACTGGCCCTAACTAGTTTAAACTAACTTTTGATGTTGGCGTTATTAAAGAGAGTTAATTTTAATTCGCTTTTGGGATTTATTTTCGCAATTAAGTTAGGACGTTCTAAGTTATAAAGTTAAATTAATGTCTACCGTAGTGTTAAAGGGTTGAAAGTGAGTTTAATGTTTGGATTTTCGCACCAATGACTTCGTCACTGAGTACTTAGTAATAGCTAAACGAATTAACAGTTTCTAAAGTGCTCTGGAATGGTCTTTTTTAGGCTTTTGTTACAAAGTACTTCTTTGTAAACTTAGTTAATCCCAAACGTAGAAGTTGGTAATAGATTAACCATTAACATTTTACCGACCTCATTTTCGCACTACAATCTTTGGAAACATGCTATAAAACAGACAACATAGTCCTATGTTGTCTGTGAAAAGCAAAACCTAGTTCGATTTTTCCACCCCGTCAATCATAGTCCGCTCCAAAAAGAAGCATTGCACTCGGTATGCTCTCACAAAACAAAAGCGGACACGTAACAAAATTCTCAGATAGTGAAAAAGCCCGAAAAACGTCCGTGGGCGTTGACTATGACAAAAGTGTCTGTCATGGTTGCATGTAGTATTCATGGTCGGTGGACGTGTCGTGTGTAACCACTCCGTTAGTTGGCGGCCCGCCAGCAAATCCGTATTAACGTGGACCTCATGTCACACAGCAGTGTAATTCAGTGACTTGAATAAAATATGCGATCGCTCCGAATGGTCAGCTTTCTTTTGTCATGTTTTTATTGGGTGTCGGGTCGTTCCCTTAAGGAATGGAAGAGGTATTTTCAACACCTTTTAGATTTACCGATGTAGTTGTTACATTTAGATGTCCATTGTGGTTTGTGGGGAGGTTTTTCTAGTAAAGAAATGTATTCTCCTTTAGGAAATTGCTCTTAAGACTTTTATTACAGTAATTGCCGAGATTTTATGAATGTGCCGTATCTTTTTATCAGTTTAATTTACTCTTTTATGTGCTAGCAGCAAAGAGATTTTATCTATTTTAGTTAATACTACTAGTCTTCTCTTTTACAGTTTTTGTTCATTAAATTTATTTATGTAAGCTTCTCTAGTTACATCTCAATATTTTATGTTATAGGACCTTCAAGAAATTGTAAGACGGTGTAACACACTCCCATGCCTTGCAGCGTCCAGCAACGAAGACGGTAAACAAGGTGTTACCATCACGTTGCCCCGTGAGTGATTTAAAAGCTTTCATAATCGAATGCTGTAGTGGACCAACGCCAACAACCAATATCCTTAATGAAAGGATTTCATTTTGTTCATACTTTTGAAATGTTGGACTTATTAAATTGGATTTTGGATCAAAAGTGAAAATGTATACGGAATGAAGAAATGTAGTATCTGAAATTAATAAGGTAATAGCAACCTTATTATATCGTACATATGCGATAAAACAGTTTGTTGGTCAGCAAAATCTATACGACACTGAGCCAAATGTCCTTCTGTATCTTAGTGGAGCTTACATTATGTAAATAGGACATAAAAGTGTCCGCTAAGCAAACATTTTTATGCCAGTTTAATATTGTATTAATATAGGTACACGCTTTAGGAAATAGTATTATATTCTTTCGAGATATTTTGTAATAGCAAACAGATATGAGCAGCCATTTTTATTTCTGCCTAGTATTTGGTGATACTTGTTTCGTTATTGAGCTAAAACTTCTTCGAGTTGACATCCAAAGGTACAAATAAGTTAGGAGTAGCAGGAATGGAACCTGCACTGAGCTATTGCTTTACTGGATATTCAGAATTACCTCTATTTTACATTCGTTTCATTCCATCCAATATTTATTTATCTTTTAGCGTGACTCATTTGTTTTTATATTATCTTTTCGCATTCCTTTTCTTTGCACATAAAATGTTTCATAAAGTGTGCAAAGTCTTCTGTACAGACACATACAAAGCTATTAATACACACATATACAGAAGCACCCTTTTTCTCTCCGGCAGTTTTTTCCTGATGTGTACATTTACTCGATTTTCCCAAGGCTATATATATATTAATTATGTTGCTCCCAAATGAAAATGCGAATAACCTACGGCACAGATATCATACGAGCCCGTATCATTCGCCTCCATACATCGGCGTCGCGGGGAAAATGAGCGCAGAGAATAAGCAAATCTTTTTTCGTATATTTGCTACACTCGTATGAAAAAATTGCTAAAGAAATTCCAAGGCAATTGGAGAAAATAAAAATTCTTTGTGCTCGTCAACAAGTTGCGTAATTAGAACGCAATTATCTAATTCTTTTAACGTAGATTCCGTTTCTTAGTTACATTTTGTTCACGATTAATTCCCTTCCACTTTTCGCTTTTTATACTGTACTTAATTCAACTTCCCATAAATAAGCCCAAGTACACCATAAAACATACATAAATCCCGTACATTTAAAACATCCTATTAACAGATTGCAACACGTTTCCCCGTAATCGCACCAACAAATCAGAGATAACGTTTTATTCGCAAAAAGGATTGTTGACTGGCTGACTTCCAAGTTTAGTTTCCAACTCAATTTCGCACATTTAATTCTGTTAAACAGTTGAAAGTTAAAAGTCTGGAAATGTTAAAACCCGGCCAGTTGCAAACACCGATGGAGCGGTTACGCCGCCATTACACAAGCCGACTCTGCAACTCTGCAATTTCGCCGACCTTTATTTTAATTCGGATGCTTGCTCAAATCTCGTTTAAAATCTTGGGACTTCCCAAACTTAATGTTCGTGTAAAAGCAACAGATAAATTATATCGTTACCCTAATGTATTACCGTTAATGTGATTTTGGTTTACGTCGCAGATTTTTCTTGTATCATTAATTTATATTTATAGGCGCTTATCTGCTCAAGGCCCCATTAAATCATGGAAGGATATCAAAAAGGAAAACGAATTGTAGAAGTTACAAACAAAAAGGGGCGCTCTGCAAACTAGGAGAGGTCATGTACCTTTCTGGCATACTCATTCCAAGGAGCATTAGCACCATAAATAAAGGAGATAGCGACAGAAAAAAATAGCAAAGTACTAAATCTACTATCTGCTTCATAATATCTTGTATTCTATGGCGTCGTTAAAGTGGTGCTGTTAAGCCATAACTACTTATCCATGGATGTTCGTAAAAGTTATCGGGCCAAGATGTACGTGTCGTGTAAACGTCTGGCTTCCGGCCAGGTAAGTGCCGATAAACATGAAACACACTTAACATTAAATCATGTGACACTAGGTTTATATCATTTGCTCTTTAACGGTGTAATGAATAACATGTTTGGCGCCCCGCCAGATGGCGCCACTTTGCGCGGACGTCTGTTTGCCGAGAAAATTTGTTTAACGTTAACGACGTTTGAACGACGCGACTGCATTTGAATTTAAGAATAAATTGTATGATTATATTACTGTGTTCTGACACTGCAGATTGCAGGTTGGGAACGAGGCAGTTATTTCGACATTTGTAGCAAACTCCCAAAATTCTGAGGGAACCATTTCTACAATTTAGAAATGCTAAAGTCGAAATGTTCCCGTGTTCGGCTGTAATTAAAATCTTCTGGTTTTGAAATGTAAAGTAGTCTGGTAAAATATTTCTTCCGTTGGGACCAACATTAAAGAAATTTATAATTATTTTGTCCGCATATTTCAGTAAGTTAGGACCCTCTAGTGAGGTTTAAGCCCTGTAATTACTTACAGTCACTTTAAAATAATTTTCACCAACCTATAAAGTAATTAAGAGCTGAAAAATTGCAGGAAACTTCGGGTACATTTTGTTGTTCTTTAAAAATAAAAATAAGTTTTAAAATGGAGAAGCGATTTTTAAATTATAATCTACTTTCATTTAATTAAAGTTTTAATTTTAATATTTACTTAGAAATGTGAAAAGTAAATGTTGTTCCATTGTTTAAATCGTTCCGAGATAATAAACCCCAAGTCTTTATTTACAGTCCCTGTGCGTTACAATTTAAGCTCCTTTGTTGCCAAAAATGAAACAATAGAATAAAATTGGTGTCTCATTAAAACACACAAAAAGCTTAAGCAAAAATTTTTCGATTATCTCGATGTCATTATTTAAAACTTTCCCACAGATTATTTACATTACAAACCAAATTAAGTTTATGTACAAAAGCGAACTTTTTATTTGATTAAGACTCTCTTGTTTATGATTTATCTGTCTTACCTTCTAGAAAAAAAAAGAAAATATTTTTTTTTTGTTTTCAAATAAAGAATATAAAATTCATACCCGTTGCCAGTACTCTCACCTATTGTACATAAGCACGTCCGGCTTCCACAGCTTGTTGGGTGTGATCCTGAGGTCCTTGACCCCGCCATAGTCGCTGTCGTTCCACCTCAGGTTGTAGTCATTCCACTCCTGTCACATCATCAGCACAATCAGAGACATCGCCGTCAACACAGATACACGTGCGAGCAAAAATATTGGAGCATTTCTGATTCAAAATAAATGCAAAAATATGTAATAAAAAATAATAATAATTTCAATTTAAAAATAGAAATGTGACAAAATTAAGTTTCGTAATAAAACAATTGAATAAAAAGAGGTAATGTAATAAAAAATAGAAGAAAGACAGAGTAGTTTTTAATTAGGCAATCGTTAAAACTGTAATAAAAAGGTGCTAGACTTCTTAAAAGGTCCAAAAACAACTTTTCAATGTCAACAGAGCAGTTACGAGGTGCGGTGCCATGAATTGTGAATGATAAATTGTGTTGAAATAACAGCCTTAAGTACTGATTGCGGTATTATGATAGAAATTTTAGCAGAATCATAAATGTATAATAATTCAATGTAAAGATTCTGTTGATAGTGATATTAAATATTCTGCTTAATAATATTAATGTCATCTCTAAGTGGAGCTTGTAAAATGTTGAATATTCAACTTGTAATATGTAGTACTCATATGGAAACTTTTTGATAATCCTCGTTCTGAGTAACATTGCGGAAAACTACAACAATTTGAAATGTAAAAAATATTCAGCTCTATAACGGGGCGTGGAGTCAAAGAACGGAATTTAGAATGTCATATAAAAACACATACCAAAAATATTCCAGTAATTCTGCTCGCCAGTGTACCGAACAATGGCGGGAGTCGTTGTTACGGCCGATTTCAGAGTAAAGATTTCCTTTGACATAATTTTGTATTGCGATGCTACACTGCCTACCTAGAGCGTACCGCCATAGAGACTAAATATTAACAATATTAATTGTTTCTTCTCTAAAGAAGAACCGTTTTAGAATTCCTTTTCATCAGCTTATATTTTTATTTCGACTTTAAGCTAGGTATCAAGAAAACTATCAGCGCTTTACAGTTTAAAAGAAATTCAATTTCCTTACAATCCCTAGATTACTTAGGTATTTAATAATAACGGTACTAAAACCTTTAATTTCCTCAACTTTTTCATCTACATTAATTCTTTAAAAACCGTTCATAGAGCGTTATTAAAGCCATTAAATATTACAGCTTATACAATTTAAAAGAAGATCGGCCGACAACGACACTCGCGACAAAAAGAACAGTATTTAAAAATCTTGTAGAATAAGTTGCCAGTGACAATATTCGAAAATGGAACGCAAACATGGCGATATTTCGGCACAGATAAAAAATCTTCCGGATTATTGTAAGATTCAATGTGTGGAGGGAAAAGACTGCCCTTGTATTGGAAACATGGACAACGAACAGTACGAATATTGTCACTGGTGATCACTTCCACACCGCTCATATTATATATATAACCCAACCAACAATAACAACTACTCGCTGAGTGAAACAAAAGCGAGCCCTTCAAACTTCACCCACTCCACTAATATTACAAAAGTTGGACCCACAACTTTACAATATTCCTAGCGATACTAACATGTTTGTAGAGGTATAGTATGATATTAGATTCCACGCCCGAGGCCAAGTACTTACAAATAGGGGTATAACTCCAAAACTAATATTGTTTTTCTTGAAACATAGGCGGGCATAACAGCTGTGTTTTAAGTCATTATCAATATTTTGGTGTTCGATCTTTTGAAGAATGAAATTTACATTAGTGGATTTTAGTCAGAATGTGTAATTATATTGTTGATTCTGATCATCACATTACTAAAGTGAAATTTAAAATTAGGTATTTATCTTCCAGTAAGATTGGAATTGATATAATACAAATGATGGTTCGATAATCCAAAACTGTATTTTAACTTAATCATAATTATATGCAGTTTAACCTAGCTTCGGCTAGCTTCACTGACGGACTGACTGGCAGACTATTATTTATTTTGTATTTGTGGACATTTCAAAAGTATCAAATTATGGTTTAATTGAAATAAATACTTTGACTTTGACTTTTAACACGAAAGGTTAAATTAAAAGTAAGAATGCTATGCTGTTCGGAACTTAACGCAACTTGACTGAAGATAGAAATCAGTGTCATTATCTATGCATGATAAATACTTCAACTCATTGTAAAGGACAAACATTTCTATAATCATTCTTCAATGGAAACATCCCCTGACTACTTTGAGGCGTTTAAAAGCTCCAATTTAGGTCATTTGCAGGCCGGTGTGGAAGCGAGACAGATATATCATTGTGTGTTCTCTCCTGAAGGGTTAGTGAATCAATTACATAGTTTAACGTCTCTATTGTTTCGAAACATATGCGATACATGTTATATGTGGTATATGGTTTGTCGTAACTTGGGAGTAACTTACGTGCTTAAAGGTTACGTATGCTAGGATTATGTTTGTACTTAGTGATAGGGACATATGACTTGGAATATGTTATCACAAGTCTATACTTTTTACAGAAAAATGTACCTTAATCACTTTTTAATAGAGGTAACTTTTTAAAGAACATAACATCTTACCTATCTTATATACTCGTTATTTGCATTGTTGTCAAGAAATGAGTTCAATCTAACGTATCAGTTTATTATATCGTATATTATATTGATGTAACTAGAGAATTGTATTGTGAAATTGATTGAAAAAGAGTAACCTATGGAGTTTCTTGCTCGTTCTTTTCCATAGGAATATACACCTTGAAATGAGCAAATAGCTTCACTTTTCATTATTTTTTTGATTCTTGTTTAAAGACAAGTAATTTCAGAGTATGTTCTTCATCATCAACAGCCTGTTTTCGTCCACTGCTGGACATAACCCTCACCACTGAACTCGGTCTTTAGCTCTACGCATCCAACCACTACCAGCCACTTTACGTATATCGTCACTCCATCTAGTTGGAGGGCGGCCTACACTACGTTTGCCTGTTGTACAACATGTGTGTATGAGTATGTTTACACACACATATTGTTATATAACTTTAGTGTACATTGTTGTGTAAGTATACAATAGAAAAATATAAATACTTTTTTCTAGTACCTTCGATATCACTGACTCCCATACAACCACTCCGCAATTTATGACAGTAACTAAAACCATTTCAATGAATTTATTTACTCAAAAACTTTCAAGAGAGAACACTAACTTTGGAATTGGTAAAAGAGCATGGTAACTTAGTAAATTGATCGTTAAATTCAACAACTTTGAAATATAAACTCTATTTCAAAGTTTCTTAAGTATAATTTGAAGTGTATGTTATGTGTTATGTACAATGAACTAAGATAAAACTTAGATTTTGTAGGAGAAAAATAAAATTTGAAATGAAGAGAGAACTTTGTAGTGTATTGAGTGACAATTTTGTTATGAATTTTAGCTAATTGTACATTTTGTTATATAGTATATGTCATATTGTTTACGCACATGACAACACATCCACAATTTTATTACAAACTAGATATACGATAATATACAGGGTGTCCAAAAAGAGAAGTATACGACTAAGAAAAGCAATAAATCGTGCAACAAGAACCATGCATATATAAAAATACACAATTCCATATATATACAGCACATTATATACCTAAGAAGCTCGACATTTCTAATTTCCTTGCAAGGATACATAGGACATTGCCGTTTTTCTGTCAAAACAAGACCAAGGGATTGGGGAACACTACATTTTTTTTCTGAAACTAAGCTGCCGTATTGGTAAATGCTAAAGTAATTAGTTTTAATAGCTTAACGATCATACCTTTATTGCTGGGAGAGGAATAAAATAAAATACTATCTAATAGTAATAAAAAAGTATTCGTCAATAAAATATATGGCACGCTTTGTTTATGGAAATATACAGTAAATACGTTCATGACCAACATCAAAAGTATGTACATTAAGCGTCATTGTTTATTCTTTTTTTATTAACATAATAAAATAATAAAACAAAAATTCGTTCGTAAAATCGGGAACCGAAGCACAAAATCTATTGTCAAAATAAACAAAACAAAACGGGTCTATATAACAATTAATTTTAAAGTGTGTACATTTATTGTCAGTTATGTACCTACACATGTAATAATAATTTAAAAATTGGCATTTTATGACGCATACAGGTACCAAGACAAAAATATTTTAAGAAGGTAGAAAGATTTATAGAAATAAATTTTAGAAAAGATATTTTTAAATAATCGAAAACGTCGTCCCAATGATTTTTACTCCGCAGGCAAACTAGATTCGAGCATGGTAACCACACTTTAATTTGAAAGAGGATATATCTCCCGTAATAAACATTCCATGGCCATGCATAGTATGAAAAATACTACAATTTCTTGTAGCGAAAAACAAAATAAAATCAACAGCGGGTACCCAGGATGTGCATAATCAATTTACAGTGTACATAAAACACATTTCATCTCAATAACAATATCTGTGCATATCAAGAAACATTAACCTTCACCAATATGTCACTTCCAATTGACCTATCGAGACCCTCTTTAACACATCGTTTAAGTTATTTTTCATTTGAGAAACTTGAATAGTTTATGTTATGTTGAGTTATCACGTCACACTTAACGTCAACCATTAGTACATATTGTTAAATGCATTGCGGCATACGCGGCAGTGGGCGCTGGGACGCAAGCGTCGGCCGCCAGCCGGCTGAGCGGGCGCCGGCACTCGCGTACCCCACTCTATCGACTACGTACGGTACTAAGCTAACTTATGACAGTTTGTATGAAGGGATGCATGATAGGGTCTACTGGCTAGTCTACAGCACGAGCCGGGGCAGCGATGACGAGGATCTGGACAAGTGGACATGTCAAGCAACTCCCATACAAATATCATAAACAGGTAAAATACAAAAAAGACTGCCGCATATTCCACAATGCTATGCAATTTTCATAACAGTCACAGATTAGAAGAATAACCCAAACAGATAGACAGAACGAAGGAGTAATATACAAAAAAGAAATAAATTAAAAAAGAGTAGAAACGAAAATAATGATTAGAAATTTTAGTGTTAATTTTAGGTTTGTCTTTTATTCACACTTACCAACGACAGCCATATATTGGTTATAAGTAGTTGATTCTTCTCGTCCTATTGGGTTAGACGATGTCAACAAAAACAGAAAGGGCGCAGTCAGTATGATGATCTAAACAAACTGTTCCACTCCGCCGGAGACACAATACTTAGGGGCTGGGCGGCGGGCGAAAATGCCACTTATCATGCGATCATTAAAAGCTATTTTCGCGCACCGCCGGACACACAATCTAAATAGATATTATATGCGTAGTTTACAACAATTTAACACTGACTCCATGCGACAGATCTGCCGCGAAGGCGGCGCCCTCTGTCCGCGCCCGCCTCCTGTAACCTTCCCTTCCAAGTGCATCAAATAGTGAATTAAAAAAGTGCGGTAAACAGTGCTGATTGAATGTGGAAAGTACGGTAGTTATATCGGTCGTTACCCGGTAGTGTTGCCCGGTAGGATTGCGGGGGGCGGGAGGGCGAAGGCGCCATACCCGGCTCCTACCACTTACCAAATTGAGCCAGACGTTTGTGGTCAGGATTTGATTTTTCTCATCCTTATTTTGTAAAAGGTACGCACGCCGACGCAAAAAAGGAACGAAAAAATATGGTGAACAACAGTACCGTGAGGGGTCTAAGCTTTACCTCTTACTGGCGATATAGAGGTAAGTAGCTGACTTCATGTTCGTTTTAATGTTAAATACTCCAATAATTACTTCGATGACTTCTCTTTCATTATTTTACCAAAACCAACAAATTCAATTAAGAGTATAAAGGCAGCATTGTAAAGTACTCTTTGAAGTCAGCTAAATATCAATCTAAAAACACAGATGAACCACAAAGTCGTTTTAATCTCTTGCCTTGCTAGTGTTGGATAATCCACTTTTGCTGGGGCCAGTCGTTAAGACGAAGCAATTAAATATTCCAGTGAATAACAGAGAGCAGTTGGGTGATGAGTAATGCGTTTTACGATTCCGCTCGACGGTTGTTTTATACTCCCATTTGTAAAATATGACGGATTTTATTGTGACTAAGTTGAAATATTTGACGGAGACAGATTTAATTTTGCCATTTTATGTTACGATATGGTTGTATTTCGTCTCTGTAGTCTAAGTAGCATTTCAAATCTTTTACTTGGATATTAGGGTCGTCTGAGCTGGTTAGACGTTGTAGCTCAACTGCAATTTACTATCTAAGTCCGCAGTATTTACTTGAGGCTAAGCCTTGCTATAAAGCTTCTAAATACAACCGATATTAGAGAGAGCGCTCTCTAGTCTGTAGAGTACTAACGTAATGCATCTTGATTAGTATCAAGGTTTAGTAACTTGCACTACATTTTCTCAGCGGGATCTTTTGTTAACCCTTAACTAGAGTTCATAAGCGGTGAAACATGGCAATGAAATAGACCGCGACTATTCACAGTCTACAAGTACATACAAACAGGACCCTAAACACTCCTTCATAAATCCCAGACCTCGCCTGACATATTTATACATAGTCAACTTTTAGGAATCATATAAACAACGATCTGTAGAGACCAATAAAGTTAAGATAGCATCTGATAAAAGTTTATGACACACAAAGATTTATGTACCGGAGGGACGAAGAGATTGATTGATTAGGTGGATACCTCCTTTTTATGGAATACTGTAATGTGTAATAACAATATTTCTCGAGATATTGTTCACTACGGATACAAAGATGTTGCTGGTTAAGTAATTGATTCGGACTTTTGTGTAAAGAGAAATATTTTGTGGAAACGTATTTACCTACCAGCCAACAAGCCCTTAATGTTTTTTGATACAATAGAATAGCAAACCTTATATACAGGATCTATTGTCGATTACTTCTCATGTAAATAAAATTACGATATTATGATTTTATTATTTCTATTATATAAATAGGGAGTCGATATGACATCAACTTTAACAATGCATTGCTTTCACAGCAAAAATTATAAACTGTCTCATATATACAACAAGTAACGGAATTAACGCGCAACGAATATTATGTTATAATCATAATACATACACAATTTTTTTAATTTAACTGGTCTTGTCATAAGGTTTATTTTTCTTTATTTTGTATTGAATGATAGAATTTGTATGAATACAAATAAAACTGCGATTTTAAAAGTCTTATTGCTTTGACTTACGGTCCATTTCGATTTGTTTTAACAATACAGGGTTAATATGACAATAATTTCCGTAGTTTTAATTATTTTTGGGATAAAAAATTACCTATACTAAAAATTATATAAATCGATTCAGTTAACGATTCTGAACAAACTATTTTCAGGATGTGCGTTATTTAAGTTACATGTATGTTATGCACATACAAATTCGCAATAAAATATGAAACCATGAATTCTAGATACACTCTAAATCACTCTTGAGAACGTTTGGTGAGAAAAATGTAAACATAAAGTGTTGTGGGACTGACGTAGTTTATGATGTAGTAACTCGACTGTCCCTTGGTACTTAGCACTTGTCGTATACATCTAGACTCGACTATGATGAACGTAAATGTATTCCACTACCAGTAAACGTAGGAAATTCTAACGGGTAGGTATCATAACAATATTAAGTGGAAAATAAATTTTGGCTTTAAATATAGTCTTTAAAATCAATGTGAATTTTTTGAGGCTTTGTATTTTTTTCATACTGACAGAATTCTGTACACTACTGGGACAGTCAGGACGTAATGAAAAAATTCAATGGTATTTAGATCACTATAATTAGGACTAAACTTCATAATCCGCTTGGGTTTTAGTCAACCACTTTTTTGATCAAAAGACCAACTTAATTTTCGGCGTCTTGAACTTGCAACACTAATTTAAAATTACACAGCTCTTAGTTTTCTTCTTACTTTATCAAAAACACACGTTCATTTACATTTTTCAAGACTAAATTTCTTGAAGAACTTCACTCATAACACCACAACGCTTCACAATATGGAGTTACAGAATTATTCAATACAGCTCTCAACTCGACAAGGGCCGCTGTAAAGACTCCATGCGAACTTGTGTTGCCGACGGCGCTTTACACTTTTGTCCTTTAGCGCTGCAGCGGATTTTTTTGCAATTTATTTTTTCCTTCAAGTTGCTACACGAGTTTTGGAATTTTTTGTGTTGTATTTTAAAATTAAAATGAGGTATATTTTGAAGAAAAGTGAGGAGTTGATATTTAACTGGTTATTCAGTTACCGATATACGAAATAATTATTTTGTAATCATAAACTGTTGTCCACTACAAATCATTACAATCACGTCTATTATAACTTCATTTACATTTTCTCCCTGAAATATATTGTACATTGCGACCATACCCGTAGTGTTGCAAAAGTTATATTTTAATAGCTTTCATATCCTA
The DNA here is from genome assembly GCA_038387885.1 of Spodoptera picta. Classification (NCBI taxonomy): domain Eukaryota; kingdom Metazoa; phylum Arthropoda; class Insecta; order Lepidoptera; family Noctuidae; genus Spodoptera; species Spodoptera picta. Next base: position 100,009 of record JAZHFQ010000329.1, read on the forward strand.
CTATTACTGCCCAATATATTAGCTAATACATATATTTAAAAAAAACTGTCAATTACCTCTGGAACTACGATCCCACTACTATCCCGTCCCCTACAAAGGACATGAGTATTTCCCTACAAAGAAGAGTACCGACAGTCCGTCTGTCACTAGGATATGTCCAGACAGTTTCAATTTCCGCACCAAACATACTATTTTGTTCAATGTATATTTTATTTTTTGGAATTATTTTGTGACTGTTGGTAGATTTTGAGTTTGTTGAACATTGATTATTAGAGTTTGAGTGAAATAACTGAAATAACTGGTTTAAGGGTGTGGTCGTGCGTATTAATGATTAACTACTTAACAAAGCTATAACAACTATAATACTGTAAACCTATTACAACCATTTCCGAAAGTGTTTTTTGTGTGTTTAGAACACGTAATCCAATATATTAATTGAAATATATAAATAAAAATTACGTATAATTTGAGAACGATTAAAAATAACAAGTATTTATTATTACTATTAGTTGTTTATTTTGTTTTATTTTACTGTATATTGACTGGGAGAAAATACCATACGGCATTAAGTCCGCATTGAGAACTTCCTCCGTTTATTTTGGAGTCGATTGAAAAATAAACAAAACCAACTAGAATGAATCATAATTTTGTTTTCGTAAATTATAATATTTATTATGTTTATTCTAATAGTTATTATCTATTGTAAAATAAATTAATAACTATTCTACGAAATTAATTATGTAATCTATTTTTATACACCAATAACATATTATTTATTATTATGAAATGAAGTGAATGTTGTAGAAAAGCGAATATTCCCGATTAATATTAATTTATTATAATTTATACGCATTCATGAGTTTAATATTCAAATTACTGTCATTATATTGACCATATGAATATTACATTAATCAGATTTTGAACAAATATGAAATTTTATGAATATAATACAATACAATTCCACTATGATTTTAATGGACCATTACACAACTATGTCATTTAATAGTATTTTAGAAGTTGACTGTTAGAATACATGCTACAAATTTAGATGCTAAAAATAATCATTATGCTGAGTTGTACCTATTTAGAGTAGTTTACATAGAAGATAACTAGTGGCTAAGATAGTATTATTTAGATGCTCGTTAATTGTGGCTGAATTAATAATTTAGATGGCAACAGACATTTAAGGGGGTGAATAATGACATTAAAAACATAACATCATAGCATTTTATCCCCGAAAGGGTAGGCAGAGGTGCACACAGAAGTAGCACCCACTTTTCACTATTTATGTTATGAGTCCCATGTAATAGGGGATGAGCCTATTGCCATATATCGGACAATATTCCAGATTCCGTGCTACTACTAAGATTTTTTAAAACCCAGTAATACTATGCCCGACCTGGGAAACGAACCCGAGACCCTTTGCCCGGCAGTCGCACTTGCGACCAGTCGGCCAACGAGGCAGTCAAAGGCAGAGAAAAACAAACCTGTTTAATTAGCACCCACAATCCAATATGAAAGGTAAGTACTTGGAAAATTTTGTTTATTATATTCGCGCTAATAAAACAAAACAGCAATGTCGCATTAACATTAATGGATGTAAGTATTTTACTGGACAACTTACAGTTGAAGATAAATAACTTAAAGATTCTTTACTTGTGTGCTAAATATCCTCCTTCCTACAAATATTATATATGCGAAAGTTTGTGCGGATGTATGTGTGTTCGTTACTCTTTCACGTCAAAACCGCTGAAGGGATCGAGATGAAATTTGAATTAGGGGTAGATTATGGTTCAAAATAACGCATAGGGTAACTTATCACACGAGAACGAGGGCATTATATTCATATTTTCAGATTCATCGATATTACGAAGAATACTGTTCACCAATTCACCTTTACAATAAAAAAAAAGTTACAAGTACAATGACCCTTATAATTAAACGAATGTAAACCTTACCACAAAGAAAATAAAGTACACAAATAAGATTAACAGTCCTACCTTTTATTCGTTCCGTAATAAAACAAAGAAACATTATCAGTTTGTGAGGCAAAGAGGTTGGTTATAACTTTGTTTGCTCGAAGGCAGGTTAATCAACTGCGGTTGTACTAAGCAGCTTTGATAAACAAACAGCCTGCCTTTATTTCTGCACTAAAACTTTCTCTAGACTATAATCTTTGTTTAGTAAAGTAAAGGCGAACTTATAGTTACTTTTGTAGAAGTTACATATAACAAGATTACGTGATTCTTCTTGACTGAAGGATCAATAGATTTGATGCCAAATTTTCATGGCAAGGGGTCTCGGGTTTGATTCCCGGGTCGGGCAAAGTATTACTGGGTTTAAAAAAAATCTCAGTAGTAGTACGGAGTCTGGATTGTGCCTGGTATAGGGCAATAGGCCCCCTATTACATGGGACTCGTAACATAACTAGTGAAAAGTGAGTGTTACATTGTACAGTGGCATAATGTGCACTTCTGCCTACCCCTAGGGGATAAAAGGCGTGATGTTATGTGTAATTTTTAATGTCATATAACTTAGAGTACATCTATTTCTAAAAAAAGGAACTACTACTGTGCGACTGGTATCAATTTTCCAAAACTATACCGCATACAACATTACCCAACCCGGAAATCAAATCAAGAACACTATGGTTAGTAAACGCTTTTGCAACCACGACGAGACAGTGAATACAGTGAAACGTTTCACCACCGTACGACCAGACGAACGGCAGGGCGCCACCTTTATATGATGGACATTCCACCCATTCGCATGAATGGTGCGAACAGCTAAGTTGCCGGAATCTGTGTTTGTCTGTGCGCTCCATCGTCGTCTACATTATCGCTTACCACCAGGCGAGATGGTGGCCAAACGTCGACCTATCAAGTATAAAAAAATCATAAAAGTCCTATCGTACCTATATTTGAAATATAGGTACGATAGGACTTTACGAAACGATTAACGCTTTATGATACGAAATGGTTTTTGAAATTTTATTAGAAATCTGAAGATTTCTAATAAAATTTCAAAAACCATTTCAAATGTATTAACAGAAACAATACCAACAAAAGAGACAAACAGATATTTACGAACATTGTCATCTGTTCCGTTCGCAGACATAAATATTCAACTCCTCTTTTGCTATTCAAAACTTCAAAAACAAACTAGCATATGATAATTCCGAGTATATTTCTTTACATATTCTCTTTCCGATAAAAAACCATATCTAAATGAAAAAAGTGCATTGAAACACTGGAAGCTTTGATGTTTCCATATGGATCAACGTTTTTGAGTCCGGGCCTAAATACCGAATGGTACAAACGTATCAGCCAGCTATACATATATCCTTGGTAACTGGAGAGGTCAAACTACAGTTTTTAAACTGTCAAACACCAAGCGGTCACCGGTGACCGCAACCTATTATTCTATAATTGTGTCTACAAAACCGGTACTCGACGAGTTAATACACCATCTTCATTTTGGTCGAAAGAATATTCATATACTAGCTGTAACTCGCGACTTCGTCCACGTGAAATAGTGACTTCTGTATAATATAAATGTCCGTCAAATGTTTCCGTCAACTTTTTTTACACGGTCACATTATTCATATTTCTTGTTAATTTATACTTTTTTGACGCGACGTGCTGATTGGCGAGGCATATTTGAGAAACGGAATATTTACTGTCTACTCAAGATGGCGACTGCGGTTTGTCTGTCAGTGTCATTAAAATGAATTAATATCCGAATTTTGCGGATATATGTTGTCAACTCGAAATCGATATTTTGTTATGTTTTGTTATTCAGGTAATGCTTCGATCGAATCTACCGTACTCCTTGACGAAATTATTTATATATAAGCTTGTAGTTTCCAACTATGTAATATGAAGTAAAAAGTAACACAAATGTTTTAGTTTGTTTATATTAAAACTTTCGTGAGGCATACTAATTAATTATTATGTTATCGGCTTACTCACGTAACTAGTAACGAGGAACTCGACTAGTTTCAAGCCATGCTAGAGGCTCATATTCATGAACAGCATTCCGCGACCCGCAATGCGGCGGCTGTCGCGTTGCTACTGCTGTCTAGCATGGCTTGAACCTAGTCAAGTTCCTTGTCGACAGTTACGTGAGTAAGCCGAAAACATAATAATTAAAATATGTTTTAGTTATTATACTTCCTTTAATACTATCTCCAATGCTGCTTCGTGACTATAAATTACGCTAACATACGGTCATGCCTCGAACGAACCAATTATCTCAATTAAAAAAACAGTCTCCACAAAGTAGCGACCCAACTGTTTACGACACTTAAAAAACATAATTCACTAAAACAAACAACCACACCTTAACCAATCTACCTTAATAGCATATAATGTTTTATTGCAACAATTTCTTGGCAAATAGCCCGAAATTGTGACAACCATCTAATTTTGACTTCACGTACAATGTAAGTGCGTACAATACGGTACCGATGATACTCGTTGGTCATTATTGATAATTAGCTTTAGAAATTGACCTTAAACAAGTATTGTATTACATGGTCTCATCACTAATAAGATAATCGGCTATTAGTGCTTGTGACGTCATCATGGGGCCACTACACTTAGCCGTTATTAGCCGTTTGAGCACTAATAGATATGGCTGCTAAGGAAATGTTTTGTCTTGATAATGTGTGAGAAAATAATTTCAAAGTTACGTACTAATATAGGCTAACAATCATTTCTTTGATTTTCATTCACTTGACTTTAAAGACTAAATTGAAAAACGAAAATTAACTAAACATAAATCCCGACAAGATAAGTTTCGCCTAACAAATTCAATATAATATTCCACCCAATTACAATTCAGCATATTGAAACAATGGAAAATATTATTATTTATCTAAAATTTGCAAATGTATTATAATATTATGCTTCGGAAAACTTTGAATTTACACAAATAGCGGCGGTTAGCTTTATATTGTTGGCGTAGATGGAAACCAGACTCCTTTATTCACTGGAATATTTTGCTAACAAATGTTTTTTCAACAATTTCTTGCTTGACATGTTTCGAAACATGATTTTGAGGACCACAATAAACAAAGATGGCCGCCTGAAAATGTCTTCTCCAGTTATTACTTAAAATTAGGTATTAAGTACTAAAAATAGGGGTTAGGTAACATCAATTATGTAAGCTTCCACTGTGTTGAGGATTATAAGGATAAAACTTATAAAGTTTCTAACTCAATTTAATATTTGCACGTAGTCTGCACATAGACGATCGAGCCTAGTCAAACATCCCTTTTGCACGTGTTCGAGTCAACACTGCCCTTCATATAAGTTCATGCTATTTTTCCATAGCCGTGTGTGGGGATAGAAAAAGACCTTTAATTTCAAGTTAGTTCTATACATAATTATTGCAAGTTCTGGATCCAACGATATCGTTACAAACTTGAACATCATTAACAAACCACATCTCTTATTAAGCCAGAACAATTTTACTCTCCTGTTTTTTATTCAGAAACCCATAAAAAATACAAAAACTGGTGATTCAGAGCGTTCAGGTTGACACAGTCACCCATTACGTCGCTAATCGAACCGGTACCGCAGCCTGTCACCACCCACCCGACGCACCCGATGGAAATCCCTTCGACACTTTAATCCCTACATAAAAGCCTTATTTGAGAGAAAAATATCGGTTCTATATAAAAACTAAGTGGACTATCGACTTTGGCTTGCTATAAAGAAGCTTCATGCTTGTGCATTTATTTAAGGCTTGTGGCGATATCTCTACACTTTTATTTAACTATTGTGGCTTTGCCGTCATTATTTTCTTTATTTTTGAGTCAGATTTTTATAATGTTTCGCCTCAATATAGTATGTACTTTAGTCGTTTACATTTCATGGTAGCAATCAACAGATTGTAACAGTAACTAATAAGTTACTTATTTAATTTTGTATCCTTTTAAACAAAACACCACTACTTACTGTTGTGTATCTGTGGTATACTCTATGGTCATAGTATAGTCTATGGTGATAGATTGTCTATGTGCGTGGTGGAGCCCGCGATTTTGTAAAACAATTGAAGACGAATAAATGTGTGTGTCGATAGCTTTCTCTCTTTTACTTATAATTTGTTTGCTTAATTAACATACTTAACACTTACTAATCATAAATTAATTATCATTTAACTACAGTACTCGAAACAGTAACAAACTTAGTTTTCTCATTAATTTAATACCCTAGCTTGACCTAATATAACCTACTATTGCAATATCAAACACTTTTATTCCCTAAACCATGACCCACCCATGAGAGCCCACTGTTAGACTATAGACATACAAATACACACATAAAAATATTAAGTCCCTAAGATCACATTATATTCTTGGATATTAAAGTTAGTCCTCAACACAGCAGAAGCTCTGTAATCTCAAATGGACTCACCACATCAATGATCTGCTGCAGCGTGAGGCCGAACCTGACTTCCAGCGGCTCGCTCTCATTCGCGACTGGTCGTTCCAGCGTGTTGTAATTTGCGAGCAAAGCGTTCAGCAGCCGCTTCTCGTGGGGACCTTGCTCCGATACTGTGGATTACAAAATATATATTTTATAAGTAAAGGACGAATAGATAATATGGGTATTTTAATGAAGAACTTAATATAGGGTCAAATAGTAAAAGAAAAATGGACGGGATGATCATGATAGGAATGATGAATTGAAAGAGTTTAACAGTCATTATACTTAGATGCATGTAGGTAACATTTTTATAAATTAATGAGGAACAAAAGGAAAGTTAAAGATTAAATAGATTGAAATAATAGAGATACAAAATATAATAAGGCAAGAAATGAAATGTTATTCAAAAGTTTATTTACAAGAATGAATGGATATTTGATAAATAAACTCAAGATTTAATAAACTCAGAGTAAAATTTCTAAGTTGGAATGTTTACAGAAATACGATGAAAACAGAAACGAAAACACGAATACTTTGTAAGGCTTCAATTTCACAATATTATACGCTAAAGGGTAAAATTTATTGATGAGAGCTGAGGTGTGTCGTTACCGTAAATTCAACTTTAACTTCTTCTATTTAGAACACATTTTCAATCAGTCACACGTTCTGGACGAAAATACTGATACCTAAGTCCAATAATATCAGTGAATCCTCTCGTAACTGGAATACAAACATGTTTATGGAAATATCTCCCGCAAATATATTCAGGGCATGTCAGCTATAAATATTTATCAAGAATACATCGACACTTCCTACAATACTCGTCTCACAGAGATACTCCTTGTTGCCGACCAATATACGACACTACCACTTCCGATAATACAATTGTATACAAGAACATACGAGGAAGTTTTGTTTATCAGAACAAATAATCCTGTATCTCATATTGATCTCACAAGGAAACTATACGGAAGAAATAGTTCAAGGACATAATAAACACATTGACTTAACAACAGACTCGGTGACAAAACTCCCCAATAACTTACAAGACGAAAGAATTAAGAGCAAAACACGCCACAATTTTTCACAACAAACTCAACAAATCCCCATAGTTCACCGGCCAGAACTACGTACATCTGCCACGAGAATAACGACTGGATAAGCCTGTATACGCACCTGAACCCTGAAACACCACAAATTGACCCTAACGACAAAGACATAAAGTCCATTTTTACTAACACCGAAGATGCTCACAAGAGTCCGGCTCGAAGGATCAGCAATAAACACTCATTTTAGGGGCTTACAATGCTCTTATACGTGATGTATGAAAGCCAGAGTGTGACAAGTATAACGCGCTGGTACGCCCGGATTAGTGCGTTAGAAAAGGATAGATGTAAGTGCTTCGTTGCGCGCAAAATCAGGTAATTTATTTTTCTTTGGTATGTGCAGGTCTCGGGAGGATTTCAGTACAGTCTAATAGTTTTTTGACCAGTATATATCTTGTTCGGTCTCACATAACTTTTCTTTGGACGGATTTGCTTCGGTTCAAGCGATTCCTTTTCTTGTCGTCGGTGAACTAAAAGCGTTCAAGATTTACTTCTAGGGTATCTACTTTAAGAAATCAATTACTGCTGTTAAACTCAATAGCTTTTATGTACCGTAGACTTGTTAGCTTTAAATTAAATGTTATGACATGTTTAATGTTATTCCAGTTTTATTTCGGACTGTAAACTATTCCCTTATAAACATTATTTTACACGAGCAATAAAAATAATTGAACAAAATTAAAAGCATACTACATGGTTATGAAGAACAGGAACATATAGCTCACACTGTATCATTACTCACAAGATAATTGGTGCAATAAAATAAATCAACTATACATAATGGAAACAAAGAGCACAATTAAAACAAAGGCACAGTTTATTGAATAGTTACATGTTTAATTGATAGTCCAATTAATTTTATTAAATCACTTATGAATTAAAGATACTGAACCAATTCTCTATCAACAAAAAATGAGCTTAAAACTATGTAGATTTTATTAATGCCATGTAAAGTATATGAATTCCCATTTTGCATCACTACATAGTATAAATATAAAACAAAGTCGCTATCCGCAGTCTGTCTGTCCCTATGTATGCTTTTAGATCTTTGAAACTACGCAACAGATTTTGATGCGGTTTCTTTTAATAGATATAAGTCGAAATACACAAACGCTACTCAGTTTTAAGTCGTGCTTAAGTATAGTTCTGTCACTACAATTTTTTTGTAAAATGACAGAGATGGCACGACTTAAAATTGAGTAACGTTGCAGTATTCCGGCAAGTGATTCTCAAGAAAGGTTTATATGTATAATACATGCACATTCCACCCGTGCGAAGCCGAGACGGATCGCTAGTAAAGAATATATTAAAATGTAAAGCCTAAAATATTGTTGCAAATCCATTAACACAACCGCACATTAATATGTAAATGGTTGTTACAAAGCATTATAGTTGTAGCAATAATCAGTTACTAACAAATTCAATTAGTAACATCAATGTGGTCTATTGATGTTTTCGACTTACTCACGTAATTAATGTTTCAGTGAAGATAGTTTTGTTACTTTAGCAACAAGTTTTTAAGCAAATACTTAAATCCTTAGTTTGGGCTTGAAACTAGCACGTAAGCAAGTAAAATCGTCTTTCTATGTGGCACCCGACGTGCGGTTAGGGAACTTTAAAGGACATTGTGAAAAGGTTCACAAATATATTTCTTACACTCCAAGTTTCAAATGTAAAAACTGCAAAATGCTATGATAAACTTGTGTGTATTTTTGTGTCCCCAAAAACGATTTAAACGAATAAAATTTTGACTTTTCAAAATATTGTATATGTTACAGTACACAAATTACGCACTATAAATTATAAAAAGCTACTAATTTCCTATAAGTAAAACTTAAATTTTTTGTAGTTTACTAATTAGATGGCTTTTCGTTGTTATTCAATTTCTTGTTGTCGATATAAATACTTATCATCTCTAGGTTTGAACTTTGAACTAACATAAAAAAGATTACTCTAAATGTCACAATAATATCAACACCAAAATCATAACTAGTTCCAAAAGGAGGTCAATGAACTACTTCAAGCTGACCTCTGATTCATCTACGAATGTCACTTCTAGATCACGTCAAAGATTATCTTGAAATTCGTAGTGAATTTTCTATGTACTACCTTATGTTGTGTCGAGAGCTAATCCATTCGGAGCTTATCGCTTCCAGCCTGCCTCGTAAACTTACCGTGGTTTACCTCACCGGTATTGAATGAATAGTGCCTGAATTATAGAGAGCCCTTATCTGCACTTACGACTTTTTGCATATCATCACCTAACTAACGGCAGATTACATTTTGATTTATGAATTTTAGATATTTCCAAGGTCTTTATTGATGATTAACTTAAATTAATGTTTGATGGTAAGTGATTGAAAGTGCCATTACTGAGCTTTGGAAGTTTAAAATAAATTCAAGTTGTTCGTTTTTTAAATGTAAATAACTGAACCTACTGTTCGTACTTAATAGGTATCATATACCACAGATTGTGTTATGCATAGTTATCTTCAACGATTCGCTCATTAAATAGTATCCTGATCGCATTAATTATTACATTTTATCACAAAACCACATTCCCACGCAAATCACCCACACATTTTGCACGTAACATTTTAAGGGAAAAAGTATCAACTCAGTGTACCATCGACCCGCTTTATATTCTCGTATACGGAGCGCCAAATTCACTTTTTACGCTCCGCCGTATATTGTATTACGCATTTTATTATTCAATTGCCAAGTTTGTTGGGGTTGGCAACTGACAGAGTGGTGCTAAGTACGCTCCCGCCAATATAAATGTCAACGTCGAAGGGAATTTTTAAAATAATTTCATAAATGCGAAGGTAAATATGTTAATATACCTGTGACATGGAAACGTGAAGCTCTTTGATACCACATAACTTGATACTAATGTTATGTTTTTGTTGAATACGTTTTGTTGTGACATAGTGTTTTATCTTTCTTTTTCTGTTTTATATTTTGTGTATACCTACACAAAATATAAAATATTGATAGAAAAATATATGCTCGTTGCCTCGTTGCCCTCGTTGGCTGCCTCGTTGGCCGAGTAGTCGCAAGTGCGACTGCCGGGCAAGGGGTCTCGGGTTCGATTCCCGGGTCGGGCAAAGTATTACTGGGTTTTTTAAAATTCTCAGTAGTAGCACGGAGTCTGGAAATGTGCCTGGTATATGGCAATAGGCTCACACCCTATTACATGAGACTCATAACAACTAGTGAAAAGTGGGTGTTACATTGTACTGTGGTAGAATGTGCACCTCTGCCTACCCCTTCGGGGATAAAAGGCGTGATGTTATGGAGAAAAATATATGTCCATATCTATAATTTACGTGAGACCCACACACAATAAACACTCTTTAATTATTGACTCTATCACATGCCACTTATTATTTTTCAAGCGCGAAAAAAGCAAGATGGCCACCTGTCAAACATCAATTTACGCGCGAAAACCCATTATTTTATAAATAATAACGTTACACAGCTAGTTAGTAACAGGGCTGTAACTAGAAACTCAGTTGGCAATCATCGTAATCTAATCCCTTCAGGAACAAAGGCGTTGTCTACGCAATTTATTTGTACCCGACGCTCGGAATTACTTGAAATTTTGAAGACAGTAATAAGACGTCTGTAGTGACTTGTGTGAATGGTACGGAGTATGTTGTGAATAGTAGTGATAAAGCTTAGGAATGTAACACTGCTCCGTACAGTAGATAATACTCATATAGTTCATGATTTTCCTTTGTAAATGCGACGCGGATTCGTGTAAGCTGACGTGAGTTAGCGTTGTTTTGTTCTGTTACATTTTGTTTATTAACTTTAACATGGATCCTAGTATTTACTAGGTATTTATGCTTAAACGTGATCAACAATAACTAAAGGAATCCCAAAAACGGTAACCAAACACCTAAGCTACTTAGCACACTCTAAATGATTCAATCGTAAACAAAATTGAACTTTAACAGTTCGTTCAACAAAGCTGAAAATGGTTTGGTTCAAAAGGAGTTCTCAGCCACTTTGAATCGTCAGTCAACATAGGATTACAGTCAAGGCTTCTCATCCGTCAAAGCCGGGCTATTCATCCTCCTCGGAGTCAAAGAATAATATTGCCTCTTGTATGATACGGTAAGTGCCTAGATCTTACGCTAAAGTGACTAACAAGTGTAGGGTAAGTAGGAGCATAGATCATAAGTAGCTTAACAATAGAGGAGACGGAATAATTCAAGATATCAATATAATTTTATAAAATGTGAGGAAAACAGTGCCCGATTAGGTAGCTATCACCACAAAAGTGGTGCTCACATAAAAGAGCTCTTATGTCATAGCTCTTATGGACTCACTCGCCAGCACTTGAGATGCACACATGAAGTTCATTGAGCGAAGAGACTCTTATATTGCGAGGCTATTGGAAAGTTGATGGGCAGACAGTGAGGTCGTATGTCTGATATTTGAATTTAGCTCGTAAATTTACATATCAATACGATTCAATCTAGTAAAATACGTAATGTATTTTTAATGCACTTACTGCCTTTATAAATGCTAGCGTAATTGTAATACATAGTCTATATTAGAAGAAATATGTTAATAAGAAATAATACACTGAGTTTATATCTACTTTAAATAATCCAACCAAAGTGATTCTTTGGTTGTACAACCAACGCTGCGACTGTCGCGCTGCTACTGTGAGCAGTAGCAGCGCGGCGCCGCGTCGCGGGTCGCGAAATGCTGCTCATGAATATGCCTCTAGCATGGCTTGAAACTAGTCGAGTTCCTCGTCAAATAATTACGTGAGTAAGTCGAAAACATAATAATTTATTTAGTATGTCTCACGAAAGTTATAATACAAGGTTATTCTAGTATAGAAAACCAAGTGTAAATCTATACAGAAAATCTTAATTTGCGCAGTATATAGAGGTATACCTCTATACTGCTTGGCTTGCCGATATGCATCAAAAACTTCTAGAATCTATAAAATAAAAGATAAGAGCCAATAAATATTTCTATGCTAGGTTTCTCCGAGAAGGTCAAACCTATATTTATTAATAGTTCAATATATTAATACCTCAATAAGGTACTGAAGCGATCAATGGTGACGCGAAAAGTAAAAAAGAAACTAATTTATTGATTTTAACTAAGCAAGCATCTGCTTGAGACTCGATTTTTAAACGCATGCAATAGTTATTAAACTTATAGTTTTTATATTGTAGCTACCAATTCTCGGCAGTTAATAAGAATTATTTTATTAAAATACATTTTAGAAAATTAACATCAAGAGAAACGATCCTTGTATCCATCCAGATCAGTACAATATATCTAGGTTTAACTAAAAGACCTAGGATATACGTAAATAATTCACAAACAGCATAATGTTCACCCGATGACCTGACCCGACCTCAAATCTTTATAGTAAATAACAATGTTAGAGACCAAGCTTCGAGCCTCTAAGCCAATCTAACATGGTCTTGATAAGTCACTGCACGTCCCTATCGCATCAGCCAGTCACCTTCGAAGGCATTCTGTCATAAAATCTATATTATTATCTTTATTCTTAGTATATACTAAGCTAATACACAGTGTTTGCTTGCTATGTTTAAGATGATTAGTCTATGAATTAATGGTTAATAAAGATTGAAAGTGACTCCAGTGATAGTAAAATTTCAATAAATTAATTGTAACTTCTTGATCGTCCTTAGATTTCAATTTTGAGTGAGATTATTGTTGTGTTTTGAATGTATTATAAAACATTAAGCAATTCTTTGGGCGAACGATACGAGCGATAATGAGTTTTACTTCTTACTTTTACTAGAACGTCGATTATAAACAAAGAGAAAAATATATCTATCACAAAATATTTAGCTATAAATAATACATCGAGTACATAATGCAATTTTACGATGTACATAAGATATCCAAACAGTCCGTTGAAAGCTTTATTGATCATTCACGCTGCTGCATAAAAATTGGATGAAAACATAAAACATTGTTACATCTTTATTCCACAAACAAAGCTTCTATTCTAAAATATGTTATGGATAAAATTTAGAGTTATTTTGTGCACACGTTTCACGAAAAACCGAGCATCTTCAAACCACAATAAGTTGAAGCTTACAGCTCAACCGCTATTGCTTACATTAGCCAGCAATAAAGTAGCATCAAGCCACTAATCTACACCGCTGTTGCGCTGCAGCGCTTACGCCACTGATATTAATGCTACTAAGGATTAATTTTAAGCGCTGTTTTCGCTGTATCGACGTTGTTTTTGTATTATGACGTGGAGTTTTGGCTGTGTTATCGTAGTTTGGAGTTAGTTGCAGAGTGTTATTGATTGCTTCATTATTCAATGTACAAACTTCCTTAAACTGTCAACATTAGTGAGCATGACAAGAAAGAGATCCTTTTTGGTATTAAAGTCGATCGTTAGTAAAATAGGTTTCAAGCCAAACTAAATAATGCTTACCCGCAATAAGCATACCCAAGAAATCACTTTAAACAAATCGAACACAAAACTACTTCTACTACAAATCAACTGCAATTCTGGCAACCTTCCACTTGCATATCATGTGAAAACAGAAATTCAATTTAACTCGACCGTAAAAGAAACACACTATGAACCACAAACACATACATAATGTGTAGAAAAACACATAAAAACACTGAATTTATCTCTTTGTTTACTGTCAGCAGTTCAGAAAACTTGAGGGATTCTGTGGAACGCATTTTTGCACATAGAGGTAGTTATGAGATGGGCAAGTATTTAATATAGTGGTATATGACATATGTATCAAATATGAGACACAAATGTGGACTAATAAAAATTGTGAGGATTCCTTGCTTTTATTGTATGTCATATGAACTCGTTCTAACGCTATGTCGTTGAAACTGTACGTGCATATTGTTTGTAGCTTATTTTGTCTCTATTTTCCTTGCAAAGTATCATTTTTTGATTAAACTTATTTTAAATGGAAATGTTATTTTTAGTAGTATATTCTTTTGTATCAAATTGAAGCAATTACATCATACAAATAAGATATAAACAAGTTGTCCAGTCGATACTCGCTCACTCACTATATCATGCAGTCAAATTACTTTATAATTTGTTTAAAATCTGATAAAAAAATGTTCTTCATCAATTAGCTTAATGGATAGAAAAATTGGGTTTCATTTTTTGTAATTATTTATTGTTTTATTATAACTTGTAATATTACTATATTTATTCTCTAACATTCCAAAAACTGGACTCCATGTTCAGGCACTAAATATATTCATTTTAAATTGTATAACAATACCCAACAAACACAAGCCAAACAAAAAGCAAAATTAAACAAACGTACAATTTAATGTAACAAAATATTGTTCGATCAATTACAATACATCATCGTCTAAAGGCAACAATAACTTATTCCTTAACGATAATAAAATATATTTACGATAAAGATGGATGAACAAAGGGAAAGTATCGAAGTACCTCGACGACATCAACATTGCTAATCTAGTATGGCAGGCGTCGAATTGACGGATTAAACCAGTTTATCGTGGAATTCAAATTATTTTCCCCTCTGACTTTAACTGGTGGAAAAATATTTGAACCAAAAATTTTGGAATTTGTTTAACAACAAATATTGAGAGGACGAAATTTTTGGTTTGTTAATTGGATGTTGAAATGTCGGAGGAAGTGTAACGTCAGCTATTTTTGCCGAAAATATTATCGGTATTTCTTTTTCTTAATTGCTATCGTTCAAATAATGGTGGTTGGGACTAGAATTGAATGCAAGTTTTCTCTGTTGCGGTAATTCACAAAAGAACCTCGCGAACAGATTCATCCGCGAATCAAATATGGGAGCAATCTTAAAACCTGTTCAAATATTCGGATAACCGCCAAACGCTTCAATATTGGGCGCCACTAAATCAACAACAAAACACGCAATAGTGGTTCAAGAGGCGGGGTACTTTCGACCCAGCTAACATGGACTAGAAAGGGTTAATTAAAACGTCCGCCACCGCTTTCTAAACTGTTAACAGTGTTAACTGAAGCAAGGGGCCGCGTACAGGGACGGCGTGGGTGGGCCCAAATTAAGAAAAAACATGACAGAAATTAGTCCTGTGAAAAGTCAAGTTAATTTTGGTTCCCTTTTAATTACCGCTAATTTTTTTAAAATTTATGAGCTTAGGAATCTGAACATGTATTGGCTAATTGTGTGTAGGTGTACCTCTGGACACAAAACAATTAGTTAAATGGAAAAAGTTAGTCTTTATACGAATTTCGTATATTTTTTCAGTACAAAACTAGAATTTATTATCATATTTAACGTAGAATACACGTGCGTGATATTGATTATATACATACATATATACGTAGCTTTCAAATAAAAGCATCAGAGCGTCGGAAGACAAGATTTTTTTGTAATTAAGTTAAATTATAAACATAAGCATAACAACGTAGCTAGAACGATTGCACTCCGTATATTGTTTAAACAAGTTCGGCCCTGTATTCCACTTGTCAAATAACTTGGAGACAAGTTAGTAGTGGAGTGCACCTGTACTCTTCAGTAAATAGTTTTTAGATTAGTTGCTATTGTTTCTCGTGTAGTCTTACAGTATTGGTACCGGGATATTGGATGCTGTGTACTGTATAGTATTTGTTCTCGGCTAACAGAAGGATACTTGTAATTTTGTTGAGAGATTTTCTTGGCTTTCAGGAGTAGGTATGTATGACGTGGGTGATTATTACTTTTAAAATTGTTCTTTTTTGTTATTTGTTACATAACAAAACGTAGAAAATAATGTTATAGTCAAGATCATTTCAGGATAATAATAATTACATATATATTTAGCTAATATTCTGTTATTCATAAAAACAATAATCGTATGGCACTTTTTTTAAAAAGCGCTCTAAAAATCTCAGCCCATTGATAGACTCACTTAAATATTTGATTCAACATCATCAAATGAACACCTACTAATTATAAATAATTATTATACAAAAAAAATATTTTACTATTTTATAAAATCACCTATCAGTTATATAAGATGCAACACACCCGCCTACCATGTCTGCCGAGGTACATAGCACACTCCGATACTTCTATTACATATTGAGAGCCTATCTCGATAATTACAACACACTGTCGGAGTCGTAGGCGTTGAGTCGGAGATGGGGGGAGGGGGATCATTCTCGTGTCACCCCACGTTTCAATGTTCCTCGGACATCCCGATTTTCGTCCAACTAAGCTCCCGAGAATATAAACGGACATGACACAATTGTACAATGGTTTGACCTTACTCTGCTTTGTTGGATGAATTGAAACTCGATTTCGTTTTGTTGGTTTAGTTGCTCGTGTGAATGGTAATGTGGATGTAGTTGTCCAGTTGTTAGTTTTAGTGTAATGTATAATAATGTTGTGTTGATATAAAAAAGCAAATGTAGCTTTATCTTGAAATGGCAATGTAGTAAAGCTGTTAAAAGGACAAGGTTCGGTTGAACCTGGACAACAACTTTATTTTTGAGAAATGTTTATATAGTAAAATATTTTTAACCAATTAATTGTTGTACATTTGACTACCCATATTAGACTCTTTTTACAGCTCCATCCAAAGGTTATGTCTTGTATAATTGTAAAATAAAGTATGTATATATAAATAAATACAATATAGGAAATCACTCCTGAAAGCTTGAATAAAATGTCCTATACAACACGATTTACCTGGAAACATTATCGGTGTTGGGGTGGGAATGAGAGGAAAGGAGATGAGGGGCGGGGGGGAGGTTTGGGACATGAATGGCCTACAACTACGGGCCGGTACAAGTCGCACGCACCGCCGCGCCGCGCCGCGCTCCGGACCGCTCCGACCCGCTCCGACCCGCACCGGTTATTTTTAATGGCCCCGTATTTAATGTGGGTTTTAGTAAAAATAACTGTGTTGAGGTGCGCGAATATTAGTTTAGTATCACTGTTTGCACACGTTAAGTTACGATTGTTAGAGGTACGGCGTACCGTAACAAATATCATAGTGTTTGTTAGGGACAGGCATGGTGAATTACCGTTGGCATTTAAGTAAAGCATTTCGTTATTTAATAACACGTGAGAGGCATTGTAGTAAAAATACTGCCGTTTTTATTTAACAAAAAATAGTGATATTGATTTGACTTTCCTTTTGAAAAGTTAAACCTATTGACAGCCGAATTTTATACACTTGACAGCCGAATTTTCATAAAACTTTTCACTGAAAACCTATATAACCAAACTACGACACAGACAGGGTTTCCAAACAGTTTCCAAAGGTTTTTCTTGCATAAATTCCTTTCAGCGCCACTCAATGATAAAAAATGCGCATATTTTCAGCTACGCGTTCTCTTCGTCTCACTAAATCGATTCCCAAGCAAATAGGTGAGCACACAGTGGCTTTTAATAATATAATGCCACGCCTATTTTGTTCTGAATGCGTAAACAGTTAGATAATGTACATTCTCTTAGAATAATCCCGCCTATATTATCCTCTGAGCACTACTCACTCAAGGTTCCATTATAAAAAATTATTCTCAAGCAATACTTTAATTAATTAATTATATTTAATTTCGATCTATCGACTATCTAGAAGATCAAAAGAGTGTATTAAATCTTTAATTTCAATGAAATATACCTAAGTCTATGAAAAGCCAACATAACATTCATCTTGGCAATTGATTAAACATTACCTCCATTTTGGCAATAGATTTACCTGCGATCACGAAAATTTTATGTCATTGAAAATATTCGACTTCTCAACTAGCGAAATGAACTATCCCCGCTCTCATACTCAACAGTGGTGTTCAATTACCAGATCAATCAAGTAGTCCATTCTCCTTCAAGTTATTATTGTTCAAATATGTTTTCAACATTAACGTGTACCAAGTTCAATATAATATCTTTAGGGTATTTGTTAGTTTAGGGCCTCTCAGACCCATGGGCGATTGAGCATTGGGCAATACAATTAAGCCGTAAATTGAGTATCCAATAAATTTAGGAATGATCACTTACAAATTATTAATTGAGGTGTTAGGTAAATTTTGTTGGTAATTTTATTGTGTATTTGTCATTAACTCGTCGAGTACCGGTTTTGTAGACACAATTATAGAACAATAGGTTGCGGTCACCGGTGACCGCTTGGTGTTTGACAGTATATAAAGGGTTTATGCATAGGTAATATATAAAGCTGTATGCTCTTCTTGCCTTTCTTCCAAGAGAATAACAGACTTTCGGTGTCTAATTGTATTACGTTTATTATATTCGTTGTTCTATAAAATTTCAAACTTACATTTATACCGAAAGTTACATTAAATACATTATTTCAGTGATTCATTCAACAATGTCAGGAACCTACTTTTATATACGTAAACTCACATTTAAAATTCCTTTTCAAATTAGGCAGGTCACACGCTCCAAGAGCATTATTCACACAAACGAAACTCCATTCAAACAAAGCCTTCATTCTAAAATCCTTCCGACGGAGCTCCTATACTACCTCTATATAGTCTATGTACCCTACAACAATCCTATACCTACGTACAGCAAAGAGTAAAATCTGTCGGCAGAAGCAACAGCCAAGGGGGGCGTTGTCATGGCAACCGCTCGGGCGAGCCACCTCAATTTTTGCCCTAGTTACTGCCCGACGAACGAATTTGATCAAAGCTAAGCAGAGCGAAGGGCATCACAGTTAGACTGCATCGATTGGACGTTTATACTTGTCTATTGAGTACTGGAAGAGGTGCAAATAGATATAAAAGTAATTACTGTTATTGATTTTTTTTCGTTCGGTTTATAGTTACATTATAATAGACGTATTACTTATAATTGACAAAGTGTATAAATATTTTCATTAATTCAAAGGATTAGGTTAGTACTGACATAATGACAAGACAAAAACAATTTAAGGTCAAGTTCTATTCGACATACCTTTCTCACTTATTCCACTTTCATTCATCTGATCTCTTCAAGCAAACAACTTAATTTATAGCTGATCTGTGTTTGCGATGAGTAGATTTGATCAAAATACTCATTCAAAGTATTAGTTTAATGGCTAGGTTCTCAATAGAAGAGCTTACATAAAGCGACCTTGGTTCACTGAACTTAGAAACAGAATTTCTTCTTTAACATTATTTTATAAAAGAAAGTAATTAATCTAATTACCTATAGAGCCGAGGAGATTCGCCCATTATGAAGAATGAAAACACTAAGTGCCAAGGATTTACCAATAACTTGGGAAGGAATTAATTATGCCTAATTACAAGCTGGAATTTCAGAACAAAACTTTTTTGAAACCGTAGGAATTTGAGTAGCTTTTTGAGATTGATTAAGTCTTTTGAGGTATTTCTTGTGTGTCTTCAAGCTTGACATTTACTAATAGTGGCAATTAAATACCGATGCTAAATACCTTGAAGCCTAGGAGTTTTATATTATTCGAAAATAAAATTATCTCAAAGCTATACCTATGAAAATAAGTACATAATCCTCGCTTAACTTGCCACGTTCAAAATTCGCAGCTAATTTCCGCAACTACTGCAGAATAACGTATAAAGGATCATGGCGTCATAACAACGAAGCCTCGCTCAAGGAAATGGTTCAAACTATAGAGAATACGGCTGCCAGTAATCTGGCGAATACTCTCTTCTGCCAGTATCGCTCTATTATGGCGTGAAGTAGACAAGCTACATTCAGAGTCAACGACTAGCGACTTCCCCACCACAACGTGTTTGGTGACTTTAACCATGTGAATATGATACTGGTATTTGAATATTGTGTTCAAATTTTACAATGCTGAACCTTTGTAGTACTTCAGAGTACTTATTACTTTTATGCTGAATAATTTGAGACTGCAGTCTAATTATTTATATTTCACAGACTGATGGTCTCTTAGATTGAGCTGATATTTTTGAAAATGCAAGGTAATTCGAATTTCCAAAAAGCGAGTAAGTCATCGCATTCACAAAACGCTACAAGCAGCACGTCTGCTTCAACTAACATGTCATTTAAACGATTATGCAGCATTGGATTACGAACGATTCACAGTCCAACACTGTGCTAAAACCATCGAAACTTTAACACCGCGAATAAAACCAGTAATGTGCAGCAATCTGTTCTGTCTAATCGTGTTTGGGTAGCAGGGGAATAAAATTTGATTAGTAGAAGGCAGTTTTGGTGTTGTCTAGTCGGTTTTAATGTCGTTAGCATATAGTGTGTATAAGTTGATATTGTTAGCGTTTGTTCAACAAACCGGTTTGGATTATTGTACAACGTTTGGCAACTCACCAATCACCGGTTAATGTTGCCTTCAAATCGATATTTGTTTGCTTTGCTTTTAGAGTTTAATGGATTAATATGTGATACTGTTTACTTTCCTACTGTTTGTGAGTGAAAAATAAGATCAGGCACAATGTCCGCTTCGGCGTTAGAGCGCCTTTCCAAAACTTCTTCACTTTGTATTATTGTATGTTTATAGTAAGTTATAAGACAAATTCCATAATAATAAGAAAATAGGCTAAAGTACACGATGTAATACACCCTTTTGACTAATTATGTTATGATTTCTATCCAACTAAAAAGAATTGATAAAGTAGATTTTTGATAATAGGTTACTTCTCCGTGCTAACTTAATCATAAATTAATTACAGTTTCCAAGTCTTTTCCAATTTAAATAACAATATACCTGCCATATATTACCGTCACTATCCTGACTCCAAATTAATACAAACAAAACACTAATTAACACATGTTTACTCTACAAACCACATCTTGCAACGGTGCTACATTGTAGCATTGACAGCTACGTCGTAGCAGCTACGATCAGAACTATCATTAAGCGTCATGAATTCAATACAGAGTGTTCAGAAATCTTATATGTTTTGTAGCGCTAAAAATACAACTAGTATAAAACTATGGCTGGTCTTTGTTGTTAACAAATGTTCGGTTTCAGATGTTCAATCATAAAAAAACATTTCATTCGTTCACTGTCACCAATGATCTGGTTTTTGCTAGTACTTGTTTTAATAAAAAAAATATTTTTAGTTTTGAGTTTAGAAAATATTGTAGTAAACTCCGATTACTTAGAGATCTATTAAAAGCCATATTTATTGATATAAATATCTCACGTTATGATCCAGAGCAACCGTGCCCTAGTATGTAACACCCTTTCTATAACACCTTGTATATTAAATAGAACATCTGTGTTGCTAACGAGGTGAGGGGGGCTAAGGCTAGCGGGAGGGGTGAGCGGGGGTTTAATTAATTATTTTTACTATAGCGCTGATATAGCTAATGCACGGGTGTACTTAATGAAACTGTGTTGTTTTATTGAGATTTATTATAATAGGGCCAGAGACAGAAAATTAATTATTTAAAATACTGTACAATAGAGTAAACAAGTTCTGACTAAAACAAACTGAAATTCACAAAAATCCAATTGTTTCTTTTCAATGCATGTGTCATGGAACATGCGAGTGCAAAACTAGCAAAACGAATTATAAATCCCGAACTGAAAACGACTTCAAAGCTGAAAAAACTTGAAACAATCCAGCACAGAACAATAGCCTGAAACTAAATCCTGCAATGTGGCTGAACAGAAATCGCTTTCTGCAAACGCAATCAACGAAATAGTGGAAGCACGCAGGGCCGTCAGTTTTGAGCAACATTCACAAAAACTAATCAACGTTAAAAGGCAACGTTGACAACCCTGACCGCGCGCTTGAAAAATGTAGCGATTATACCTCCCCACGTAGCGCGTAGCTCGTAGCGGATTGCTACGTATGTACTACCGAGAGGCTACGGCGTAGCAATTTGAGTGTCACTATTGGATTTTGTTGTCGGAAATGCTTTTTGCTAAGTAAATTCAGGGACATTGAAACTGTCCAATTTTATGGCATATCACATAAATTTTGTGTTTTGTTTTTATTTACTGTTACTGTTTTAGCTTTCTATTAAATACTGCTGATTCCAACTTTGGTCATTAAAACCAAGTAAAGATAGAAAGGTATGTAGAAAATAAAACTAAAAGTATTCTAAGTTTTCCTTTAAGGCAAATACTTTGGCCTGCGTCTGTGTAATTACTGAATTTAAATACGTGTCCACTACTTGTTCCTTTAAAATAGCAATACTAATCTAATAAACAAAATAACCTCACATTATCTCTGAATAGCTCTTGAAAACATTAAAGCCAATTATCGTACATACGCTACGAGTTGCGTTACTACGCTGCTACGGTGCTACGCAGCTACCATGTTACGAAGCTACAGACGGCAACGTAGGTAATGTGTCCTATCCACTAAGCAACATTTGGCGAGAATAAGTTGCACTACAAGTTGTTTTATGTATTGAATGTCAGAGTGTTAATTTGCGACATTATCTATCACATGATTTCACTCGCAACAGTCCGACGACTGTTGCGAGTGAGAGAGAGGTCGACACCTCATATCGTGAGATGGACTCAATACAAATCAATCAATCTCATATCCTCTTATCTGTTGAAACACCGGCTCTCGGTATAAAACACATTATGGCCGCACTAAATTCATAAAATCAACTAGTCTAAATGTTATCACGTCTACTTTTGATGTACAAGTACAGTAAGTAATGTTGCGCCGAAACTAACAACAAGACGTGGGTCATCATACCACGATGTTGTGCAACGTTGCCGAACGTGTTGAGCGTCAATTGTTGCCTAGTAAATACAAGGCTAAAGCCTACTAACGATGTAGGACAGAGAACGC
Organism: Spodoptera picta; assembly: GCA_038387885.1. Taxonomy (NCBI): domain Eukaryota; kingdom Metazoa; phylum Arthropoda; class Insecta; order Lepidoptera; family Noctuidae; genus Spodoptera; species Spodoptera picta. Next base: position 123,282 of record JAZHFQ010000329.1, read on the forward strand.
AATACAATGAAATATAATGTACACAGGAAAATAATAAAAAGTCTTCACGTATTGTAACGATCACTATTGTCTTTAACTCTGTTTGTTTAGCCGTAAATAAAGAAAACTGTTAGTGTATTCAAATGTACTTATAGCAGTTTCTGTTTTGTATTTTATTGAATTCAAAGGTTTTAGAAGATGTAATGATTTGAGTTTTTTTTATGGCACTAGCATGTAGACGGATCATCTGAAGGTCAGCATTTGGAATAACCCATAGACACCTAAAATACCAGGGGCCTTACAATACCTGCCTTTTGGGGGGGGGGAGGTAATTGCCTCCGGTAACCTCACTTACACGACGAACCACAAAACAAGCATTGTTTCACGTCAGATTTCTGTGACGCCGTTGTATAACTCCGGTCAAGCCTACCCGTTCGTGCCGAAACATATGGTTCTCCCACGCTTTATTTTATTATATTTATTCTATCTTTATTTATTATACTAGCGACCTACCCCGGCTTCGTACGGGTGCAATATGCATGTATTATACATATAAACCTTTATTAAGAATCACTTTTTCTATTCAAGAAAACCGCATCAAAATCCATTATGTAGTTTTAAAAATATAAGCATACATAGGGACAGACAGACGGCGGATAGCGACTTTGTTTATTAATATGTAGTGATTATAGCTTCAAACGTTCACTATTAACCCTCTATTTAATAGAGCAAGTATTTAAATAAAGTACCTAATAGAGTCTATTACCATTACGGCAGCTGCAAGTATAGAGCCCTATTAGCTCCTTCCTAAATAATGATATTGTGTACTATGAACACCTAAAATACCACTATTCACATATTTCCCACATCACGACAGACACCTAATAAGACATGGCAGGACAAGTTCACGTCAGTATGTTCGTGAAATATGATTCTGACACCACACACGTCATAATGCTACATGTAGCATAATACCATTGTTCGACTATGACATCATGTTATGCTTGGTATACAAAGGGGTAGACAGAAAGAGAAACAAATTTTTGTAACAAAATAATTATAGAGAGTGAAACACCAGATATATTTTATTAGAGAAATAATTTTGAATACTTGACAATTTACTTCCGTACTGAGAATTGTATAAGAATTACCTGTTAATGAAAAACTCAGTCCTAAATGGAAAACAGACTTAAGTCGATAGAAGTCTATTAAAATAAAACAAACAATAAGCTATAAAAAATCAATTTTAAAATAAAACAAGATTCGAGGAGCCTAAGCGCCACTCTATAACCTCTCGCGCGCCTCTCGTACACGGTACGGGTAAACACGCGTTCTCGTACACACGGGTAAATATTTTAATAGAAAAGCGAATTAACTATTCTGATCAATCAAATAAAGAACGGGTGGCAAACTTGAAAATATACGTCACAGAAAAAATATCCAATCGGTGCGCGTTTCTCGTACACCCGTGTGTACAATTGCGCGATGGGTACTCAAGACACGGGTGTACGAGAAACACGCGAGAGGATATATATATTACTGATATCTAAGGATTCAATCCTGATGCGACGTTACTACTGAAATTACATACGATAGTATTTCAAGTAGTAAACAAGTACTGAAAAATTTTCATAAATTATTAATCTCTATAGAGGTAACAAACATTGAGATTGATCTGGGAATAGTTTAAATCTCGTGGCATATTAATTACGTCATAGCACACTTAACCGGCATGGCCCCAGCACGGCTCCAACCCAGCAATTAACTTGTCATGTAAAATGAACTTTAAGTCGTATGTCGTATAACATATTTCATACCGTCAATACAAAAGCTGTAAGCACGCCACCCACGCGCCGACAGTGCGCTTACAACCTTTATGTATTATTTCCAACGCAAAAAACGTCGTGCCAGAGCCGTGCTTGTTAAGTGTGTTATGACCTTAAGATGTACAACAAAAATAAACTCTACCGTCATTATTATTAAGTTCAGTTTGTAATCCAGGGACATGAACATTAGAACATGATTTTTGCTCGATCCGTTAAACAGACTTTTTAATAAAAGATAAGAGTAAAGAGATGGGACCTCCTTTGTAATGGTAGGATGTATGGTGACTGTAATTTGGAGAAAAAAATACTCATTCATGGGGTTTCCATGACAAGCTCCTAAAGAATTGAAAGATCATTGACTCAATCAATCATTTGGGGGCCCAACGTATACGGGCTGCATTTTCAGAATTTTGTAATTCGAACTGGAAATACATGTAATTAAAAGATTGGCTGGATTTTGGATTTGTTTTTTATACATACAGACACCATTAAACTGTTTATAAGTCAGACAGAAAATACGAATTTTAATTATCTTTGGTACGTTATTATTTGTCTTGATTTGTTGTTTTACTGCTCTAGTTGTGATCGGATTTTCAAAACTAAATTCGGTCTAGCCAGTCACATCAGGGCTCACGACAGGAGATAGCTATTAAGCGTCGCCGTTACCGAAATCAGTAAGGAGGACTATGTATGTTTTGATATCTGATAGACTTTATTTCACTTATATCACAGTTCCAATGATAATTTTCCATGTCTGTTGATTTAACCGTCATTATTTTTAAGCAAATATTGATTATTTTTCAATGTTCTATTTTTGTCATCCAACCACAGTACACTTTTTTATGGAACAGAAGGCAAACGAGCAGACAGATCACCGGATGAATAATAATAATAAATAATAAATAATAATAAATAATAAAATTTATTTTCAAACATAATGATCTAGAAATGTACAGTTTTGCTTAAAGTTAAATAAAGTTCACAATATAAGGTGCCTGAACTAGGAAATCCTGTGTTTCAGGCGAGGTTAGGTAATAGTAGTAAACAATGTTATATAATCACTAGTACTTAAATGCTAATAAGTTAGGGTAAATTATGACAATATTTAATTATATGTATGCATACTGATATAAAGTAATACTTAAATTCTATGCTTAATATGTATTTAAGAGTATGTATGTAGTATATAAATAAGAGATTAGGAGCTTACTTTAAGTATTATTTAGGAACTAATAATAACTTCTCTGTGTCTTCATAGGACATGTCTTGAAGGGCTTCCTTTAGAATTTTCCTACAGTTACGGATGCTATGGGGATAAATCCATAACGTTGCATTTAGTCTATTGTATAGGAGTGGTCCAAGAAATACAAAAAATTTGGTAATAAAAGCGTGCTTTGTACTTTTGGTTGGGCAAACAATATCTCTTCGCCGTTTTTCGGTTATCCCAGGATTGTATGGAAAAGCCGCATGCTGTTTTAGTACAGTGCTCATAATAAAAAGCTGCCGGACTGTTAGTACTTTACGAGAACTATATAGAAGGTTAGTGGGGTAAAGAAAAGATCGGCCAGTAGACACCTTGAGAATCGCTCTTTGGGCTCTTTCAGTGGAAAGCAGTAGAGTCTTATCCGTACCACCCCAAGAGGTAATACAGTAAGTCAATATTGATTGGCACAAGGAGAAATATACCTGTCTGATTATTTTTGGGTCAGCAATGTAACGTAGCTTTTTGAACACAAATATGAGCTTACGCAATCTATTGTTTAAAACGTTCAGATGCCGTTTAAAAGAAAGAGTTTCATCTAATATTACACCTAAATATTTTACATTACTACTCTGATTGATAAAAGGGCACATACATTGATCAGGAATGTTACAGTGATGGGCATACAAGGCTAAGGTCGAAACTGGGTTTTCCTTCCGAATAGCGAATTTGATGAAGTGTGTCTTATCTGTATTTAATGTTAGTGAGTTACACCGAAGCCAGTTATTTACATGATTAAATCCGTGCTGCGCAAGTCTGTAGACCTCAGTTTTCGAGTCAGCAGAAAAAAGTAGAGCGGTGTCGTCAGCGTATGACACGATTGTGCCGTGTTCCAGCTTAAGATTGCATAGGTCATTTATGTATATTAGAAACAATGTAGACGATAATATGCTCCCCTGCGGGACACCGTAGGGGGTGTTTTTAACGTCATCGCTGAGTACTTTACCGATTCTTACACACTGACTGCGGTCTTCTAGGTAACTTTGAAAAAATTTAAGCTGCATCCCTCTTATACCTATGATCTCCAGCTTACGCAACAACACAGGAATGGAAATTGTGTCAAACGCCTTGGCCAGATCTAGGAAGACTCCCAAAGTATGTTTACCCTTATCAAGTTCTTGCGTTATGTAGTTAGTCACGTAGTGTACTGCATCTGCTGTTGAAATTTTAGGTCTAAATCCATATTGGTGTTCTGATAGGATTGACCTGTCCTCCAGGTATTTAAGCAGTCTATTATTTACTAGCTTCTCTAATATTTTAGACATAGAAGGCAGTAGTGAGATAGGTCTATAGTTCGTTAGTTGGGATTTACTGCCTGATTTATGTACTGGAACTATGACTGATTTTTTGAGACATGCCGGGAATATGCCTGAAGATAAACACAGTCGAAAAATATAAGTCAAAGGAGGTGTTAGAATGTTTCTAAACTGCTTAATAATTTTACTAGGGATATCATCCCAGCCAGCAGCGCTATCGTCCTTCAGAGTCATAATGATATTTTGTACCTCAGTCTCGTCAGTGTCGAACATCACAAAAGATGCTATGGGTGTGTACTTCTTTGGGGTATTTTGTTGAGGATGGCCTTGACCCTGGATTTTTTCTGCTAGACTTTTGCCCACATTAGCAAAAAAGTTGTTAGTCACATTAGCGGCTGTGCGCGGTGTCGTATATCCCTCTAGTAGACCCGAGGCTGAGGCACTTTGTTTTGACGCGTATGTAATATTTTTAATGGACTTCCATAATTGTCTGCTATTTGAGCCAGCCTTTTCTAGTTTAGTTTTATCAAATTTACTTTTGATCTTTTTAAGGAGGTCGTTGCAAAAGTTTCGATATCTTTTGTAGGATATTTGTATATCCGTATTGTCTGGATTAGATTTAGCCTTAGTATGCAGTTTGTCCCTATGTTTCATGCACCTGATTAGTCCAGTTGTAATCCACGGTTTGATGTTATAGTTTTTGTTACGTAACATTGTTAGTACTGTGTTTTGCTGAATTGCATGACGCACAGTATTGTGGATGGATGCAATCAGCAATAATGGATGCAATCAGCGCCGCCCATAGACACCCGCAATACCAGAGGAGTCACAGGTGCGTTGCCAGCCTTTTAAAAAGGAACACGCTCTTTTCTTGAAACTTTAAAGGTCGTATCAGTTCGGAAATACCGCCGACGACAGATCATTCCACAGTTTTGCTGTGCGAGGCAGAAAGCTACGTGACACTTTAAAAGAAACAAAAATGAACCTAAAATATGTATAAGAAATACCACAGATCTACATGCGAAAACATAATATAGTTTAAATCGTCGAAGGGTATCATTCATGGCGGCTCTTTTATAGCGCCTCTCATTCATCGCTAACTAAGATTAATGTGATGCAATCTGTCTCGCCGATAACTATCTATGACTGAGATTATAATCATAAAGGATGGGTGGCAACATGCCATTTTTCATTGACTGCGAAAAGCAGACTAAAGAATGGTTCAGAGTTGAAGAATCTTAAATGAAAATGCGAGATTATCATAGAAATCACGCATATTACTTGTGAGTACAAAACCCTGGATTTTGTTAATTTGGTTTTCAAATTACTACTTAGAAATTATATTTTTCAATCGCGGTTAAAACCGAATCAACAACATGGCTTCTTCTTATATCCGAGATATAACAATAAAATGACACCTTAAAAAACTCGTGCGATAACGTTCACTGTCCTTAATTCATTATTGAACGTTGCTCCTAAAACATAATATATTATAGACAATAAAGTAATAAATAACTTTATTTCTAACACAAATAAGATTTAAATAAAACATAGACATACGTGTCACGTCTATGATTCCCTGAGGGTGTAAGCAGAGAAGTGCCTAGCTGTATTTTTCATGTGTCACTTTATTAGTCCCGTGTGATAGAGTACGTGTGTTGCCATACATCGAATGTTAAAGAGAATTTTATAAATAAAATTTGTAATAAAATGTCACGTCTTTTATTCCCCGAAGAGATAGACAAAGGTGCACATGCATCGTCAATCAATGTAGCAACCACTTTTCGTTTTCATATTTCGAGCTGCTACTAACAAATCTTCGAAAAACCGAAGTTTCTAATTTAACTAAAATCGCGGGTTACTCACGTGAATATACGTCGCCGCGACCGCCCACGCTGCTCATGAAGAAGAACCCCTCTGTGGTTCGAAACTAGTAAAGATTTTCTCAGTATATAATAGTTAATATAAAAACATAGCTTCCAATTCATTCTTTGTTTGATTTTCGAATCGACCCAAACTTTCTAGCTTAACAGTCGTGATTACGACCCATTGACTAACAAAGCAGTCAGAAAGTTAAAAACAAAACATTACAAAAATTATAATCCCAAAATACTCGACTTGACGTCATCCCCGTTGTATTCCAGTTCTGACAAACACTCAATTACAACAAAGAACAACACTACTATTTTCAAAATGTGCTTTCGACCAGTTAATGTGTATTTAGTCTGGGAGACATGTAATTTGGACGCTTATCCGCTGTAACTGCAATTAACAGTGCACTCTCCTTTAATTGAGATAGTTGCTGGAATTCAAGACGTTTGAATATTTATTTATTTTTTGACTTAATCTATAGTTGAAACAATCATCCTTAGCTAAGAGATTTCTAGAAACATATAAAGTTGATTCCTTACGTAGTTTTGTTAATTTTTGTACATGTGTCGCAAAGGAGCTGGAAGTAACAAAGGCTACCTTTTCTCGTTCACCACGCAAATGAACGGGTAACAACCAGTATTATTATCATTTTTCAATATCAAAATCTCCATTTAATTCTTGGCATTATCCCAAATAAATGGCAATAGAATCGAAACAGTCTTTCCTACAAACTTCCTAATTACATTACTAAAGAATAATATAAACAACAATGTATTCATAAAAGAAACTTGTACTAAAAGAATATTAATATGCAAGGAAATAAGGCTAAAAAGGCTATAAAGTCGTATTGAAAGTTCATTCATTCGGAACATGCTTCAATTACGTGCCAAGTGACTCGATATCTTCAGTTATTGCCTGCAGTATCCAAACATTTTGAATCTCATTCAATTTCTGTATCTACCGTTTACGAAAACGAGATTTTGTTTGTTTGTTTGTTTTGAGTTTTGTGTTGTACTAATGCTGTATACCGTAACGTATTTTTCGTCTGGACAACTTTACTGAGATCAATGTGAATTTTTTTATTACTTCCTAGTGCATACGGTGTTATCCAATATCACTTAAAACACCAAAAGTAATACACTTAAAGGCCCCATTAATTTAAACGCAACTCCATTATCAAGTCAATAATAATATGACAACGTAAAACGATCTTAAACTTTAGATCCCTCCCAAAAATTCATTTCCCAAAGCCATTTGTGTAGGTGCCATACATCATTTTGTGACATTAATTATTTCGCAATATCCTTAACAGGCTGAGAGGTTCCCGTCAAACGAGGCACAGGTCCGACAAATTTTACAATTAAGTCTTTAAATAAGTACATGATTAATGACTTTGGACCATGTTATAATGAAAAGGGGTTGCAAAATCCCCGGATCATATAGGTTTCTTTATGCATAAGCGACATAAGGACGTGTTTTGCTTGTATCGTGTCTAAAATAGTTTTGAAGGTCTAGGATTTGTCGCAAGTTTTGGGTATGGTTTTAACATAATCCTTGACTTATACATATTTAAGTGGATAGTGCTTCCTTGTATATTGAGCGCAGTGTTCGCGACTGGGGTATATTTCAAAGAGATTTAGTTAATACCTAGTAAAGGATGGAGTAAGGACATAGAATCTACGTCTAACTGAATACAATTAATTACTTCTTAATGGTTTTGACATTATGTCTCGGGACTACACTACTTCTAATAGATCTCAGTAGTAACTGCGGCAATCACTTAAAAACATAACATCATTAGACTCAACATACACTCGTGTACTTTAAAAATAAAATGTTCCACAAAGATAGCCATCCACAATTTTACTTAAATTTTACACAACAATATCCAAGTTCTTACTGAGCAATATTTTATAAAAATCCTCCTACATATTCTATGAAGAAAAAGACAAAATATGTCTTTTAATATCGTGAGTAATAATATGATAGTGAGTGGTCTCCCTCAACAAGCGCGGTGCTGCCATCTACCGCAATACTCGAGGTATTACAAGCTCAGAATGTATTATGAGACGTGTTAGTTTCCTCGCTATTTTCTTGAGTATTTCAAGGTAATAAAGTGCGAATGAAAAGGTTGAAAAATGCATTAGTACTTTGAGAAACGCGAAGGGAACTCACTCAGAAATGGTTATTGCTCTTACTAAAGTTAAATGAAATATATTTTTATATGTACGATTCTTGTTTACAAGCGCACACTCTCTCGCTTGTTTTTATCGAAAACTTCTGTGTAAGTTTCACAGTTCTACGTTATGCTTTCATGTTCTTATTAATCAAATTAAATGTCTTCGTAATTACAAGATACAAACTACCTCCAAAATTATGAGACAATTATTACTTCTCCTATAAAAAAGAGTCAATCTCCATACAAAAGTCGCATCGCAATACAATAGTGTCAATGTCTTCATATGAAAGTGACGAGCTATATCATTGCTCTATAAAATATAACACTCAATTCTAAATAAAGTATCGGAGTATTAAACCACCGCAGCGTCGCTAACATTACCATGACAATAAATGAACTCATAAAGACACACAAGCAAGCCAATCTTTTGATCCACGACTTATCGGCGAATTATAAAGGGGCAAGTATAAATAAAATACGAATAAGATCAACAAAGCAATTAGGTAAATCCCGGGACAAGCCTTCAATGCCGGCGGGATTTGAAAGTTTTTGAACAATACTTAAACGTAAAATCCATCCATTATGGATGGATTTTACGTTAATGTTACAAGAAATTTATTGGGATTCTAGCTAAACTTTACTAATACTTAATTAAGCGGATTAAATAACGTACCTACTACATTTTTTTGTTACATAAATCATAAAAATCTTGTTTTTAAAGGACTTTTACTGTCAATCAAAAACAAAATAACCTTTCAGCCTAATGCTTCAATAAAACGTAACAACCTTTATTCACGTCAAATCCATTGGTAGTAAACCAAAAACAAAATACACATTAACAACAATATCCTACTCACAAAGTAATAAAAAATAACATAGGCCGTAACATGAAAGACCTTTGCCCGTTTACCTCAGACGTACGACCATAGACACGGGACACTTTATGGCCAATAACTGGCAAGATGGCGGCGCGCGGGAAAATATTTTCGGAAGACGAATTTGAGAGTTGAAGTGGCCAAGATTTATCGTGTAGTGTTTGTCTTCAAGGAAATCGGCGACACTTGTCCCCGATGTAAGTTGGCAAAGTATTTATTTATGTTTTTGGGAAGTTTCCTGGCGACGAAAGCAATATTCGTTCTTAGCCTCACTTTTGTCACGGCTGAACGCATGGCCTTGAGACCATGTTTGCTTACTGAGGAGTTTTATTAGTAGGTACAAATGATCTGGCATTGTATTAAAATATCATTTCCTTAAAGTATATTTTAATTCATTCGATACAAAGAATTCGTCGAAAAGAACAAAATACTCGTAAATGTATTCCGGAATCAAAGTACAAAAGAAGAGAAATAAGTAACAGTTTTAAAGTTGTGTTACAAAAACAGCCGTTCTCGAATACAGCGCATAGATCGCTTGAAATAACTAAACTTTCAACAAGAATACGACCTCTTAAAATAAACTTTTGAATGAACAAGCGAAGGCAAGAGACCTCAATTCTAAATAATAAAGAATGACTAAGTTAGTCGACGCGACGTTCGAGACAGTGAAAAGCCAATACAAGTTGCCATAGTAAAAATATCTAAAAATCTCGAATCTTTTTTTAAACAGCCTTCGGAGAAGACGGCTACTATTGGACCATGAGTTGATTTAAAATGTATTAAAAATTAATGGAGTGAGACAAATCGATAGAATCTACTGAATGAATGTCGTTTTCAGGCCACGTATTTATTCATTATCCAATAATTTAGTTATCAACTTCAATTATCTCGATACAGCAAACCATATCTAACTTTGTATCTAACTCCGTTACGACTATACAATGAATGAATTAAACTTTAACACAATTCCAGTGTGTGTATGTTGGTTGGTAGATAATATGGAGGGTGTATCCCTTTCTAATTTGATCGTGAACAATTTGCACCACCTAGTTCAACCTTCCTTTCGGTTCCTCTATACACTTTATATCGATGCAATCAAAGAAATTCTATATTCTGGTGTACTAAGTAATAAAACTGCGTTTTCCTTAGTTTTGTTTAACAGAAATGGAATATTGTAAAATTGTTACTTCTCTGTGTGTAGAGGTATATTTAAAAAGCAAAATCCTCACATTTACAAACAATTCGAACTACGGGTTCAAAAAGTCAGTCGACAAAATGCGGGCTGTAGTTGCAAACCGACATTTTATATTGTGATATTTTACACATTTATACTGTTGTATTTTTGTCAGTACCACAAATATAAGTACCAAGTGTCATTATTTCGTACTTTACCAAGAAAAGAATCTTCAAAGAACTCACAAAAAAATTATGTATAGTCTCCACCCAATTCGCAGGCAAGCATACAGAATCACTTCCTTTATATCTATCCTAATATACATACATATTTGTTCAAGCAAGAGTCCTTTATAAGAGCGCAGTCAACAAAAGACAGCGTTTCGGATAAGAGGGAATTTTTCCAAGGAATTTTCCCTGAGGTCGTATCGTATCATATCAGGCTGTTTGGTCCTTTGAGCGTATCGTGCCAGGTGATCTTAGGGAGGTGTCGGACCAAGAGTTGGGGAACATTTAGACGTACTGCGTCCGACAGATGAGGTCGATATGGACAGGTGGCATTTTGAAATGGATCCGGGTTGAGACGTCTAATTTTGACGCGGTGAAATGTGTCTAATAGGCAGACAGTTGATGCTTATATATTATATAATTATTATACTATACTTGGAGAGAATTTAGTATATTTACATAGGTAAGTATTTACTGAGATGGAAAGTAATTAAAAGTAAATACTGTGTCGCGCCCGAAAAAAAGATTGTTATTAATTACGTACGCAAATTTACATTATCCTGTCCCTTCTTTGTACAAAACCTCTTTATACACAAACCGGCCCCCGGTGAACATAAATCGATTTAAGCTTGCGGGCGCAAGCAAAAACAACAAATAAGATTAAACATTTCCAAAAAAAATGGGACCACAATAACAAGCAAAATCTTACGGACTTCAAAAATAATTCAATGAAGTCTTTAAGAACGAAGTCATGATTACCACCCCTGGGGGTAACTCGTCACGGTTACTTGCGGTTTTACACGGTTCAGCCCTAATTTATTAAAGTTCCGACGTCCAGGTAAAAGGAATTGGCTTAAACTTGACAGGAAACCTCTTTTACCTTTTTTCCTGGAACGCTATTTTAATTAACCAAGAAATTATTGTTACTGTATCTTTTGTTATTGTGCATTTTAACAACATACCTCGTTGATTCACATTTTAATATGGTAAAAGAAAATGCAGGAAACATTTTGGAATATGAAAATTTCCAAGAACTTTTCATTTACATGAGTGACATCAAAAAGGAGAATGTTTTATTTCATTGTACGTTTGTGCTTCATTTACAACTGAATAACAAGCAGAATATGTTTCCATTATATTGCAAAACTATTTCGAAAATGCAATGTAATAAAGTGCTTCTGAATACTGGCTAATTAGCTGCATGTTTACGACATTCCAACATTCGAAATAGAAACTAAGAATTGCCAAGTGAATAAAATTGTTTGTATCCACATAGTATACAAAAAAACTCAAATGTACACATTATCTGATTAAATAATACCATTAAACCAGTTCAGGCAGACAATTATTCACGTCCACCATCTTATAAATAAGGTGAGACATCGGAAGCAGGCGCATTCAAACAAAAGCGTGTCATGCAAGATGCATGCCTTCCCTGAATGAATAATTTACACAGGTTAGCAGCACTGCATTTCTCAGTAACCTGGATTTATTTAGCACCGCATATCTCGGCGGTATTTATTTTACACTGCACTGCATTGGATTGCTGTCTCAGGTCACATAAACAAGTCCTTGCCGTTTCCTCTTCGCTATCGAGGCCGTATTTTACATTTACGTGCATAATTATGTATACGTTTGATAAGGTTCAGCTTTATAATTTCCTTTGGCTGGCTTTTAGAACGGCTGTTCGGTTTTATATTGCAGTTTTTCGTGTTCACGATAAAAATTACGTGAAATATAACGGTTTTAAAGCCGTTTTAAAGGAATTTTGATTTGTGATTTTAATTTAGATTTGGTTTATGTTTTTTTTTTGTAATGGCCGAGTTTATAGCCGTAAGTATATTTTTCTAACTTAATATTTGGTAGTATTTCACAAAAAAAAACTAACTTTAAGAAAGATATTTTCTCTTGAAACAATTCCGAATTACTTGTTGTAAAGCGAAAAATTATTATACCTACTAAAATAATTTTCAATTACATAAATTGAAATCGGGACTTAGTTGGGTCCCAAAGACTGAGAAGGAGACTGAATATCCAGAGAGAAAAATTCAGAATTTCCAGAAACTATTTCTAATAACTTTAAGTTTTCTAAAGTATAGTGTTTACGAACAAAACATATTTCTTTTATTTCTCGAGCAGTATACAACTTTTCTGTATTTTTCAGAGCACAGATTTTTAAGAAACTCGGATTTTTACCATGCTACAACATTTTTACCATGCTACAACATTTTTACCATGCTACAACATTTTTACCATGCTACAACATTTTTACCATGCTACAACATTTTTACCATGCTACAACATTGCTTTATTTTCAATTGAACAATATAGTATATATATAGTTATTTCTTTTATTTATTGTTTTATGAAAAATGAATGTCATGATGTAAGGAAATTTGTTTACCTCCTTGGTGATTAAATAAAAAATCATGAACTTATGTGATTATTCAAAAAGATTTTTTATCATTACAAAATAAACTTCTTTCAGAAATACACACAATCCACACTTCGAACAACCTTATAAAATCAGAGCAAAACTACATTTGTTCAACAATCCACAATTCAATCAACTTCAACCGTTCACATTCTGATTCGGTTCCAATAAGTCACACTATCGAAACTTGAGCTACAACTCTAGCCGACACCACATCTAAATTCAAATTCGCTATCATTCTTTCCACTTGTAAAGTAAATTGGCTCACAATATCTCAGCATTTGGCTGCTACGTGGCCTCAGCCTAGTGATTCTTGTCCCTTTAACTAGAGATATGCAGAAGCTCCGTAACTAGAACCGAAACTATCGGTTTTCAAATAATTTTGCGTTTGTTATAGGACCGGATACGATATAAGATTTGGATAGTTCCAGATGTAGAAGGAGTTAATATTGACTTTGTCAGCCAGTTGTTGTTTCTTCTTTTTTGAAATTCAAATATAATCCTAATAGTATTGTAACGAATATTCGAAACTAATGAATATTTAACCAAAGAGATTTTTTATCTATAATAGGCGGTGTGATCTCCAAGAGACAAAGCAGTTTAAATATATTTAAAAAAACGTAACCGTTATCAAATCCTGTAGTTTTAGGCATAGTGAAACAATTATAACTAGTTTATTAATAACAAACCGACAATATAAAAAATACTTTATCCTTATCCATATCCGGATCCGAAACCTATCTGTAATACCCCATCCCTTAACACCTCGCCACAGTAAGAGCTATTGTACCCTCAATCGATTTTATCATCCCCTCCGACGCAGGGACGGCTTACAATGTTTTTAAATTGAAAATAGTTGTTCATAGATTATTTATGCCTGAGACAATAGTGTCTGCTCGAAATCGAAATACAAGTTTATTAATTTCACTTGCCAATCATATTGAATAAGGATTTGTGAGGGGTTTACAGGTTTGAGGGGTTTTAAAATGTAAATGTTATATTTTTATTAGTCTTTGTTATTCTGTTGATGAAATACGTTAATTCTATTTTGCGAAAGAGTATTTGATTGATAAATCATTCAATTATGGCCCCTAATCGCTTATACGACAACGTAAACTTGTCGAAAATTCTAAAGCAAAGAAATCTGTCGTTCAAATCGTTTCATATGGAACAAAGCGAGCAGTTGAAATGTCAAGTAGGATTGTATAAACACAGAATGTTCGTACCTCGAATCAAATTCGTATGTAAACTTCACAGTGAAAAGTTCAAGTTTCCTAAATTCATTTCCATATTTGTGTTGGAAAGCTCTGTGTGTTAGGGACCGGGATAAAAACAGGCTATTTAAACTAAAATAAACCTAATTCTAATGTGAACTGGACTGAATTTTAATTACTTAGTAATTTATTGTTTGTTTTATGTGGTCTTCTTGTCTTATGTGTGGGTCAAAGGGACGTAAATAGTATACTTAATATTTTAGTTTAAAACCTTGTCATTACATTTTACACTTCTAATATAGAAAGTGTTCATTAAATGGATTTTGAAGTTGTTTGCGGTGTTTGGGAATGAATTTTCTTACAACAGGTGGAATTTCATATTAATCGTAAAATAGTGAAAATAGGATGTACTATGCACTATGGGATATGGGATAAGTTGTTTACGAAATTCCACCTCATAATGAAATAAAAGACGAACCAATTATAGTCACCTCTTTAGCATAAAAAGATCTTGCGTTTGTGAAAACTGGAACATTTCGAAAAAGTTTGGAAGCATCAGCTGCTTAAGCATTAAACTATTTGGAAAATAAATCAGTACTGGCCTCTTAGGTAAATATTTTAAAGTTTATAGGTAGGTGCCATAAATATTATAAGCTTGTTATAACTACAAGTTCCCGGCCTCGGGAACAATTTCCAATATTCCGGGATACCAGGATTTTAAAGTTGTACGAAGAATTGTTAAAGTTTTGTGGTAATGGGTGGGATATATTGCAGTTAAACCACTTAAACAAATGGTGGATGGGCTGGGTAAAAATAATAGCGATTGCTAAATGGAAATTATGTGTTTATTCTTAGTTGTCCTATTAATTATATATACAGTAAACAATGAAAGACATGTAATAAATGGAACATTTTTGCCATAAAACATGAAGGAAGACTTTTTTTGCATTATCACCTTTTTTATATTTATTTTTTATTTATATCATGCTGTGCTCCGAACAGTGTTCCAGGTGTATAATTACGTACTACTACGGGCTAGTCGTGAAAATCAGTGCCATGGACTCGAGTGTGTCGTGGCGCAATAAATGTTTTTTCTTTCTTTTTTTCTTTATTTTAGAGTAATACTTAATAATAAAGGCACACCAAATTTGTGACATTAATAAACTCGATCAAGAATTTCAGATACATATAAAAATATATAGATGTATAAAAATCTAATAAAACATTTCCTGAAGACAAAGAAATCACAATTCCTCATTCAATCTTATTTGCGATTACCAGACCAAAGACATAAGAACAAAGAAAATGACACAAAATGCTATCTTCTTTTTCATTATTCATTGTAAAGTTGTGTATATTACTTTTCTACTTACAACACTGATAAATTCACGTTTTATAAAGAGCTCACGCACCCATGTGATATATGGGGTAAATAACACAGGATGGGATTAAAAAATATATCAGCCGGTGACAATTTATACGGCCATCGCTCATGGTGACTGTGTCACCATGGGCGGCCATTTTACCCATACCACAGAGAATAGAGTGAAGTTAGCTACGTGTGAATATGTTTATTAGTTGCTCACTTCAGGTTAGTTTGTCAGATGTGGTTTGTATTTGTATATTTGGGTCTTTGATGATGAGTAGTTGTAAGTTTCACTGTTAATAAGAGTCTACGATTGAATAACGGAGGTTTTAATACGTAAAATCAAAGAAAAATAAAGATACGTAGATGTTTAACAAAGAAAAACTAAAGCGGTGTACTTTTAATAAAAACCATTAACTCGCTCGGCAACCAAAAGTTTCATGTGATTCGTACATGAAGTTACTTTACAAAACAAAACAAACACGTTTTGATGACACGTTAAAAATCCCACCGATAGAAAAGAAACGTGTCAGATACGATAAAACCATTCCTGCACCGTCGTCTAAAACATTGATATCTTGTAAAAGGACTCGAGAGCATTACGAAATTTCCTAAAATATTTGTTTTAATATAAATATATGTATACCCGTCGGCCGTTTATACCAGTTTGGGACCCCATAAAATTCCGAAATAAGATCAGATAAAGCGAAAAACCCCACCAATATCGGAAGAATACCGGTCCCGGGATTATAGAATATAGGATTAATTGAAGCCTTTTGTTACAAAACACCGATAAAAGCCTTTTTATGTGAATGTGTCCTGTTTTGTTATTGATATAGAGATAACTCGATTAGGGTAACAATGTCCACTTTGCTGTGGGACTACGGACATTGTTCACTGTAAATTGCCGTTCTAAACGGACCAACACATTTTTATTTTTATATGGATAATGGACATAGATACTTAGATACATAGATACTTAGATACAATTTTGCGTTTTCATCACCGTAAATTACGCCAGATTACATTTATAAAATACATTCAAATATGTACCGTATGTGTTTGTAAAAAATATCAATTTTAAAAGTAATTAAAAAAAACAATAAGGTAATAAATACCCTACAGTTCCAAGCCATTATTCTTAACATTACAACTCAAACTGCTTTCTATTACCGGTACATAAGGCACATATTAAACACACAATGAACTATAATAACAGTAGATACAACAAACGAAATGAAACGAAAAGAATTATATTCTATGTACCTACTTCGTCGTATGAAGTTTGGAGACAAACAACTAGTTTAAGCAATAAACAGTCAGGAAATTGCATACAGTTCTCTGTTACAATCATTTTGTGACAAAATTATATCATTTGTACTCACAAATCCGTTGAACATATTATACCTATATAATATCTATATGTACATATACCTTCTATGTATTATTGTATGTTATGGCTAAGAAAATAGAGATGTGAAAAAGCAAGTGAATAATATAATTCTCCTGCACGTCGAGCCGGAGCCCCGGTTACCCGTTAGGTTCTCCGCGACTCCGAATCGGCATCGGCCGTATTGGGCCCCATCTGTGGTGGTCTGATGGCTCTTTGAGGCGCGCGCGGAACGCGACGCGCCGTACGCTCGGGTCTGTTTCTGGTCGGACGGGGAGCCACCCATGCTCGCCGTCCGCAGGCCCGCGCTTACGGTGGCCGGAGATCGTCTCGCGATCCCCGACGCCCGGTGTGTCCTTCGCGATGGCTGGGTTGCGAGGAGGCAGCGCTTCGCTGCCTCACGCGTCCCGCCTCCTCCTTAGCTAGCATGACTGCTTCGCAAAAGGAGGAGACGGCATCCCAGTCCCCCTCGCTCCGCATCATGACCTGCACTAGGCCCGGACGCGAGAGGTCGCCATCGCCGATCACTACCCTGAGGACACGGCGGTGCTCAGCCCACGAAGGGCATTCTCCCACCGTGTGTTCCACCGTGTCCTCAGGGCGGTCCTCGCAGTGATGACACCCGGGCGTTTCCTCCCGCCCCATCAGACACAGGTACCTCCCGAAACTTCCATGTCCGGTGAGGACCTGCGCCAGGCGGTAGGTGAGGACGCCGTAGCGTCCCTCAAGCCACTCCTCAAAGAGGGGACTTACCGCTGCGATGGCAGCGAGCCCAGCCCTCGGTTGCGACAGTCGTTGCTGCCATTCCGCCATGAGATCGCGCCGGAGCTCATCCCGCCACGCACCTATTTGGCGCGGCAGCGGGGTTTCGCCCCGGCGACGTGCCTCCGCGCGCATGCTGTACACGCGCGCGAGCACCTTCGCCTCCAGATCCCACAGCGGTAATCCGGCAAGGAGATTCGCCGATTCCCCAGAGATCGTGCGGTATCCGCGGATCATTCGGATCGCCATGACCCTCTGTGCCATGAGCAGCGTCCGAGCGGGACGCCGCAACAGGTTTGGCGCCAAAAAAAAAAAATAAATAAACAGATAGAACCACCCCAGTGAAAGGTATGCTAAATGCAATGTAACGAGTTTTATAATCTAACGACACATACATATACCTACCCACACGGTAAAAACGTTCAAATTTCCGTCACCTCCGAACTCTATAACATCAGGATCATAAAATGCACGTGCCATCAGCCACTTATATAATCCGTACTTATATTACCATGACGATGTGAGCACATTATAACGTTTCTTCATTTTACAACCTCCATCGTGTCGCAAATAAAATTCTTCAATGAATAATTTTTTCATGTCGTAATTTTTTTTCGGCAACGTCAAAAAGGTATGGCTTCTCTGTGGCTGGTTTTTTACTATTTTTCCTCTTCGAACCTTTGATGCAGGATATTGTGTAACAAAATTATGTTTTTGTATTCGGTTTAATTTAATTGATAATATAATATTAATCAATTTCCAGGACTACGCTGTTTCTAAGGCAACTGTAGACTGTGAAATACAGTGCTCCAATGATCTTTTCGAATCGATCTTCAAACAATATATATTTTTGAAACTACATCTCTTATCATGTTTTCTTCTCCGAATTCTGTGTGTTTCGTCGTGTGAGCGAGGTTACCCGCGACCCAATTACTCCCCTCCCTAGTCCCCGTCTCCCGAATCCCCGAATCCTCTACAATCCTCAAATTCCCAATTCCCAAAAGGCCAGTAACGCGCTTCTAACGCCTTGGTGTTTCGAGTGTCCATGGGCGGCGCCGATTGCTTACCATCAGGTGATCCATCTGCTCGTTTACCGGCTTATGCTATAAAAAAAAATGTGACAAAGAATTCATACATTTTTCATTTCGCTCAAGAAATAATAGTCTACTGTAGTTCATAAATCCTTTAATCATTCTAAGCTTAAATCTTTCAAACCCAAACATAATCATACCCATTGTTAAATCAATTGAATATACCGCATTAATATTGCATAGGAACATTCTGGAATTATCATCTTGAACTAAGTTCTATGTGTATGCAAATATTAATTCTATTGATAAGTCGTGCTTGCGAACAATGCTCAAGTTCCCTCCGCCTTCGATTCACTACACACAATAGTACACGTCAAGCTATACAAAACCAGTATAAGCTGAACCTTGAATGCGCAGAATGATCATACAGGGCGAGACATTGATATACTGGTTTTGTATACCTCGATTTGTAGCCATGTACACTCACTACGTAATACCGATTTCCTCTGATTCTCTACGGTTCACACTCCAGTAAACATGTTCTTAAATTGAAATGTTTCAATGGAAATAACAATAATTTACACTTGGTATTTGTACATGTATAGGTAAGTAAAATAGGAATGATGACAGGGTATGAAAATTAAAAATGTAATTACCTCTAGTCAGTTAGGTAATGAAAAATTACCTATTAAAATAAAAAGACATGTATTTTTTTATTTTCTTGTATAATAAAATGATACTTAGGTATAACGAATCAAAGTTCAGGAGTGGGGGCTAAAACGTCATTCCTACGTATAAAATGTACCTACATAGAAGTGACGTCACGCGACATTTTAAATCAATATATCTTCCAAACTATTCGTTTTTGTAAGAAAATAAAAAATACGTGTCTATTGATTTAAAACAATCTACCAGACGGACATTAAAATAAAAATTGGGCATCTACCCTATAATGGAAGTGCACCTTTGTGTACCTTTTCAGGGTACGAAACGACATGATTAATGTTATGATTGTAAATAACGCTTATGTACTTTCTAGAAACATCACATCACATAATAAATTGTTAAGACAATTTTACATCGAAAACAAATCGCTTTATCGCCCATACAGCATATCTTTAATGCAACATTAAGCACGAAACCCCATTATATTGTTTAATATGAAAAATATAGCACAATATATTTTATAACGAAGTATATTATGAACATAAATAAATCTTGAGAAGTGTATAAAGTTTTATTGTGCAGAAGATATACTTTATTTTGTAGCTGTATTTCATAATATAGTGAATGTAGCTAGACATTGAAAAACATAATATTTTTAAAGAGCGAGGACGGGCACACGATTGATATTAATCCGTTAAGAATGGACTAAAGTTGTACTAAATGAAATTAAGTGTGTATAATTTAATTTTTTTTGCATTGTATCAATAAAAACAATGTAATAACAAGATCAGGAGCCGATAGAGACAATTCGTCCGATCCAGAGTGATGCCTGATGATAACGATCCTCAGTCCTGAAAGAACGACAGGAGAAAAATCTAGATCCCAATTTGTTTGCTAATATTGGTGTTGAGCTAGACTCCAGCGTAATAACTTTAGCTCTTTAGCTGCTAAAGAATACGACTAATAAGAATTCAGAACTAAACTATTAAGAAAGAACAGTACTAAAACAGTGCAATGAATCATGAATAAACATAAATTCTATAATACTTAATTATGTATAAGTACTTATTATCTTTAAATCTTATAAACCAATTTTATTTACTAGACAAAACCCATCTAGTAGTTAACTTCATATTTTACATCTCGGTATAATCTCCAAAGAACGTAGGTAATTACGGGGCAACACAAAAATCCAGCTACAAAACTACCCCGGGACAACATCACTATTATCTACCGACAGTCCCGGCTAACGACCAGGGGGATCCCGCTTCAAGTGTTCAACAATATCCCGGATCCCGGGGAAAGTACCCCACTATGCTGTACCACTACCTATCTGGCTGAGGTTATAATAAAAAATAATGTTCCGCTCTCGATTTTTCAAGACCAATGGCAATTTATGGCCAACCCAAGGTATACAGGTGGTCAGGTTTCGGAACTTATCATAAAATACATTTTACGAGCACCTAGCGTCCTTTCAGGTAAATATAGCAAGCGGTTTTGTTTGGTCGAGACTCGAGACGCAAATATTTCGGGACAAAAATGACTGATAAAGATTTCGGATTTGTCTCGTTTTGGGTATTGGGGCCTGGTGACGTGAGCTGGTTTTGTATTACAATAAAATCTGGAGTGGTTGGTACAACTGTCCTGGGACAGTTAGATACATAGCTTTGAATATAAATTATGTTCACTAAATTGTATCCCGGACATGTTTGCCCCGTATTACAGAAACTTTTAAAAAATTTACTGATACTAGATGAAAAATACGTACCTATGAAATACAGCTATAACTCGTTAAAAACGTTGACTGACATAACACTTAAATAATAACAAAATACTTAAAGAAAAAGCACTCAATCTAAAGCAATAAAACAATCAATGTATGTAAAACTAAAATTCGATACAAGAAATCGTTGAGCAAATACGGGAGACATCCCCACAGACCGACACATAACTTGGTAAGTTTAAACACATCTGCCATCTCGAACGTAATTTTACGCATTGCCCAACTCTCTAAACAAACATAACCTCACTTCGTTATATGAAACTTCTAAAAAAGAACGATAAAAACAACAAAATTTCAACTTTAAATTGTTCGATTCTGTTCTTAAACTGTTGGTAGCAAGACAAATGGTGTACAAAAAGTACGGGGACTTGTGGACGTAAAAAGGGATCCCAAACGAGCAATATTGAAACAAGAAGTCGAATATCTTCGGGAGAAATAAGTATGGAAGAAAGAATCGTTGTGTTTGGGACGGAGTTGCGAAGGTACGCGCGTTCCCTGAATGTCTAGGCTATCACTGTTATGTGTACCATTGCGACGATAAACTTTTGCCTCCTAATATTGTAAAGAGAAAAGTTTTGTTTGTTCCTGTCTGTACAATATAAGAATTAAATTATCTGATTGATACCCAAGTTTCTGTTTCAGTTATTCTGTTGATGTATCTGGTCTGTGTGAAAGTACCAGAGAGGACTGTTATATCTATTTATTGGGAAACGCACTTAGGGTCTTATGGAAGACCTAGAGGTATATCTAACAGAGGGCTGTGATTAACTGAGGTCATTCATATCTTTTGCTCCTAGAAGCAAATAATTTATTGTATAGTACCTATCTATTCGTATTTCAGAGACCATAATAATATAGCGTATTCTTCATTGAAACAAGTAACAATAGCAATTATTTTAAGACAATAATATTGTACAACAACAATAATATTGTACAATTAACAAGACTAGACAATTACAAGACTAGTTCATAGAACAACCACGAGGCTACAAGCACCATAGAATAACGGATTTGAAAATATCAATAACATCTGTGATGTAGCAATCTTGTTTTTTTTCTGTCAGTTATGGATTAAGTATTTTTGAAAGACAATGTAAATAAACTGAAAATTGACAAAAGTGTATCTATCTAGTCTTTATCAAACCGATGAATAAATAATGAGAACATCGTTGGCCGAGTGGTCGCAAGGGCGACTGCCGGGCAAGTGGTTTCGGGTTCGATCACCGGGTCGGGCAAAGTATTACTAGGTTTTAAAAAAAATCTCGGTCGTAGCACGGAATCTAGAATTGTGCCCGGTATATGGCAATAGGCTCACCCCCTATTACGTGGGACTCATAACATAAATAGTGAAAAGTGTGTGTTGCATTGTACAGTGGCATAATATGCACCTCTGCCTACCCCTTCGGGGATAAAAGGCGTGTTGTTATGTTATGAATAAATAATTACCTAACAGTTTCTTAGTATAGAGCGTCAAAGAATTTTCCGGAAAACTAATTTAACCACACTTAGCTTAGGTACAACACATAACCATTTGACAAACAACGATATTAGGTTATTCGATAATGTACTAAATGTATTAGCGAAACTGTTGCTGTCCTGTACTAAACATTTATAGCCTGCCATAGGCAGTAGGTTCAATCCCTATAAAGTAATGAATACGTTCCATCCCACGCGAGTAACAGCAACTTGAGTAACTTAAGTAAATGGGCCGCCGTACATACATCTTAAGTGTGGACTAAGTAAAGTGCGACCGTTTATGTACTGGCATTCTTTGGCGTAATGTTTTTTCTATTATCGTTTTAGTTTTGTATATTATCAATCAATTTTGGTAGAAGAAAACGTCCAAATGTACAGGCATTATCATACTTCACAAATTAGGCATCTCTAATTTTTAAACCCTAATGTAATGTGATGACTGCCTCGTTGGCCAAGTGGTCGTAAGTGCGACTGCCGGACAAGGGGTCTCGGATTCGAGTCCCGGGGCAGACAAAATACTACTGGGTTTAAAAAAAATTCTCAGTAGTAGCACGGAGTGTGGAATTGTACCCGGTATATGCCAATAGGCTCATACCCCAGTACATGGGACTCATAAGATAAATAGTGAAAAGTGGGTGTTACATTGTACAGTGGCATAATGTGCACCTCTGCCTACCCCTTCGAGGATAAAAGGCGTGTGTTAATTTGTAAACCAAAAGTGTCGTCACCGCGTTGTGTCATCTGTATGGACTATCAATCTACCTCTAGTTAGATTCGTAGTTTTTCCAGGTATAGTCACACCTACTGATTTCAATCGTTATTTTAAATATTATAACGCTCGAATACAGAAATGTTACTCACTTTTAAGGTGTACTTAAATATCGTGATATCTCTATCATTTCACAAAAAAAATATAGAGACAGAATTATATTTAAGCGCGTGTAAAAATTAAGTGGCGTTTGGGCATAAGTGATTCAAATTTCATCTAAATGTTAGCACGTAATCCAACAAAACAAAAACTCATGTACTTTAATCTAAGTACTTAGCTCAAATCAGTTTCAACTTCGAAGAGATTCGACTCTAAGAAACAACTACTGTCAACTACAAACTACTTTAGTTGCGGTCCGTCTGTGAATATGTAACACTTAGGCAGTTAGGCAAAACTCCTCTCCACTTCGGAAAGGCGGTCTTGTTGATTGTCATCCAAATAACTATAGTAGTAGTCCTTATTCTGAATGAACCCTCTTAACTAAAACTTGTTAATTTTAGAAAATATCTTAAACATCCAATCAAAACCGTCCATAAAACCGTTAAAACAAGATGGCGACGCGACGCCGACGAGCACAATCTAAATTCTACTTTTAAATATTTTCAAATAAACCACAATTCGTAAGCGTACTTAATAGGGTCGCATCCCTTGGAAAACCCATCTCATCGCACTGTCAGCCCTTCGTAGATAGGAATGAATTTGCATGAAACACTCAATATCGCGAATAGGTATGAATACGTATATTTCATATTCTATTAATGTAGCCGACTTCAAAGGTTCGTGAATTTGGGACGAGTATGACGACAGTAGGTATAATGCGGAATATTGTAAATTGTCTTAGATATCCCTGGGGGAACCGAGTTAGGATGTAAACGGTGCAACGTGTTTGTTCCGAGCACTAATATTGGAAATTTGATTAGTTTGCTTATACAAAGGCATAATCTCCGTGTTCGGATTCAATATTTATGTTGGTAGTGGAGTATTAGAATATTATATGTTGTGATCTGATGAGGTATAATAGAATTAGGATTTGGAATTATTTTACAGGTGATTGCAACAAACATTTACTTCTTTACAAAAGTAGATCAATGATTTGATGCCATTTAGAAAAGTTTTATCAGTAATATTTTCTCAAATAACATCAATTACGTTGTCAAAAATAACGTCCAAAATCAACGAAATCTTAACAAAAGAAATGCGCAACAAAGATGAAAAATAACAATCAGCGTGCCCCCCACGTAGGCACAATTAGTCGCTTTCTATTAAAATAACACCTTAAATAAGTCCTTGCAATAAAGCAGGATAATAATAATATAAACACTTCTGCCGAGGAGAAGACAGGCAGGAGATGCAGACAGATTAATTAAGAAAAACAGAGGGAATTACTTAGCAAGGAATAAATTGCCGGTGGTACTTACGTAGAGAACAATTTATTCGTGTGCGAAATGTAATTATGTTCGTGTTATTACGAATATTATTATTGTTTATGATTGTTTTGAAAATGAGAAATCTTAAAAAGGTTATAGGTACAGTCTGATCAAAAAGTCAAATATTGTTTCAAGTTGGTGGTATTAAAATAATACTTGTAATCACAATTTAATAGTAAAAACTACACTAATATGAACTTCAATGTTGTCACTAAGATTCCTAAAATGTTAATTCGTTCATTTCACGCCTACACACAGAACATTAAGATTCCTCTACCACACTATTATGAAATGAAACGAGCTACTAACAGTAAAACTAACAATTCCATAAAACCAAGCTTTGATAAAGGCACAAATGTTCCTAAAACAGAACTGGTTTCAAACAAAAGAAACAAAAACCAAAAACCGCCGACTGAATATTAAACTTAGCGGCTTCACTCATTCGGTCCCAAGAGAACCATTCATTCACTCACTCTTTACACTGAATGCCAACTAAATTCAAGATTAACAATTCACTTTGTCGTTCCCCTTTTGTTTTAATTTGTTATTACAATCCTGATAACTGAAATCGACGTTAGAACGAATTCAAGCTTGGATTTACAAGATGGTAGCGAGATAGCGTTTGGGGTAGACGAGCAGAGAAATCGTAAGCAGACAAGTCGTAATTTTGGTGTCTCGTATCAAATGGACGTTATAAATAGATTTCAATACATAAATCCAGTTTTTACAATAAAATTATGCGGCCTCTATTCACTCCCGTTATTTTTTTATTTTTTTTTCTTTTTTAAAAAGTCATTGCCCCACACTAGGATGTTCGCCTGTTCGTGTATGCGTTTACAAACATACAAGTCACATTCACATGACACCCAGACCCGAAACAACAATCTGTAAATCACACAAAGAGTCGTTCCGTGCGGGAATCGAATCCGCAACACGTTGCGCGGCAGTCAGTTGCCCAACCACCGCGCCAGCCACTATTTTTCATAACTTTAAATGTAGGCTCAACTAAGATCATTTTTTTCATAAAATAATTTCGTAGTTGTCTAATTTAAATCTTGAACCAGCGTACATTGCAAGTCACCAATAAAAAAAAAGACACAAACACCTATTGCATTTTAAAATTCAATCTAACACTCTATATAGAGGGTACAAGAAACATTTTGCTGTAACAATAGGTTCTCCCCCTATGACCTAATAACATAGTGTTAGCCACAAAGTCCCTAGTTAACACTAATCAGGCCAGTTTTAAAGTTCACCTAGTGTAACACGAAACAGCTTAACTTTGAGGTGACCCTTCACCTCACTAATGAATACTTTGCCTCCGTTTAACGTTATTACGTTTAGTAATTGCAGGTTTTTTAAATTTGACTTTAGGCTTGTGGGACTAATGTCGGAATACTCAAACGCTACTCAATTTTAAGCCGCGCTTAAGCATAGATCTGTCTCCACAAATTCTTTGTAAAACGACAGAAATGGCACGATATTTAAGCACGACTTAAAATTGATTAAAGTTACAGTATTCCGGCATAAGTTAAAGGTTTGTAATCAATTTGTATGTTCGGTGTTGTGTAGATAATAACATTTAAGTGTCTACACCAAAAGGGGATTTGTTTGTGAAGTTATTTATTATTGGAGAAACCCCTACATTTGTTGGTCTAATTATATTATCATGTTCTTTGTAGACGCTTTTCTAATTAAAATGACTTGATTATATCTCCCAGTCTGACCTTTGGGTGTCGCGAAGAACCTATCAGGTTACCAGGGCTCCGGCTCGACGTGCAGGAGAAAGAACGGTTTTTTAGTCAGTAATAGTCTGACACTCCCTTCCGCCTCACCCAGGCGGGAGCAGTCATTCGATGATTTTCCCCCTTAAAAAAAGTCTGACCTTTGGGTAATGCAGAGAAGAGTGAATGGTAGGAGCAAGAAGCAGGCAACGATTTAAAAATGAGTGAACTGCTTGTTAGTTCTCCAAAAGAATTAACAACGAAAAATAGCATTGTAAAGTAAGCATATAGAAATACTATGTCACTATCATTATCTCTTTCAACCTTTCAATTCCTTCCTTTCAAAAGCCCTTCAAAAGAATTCTAATATTAGATAATAAAAGCAAACATAGTTCAATGTGCCTCCCGTCTATGCCTCGTATCAGCCCTAGAGCGCCATAAAATTCAGAGGGTAAGGGTTTTATAGTCGAAGATGGATCTACAAAGCCGATACGAGGTCCTATATCAAAATATTCGATACCTATACATAAACAACACTTTTTGTAAAACACATTATCTTGATTTAGCACTTTTATGTCGTCCTTTTTACATAATTTCTGGCAGAGGTCAAAATCTGCATTTTATTCCCCATAGCGGTTGTATAGGAACTATATTGATACATAAAATCCTCTGTTCACCCTTCGATATGAGGGTTGGACCATTTACTAAACACCGATTCTACCTCGAGAATTCACACTTAAGAATTTTAAGACTTGTATATGAATGTCTTCAGGGAAACAAAGAAATTCCTAATAACTTATTATCCAATGAGAATGGGAAATCAAACATTCTCAACGTCGCCATTGACTTCGGTTCCCCAACATATTACAAGCAGCAAGCAGGCGACATTTTAACCTAATTTCATCTCCCGTACACTTATGAACGAACCTCTAATTCGCACTTTAATTAATTTAGAGGGCTGGCCACGTTTACCTGCGCCGTAAGCTAATTTATTATGAAATTTAGTCATTGTTATTGTTTATAAAGGCGAATATTGTGTGCACCAGAATGCATATATTAGAATAATATGTGGATAGGACAATTAATATGTATCGCTAATCACATAAGTGTGGAGTGAATGTGATTAATATACATGCTTTATAAATTATATCATTGTGTGCAAAGGTTGGCATGTGGGATTTTTTTGTTATAGAGGTAGTAAAGCCTGCCTATTGCTTGCGGTCAGAAGAACCTGAGATCATAAGCTCAAACTATGTACTTCTTGTATAAAATGTTGAATACAATTCATTGAATATAGTCTACCCCTCATAGGTTCGAAACTACACACATAATAATATACAAAACTATTCTTCCCACAACAGAATCAAAGCACAAAAAACTTCACTACAAAAAACAATTTTCAGTACAACCACCCTTTTGTGGTAGAAAAAACAACGTAAAAAAGGGCAAGAAATCTCGCTCATCATTGTACCGTGCAACTCATTGAAGGGGAAGAAAAAATTTCAAGCAAGAGGGAATCATCGAACCCGCTCCGACGAGCCTCGACACAATCTTTACAAAACAATGACGTATTTTCCCTTCGATATTCACGAAAAAAGGTACGAAAATATCCTTGGAAAACAAACAAAAGAAAACTGTAACCATTTTGAGAAAAGATACAAGAGTAGGTACTTAGTATTTCACAAGGATTTGTCAACTCTCCAACAAAAGATTGGTCGTTTTGTATCAACTGAACAAGAATATAATAAAGCGCACAGATTTATTTTGCCAAAATTAAAAAATGTAGGTATTTGGTTTTTAAATGGCCCAAAACGAAACCATACAATGTTTTGTCTGCCGTTTTAAAGATACGGCTTACTTTTGCGTGTACTTTTATCAAAATGTTAAAAACTTAAATTAAATGCTACACTATAAAGTTTGTGACTCCCACTGGATTTTCTTCAGTAAGTTCTAGGAAACTAAACGGAAACATTGTGCCCAATAATATAGACCATCAAAAGAAACCCCATAAACTATCAAAATATAAAACGACGAAACGCTACTATAAAAATTAACCCCAATTTTTGTTATAATCCTCATCATACGCGCGTTGCAAAAAGTCAGCGGAGGCTACACAGCACTGTTCAAAGGCAAAGGGCAGGCTATTATTACTTATGCATTGCAATCACGCTTTATGCTTCCAGCGAGCGTACAACATACTTTGTAAATTAAAAGTACGTGAAAACCGACTATTATGTATGCTTAGATATTAATCATGGGTAATGGAGAAAGAGACTGCTAAATTCCATTTTTAAATGAGATTTAAAAAAACTAAAAGGTTTAGTTCGTATTCGACGCTTGTTCTAAGTAATTATTCATTCTTCATCTATTGCGTATTTCATTTAATATTGTAGTTTCAGTTTACATTAATTTATAATCTCGAAAAGGCTCTTTTAAATAAACATTACACACACATCAACAGCCTATAAATGACCACTGCTGACAAAAGGCCTCTTCAGTCTTCTCGCACGGGAAATGTTTGAATATTAATCACCATGCTTGCTCAATGCTGGTTGGTGATTTCAGACTTATAATATTAGATATTACAAACTCAATTTTCCTCACGATGTTTTCGTTCACCGTTTGTCAGTCAATAAACATAAAGATATTATACTTTTAATCTTATTCCAATTAGATTAACGTTTATAACTATAGCTCACCTCGGTACCTTATCTCAAACGAATCTATTTCACAATCCAACAACTATCTATTTCCTCATAACCTATACCTACAATAATTCAATTATAAACTAGACATACATATAACAAAAGGATCACCAGCCACAACCTCCCTAACTGGTTTACAAACTATTCAATCTTCGTCTACGTGTCACCTACTTTCTTACTCATCAAACATAATTAAGCTTAACTTGTATCATTGAACCGCGCTGATTGCGTCAATCTTGTGGCTAAAGGCGTAGTAACCCGCTGCCAGTTCCCAGTTAGCAAATGAGGTCACATTAAGTGAGCTAATCATAATAATCTGAGAACAACTGGGTCTAGGTTCACTTGTTTGAATTGACGTGGAAGTGAACGAACGGGGTGGAAAGTTATTAGTTTTACTTCTATGTATATTGTGCTCTTTCATTTTAGCTGTTGGTAACTGGATTTGAGATTAGAGATTAGAATTGTGTGTTGTGTAGGGTGGCAGTGTGTGAACGTTTTATGACATATTAAGGGTAATATGTATCTATGATAAGGTTTCTTTCATGAACACTAGACACATGTACATACTTATTTTTTTAAGGGGGGACAATCATCCAATGATTTCTCCCGCCTGGGTGAGGCGGGAGGGAGTGTCAGACTCTTACTGACTAAAAACCACCCCGTTAATACTCCTGCACTTCGAGCCGAAGCCCCGGTAATCCGTTAGGTTCTCCGCGGCTCATGTACATACTTATAAGTGTTACCGGCCCTGTCCTTAAAGACTTTTGTCCTGTTATTGTGACAAATAAAGCTTGTTGTAAGAAGGGACAAGCTTAAACATAAGAATTGATTATAACACATAACATCACGACTTTTATCCCCGGTATACAGAGCTGCACATTACGGCACTTAATGCCACCGTACAATGTAACACCCACTTTTCACTATTTATGTTATAATGAGTCTCATGTAATAGAAGGTGAGTCTATTGCCATATACCGGGCACAATTCCAGACTCCGTGTTACTATTGAGAATTTAAAAAAAAACCAGTATTACTTTGCCCGATGCAGGAATCATACCCAAGACCCCTTGCCCGACAGACGCACTTGCGACCAATTGGACAACGAGGCAGTCACATGATTATAACATTTCATGTTATTAACAATTTAACTAAGAATTACCATGTCATCCATTATATACAGTTCCTTCACAAAACAATCGTAATATAAAATTCGTCAGTTAAAAAGTTTTGTAGAATTTATTCACTGATCACAATGCATCATAATGTCACATAAACGCTTTAAAAAAGTTGTGTCACACAGATTTCATGCAGTTTCTGCCGTTAACAATTTTTTAAAAATATGTTAGGAAATAAACTAAAAACTTTTTTAAACAACCTGAAACTGAGTTCACGCTGAGTGTAGTTGGACGAATATCAAAACTACGTCCTATTTATTTCTTTTGTCCAATTAAAATGAGATATTATTTCGAATTCTGAAAAATTATTTCGAAAATTAAGTGTGGGAGAGCTATGCTTCGGCACAAATGGGTCGGCTCGACCGGAGTGATACCACGGCCTCACAGAAAACCCACGTGAAGCAACGCTTGCGTTGTGTTTCGTAGTGTGAGTGAGGTTACCGGAGGCCCAATTATCCTCCTCTTCCCCAATCTGCCCAATTCCTGAATCCCCAACGATCCTCAAACTCCTAATTCCCCAAAAGGTGTCCATGGGCGACGCCTATTGCTTACCATCAGGTGATCCGTCTGCTCGTTTACTGGCTTATGCTATTAAAAAAAATAGGTTCTTTTTGAACTTTTAATTTGACTTATACTGATACATAGCAACTGTTATAAATATTTTGATTCTTTTGTATTTTCATTATAGAGGTAGCGTGATGCTTTAAGGCCGTCCTGACTTCAACTGGGTGCTATTTTCCGAATTTATTGCTAAATACTTAGTTATCGAATATCGAATGATTCCTAGAATCAATTATTACATTTCGGCTTACTCACGTATCTGTTTGACGAGGAACTCGACTAGTTTCAAGCCATGCTAGAGGCTCATATTCATGAACAGCATTCCGCGACCCGCGACGCGGTGACTGTCGCGCTGCTACTGTCTACTACTACTAAACTAGTCAAGTTCCTCGTCAAACTGTTAAGTAAGTAAGCTGAAAATATAATAATTAATTAGTCTCCTAGAATCAATTACTTTATTGGCATTCACAAACCACTTTTGGCAATGCAAGCTAAATGTGTAACTTAGCTTGTCTATATGTATATAAGAACTAGTATTTTCCACGGATTTCTATGAGGAAGTTTCTATAAAATGTAAGTTTTCAAGTGATTTTATTACTGTCTATTGCCTCTTATTAATCTGTTGTCTTCCCTGCTGTTCTGGCGAGGGTCCAGGGATCGTTCAACTTTAAACACCAGTTTCGGTCTTATGGGAAGCAATTCGTTTTTATTCAACTATTACTGCTAGTAAAACTTATAGTAATTTGTACCTACGTAACTTCCTTTTTACAAGTATTGGTATTCAACGGTGCCCAGTTTATGTGAGTCGTTTGATACTTAGCAATATGTACTGGCTACTGAATCTAGTATAATAAATAAGACTCTAAAATGAAGTCATACATGCTGAGAATTGAAACTAAGATGCTTAAGAAATTAAAATAAGGAAGCTTGACTTCGAATCCTAAGGCAAAACATGCTAGTGAACCCAATAACATTAAAAAAGACAACAGACAACCCTACCTTATTGTTCAACCCTAGTCACAGCTCTAAAAAAATACTAAGAGCGATAAATAATGTATTTTCATACTTCACTTCTATTAGCATTTATCGATCAGACTGGAATATGATTGCTCGCAGGTTAAGCCCCCATTTTCCCTGTAGAGCCTTTTCTTTGGGCTCCGAGGTGATTTGTCTTTGATTTCCAAACACCTGAACCTTTGCTTTTGTTTCATGACTTGAATTACATTTACATGTTTTATTTGTGTGATATATTGTAGGGACATATAGCCACACATTTGATATCTATGTCTTACTTAACTTTTTGATGCCCAAATACCACCTTCAACTTTCTTTTAGGAAAATAGCCCCTGTATATTTATTAAATAAAGATTAAATCAATTGCAATTACCCCCTGAGAGACAGGCGTGAGGTTGTGTATGTATGTACATTAATTGGTGCAAAAAATAAACTAAAAGTACAGGTTCAATTTTTTGTATTCATTAACAAAAAATTAGAATACGCTCATTAAAAATAATGAAGCCAGTGTAAACGGCGTTTCGTAAAAAAATGTCTTAAATAACGCCTGTAGGTTCTAAAATATTTTAGCTAAAATGTAAGATAATATAATTAAAGATGATTGAATAATAATTATTTACTTCGAAATAACAGTTTTCTTTTAAAGCTTAAGTTATAATATACCTAGAACTAAGACAATAGCGATTAAAACTGTGTATTTAAGTGTGGGGGAGTCATGCTTTGGCACGAATGGCAGAAAACCGACGTGAAGCAACGCTTGTGTTGTGTTTCGTCATGTGAGTGAGTCCCCCTATCCCAATCTCTCCAATCCCTGAATCCCCAACAATCCTCAAACTTCTAATGTCAAAATGCCGGTAACGCACTAGTAACGCCTCTAGCATTCCAGGTGTCCATGGGCGATGCCTATTGCTTACCAGCACGTGATCCGTCTGCTCGTTTACGTTTTTTTTTTTATGTCGAGGGGAAACCTTCAAAAGGCGCCTAGCTTTTTGGGGAGAAAGACTAGGGAGTGTGGGATTCTTACCTCACTAAAACCACCCCGGTGGCCACCCTCAGCACCTGTAAGGGGCACCGGGTCCTCTGAAGAGACCTGCTCCGGAGCCCCCACGGTGCAACGCCTGATACAGCACATCCCTAGGGAGACGAGCGTGTCCCTTGATCATCGCTTTGCACGGCAGCACGTGACCACTGTGCTCCCGTCTTCCCTGAGGCCACTAGATAGGCACCTAGAGTCCCCACTCTGTGCGCCCGTGGCCCCTAAGCTGCTCGTTTACCTGCTTATCCCATAAAAAAAAACGCAAACTAGACAGTAAGACCAAAGCTCATATCATTAACAGATATTCAAGCAATATCTACCGATTAATTTCGCTCCCATTCTCAATTCGATCAATAACATAATTACGGCGCCATCAATTAATAAAACTCAACTGTTATTAAAGTAAATAATGGAGTATCTTCCCATTTTTGAACCAAATGATGTTTTGAGAATAAACAGGGTTGGGAATAAAATCATTTGGGCGAAATGTTGAATGGAAACGGCCGTTCGTCTTTACGCCCCCTCAATTCAGTTGGTGCCTCCTAATTGAAGAACATTTCCTAACTGATTTTAATGCCGCTCCTTTGATATAATTAGCAGACGTGTTCCGTGAGACAATGAGACAATCGTTACTGGTGAAATTCATCTTGGAATATACGATAAAATAAGTTATATAGGTATTATAAATTCTGCATATTATAATTATGGGAATTCATCTTATTTCGTGTAGTTTATGTGGAAAAATGGTAATGTACATACATATAATGTATTCTTTCACTCTTTCCCCAATTAATATGCTATAAGTCGCCTATAAAACTGTGTAGCGTAGGCTTACTGCCATGAAACAGGAAAACACGACATACATTCCGGGAAATTGGAAATCGGAAAAGCTAAATTACATCTGATTCCAAGAACAAATTCAGCATTCGTCAGGAACAAAGACTGAAAGTGACACAATTACTATCTCCACTAAGAAATTAATGAACGGTGACATCAATAAAATAATCAGATAATTAAATGAACTAAAGAAGAAAACATATTACACTAACAACTTGACAAGGACATAGATACCAGAATACGCCAACAAAGTATGCTGAGAAGAATAAGTAAAAAGCACTTACATTATTAGAGTACGTAATTTTGAAGGCCAGGTACCTTAGGAACGATACTACACAAACACATACACACAAGAATATCAAATACCGTTTCACACACGTCCAGAATAAGGGTCATAAGACGATTTTACGAAATCGCAGCGAAAGATACTTTTTTTCTATACAAAAGTAAATAAATTGCTAGTGGCCTTAATACGGGCTTTTCAAAAATACAGGCTACCTCTGAAATATTCATACGAACAAGGTTTCTCTTTTACCTTATATTTCTTTGCTTTGCAGAAGTGCGATTGGCGATGTACCTAATACGATTATGTGCTCAGATGTGAAATGGAACGCTGTATTGTTTCATTTTCTACTCTGGCCACTTAAGTTCCTCAGCTCTTTATTTTACACCATTCTTGTAAGTTCTGGGGTTAAAAGGCCATTGGAATTTAAAAAAAGAAAATAGTCCCATGTAAAATATCGGTACGTATTTGTTTATGGAATTAGCCGGGAAACAAGCGGACGGATCACCTGATGGTAAGCAATCGGACTCGCCCATGGACACCTGGAACACCAGAGGCGTTACAAGTGCATTACCGGCTTTTTGGGGATTAGGAATTTGAGGATTGTTGGGGATTCAGGGATTGGGGAGATTCGGGAAGGGGACGGGTATAATTGGGCCTCAAGTAATACAACGTAAGCGTTGTTTCACGTCGGTTTTCTGTAAGGACGTAGTATCTCTCCGGTCGAACCAGGTTATTCGTGCCAAAGCATGGTTCTCCCACACTTAAAACGTATACTTCCGATTGCAATAAGATTGCTATCATGCTATAATATCATGTGTGTAATGTGTTACTATTGTGTCATCCAACAAACATATGGCTGATTTTAATATGTAAAGGTTTATCATTATACGCCTACGCTAGACAAACGCCAGTGTGAAGAGGCTCTAGACGTTAGAAGAATGTCAACACCTAAAATAAAGATATCTTCTTCTCTAGTAATTCAAGTATAAAATCAGTGAGCGCTCAGTGAAGCCACTGTTTTATTGCTTACACGGTGAGCAAGCAAGTTCTTGGTTTGTAACGAAATTCTCACATTTCCATTAACATAATAATATAAGCAGGCTAATGTCGTCTCAGTGTGTCTGACAATTATTGTGTCTCTAGCTCTCTAGTAGCGAACATTCTATGTACAGCGAAGGCATTAGTCTCGACTTGTGCCTATTTACGAAACTTTATTCTGGATAACTAGCTTTACTGGTAATTTAATCTTAACTAGTATCGTATATTACATTTTAAGTATGTTTGTTTACAATGGATACATTAACATCTACTATCCCAACTTTATTCATTAGTAAATCAGTCAACATGACAGCATTTAAACATTATGTCTAAAACAAATATGTACAGCTAACATGAATTTCATATTTGGAACGTTCAAATTTTCTTCTAACAAGCCAGAAAAAAAGCAATACAATACCATAAACAAAAACAAGTCTACATTTCCCAACACACATTTTCATTGGCTGTTCAAAGCACAGATAAAACATGTACGTTCGACTGCTCATAATTGATTGTCAGTGATTTATGCTAAGCTATATTCTATTAAACTTCCTCGAGTGGATGGTATTATCATAAAAATCTCGTACATTGCCGATACGCCGCGATACGGCCTAATAAGATTTCGCGTACGTTTTATCACACTTGGAATCATAACTTACACGGTTTAGCACTTCGGAAATCTTGTGTAAATTCTGTTTGATGTTCAACTAAGTTATGCTTATGAAGTTAACGGTAGACTGCCTCGTTGGCCGAGTGGTCGCAAGTGCGGCTGCCGGGCAAGGGGTCTCGGGTTCGATTCCCGGGTCGGGCAAAGTATTACTGGGTTTTTTAAATAATTCTCAGTAGTAGCACGGAGTTTGGAAATGTGCCCGGTATATGGCAATAGGCTCACCCCCTATTACATGGGACTCATAACATAAATAGTGAAAAGTAGGTGTTACTTCTGTGTGCACCTTTGCCTACCCCTTCGGGGATAAAAGGCGTGATGTTATGTTATGTAGTTAACGGTAGAATATTGATATTGTGGTGAAAATATGATCTATGTATCTTAGTGAAACAGTCGAAAAATATGTTTGTATATTTCTCTATTATTGCAACATAAAAAACAGTGCCAATGTCTAATTATACCTACATTTTCTATTTAGATGATATTACAACCAACTTAGATACCTACCTATGTTACTTACAGCCAATGGACAACAAAATAACTACACCTAAATAAATCACAATACATTTTCGTGTACCTGTATTTATTCAGTACATAATTATTTATCGTCGCAATATATGACCACGGGAGACAGTTCTGTCCACAATATAATCTAACATGGTTTCGTTGGTACATAGGTAATATATTTGGCTATTTTTTCGAGCGGACATGTGACGTGCGTGGGTGCTGTCATATGCCTCACCAGACTTCTATATTTGGAGCCAGATATTATTAACTATGGGTCCATACATGTTTATGTGTCACCGAAATTTTAAACATAGGACCAGTATCTTGACGTTGTTACATTCAGGTATTCAAAGGGGAAAGATATACACCTTAATACTGAAAGGCTACTTAATTTTAAGTTGAACTTAAATATCACACCATCTCTGTTATTTTTCAAAACAGTTATAGTGATAAAACTATACTATATGACTGCACGGTTGGCAACTCACTGCCGCGCAACGTGTTGCGGGTTCGATTCCCACACGGAACAACTCTTTGTGTGATCCACAGATTGTTGTTCTGGATCTGGGTGTCATGTGTATGTGAAATTGTATGTGTTTGTAAACGCACCCACGACATAGGAGAAAATCCTAGTGTGGGGCAAAGTTTTAAAAACAAAAGAAATACTTAACAGTAACAATGAATAGCATTCTAGTATTACAGCGATAGTTAAAACAATTTATAATAGGCAAGTGTTAGTTATTGGTTCTATTGATTTTGTTTCTAGTTATATTTATACACTACGTGCTATAAGGCATATCGAAAAAGCAAATTAAACTTATTTTCATTGAAATTGAAAAGAGAAAGTTACTTCTAACACTACTTCTCACAGATAATCAATTAAAAATCCATAACAGGATAGACAGCCAACCTAACGAACCTCATTCATCAACTAGCACAACAGTTTGTAAGGACACTGGCTGGAGATAAACAAGGAATTTGTCTCTGGAACAGCGAAGACGTTTAAACGTTGTTCTAAACTCAAGTCGGAAGCTCAGTAAGTACTGTTAGTTGTCTAACTGACAGACAAGATACAAGCATGCATTTGTTTGGAGCTACAACAGCTTGAGACGATGTAAATGTAGAAAGCCTTCTAGTTGGAGCAAATAAATACATAAAGAATTAGAGAACGATTTTATTTTAGTCTATGAAATTGAATTCTTCTAAATGTAAAGTCAATTAATTTTAAATATTTGAATAGTTTTTATTCTTATTATATTTATGCCATAACTCCTTCGCCATGCTTTTGACCATAATTTAAGTTAAATTAAAAACTATTTTCATTTTTTTTTAAATTTTAACATTCTATCACATTTTCATCAATTTTAGTTTAGAAAACTGACATGCCATATCTAATTCTCACACCTCAATTCGTTTTAATCACATATTATTAATCGTATTCTTCGCTTAATGGTGCACACAGTACAGTAGGTACTTATGATAACAATAGTAGATGTGGAGAGACGCCCTTCATGCCCTGCAGCCTGTCTGGCACACGTTGCAAGGACAGCCACGCTTGTATTATAACAAGACACATTCTGCATTGTACTCGTTATACTCTGTCTTATTATATTTTGTTTAAGTTTGTTTACCCAATTAAAAGGTGAATTAGACCTTAGTGACATTTAACATAGAACAATTTGTACTGTCCTAAAGGTCCGATAAAACAGTTCTCATAGTGGATATTTCGTGTTCTGCATTGACCAAATAAACGTTTATTCACAAAGATTTTTAAATTGAAAATTGTACCGTCCAAATCCCACATCTAAGCTCGATATCAATTTATAAAACAGAAACGTCACGTCCTGAACTCAACCGCTCGAACAAAGCGTCAAATTAAAGGCATTCCCCCACAAATTAATTCAAAGCACATTACTTAAACAAGCGTCTTAATTTACAGTAAATATCAATTAAAATTTAAACAACAAGCAACAAGACCACGGTCACTGGAATTTTCTACGAAACAATTGTCGGAACAAAACGGCTTTAATTACAACAACGCGAAGCCTACTACTATTCTGAAGGCGGTTTCCACATAAGAGAAAAGTTCCGCGGGTATTGGGTGAAAACTGACGAGCATTATAGCTCCGCACCGAATGCGAGAGCTTCCCTCCTAGAAGAACACAGCTCATGAATAATTCTCTTCTTCAACAGCACGCCTTAAAGGAGTACAGAATATTTTTACTACTCCCAGCCAACTACACGTTCCCTTCGGATTTAATGTTTAATATGAATAAAGAGAATGAAGCCGAAATTCATAAAAGTCTTAACATATTCGGGCACAATTTAAATTCTCTTTTTGCCCTACATACTCTTGTTACAAAATAAATTCTTTAATCACTGCGAGTATCCTTTATAGACAATATTATCTGTGTATTCCCACATCAGCAGGACATGTCGTATTGTAAACCAAGCTTAATTGCGAAATGTGGCAAAGCCCGTATTTTGGCGCGAATCTCGGTGAAAAGTGAATCCGCGCTAATTGAAATTCTCACACCCTCTCACACCACGAAACCTCGGACGCTGCCAAAGGCCTCTCGTTCACTGTCGAAAACTTGTATCGTCGAACGAGAATTTAAAAACTAAATCAACTAATTGGCGATGTTTATGCTCGTCAGGAACTTAATTTGAAAAAGGAACGGTCAGGAGCCGAACTAATGTTTTATCACGATCGTTTACGAATTGCGCGCTGTTTTGTTTTTATTGCCTACATTGAAACTAGGCTATGGCTCGGTGTGGTGATTTCGCAACGGGAACGAGGTCTTACATCACAAAAAAATTCAACAGAACGAAGTGAAAATAATTTCGCAATTTTCCTCTGTTTTATTTTCATTAATTGATTCGTTCGTTTCAACGTTCATAATTTATTCAAACATTTTTATTTGTACCGCTTTTACCATTTTGCCTAGAAACATCATAAAGAATTAACATTATTGCAAAAATGGTTTTACCGAACCGCAGCGAACTAAAACCAACAGTTTTAAATTCTTATAAAATCTGCAGTTTTGATGTTTGAAAACATTGAACAAAACTAAACAACTATGAAGTAAAAATATCTTAAGCCTTTTTCGTTACACGTTCAGTTTCGATCGTTCTCAATAGTTGGGAACGAACGCCTCTACTCTTGTACGAGTGAATGGTGCCAATATTGGACGCTAGAGGTGATCCCCACTAAGTCGACAATTTAATCCGCGGAGAGAGATCGATACATCACTGCGAAATTTGATCAAGTCGTCATCTAAATTTAGTGGAATATTCCACGACTATAATAGTTTTTATGATTTAAAAGGAAAGTTTAATAAAGACGCTATTAACTTAATGTTGCCGTTACGACAAGCGTTTTCTCTCGAAACGAACTCAAAGGAAATTACCATCAACAGAACTGCCGGCACAACCATCTCGATACGTGTTATTATGTTGCTCACAGCATTTTGTTAAGTGAACAAAGCTCCTAGAGATTTACTAAAACACGTGAAAGGATTACATCCATTTTCGTACACATTTTAGAATCAAAAGCATCTAGTTTCAACTTCAAGACTGACGGACTGACATATGTACAAGTTTATTGTTAAACGTGTATTTTGACGTTCAAAAACTGCCTTATAACTTGCTTAATTTGAACAAAAGGAATTCGAATTTTCTTTAAATATTCTCAAAGGTTCAAGAAACGTTAACAACAGCCACTTCAAGTGTAAAATCATTGATATTTTAATTTCGTCGCTTGATATTGCATGACTCGTTTACAGAAAGCCTCACAAAGTTAAAAGTATTCTAAGCACACAGTTCACAAAATCAAAGCTGGTTTCGTTAACTCGGAATATTTTGGCGAACCGTCGCAGTGACGAACAACCCCTTAGGTGGTTGTTACTTGGCAGCCTTCACCTCGTACACAATTCTGCCGCGATTTTCATTGCGCTCCCCATTGGGCCACTCTTTGAGTCCATTCAGATTGTACAAGGTTATTCGTTTGTATGTATTTAAATTTTGAGCCCCTGTAAGCCGATTCCCGAATTTGCCGAGTTGATTTTAAATAGCATTAAGAGTTTTGGGGTTACCAAATCGATTTTGTTGGGTAAGTAATTTTTGTTTACTTACATTTGTCTCTAAATCGAATCAACAATTAAAATACGATTATTTAGACACAATGTATTTACCTAATTGCTATTATTCAAGATTAGTTTCAAGTATTAGCACCTACAACACAACAAAGAATAAAAAGACCAATAACAATTCTCGAACATTCGAGAAAGACATGAAACACGAGAAGATAATCCAGTATACAACTGTACAAGTATCTTTACAAACTTAGAAGCACTACATCACTTCAAAAGGATGGAGCACCGCTGCGGTCACAAACTACTAATAACCATTTACACTGTAATGTACAAGATAAATTTTTCAGCTATTTTCACTAAGAACCAACGTCCCATGGTCGTTTTGAAAGAGAAGAAATATTACTAGCTGTCCTGTAAGTTGGGATATAAATTGCTGAGATAAAAGTTGCGGGTAATTAGCAAATGTAAAGGCTGTACTTACATGTCATTGGGGTATGAAGATGGTTTTCTGAATTATGAGCAAGTAAACTATTCACTGACGCAAGTGTACCCAGGGGTGGGGATTATGGCAAACCCTATAATGAGGAAGATTCTCGTAGTTCAGTGGTGGATTGTCACTGGTTCTTGATGGCATACTCAAAATGTAGTAAGTGCTCTAACATACAATTATTTTCTGAAAGATCATGTCCTGAATTATCTTATCTTCATTCAAAGACAAAGAAAGACCAAAAATAACGGAAACATTTTAGGACGAAATTAGAACTGAATCGAAAACGTATCGCTATCAGAATCTCCGGCCACCGTAAGCGCGGGCCTGCGGACGGCGAGCATGGGTGGCTCCCCGTCCGACCAGAAACAGACCCGAGCGTACGGCGCGTCGCGTTCCGCGCGCGCCTCAAAGAGCCATCAGACCACCACAGATGGGGCCCAATACGGCCGATGCCGATTCGGAGTCGCGGAGAACCTAACGGGTAACCGGGGCTCCGGCTCGACGTGCAAGAGAAGGAACGGGGTGGTTTTTAGTCAGTAAGAGTCTGACACTCCCTCCCGCCTCACCCAGGCGGGAGAAGTCATTCGATGATTTTCCCCCCTTAAAAAAAAAAAAAAAAAAATCGCTATCAGAATAACAATGAAAACATATGAATGAGTACAAAATGTTAAATAATCCTTAATTCACAACCAATATTTCGTTCTTGATTTTAAGAGACAAAATGTCATCAAAACCTCGAAAAAAGACCATTTTTAAGGACTTAAAGACATAAATGTGGTTATCATGAAACCATAACATTGAACCGCAAGGGGGTCGTCATCTTAGTTGGTAATTCACCAGGTTTCAATAACCCAATACGGCGAGCACATACATGTATAATAGATTACCAAACCCTCACATTAATTTGATCGGTTCACAAACTTCGCTAGTTACAAACTAGGATTTGGACCATTGTTCATTAGTTCACTAAACTATAGAAATATTGAACAGCTTCATTATAACAAATACATTAGCTATGCTTAACTATATTTTAATATTTAAAGGTCGAAAAAGTACATAAAAACTAAATGGCTATGTTCTCTAATTGACGTGCGACACAAAAGCCCTTCATCAAAGCAAAACGAATTCTATTTTAGTCTGTTGGAATTAAACAAATAATCCACGGCTATCTCTCAATCCAAATTAGCACAAAAAAGTAAGAGAGAAAGAATATAATGATAATTAATATCATTTACCCAACTCAGAATGTACAGCCACCCTAATGGCGTACACATTTAACGTGTACTGACATAGCAATATATTTTGCGAACTGTCTCTACCCACAGAGTTGCCATATTGCAAAAATGTGATTCTCCAACCGAATTGCTTTAATAGCAAAGCCCAATCCCACGTCTGAGTAAACTTAAATAATAAATATGGTAATTATTTGTTAGGATAATTAAGTTACTCTGCTCTTTTTGCGTAACATCAAAGGGTTTTTTTGAATGCCGGAGTTTTTAAGGTGTCAAAGTGTTTCAAAGTAAAGGGTAAATATTTTCTTTACGGGTAAAGTTCAAACCTCTTTTTAATAAGGTTTTCAACAGTGAACCATCTTATTCCAGAAACTATTAAAAAAACAGTAACATGAATATTTTGATACCAACGTAAATGTCA
This sequence comes from Spodoptera picta, assembly GCA_038387885.1. Taxonomy (NCBI): domain Eukaryota; kingdom Metazoa; phylum Arthropoda; class Insecta; order Lepidoptera; family Noctuidae; genus Spodoptera; species Spodoptera picta. The sequence goes on from JAZHFQ010000329.1 coordinate 166,038, forward strand.
AAACCTTTGACTTGAACTCGCTAACTGATGGTTCCCCAATAATTTCTTTGAGGTAAAATATCGTACCTACTAATAAATAACAAGATGTCAAAATAACATGTAAAATAAGTCAATAAATCACGACAATAAATCCGTTCACAGCGAAAGTAACCATTCCGCTGGTGTTGCTTATAAATCAAAATAATAAAAAAAAAACAACAAGGCAAAGATACAATCACTCATTCTTTTCACAAACTGTCGAACTCACGCCACACAATCGGGCAATTCCAAACAGGCAACACTCGCAAAAATGCTTAACAAAACAGAAAACATAAATCTGTGTCAATACCAATTAACTGTGGGCCACAGAGAGAACGCAAAAACACTGCGAATAAATCAACTAACGTACACAAAATGTATTTTATTGTTAATGCTGTTAATTTGTGGGTTTTGTAGACCGCAGCAATATAGTTTGACAAACAGTTCCTAATAGAATTCTGGTCAAATGCTTTAATAGAATTAGCTATCATGAGAACCTAGGGAGTCTAACAAAAATATTGGTCTTTCGAACATTATTCTAAAACAAACTAGGTAGATAATCATGTATGGTATTAAATATTCTTTGTAAAAGTTTAAAAAGGTCTTTGTCGCCCTTGACTAAAGTTAACATGTGGGACCTAAATTAAAAAAAAAACAGTTGAATAATCAGGTTTAAAGGAAAAAAGCAAAACGTAAAATACTGACTGCCTCGTTGGCCGAGTAGTCGCAAGTGCGACTGCCGGGCAAGGGGTCTCGGGTTCGATTCCCGGGTCGGGCAAAGTATTACTGGGTTTTTTAAAATTCTCAGTAGTAGCACGGAGTCTGGAAATGTGCCCGGTATATGGCAATAGACTCACCCCCTATTACATGGGACTCATAACAACTAGTGAAAAGTGGGTGTTACATTGTACTGTGGTAGAATGTGCACCTCTGCCTACCCCTTCGGGGATAAAAGGCGTGATGTTATGTTATGTATGTATGTAAAATACTGGGTATTATCATCATTTTCACTCTAGACTTAACACTGAGATTTTCTATAAGAAAGAAAACTCAGTGACGTCTAGCTCTATAATACGATCTAGCACCAAATACAGAACAATCACGCTTACATCAGCTAAACCAGGCAATAGATGACTAGGAAAAATCGCAAGCGCTACAACAAAGGTACTTATCATAAATCTTAACACAGTTTCGTGCACCGAACTTTTCTATCCAACTAAACCGATACAACATTATCAGGATAAATGACGTCACGTCAGCGAAACGTTCTCCTGCGACGAACCACTGAGCCCGCGATCACAAACCCGCGACGGTAATGGTACGAACATGATAGATCGACGCACTGCACTACACTGTAAATCCGAACATAGAAACAATTTCCAGAAACAGCACCTCTATGGGTTTACCACATTCAATAGCGAAGACTTGATTATTTTGTATGGCAAATTTTAGTTGCGTAAGTGACCGCTAGAGGCGCTGTAAAATATTCCATATAAAAATATTACGTCGTCACTATCAAATACCGACAAATATATATTTACACATATTGGATAATTTCAAAACTATAGCTTAGAAATCATGGATTCAGTCTATCTATTTCTTAATTATCTCAAGCAATTTGATTGCCTGTTGTAATTCACGTGGATTTAACTTGCTTCCCCCCTTTTCGTGTTCGTAGTATAGGATTACCGCATTGATTGTTTGGGATTATAGCAATACAGTGTTATATTCGAGGGCTTTCAATAACGGAGTGGTAAATTAAAGAAATCAGTCAGTGAGCCTTTGTAGGAAATGTTTTCTTTACTAATGTAAGAAGTAGACATTATTATTCACATTTATTAGAACTATATCTACGTAATCTGTGTATAACAATTGATTACTTAATAATCTTTGATCTAAAAGTACCTAACTCTAAATGTCTATTCCATTTTCCTACAAAAATGAAGTGAAAAGAATCTATTGTCAGCTATAGGTACATTACAAATCTCATTCTTGCTTTTATTTCCTGGTGAAATAACTGAAGCTCACTTATTTACAGTGGGATTTTATTCTCACAACGGAATGGCACGAAAAAGATAGCTCGACACGTATTGCACTACCCAGAAAATATCCTTTCTATTTATTTTTAATGGAAAACAAAACAATGTCGATGTTTTCAAGACATTTGAGGCTTATGTCTACATTTTACAATTAGTTGTTCTTGGTGTTTTTAGAATTCCGCCTTTTTTTTTAGAAATTTAGGAGTCCGCCTTTACTGTTGGTACCTACAGCGAGAACTAACTTACTCGCTAAGGCACCTCTTACCAGAGCTATCCGTACCATTAACGACCTTCAGACACAGATTGATGTGTTAACCTGTTGTTTTGGTGAATTCGCAAGGGTATTACTATTTATATTGTGTTATAAGTAAAATAATATTATGTATTTTTATTTTTATTAGATTTGATAATTTCAATAATGACATGTAATTTTTAATTATGTTGGTGAATAATGTATAGCTTTTTCCTATTTTTGATTTTATATATTATTATTGTTGGTTTAGTTGGTGTTGGTTTGTATTGTATATTTGGTTTGGTTCTTAGCTGTCGCATTAGGGTACATGATGCCCTGTAAGTTTAAGGTGTTCTTAAATATAAATAAATATAAATATATGTGTGATAGTTTAAGGTGTTCTTAAATATAAATAAATAAATAAATAAAAATCCTAAAGATTTTGATAGTATTTCTAAGAAAATAATTCAGACAGATTACATTCTAAAAAAATTACACTTACCCATGTATTAAAAAAACACGCGATATTTCTTACCTGTGATATTGAAAACTCGTTTTTTTTCGACACAACGCCCAAAGAAGGCAAAGGAACAAAGATGTTATTCCTTGTTCTTCGCCATGTTGAAAAATACATAGCAGGAATAAAAATGGCGTCGCTTTAACAAAACGTTGGGGAACACAGCTCGTGATTGTAATGGCGTCAACTGATATATTGCCACATGTTGCACTCAATGACCAAGCCAAAAACCTACTAGTGACTGTGTTACTGCCAATTCTGGTTTAGTAGTCTGAGTGAATTGTTGATTCATATTTAAGTCTTTAGTGAATGTGAATTAAACATAGTTAGAATTAAATAAATCAAATAATAAAAAGGTTAAACATTAGTTAAACAATATTAAAAATGCCTCAAAAGCAGTGTTTGTCCAAATCTCCTTCACTTTGCAAAGCGGATTCGCAAAATCGTTGACTTAACTCAGCACTTTAATATTAATCTCCTCTAAATTGCGAGAATAGCCATGTCGATTCAAAGATAATACAAAACAAATTAAAACTTGAGACCTTAATTTTCGTTCATAGAGCTGAAACAGATTTCGAAGCTGTAAAAAAGTTTCAGAACCACTTAAAGCCGGTCATAAGCAATTAGTTAGTCTGTAGTCAGTTTTAAGCAAAATGAGTTTTCTATTTGTTTAATTAAAAGGTGTCCTCATCCAAAAAGGGACCATAGAGGTATATCCAATCAGAAAAAGTCACTTTATTTTCATTGTCCAGTAAGCAGATAAAATATCATACAGTCCATAGATCCTTTTGTTTTTATCTGTGCTCATTTTATACTCTTGCTTTGTCTATGGCCAGCGAATTCAAAACGAAGATAAAGTTACTTGCTTGTAAGTGTAATGTAAATCAGAATTTCGATAAGAGTCGAAATCAGTTCAGTAATAGAAGTGAAGTCTCATTGAAACCACTTGAAAAGGAAAGTCACATGTAGAAATCAATAGCCCAGCAGCAAGGGCATTCACTAGGTACCAATTCAAGGAACGTAGAACAATACTTTGACGGCTTCAGATTTCACCCCATTGAACTATTCAAATAACTGAATGTTCAAATGAGGACATTTATATTTGTATAGTTAGTTTACCTAGTAGCTAGTACCTACTTACTTGAGTATCGGGTCGTATCCACTGTTATTTTTAAGTCTGACGCTGTTGCTAATCTGTTCATGGGGTAGGTAACCAGTTATATACCTCGGTAAAACGTTTACCTTTACCCGAATCACATTATCCTGCCTACCTGATGATCCCCGGGGAAAACGAATCTTTTAAACTACACCGTGGTACCATACAGTTTAACTTGCTTTTGATTATATTTTTGAATCTATTGAGCTTATTTTGAATATCTCGTGGCTTCCGTCACCCGTAATAAGCATCGTCCCCTGCTTCCTTTCTCTGGCAAAACAAAGAATCGTTAATTATTTCTTTACATTTATCTTTGAGCTTTCATCAAATTCTTTTGAATTTATATCTTTCATCAACTTGTTTGTGTAATCAAGCGAGAATTCCAGATGGAAATGGAATGAGATTATGGGAGAGAAAGGTGTGCAGGTATAGAGTGTTGCCAGGGGGCGTAATATATGGTTATCTTTGAGAGAGAAAACATAATATAACCCTTTCGAAGTGTCCGTCGGGCGAGTTCCACGGGTGTACGTTGTATGCATATTTTATCGGGAAAAATGAACGGACGCCATTCTTTCGTTTTCATAGAATTTGATCTTCATTACGGGTTTATTGTGTGGAATCTAGGCTGCGAGGTAAACAAGAATAAATCTATCATACGTTGGAGATTTTCTTCACCTTATTGGATTTTTCGGAACAATAGGTACCTGAGTGGAATATTTTTATTAACTGATTGATTTAGGTTAGTTACTGTTAGAGGCGGACATTTTAGTAATTGTTTTCTTTCGCTTTTATACTGTGTTCTAATCGTTATTATCGAAATGTGATAAAAAGGTCTTTGCGTCAATATCACAAAAAAAATAATAGGGAAAATTTTCTATACATATGTATAGAAAATCCCTATATATATATATATATATATATATATATATATATATGTATTCTATACATATGTAGGAAAATTATAAAAGTACCGAGATATTTCTAAATAGATAGTTTTATAACTTTACTCTTGGAAGCTACGAGCCCAGAGGTTTTCGTTACTAATGAAAAAGAAACCTCTTAACCTTTTGTATACCTCCAATGTCCTATCTATCTTACGTTACGGCAACGTAACGCTGACAGAAGAAGAACAATCGATAGATTTCTGACAACGCAAGTATGGTTATATCGTGAATCGTTACAAACATATAAGTACTTATATGCCACAATTCTGTACTTCAATCGTTCACCTTCGTCATGCCCTAATTTTGGATTCCGTGAAACGCTCCTTCACGATAATATTCTAAGATGTTAACTGAATTACATGGTAGAAAGAGAGGCGAGATTGTAACCTGTTGGCAAGTCAACAGGGGCTGTAGTCCCGGGAGACTTTCCAAGTGCTCATGAATTTATTCATCGCAATACCTGCCTCTGGGGCGACTCCTACTTTTTAGGACTTAATTAACTTTAGAAACGAGATGTGATTTTTCACTTTCATGTGCGTAGTTTAAAAAGAAGCCGTGCGAGCTTTATACTTAGCCATTATCCCTGAAACTGACGAGATTTTCCGCGACACTTCGTCATGTACAAGAAAATGTTTTGACATTCTATCTCACCGTATAAAACGCCTCCGCCTCGTGGAACAGAATTTTACTACATCAAACACAGATACCTACTTAGTTTCGTAAAAAACATTTTCCCAAACGAATTCCTGACTAAGACGACGAGAACCATAAAGTTGGCACCTCGGCTACGAGGTGCGGTAACCAAATCATTACCATCACTGTAACTACGTACAGATTCACTCGTAAAACCTGAATTTTTGCGTTTTATTACCTCGTATACAGACCCGACTGGCGAAATGGAAACTAAGTACAACACGTGCCGCTACTAACTTTATAAACATAAAACAGACCAACCGTCTGCGAATGACTCCGAATGTTTTCCGATACCTGGCCGAATTTTGAACCTGATTTTCCGGACGGCATCCGGACCGCGTTACCTCCGACAGCCGTCATCACGGCTCAGCTCATAGCCATTAGACACACACAACACCTCAGCTCTCACCATCACGCCAATCGATCCCCAAAGGGGTAAACAAACGCGGGGGCGCGGCGGACGCCTGTTGCGTCGATCACGAGGCGGACACTCACCGGGCAGCAAAGCCAGCAGCGCCAAGGCCACCAACATAGGGGCCATAGCGGCGACGCGCGGGCATACCACACCCGCGCACGCTGCGCTAGCACGCCGGCGCGCTCATGCGGCCTGAGACAACGTGCGGCCGGCCCGAGCGGCGCCCGGCGCGGGACTGGGCGCGCCCGCCCCCGGAGCCCCACACCCCGCCCGCGCCCCAGGCCCCGCTGCGCAGCCGCCAGGACAGGTGCGCGCGGCACCCCGCCGACCTGAGCCCTACCCCATGGAAAAGCCTTTATTATTATCTCGAGAATAAAATAATCACTCGATAGTGAGCGCCATCTAAACATTGTTCAGATGTACGGCTCGCGCTTAAAATCATAATGGTGATAAAAATGAAGGGCGTAAAATAGGGCAAGGGCCCAAGGTCGGTGCAGCCCGGGCGGGTGACGCTCCGGTGACTCGCGCCTAATCTTTATGCGCCCTTGGAACGTTTAGGGCACATCCCTACGTACCGATAAAATATTAACGGGAGCACGCCGCATGATAGACTATTCATTAACAATTCGTAAAATCTCATTCAAGTTTGATGTATGCTGGTGGGAAGCTGCTAGTATGGAGATTGAGAAAACAAGACTTTGTACGAGTATAAGTACGAAATGTTGTTGAAACTATCAGGATAGGTAATCTGTTTATGTTTTGCAAAGAAGTCGAGAGTCAGTGCCTATATTTACTAAATAGATGTGCGTCGTGAAACGATACTGAAAACATTTTTATAATATTTTCTTCTACATTTTTAGATATACGTGCGTAAAGGGAAAACACGAGTCGCGTACTGGGAACGTTTGCGGAACGTTACCAAGTTAAATTAATTTCAAGTATTACTTGTGGTTATATCTTTTGGAAAGGTAAAAAGGCAGATATATGCATTTCCAAGTAATGAAAAAATCTTCTAGTAATCTCAGATATTGTCAAAACAAGCTTGATTTCTTGCTACGTGAGATGACAGGTACTAAATTGTCTGTCCTTCAATCCGACATACACACAGACACACACACACCGACACACAAACACACACACACACACACACACACACACACCCATACAGATCGATGGATCGCTGCTAGCTGACACAAACTTAATTATAACGTGGTGCCACCGAACCTTCCATGAACGAATTAGCTTGTAACTTGACTACTTATTTTTTACTGTACATTTTGCTAAAAAAAACGACAATTGGTTTATATGTGGTCGTCAATACTTTTGTCATTATTTTAATTTATCGGATCTTCCGAGAAGAAAACTTATGTAATTTTGATTCGTATTTATTTGGTAATTTTCAATTCCTCTTTTATTTATATCCTCGCTATTCCTTTTGTAATTTATAAGACAAAAGAAAATGTTGAATTTTAATCAAACGTAACACAAAACCAGTTTTAACTACAGACAGACAAAAAATCAATCTTGTAAGGTATAATATGAAATTAAGAAACGAGGAAAACAAGAAAGGTAAACTAAGCATAAAATTGCGACTGTGGCACTTCTCTGTCAAATGTATGTTTATTTTTCTGTGAAGATTAAAATTGGGGAGGTGGCAATCCTTAGAGGCAAACGTAGGGGAATTAAGTATTGGGCCAATCCAGTTATCTGTAAAATGTAAGTGGTGCGATAGTTTGGGCTTTTATGGCTTCGAACATCAAAAGGAAATATCGGAAACCTTATAGGATCATATTCCGTCTGACTGTGAAAGCCGCTTTTCTATTAAAACTAGGAAGTATTAAGTTAACATAAAATATGCAGTGTATGAGCGTTTGCGACTCATACAATTACGCTTATGACAACAAAAAGGCAGATATAGAGTAAAGTGTAATAATTTGTTCGCGCTTATTACTGAGAGTTTTGGGTATTACACTAGACTTGGCATTTTTTTTAAGGGGGGAAAATCATCGAATGACTGCTCCCGCCTGGGTGAGGCGGGAGGGAGTGTCAGACTCTTACTGACTAAAAACCACCCCGTTCCTTCTCCTGCACGTCGAGTCGGAGCCCCGGTTACCCGTTAGGTTCTCCGCGACACTAGACTTGGCATAACATGACGTCTAGAGGACCTTTTATAATAATTTACACATTTATCTAAAGAAACTTTCAAAGGTCACCAATAAAAACAAATCACACAAAGACACAGTTTAACTCAAAGACGTAATCTTTTAAATTGAACAATAAACGCGTGAAATACTGCAAATATATTAAAAACACTTAGTGAATATGTCTTACAGAATTAAATGTTGTGAAAGTTACCTTCAGCCGAGGTTACTGGCGTCTCCTTCATCAGGTCAGCTTGAAAGCCTCACTCGTTTACTGTCATTCTTATTACGTTTTCTTAATCGAACTATTTAGCAAGATTCCTTTTAATGCAAAAGTTTTTGTTCTTTTTTTTATTGTCTCAATCAAATATGTAGGCATGTGATTTAGTTTTGGTAATTGACTAGTTAGTATTGATGTTTTATTCAATTGTAGTTGGTGAACTGTTAATTGATATTGGTACTTGGTAGTTGCCTGATACTTGGGTACTTGGTAAGTCACCTTATTCTTTTCAGCTCGTTATATTATGAGAGTTAATCCGAAGTAGTTACAGGCTACCCCGCTCCCCATCATAGTTATGACACCCGTCAGAACCGAAATACTTTTAACAGATCGCAGTTGAACAATGAAAATACTTAAGATTTTTTACATATTATCCAAAATTCATAAAGTTAAATGTTATACGTATACATCATCATCACAATTCAGTTACAATAATTACATTCAAATATAGACTGGACAATAAAATTATTAAACTCAATATTAACACAATGGTTGAATCTCATTACATTTCCATCGAAATCTATAGTCCAAACTATCACAATATTATCTATTTAAATGAAGTCTTTCGAAATTCCCAAAATCTATATTTGTGGAGAGCGTAACGTTCGACACCACCTACTTAGTATTCTTCGACGAGAATGCTCATTTTTCAACCCTGCCTCGCCCATAAAATATGACTAAGATCGCCGATGAAAATTGATATAAATCGACACTGTGCACGCCTTTACCAGGATTAACATTTTCAAAGCAAACTTTTTAGGCATTCTGTGAGATATCTGTGCTTACTCCGAACGCTTTGTGTGCCAAAAAAAGTTAAGATGAATATCGAAAAGTGTAGGTAAGCAGCTTTTAGATAAATTAGGTTACCTATGATTTTTGTTCTCAATACCAGTAAGATTTTCAAAATCTAAGCTAAAATTATAATATATATTTCATACTTTTAGACATAAACAAAAAAATATATTTTGTACGTACGTCCCAATAGATGTAAGACTCTAACAAATCTAGTTGTTTATCTCTCAGTCACACCTCGGTGGTGGAGTCAATGAACTTTGACAAAATGTTTTGCGTCAAATATTGGGTCAAGGAGAACATAACACATAGGTACATATACATATTGCATATGTATAAATTTAATATACCTCTAGTGACTAAGGACGTAGACTAGACTGTCTTTATTTTGATAAGAGGCTTAAGTTAGTGTTTAATGTAGCATTTTAAGATTGGCAAGAGGTCAAGGAGTCGTTTGGCATCATGGAGACTAAAATTCGATTTCCGATTTAGACAACGTAGGTATTATTTGGATTTCAATATCTCATAATTATCTTATTACAAATATCCAAGTTTACCGATTAGAATTTCAAAGAATAATGAGATTAATCATATATAATGTATGAAAGATAATTTTGAGTACTTTAGAACAAAATTAATACTACTTTGGCTACAAAGATCATTAATCAAACATTTTGAGCTTTACTATATTTAGCAAAGGCTTGATCCCTATATCAGACTGGGATTAATTACGTAATTGGAAAAGCCTATCTCGACCTAACCGTATGAAGGTGTTTTTATTTATAAAACTAAGTTTGAAATAAAAAAGTATTCTTTCATACTAAATATTGGTTTTAGTAAAATATTTTCAGTATAAAAAAGTAGTTCATAAATAAAGTTACTTAATAAAACTAGACAATTATTATTACCACAAACAGATAGAATAAATTCAAAATAAGATTGGGGTGAATGACCGCCTGTCCTTTGTGTTAAAATTTAAGCTTCAGCCAGGCCCTGGATGCGATCTGTGCCCAGTGCAACTTTATAGCAATCAGACGTAAACATTGCCATGTAAAAATATACAATCGAGCCTTCTCAAAATCATTAAATATCTAAAAACGAGTTCGCATGTAAAATTAATACGATTATTTCTTTTTCTATAAAACATTTTCGCATATTCAATTATAAATGAACTTGAACATTGAATCCTCTCACAGACTCAACATTTTTCATAATTAAATGTAAATATTATGTCCATGTTTTACTTTAGTTTCAGACATTATGCCACATTTTATTTGCGTAATGTAATTTAGCTATATACATAAAAATGTTGATATTCAAATGACATGAATAAGTAATACCAAATCTAGTTACGAAGAAACATCTTTATATATCCTTTTAGTTTATTTTTTACAAAAACTAAGTACTAATTGTACACCATCACGAATGAATGATTAAATGTTATTTATGTTGTAACTAAGAACTAAGAAGTTCCATCTCTTTCACTCTTCTTTAATAGCTGCAGACTGCAAACACAAAAACATGGAGCTTCAATTTTGAACGAGGTAAGATGATTCCAATTTTAAAGTTGAGCGTTTAAAAAGAGTTTTAAAAAACACGCTGCAAAAGTTATGAACGCCAGGCAAAGCCTTGTGCACATTACGCCTGCCTGGGGCTTGGGCCACACTGCTGCACAAATCCTACATATTTCCATACACATCTGCGAAGCTTCGCCCCGTTTGTGCCATATATAAAATGCAGGTAATCGATCCAGATGGATTTTCATGACGAAAACCAGTTATGTGTGACGTCCCCTAAAGTGAAAAATTGCATGTTTAACGCGTAAAACGATATGAAATGCTATCTACATTATTGTAACATATTTCTAAGTTTTGTAATAATGTAGTTAAAACATTAGAAGCTAAAACCCCTGTGAAAATTACACAAATAAATTCAATGATAACTTGTCACGCTACACAAGCGCTACGGCGTAGCTTCTAGTGCTACGCCAGCTACAACCGCGTAGCAAACTTTGCTACGCTTGGAGTTACCGCACGTTTATTATTATTTTAATGATACCTGAGTACATTAGAACATTCAAAATTATACGCCATTTGATAAAGAATCGTAATGGTAATGAAATAAAGTTCAGATTATATTTTGATCAGTGCATTGCTGTAGCTTTGGGTATCGTAAAAGACAAGTAATGTAGAGGTATAAAACCTGAAGAATGGTTAGCCTGTGATCACTAATTGCCAATTAAGTGGGATGGTTATTACCTTATAGTACGTAATGTGTATAGTCCACTCTCGTTAGCCGATATAACGGACTCCGTTTATGGTTTTTGGGGATGTTGAAGTCTCCAGTTTCCTCTCATTGGTCGTGATTTTTGTGATATTAGGTGTCAAGTAGTGTTATTATGATGAGCTGAAAAGTTTATCTTTTTCGACGTGTCGTTAATCTTTACATCGTATATCGGGCAGTTAGTACCCCTTGTACCTCATATTTTCACCAATGTTTAATATTTTCCATTTACATTAGCTATATATAGCAATTATTTAGCTTGTAGCTTGTCGTAGGTGCTACTCAGTTTGAAATGGCAAAACTATTAAATTCAACATCAATTTCCAATTTAACTCGTCGAGTACCGGTTTTGTAGACATAATTATAGAACAATAGGTTGCGGTCACCGGTGACCGCTTGGTGTTTGACAGTTTAATAATTATCACATTCAAACAATCTTATCATACCACACCCATTATATTTGTAATAAAATTTATTCAACCTTCATATAAATTGAAAAATGTGTTTTAATATCATTATTTTAATTCATACCAGTACCCTTAACCGACGAGCATGCATGAAAAGATTCATGACCGTTGATGAAGCGAAAGAGGTATGTAGGATTCGTAGTAATTGGCGCTCCCTAGTCTCTGCCTACCCCCATGGAAGACAGGCGTGAAGGTATGTATGTATGAATGTATTTTAATTCAAATATAAAATATAAAACGGTGTGCTTACCTTTCCATGCTATGCAGTAGGTCTTCGTCTTGAGACCAGGGTAGACATCTTGTAGCTGGCCACAGATAGTGGAGGCTGGAGACAACTATTCTCCACTCTAAATCTTCTTAAACTTCTCATAAACGTTATACCTACGAGTACAAACAACATCATCGGTTTATTTCACAAAATCGTTATTAAATAAAAGTGTTCTGTTATCCATCGAGAAAATAAAGTATGAAATATGTTCGTACATGAGAACGATCACAGTAAGTAGAGCGGAAAATATAATATTTTTCACTTTCATTCGATGCTTTTATTTGCATCGCGCGGTGTGGCTGTGAGAGGCGGGATATACACCACACCTTACGTTTGTAGGTATATCATAGGTATTATGTGTGTATTTCTTTGTCTAAGCTGGGACGTTTCACATTTAAGATTATTTTCTAAAATGTTAGTTTTAAAGTGATTAGTAAACAAAGGGCAAAGGATTTCTGGTTTGGATATTTATTTCGTTTTTGATTGAAAGTTGGTTTTGTTTTCAGTTTATTAACATACTTGTTTAAGCATGTACTGCTATCACATTAACTATAAACTTTATCATAAATAAAAGCTGAGTTTAGAAAAGACTAACTTTACTTGTTGGCATCAAATTGGCTAGAAAACAGCGTTTTATAACTTTGATTCATAAACGCTCAAGTTTTCAAGTCGGCAATTAGAAAGGTTAAAATATCCAAATATTCTTCTACATATAACAGAAAAAGGTTAAGTTGCCAAGTTTTCTAGTCATAAGCATTACCCCAAGTATGAAAGTCTACTTAGTGTTTACAAAGGATTTTGATAGTCTCTCCGGATGATAGCCACCAAATTTTTTAACGAAGGTAATATAGTAAAATGTAGTCCATTTAACACGAAGGAATATTATTTGGATACCACTACCTCTGTGTAAATGCCATGGAAAAACCATTCCTCCGAGATTGAGAGCACTATTTCATATTTCGTCGGTACTTTTCAGTTAAACTTAAAGATTTTATAAATCCTCACTGCTGTTAACCCTACAAGCCAAAATGTCGAATATAATTTGGAACGCTGTCCAAAAAGTTTTGAATCAAATCAAAAGCGAATCTAAACTTTTGGGCGACAGCAAGCATTAATAAAACCGACTGACAATCCCTGTAACTTTTACAATACGTATTTGTCGTTATTGTGAGCAAGTTTGGCTAGAATTATAAATGCGTTTGGCGCCTAAATTAGAACGGCAGCAAGCCTTTAAATTACTTAAACATGCAAACGTATTCCATCAAAGTAAAACCTAAAGATATTGAGAAATCAAACCAAAAGTAACAACTTCAAAACTTTATATGTAAGTAATGAAAAAACACTATGTATAAGACTAGATCAAACGTAAAAAGCAAAAAGTTCAGTGCCGTCGTTATCAAAACAGCATAATCTTTTTATTAAATACAGCCATTTTGAATACGTAAAAAGCTTAACGTTAATTCGGGAAGATGGCTACCGTCAAATTGCTCACATTTGCATACAAAATTCGGAGCTGAGTCGCAGCTCGCAGTAGGTAATGGAAGAACTCAGTGGAGTAGGCAGAGTGTCAAAATGTAGGGGCATTTTACTGCGATAAATACCAGCTTTCCCTAAAAGTAAGTAAGCAATGTATTAAGGTACCGTTGTATTCCAATTTTGAAATTTTTAGGTAGCCTATATATCTTCAGCAGTATCTTGTTACCTGCTACAAGACTCAATAGGTACTATAATACATTTATTTATTTATACATTAAAGCAGTCCATTTTATGCTCTCCTAAGAATAAAAAGGAGTGGTTTCATTGTCCAACCAGCCTTACGATCATTTTCGATGCATATCATAAAAAACAATGCAGTGCTGCACTCTTACTTCAAAACACTTCACACCGTTTCTATCTTATACAACTTTGAATATAAACCCCCCGAAAGATGTCGCCAGTTTGATCTACCGACTATCGGCATTGACTTATTTGGTCTTATCAGCTATTTTCAACATAATATAAATGTAAATTGTGGTTTCTTGTTTTATATTTATTCTCTAAAGTTAAAATCACTGGAAAAATAGAACGTTTTGACTCTTATCTTCAAAATTCAAGTGACAAGTCTCACTCTCAATGTCAATTTATGAAATTGTCATTGTCAAAACGTAACGTCGCCGAATTTGGGTTTGTGTGATGGTGATAAACTATTTTACATTGATAGAATTTGATTGTTAAATAAACATCATTTCAATAAAAACAGATCTCAAAATGAATAATACTACGATCAACGTGGATCAATTGAACTCTGCGCTAAACTCTCTCAGGGTACTACGTTCCAGTGTCAGTCATGTTTTTGAAACACTTTCCAATGGATTACGAGCTGATCACGGAGAAGATGGTAAAGATAAGTTCCTCTTGGAGCTTCAAGAACTGCTTAACAACGTGAACATCAATTTGAGAGACTTAGAACAAACTGTAAATGGTCTCCCCATACCCACAGCTCCTTTTAACTTGGGTACAACGACGTACCTAAGCCAAGAAACAACACAGGATCGGCAAGCGCTTTATACACAACTTGTAAACAGTTACAAGTGGACTGACAAAATCCACGAGTATAGTTCGTTCGCACACACGCTGCTAAGCCAGAACTCGCTGAAACGATCGTATATAAACTCTGGAAGTACCAAACGACGCGGTAAACTGCAAAGCAATCACAATGTCGCTCCTCTATTAGTCGACAATGTCATCAACAATATTGACAGATCTTATAGCGACATGAAAATAACTATATCTCGCCCATTTGCAAGCAATGCAGTTGTACAGATCAATCTGGGTCATGTACTGAAAGCCATAGTCGCATTCAAAGGGCTTTTGATGGAGTGGGTCATGGTGAAAGGTTATGGTGAATCTATGGATCTGTGGGCAGAGTCAAGACACCATGTGTTTAGGAAAGTCACTGAGAATGCCCATGCCGCTATGTTACACTTCTATTCTCCAACATTACCAGAGCTGGCTGTCCGTTCTTTCATGACATGGCTGCACAGCTATGTAAATCTGTTCAGTGAGCCATGCAAGCGATGCGGAGCACATCTCCATCACACATCTCTGCTGCCTCCTGCATGGCGCGACTTCCGTACCCTGGAGCCTTTCCATGATGAGTGTAAACAATAGTCCACGTGGAATTGATTGGGAGAAGCCCCAAATTATTTTGGGGATTTTCCCTTTCAATAAATGAAAGTACATGGACAATAAGACTGTTAGAAATATTTAATATCTGGTGATATGTGATTTAGTGTATATTATTATGTTCTTCACATGAGTTTACATATCCATATTTGTATTTTTGTTTTAAAAATAAGTATTCTAATTTAAGTTATGCAATGTTTGTAAATATACCTACCTTACCAGAATTTCCAGTTCATAAACATTGTTTGAACGTTGTGTAGAGTATCTCAATAGTTAATGTAACCAATCATACTTCTTAGCTAATCAAACTTTCAATGTAACATACTGAACATACCTACATAAGAATACTATTATTAATTATTATCAAATTGGTATGATAGACATCCACATCAAACTATTATAAATAAAGCATAATAATAATAAGTAGGTTTTTATACACATCCGGTGGTAAACTTTCATATTATGTGAAATAGTATAGCACAAGCCTGAAATAAGCCCCCCCATCTCATCACATTCAAACATACGACATAATTTTCTATGTTAGCATGGGATGAAGAATTTCATTAATAAGTATTTACATAGGTCATGTTTGTCAATTTATTGTAATAGCTTATAGAGATTAGAAAGTAAAACAACTGTCTGTTATAATTATAAAACATTGATTCAGTTTATCCATTGTGACTAAAGTTTTACGCAGTATCATAAACAAGTTATAATGTTAATATAATATTCATGTTTTATTGTATTTATTACATACATTTTCAATAAATCTGTATCAAGATCAAAATAAAACAACATAACATATTGTAACATATTTTATTTATTAACAAGTCTTAGAAAATATCAATAAATTACGTAAATGGCTTGCAGATTGCAACAGAATGGTCTACACTGCAAATAACTTTCATAACAAATCCACCGATGGAGACTTTCAGCGGAAAGTATTGGTCTTTACTGGAACCAAGGCCTAAGCAGCCTTGTCTATTTCTACCCCACATGTATAAATGTCCATCATTAGTTATAGCTGCTAAATGCCCAATGCCACAAGCTACCTTCTCCACTCGGGATTCTGTGTTAAACTCGTTTCGTCCAAATAAAGGACTCGGTATTTGCTTTGGTATTTTGGAGTGTTCCACATTGGGGCCGAGTCCTAACAAACCGAAACCCCAAACGAAAGTATCACCTGCCTCTGTGAAAATAGAAAATAACGGTCAATAATGTTTCTAAAAAGGGTCATAAAAATAAACCTTATTTTTGTATCTCACCATTTACAATCAAGCAAAAGGAACCACCAGCTGCTATGTCAATTATCTTGCCCAAGCCACGGGTAAACTCCCGCAGAGAGTATGACATGTTCACTTGTTGCGTACCAGACTTCATTGGAATCTGACCATACTCTGAGTTGCCCCAACCAAACAATTCACCTCTGTCTGAATGAACAAAAATACATTTTAAACTTTTAGGAATACTCGCATGTGACGCTCATGCGATTATTCGCATTTACACAAGTGATAAAAAGTAAGATGGCTTAACGATGACTGTCGCCTGGCCCGCTTGCTGCTTAAGAGTCCCAATGTGACTCGAAACTAGTAGAGCTTTTCTCAGTACATTTACGTAAGTGAGTGTATTTTTAGTTGATATAAAAAATAAAGGGTTCTATGTTCTAGTTATAATTATGTTTTACATTTCAACTACTCCTAATAAACTTCTGTATTACTCTTTCTTATCACTTTAAGAAATATGAAGGCCTAAGTACCATTTAAAGCCAGTACACAATCAACAGTAGATGCAACCTTCACAATTTTTTCCGACGTGACGTCGCCCTGCACTAGGGCTGGTATAGCTTGGTTATCAAATGTACCGAGCCCAGTCTGGCCATCAGCTCCCCAACCACAAGCATACACTTTGCCACTCTCAGTTATAAATAGGCTGAAAAAATAAAACATCAAGAGGTAAGTATTTATTACCATATCAAGGAATACTGCAGGAGTGATATGATAACACAATAGATATATCTCTATACTCCAACACCAGATCCTTACAAATAATTCCATAATCCACATACTCACGTATGATCCTGCCCACAGCAGACACTGGCAATCTTCTCTTTGCCCAACTTCTTGATATTATAAGACACCATGCTCCCTTTGTACTCCTCATTCAGATTGATTTTACGACCACACTGGCCATATGCGTTATTGCCTAGAGTAAATACTCCTTCATTATCTGTCACTATAACTGAGTGAGCCCGGCCTGCATCTATGCCGATGATCTGAAAAAATATTGTTTTCTATTTTTGAAAGGGGTTTTCAGAGAATCTTAAGAGACTTAGCGACCACATCACCAATAGAAAACAGGGAAAAATGAAATAAATATTGCACAGGCATAGGAACTGACCTATCCTTTTTTACCAAAATTGCATTCGATCCGAGTCGCCAATACAATGTTATCAACTATACAGCCGGTGTCAATTATTGTTAGTTTACGCCAATACAATGTTGTCGACTATACTGCCAGTGTCCTTTTAATCCCAAATAATCCTATCACAGATTATAAGAATTACAAATACTATACCTACTTTTTTATAAATTTCAGTAATAAAACTTTACCTTAGTTTCCAATGACTTATAAGGTAAAAATATTGGTGCAGGACTAAGTAGTAACTCCAAGGGATGACCCATGCGAGGGGCATGATAGCCTATTTGTGAGTCTGTGTTGATGCCTGTGCCAAAAACTTTATGTTGCTCATTTGTTTTTATGGAAGCTACTGTGAAGCCGTACCCTGCAGCGATATGTTCCACCTGAAATAGTTATTTATAGCCATAGTTAATTTATTCTAGTATACTCCTTATATTTAATAGCTGCAAAGCGAAATAAACAGAGTAATCTTTATATTTTTTCTAAGGGACTTACATCAAATCTTTCTGCAAAGCTAGATCTCATAGGGTACCAGCAGAGTGAGAAGTTGTTCCTATATTGTTTCCTGTTCTTATTTCCTCGAGGCATGTGTATGCCTAATGCTCCTGTCTCTGCAAGCCCCCATGAGTACATATTCCGATCTGACGACTTACTTGTAGGGTACTGAAAAACTGTACACGTTTCAAGAAATTAGTCAACAAATAAATAAATCTGTCCCTTAGATGATCCGCTGACACATTGTAATTTGTAATGAATTTAAGTTATCACTGCGCATAAATAAATTTTATCTAAGCTGGAACAAACATTTTATTTTTAAGTGTAATGTATGCAATTTATCACTGCGCATAAATAAATTTTATCTAAGCTGGAACAAACATTTTATTTTTAAGTGTAATGTATGCAATTATAAATATTCGGGAAAGTACATTAATTAAGTTACTAGTTGTAAATTATAAACAAAGCACGTAAACTGGATTCTTAGTTATCAATCAATAATAAAAAATATTAATGAAATATGTATTTTAAGTACTTGGTAGAGATTCCTCCTCATCAGGATCAGGAATTTTCTTTTTTGTTGTTGCATAATAGCGGCCCTGGACCACATTTAGACCCCTATTTCGTAACAGCACTTTAATTTTACTCATTTTGATATACTTTAGCACATTTCAAATAAAAGAATTTGTATTTTTAGGTTATAATGCGGAAAATAAATAGATTGACGTTTAACAAAATCGCGTAATTTTTGAAACTTGAAACGTCAAGTCAAACTTTGTGAAAATGACGTTTCACGTTCCATTACTTCAAAAGAAACGATTTTTTTATATAGAATGGTTATGGATTCTTCTGCAGAAGTTAAGAAAACGTCCTCGGAGAAACCTAACAAGGTTTTCACAATAAAAGTTTTCGTACTAATAGGTTAATGAATTAGACAAGGGCAGTGCTCGAACTCGACCAATTTCAAGCAACAATAGGATCTCACAATCCATGACGTATAATATGCGGTCGATATTATTAATATATAGTACTCAGTATTGGTTTCAATTTAAAGTTATGGTAAAACTATAGTCCCTAAATTTAATAAAGGTAAAGTAATAAAAGAAACGCAAATTAAAAAAACAGTGGAACCAATACAATCACAATGTTTTGTTCCTGTATACATTTATTTGGATTATGTTTTACAATTTAGGTAGTATCTATTGTCATATTGTTTTAAATGACATTAAATTCTCACACAACGGGCGCTACCGTTTTTTTGGTCACCAAATGGAGCAAGAGGTTTTTGTCCAATCACTGCAGCTGTCAAATATAGAACGTCCAATGGCGTGACTAATTCCCAATGAACGTAAACCAGGAGGTTCACACTAGCACCAACTGTTAAGCAAAAATACAGTAACCCCCATTTTTTTTAAAAGTTGTAAATGAAATGACAAATATTAAAACATTTAATACTATAAAACACGAATAGAGAGTTATACTGACATCAAATATATTAATATTTTACTTTATTTTGGATAGAAGGTTTGCACGCATCTGCGTATTTTGGAACAGGGCTTTGATGAGACTGCGGAGTTCTTCATTTTTGAAATGTACCGCTAAGGGGCCAGTGCCGTCCTTCCAATGATTTTCGATATCCTTGAGTGACCCGCCTAGTATGAAGATCAACTCTTGGAGCTTAATCCAGGATTTTACATGTTCTTCAATATCTGTTGGAGCCTGGAAATAAATTATATTTCAGTTAGACATTATAATATTATGAATACATGAGATTATAACTTTTCAGCACAGCGATTTTAGTATTAATGGCGTAACTCAATTTACGACAAATTTTCCCTAATGTGTGGGCCTTCTTTCTAGTAGAAAATTAGGGATTTTCTTATATAGAAAGTTACCTGGAACAGTTGTGGTGCTTTCTGCACAACAATAGTGTACATCTCAGTCAGTTGTGTGGCCATCTCCATGGAAATATCCTCCACTGTGCACACGCGGTGGATCAGCTCGTCCAAGAACATATTGACTAGGGTAGCCATGAGTCTGGAAAAAATACACCCATATTTTGATTAATATCTTGTTTAACTCGTCGAGTACCGTCATTATAGACACAATTATAGAACAATAGGTTGCGGTCACCGGTGACCGCTTGATGTTTGACAGTTTAAAAAGGCGTTTTGACCACTTTCTCTCGCCTGATGATAAGCAGCCAACAATGAAGCAGGTCTACCCATTGGAAGAATGATTATTGATACTTTCGAATTTCGAAAACTTTACCTCGTGAAAACATTTTTTGGGAAGACTCCGATCCAGACATTCTTCAGTAAATGCAATTGTCGAAGGCACTGTCGAATTGCAGCCTCCGCGTTATCACTCAACACGTCTTTCACAACGATGCAGTTGAGATCTGGAAAAGATTATTGAAAAAGGTTAGTCGAAAGGTTCATATTTTTTATTAAATAAATATTTTTCTACAATACAGTTTGTATTTTAGTATACTTGTGAACAATTAATTCAATTTTTCACCAGCAGCACAAAATTACCATTACGGCTACCTAAATATCTCATAAAAACTATTTTCTAATTCCTAGATTCTAGACTGCACGGTTGGTAGCTGGGCAACCGGCTGACGTGTAGCGGGTTCGATACCCGCACGGAGCTACTCTTTGTGTGATCTACTAAACATGTCTGGGTTTCATGTGTATTGTACATATTTGTAAACGTACCAACGACACAGGAAAAAATCCGAGAATGTAACATTAAAAAAAAAGAATGAAAATGGAGAAAATATACACACTAACCGGAAGACCTAATATTGTCAAGTATTTGTTTCCTCTGTTGTTGCATGTGTATGGTGAGGTGCTTGTAGCCAAGGTCGCGCATTTTCTGCACCAAGTCAACGAAGCCAATGGGATAGTCCAACTCTCGTCCCTCCATGAGAGTCAGCCATTTATCGCCAAATATCTGGAGGTTGTGCGCAAGGAACATACAGTTGTTGTGGAACAGTGCTGGAAGGAGAGACAAAGCAGTTAGTACCAGTGTGAGACAGCAAAATAAAACTGAACCGATAATATAAGTATTATACTGTAATAACTTACCAACATACTGTGGGATAGTTTGCAAATAGTTCTCATGGTGGTATGGCACCACAGCATCGTACAGCTCAAACACCAGCCTTGTGGTATTGTATAATTTCTTGCAGACTGTATCTGAACACTGCACAGCTTGCTCCATCATTCCATACAACAGATCCAATAACTCCTGAGCTGTCTTCGATATCATGCACCTCGGGAAGAAGAACAAACTCTTAGGAAATATTTTGTCAAGTAATTTCAAAGCTTCTGCACCTTCCTCATCAGGCTTTATCTCAAGCACTTCATTTGGAACATACTCCACTCCAATGGACATTGTAGCACTCAAATCTTTCAGCATAATAGTCCTGGCAGTCTCTAAAAAGTGCAAGCTCGCCTTATTTGCAAACAACACATCAATATTGTCTAAATATTGCAAAATTGAATAGTCCTCATTACAAAACTTGACTAACACTAAGAAGTTCTGAAAATCTTCAATTTCTGAAGTGATTCTTCCATAAGTCTGCAAATCATTTATGTTATTTGGTATGGTATCAAGCAGACAATCTCTTGTGAGTATTTCTTTGAATTCTGCATTGATCTCTTTACCAATCATTCTCATGATTGTTGTGTCTCTCTTGAAGTCAACATTCAGCTTATTGTTCAAGTAATGGAAGAGTAATCTTAGGTTCGATATGACAGCATCATATCTTTGTGTATAATTCGTTTTGTGCATTATAGTGACAGTCATGAGTTCAGGAGTTTCATCATAAACAGTCACCTCGGTGTGTATAATTGGTACCAGAACTTCTTTCAGTAAAAATTGGGCGAATTCTGAGACTCTATCGGCCAAAGCTCCACTTCTATCAAGAGCATTCAGGATATCGACCACAGCAAGAGACTCATCAAAGCACAATGTTATAGTGATAACAGTTTTGCGAGTACCTGCCTTAATGTTCCATGTCATCATTCGGGTCCACTCAGTAAGCAGGTCAGTAAGTAATGTGTCTTTAATAGAATTAGCAATGGATTTTGTAGTGTTGTACACTTCTAGGTATTTAAATCCTTCAGATGGAGACTCGGAGTGCTGCAGGAGATCATAAACAGCTTCTATAGCTCTACTGAAGCTCTGTGATTCTTTGCTGTCTTCAATCTCTTTCACAAAGTTCCCACAAAGGAGGACATCATGCACTACATCAATGGCAAAATTAACAGATGTGAGTTCATGTTGTATCTCATCTCGTTTAGCCAAGGATTTGAGAACATCAGCCATCGTTTCTTGTTCTATCTCTAGTTTACATAAATCCAATTCCTCAGCAAGACTCTGTGTCTCATTACATAATGTGACACTCTCTTGGAGTATTGATGTCATGTCATATTCGGTAGATGCCAGTAATGATTTGAAATCATTTTTTAATTGTTCTATTTCTTTGGATACAAGAGGAATCTTCTCAGAAGCTTTCCAATTATTTTCAGTAACATCAAAAATATTTTTTAAAACATTATCTACATTATATTCCTCCATTTTAATGTTTTCTTTTGGATCTATCTTTTTTAATTGAGGGTTCTAGATGTTTTTCACGATTAGGGGATTTGTGTGAATGTGATCTGCGTGACCTGGAGTGATACTTATTGGAACTTACAGCATTACGCAAAGTGTTAACTAAGAAGCGTTTATTAGTTTTATTTTGGGGAGCTTTGATCCAACCAGACGGGCCAACTATTTCAGCCCTAGCAGCACCTTGAACTGCTTCTCTTAATAATTCTTCAACTGCCAATCTGAAAAGTATTGACAAACCAATATTACTTTCATTATATTTTATGTATAAAAAAATCGAACATAGTTAACATTCATCTCATCAAAGTCGATGAAAATAAAACATAATGTTCAATTACTTTACAAGTCCAGACTAATTGTACAGATTAACAATAACAACCTACCTACATTGACAATGAAAAGTAACATTATCCATAATTAATAGTGGCATAATAGTTTATTGAAAAATATAAACAAATTATGAATCTGGGAACTTAGTTTTTATTTCACACGACTGGAGAAGACGAGTAAAATAATAAACACAGTAATTAACTCACTTTTCTAGGGCTTCATCGTCTAATGGCTCTTTTTCAGGTTCATTGGTAACATCTTCTTTCTCTGTCATAGTTTAAATTACAGCTAGTTATTAATTAACTACTACATTAACGTATAAATATTCATTAAATATATTTCAAATATCCACAGATATCCATTTTCAATAAATTCTCAACCTACGAGAAAACAAACACGTATTTTTGACAGTTGTTGCGAAACTGCGTTCAACAATCGCGTTCTAAATTCGTCTGCCCTAATTATGTGAGGAAATTAAAAATATAGCAATTATTTACTTTAAGGTCTTTTAATTTTGCGGTTGTTTTTATAATAAATGTTGTCTTTATGTGCACAATTTAAAGTTATTGATAATTAAACATATTTATTTATATCATATCGTGATATATTAAGAAATGAACGCTACTGTAACTGTACCTCTATTTTATTCCTGGCAAGTATTTTGACTGCGTGGAGTGAAACGTCAGCCACGTACGAACGACTGTCACCGATCATCTCTGTGCCGCTTAGCGAATTTGATTTTAGTTGTTTAATAATAAGCGTAAAATAAGGTAAGTTTAAATAAATTTCATCTAAAAATTACAAGTAATAAACTTTCTATCAGTAACTAATAAATAAAAATAGCGTGCAAGTGTTTTTCATTCAAAATTTTCGAATTGGAATACATAAGTCTCCAACCTATTTCAGTTCCCAACTATATTTTTTCTATTTTCAATTTTCAGGCACAATGAGCGCAAAGCTGCTATCTTTGATCCTCATCATCGCGACTGCTGTGACAGCAGAAGATGAACCAGCGATCGCACGGCTACTTGTTTCGAAGCAAGTGCTGAACAAATACTTAGTGGAAAATATGGATATTTTGGTTAAATACACGCTGTTCAACGTCGGTACCGCGCCCGCTGTAGACGTGAAGCTGGTTGACAATGGTTTCCACCCCGAAGTGTTCCAAGTTGTTGGCGGTCAGTTGACAGCGCACATCGACAGGATACCTCCTCAGACCAATGTCTCTCACGTCGTCACCGTCCGGTCCAGCAGATACGGATATTTCAATTTCACATCTGCTGAAGTCACATACAAAGCCACCGAAGATGCCACTGAGGTAAGACTTCCCTTACTTTCACTTTTCAGTCATGTACCATTTCAAGAAATTGTCTCAAATCTCAGCATATGGTCTAAACAATGAACTGTTAACTGTATGAATGGTACTTTTTCTTTGAAGGTACTACTTACACTAGTTAGTTACATTTAATATCAAGATTATTCTTATAAGACTATTCTTGATGATGTGTATATCAATATATTATTAACTCTAATCTACTACTTATTGGAGCATACTCCGTTATGAAGTCAAGTAATTTAAGAATGTAAATCAATTATAATCATATCCATTGAGGATATAACAATGCATCACCCAAGGGTCAGACTGGTAGAAAATGCCTACGGCATTTAGTCTACCTATGTGCATATGTGTGTGCATAAAGATTTTTAACTTGTCGAGTACCGGTTTTGTAGACACAATTATAGAACAATAGGTTGCGGTCACCGGTGACCGCTTGGTGTTTGACAGTTTAAATAAATAAACTTACATAATAGGCTACTAATCACAGATTTTTATATAGTAAATAGAACTATGACTTCTAAAGTGTAATAAATAAAAACCTTTTGAAACGGTATAGTTTCACATAGACTATAGTTGTTACGGGCTCAGCAATATGTCTATGAACATGACAATGTAATTTTGGGCATACCCAAAAATTACATTTCTTGTTTATTGAATTTTTTGACAATAATCTAACATTTTCACATCTTTTATTTGTATTTTAATATTCCTAACATTAACCATTAACAAAATCTTACTCATGAACATATACTTTGACTGCTGGACATAGATTACCACTATATATACACATAAGTTATAAATATGCACAAATGTAATAACAACATAACAAACATAACATAACATCACGCCTTTTATCCCCGAAGGGGTAGGCAGAGGTGCACACAGAAGTAACACCCACTTTTCACACAAATGTAATAAATTATTACAATATACATTATTAAAAAATATAAATTATTCGCAATATAAATTATTCTCATTCCAGGTTCAGCAATCAATCAGCAGCTCTCCTGGAGAAGGTGCTATTGTTGCATTCAAAGACTACGACCGCAAGTTCTCTTCCCACATCTTAGACTGGGCCGCATTCGCAGTCATGACCCTCCCATCTCTAGCCATCCCCTTCGGCTTATGGTACTCTTCCAAGAGCAAATACGAGAAATTAGCAAAGCCAAAGAAGGCTCATTAGTTCATAGTTAGATAATTAGGTAACCGCTAATGTTGTTTGGAAAACACATGACTGATACAATTAAATTATTTATCATAATTTGGAATACTTCGTACTTACATGGAATTATTTAATTATAGTTATGGTTTTTATACCTATAATTATTATAACTATGTGATTTCATACATTTTAGTCATCATGAGATTTGAGAGTATGCCAATTGATTTGTTGAGTTTGTTTCCCAATTGGATGTTTTAGTTGTTTATTAAAACCAAATAACATTAGCTGTTGTCTATTTCACTCCATTAGTTATGTACATCAACATCTTGTTAATATTAATTTATATGAACAATAAAAAGTTTTTTTTTAAGTCATTATGTATTTCTTATATTGATCCTAGTAGCATAAAAGAAAAATTATTGTTTTTGTTCTCAACAATGCATGAGCAATAATAATGGCTACCTGTAAATTAAGAATAAATAACAATAGTCAATATCATTCGCAACAGTTAACGCTTAGCCTAGTTACAAAACACTGCTAAATTAGTATGCTATTCTATTTACTTTCGCAATAACGTAGGTAAGCAGGTACAGGTACTGATGTGAGTGCTTGCTTGTAAGTTTTTTTTCGTGTAATCCCCAAAGTGACAATCAGAGATGCTCATCTTATCCCGTAAAAGTACCTACAATGTAACAAAGGCACATATTTATCCAGTTATCCATGTTTAAAAGTCCCTTTTTGGACAGTCTCGTTGATATAGTGGTCGGAAGTGTAAAAGTAAATAATTTCTCTGGAACGGCAAAGTGGGATTATGCCCAGTATACGATAATTCACATATTTCGTAGGACTCTTGGCCCTTTTTGAGTAACGGTTAGATGTTTTTTCTGTAGATTATTAGAATTAGACTTTCATTAGAAGGCAATATCTGTTGTTCCAAGAGTTTAGGGGTAAGTACTTATACCCACTATTCACTTTAGCAACGTAACGTTACTGGTTAAACAACGAAACAGTTTACAAATAGTTGAATAAATTATCCGTTGGTCAATGATTTTATTAGCGCGCCTCTAGTTAAGAGTGTGTTCAAACGCCTCTAGATGGCGCTGACTGACGTTAAATTAGGTAATGAGTTTTATGGAGGCAATGATAATGCCAAGCCCAAGGCCGCCGTAACAATTGCTAAAACATTGTTTTAAGTGAAATCTTAACGTAAACCGGACGTTACAATATACCCTACCGATTTACTTAAAAGAATAATTGACTGCTGCGCCTCATTCATAGATTCGAATCCTGCGCAATAGCAAAACATTGGAACTTATTCCCGTTGTCTTTGTTTTCCTTAGGTGCAATGGGGATTCTTAACCGCTTAGAATAAGGTAAACATTGGTACCTACTAAATTATGCTCGCTCGCATCCCCCACTATGATGCTTACTTATGCAAGAACATCAATTTATGATCATACCTGCGTTAATTATTTGCTTATGTATTACTCAATCACTGACTAGTACGAAAAGTATCCTGGACCCCTATGATTCGTTAGAATTTGAGTTAAGCCGATAAACTGGCTCATTAGAATTTGACAAAATTGGTCACCACTAAAGTTTGAGCTGACACCGTATGCATCTGCATCTGCATACGGTGTCAGCTCAAACTTTAGTGCTTTCGCTGCCTCTTAAAACTACCTACGTATATTCGCTCGCGGTAACTGGGTGTTTCTTCAAAAAACTTTAACTTTTATTTAACAAATCATTTTTTATTTTTTTTTTATTTTTTTTTTTTTTTTTTTTTTTTAAAAAACGTTGCCCCACATTAGGATTTTCTCCTGTGTCGTGGGTGCGTTTACAAACATACAAGTTCACATACACAATGACACCCAGACCCGAAACAACAATTTGTGGATTACACAAAGTGTTGTTCCGTGCGGGAATCGAACCCGCGACACGTTGCACGGCAGCCGGTTGCCCAGCCACCGCACTAACCGTGCAGTATTAATCATTATCTTCCCGCGTTGTTAAGCATCGCGGTAACTTATTAGCATCTGTATTTTATTGCATTGGGTGAGAGCAGTGACATGGCTCAATTTTTTGAAACTAAACTTTGTATTTTAATCAGCAGAATTGTTAACTGTGGCTTAAGACGTCGTTAATTTTTTGGTTTTTTTTTTTGGAGAATCACCACCTCTACCACAGAACCTCTACCTATCTATATCTATCCCTACCTACTTACTACGTACATTGGTATGGTACACCTTTATTAAATAAATAAATATATCTATATAATAAATATATCCGCATCAAAAATATTAACTTAACAACTGCACAAAAATGTTTAAAGTGTTTTTGACTGTATTTCGTCAAAAAACTGCGAGTTACATACGACGCTGTATCGCTCTCGTACACCGCTCGAGCCGTCAGATCTGTCGTCGCATGTGTAGGTTCGATGTTTTCCGAAAACGGGACAGACATTTTGCGTCCCGGAGTTCATTTCGGGGACAACGGGACACGTATCTAATTATAAAATGGATTCAAAACGGGACGCTGGTCAGGTTAGGTATGAACACGTAATTTACATGAATGTGTAAAACAATGACAGTGCAACTGGTTTTTTAATTTTAAATTATGGTGACCTACTTTTTGATGCGTTTTTATTGCTTTGCAATACAAAGTGTAACAAATTCATTCCACTCAACTGTCCTATCTCAGACGATGACACAATGAATGAATGACCTTCTAATTCCAATAAGTGGGAGTGATAAAATATGACTCAGATTCCAGTGCGCTCGAGCTCTTTGCAATTTGTAGCCCAATTTATAGGGCCGTAGTATACCTAGGCGACTGGCGAATATTAGTTTTTTCGTAAGTCTAGTGTCTACCTACATAATAGGTTTACTTTCTTGTGAATGACAGAAGTTTCCGGATGATGGATAAAAGCACGTTTTCTGTAACTAAACACTTACTTTCTTATCTGCCTACGTGAAAACTTTTCTTAACCCTATTCTGGTTGGTGTGGGTATATAACCTAGGACTGTACCTACATAGGTACAATCCATTTCAACGTTTTAGAATTTCCTTTCCTAATTTCTTACCTACCTTCATAGAAAAAGTCATCCGTAATGTTAATTCCAGTCGCGGAGAACCTAACGGGTAACCGGGGCTCCGGCTCGACGTGCAGGAGAAGGAACGGTGTGGTTTTTAGTCAGTAAGAGTCTGACACTCCCTCCCGCCTCACCCAGGCGGGAGCAACGATTCGATGATTTTCCCATCTTAAAAAAAAAATGTTCATTCTATCTATGTATATTGCATAAGTACTGGTTAAGTGTAAGAAGCATACGTGTATGTATATGTGTACCTATTCAGTTTGAGAGCTGTATGGTAATTACCTACAATAATAGGCATTCTTCATCGACAGTCTTGTTCGCTATCACAATATTATTATGTTACTATACAAACTCTATCTATACACTCCTTTATAGGTGCTATACAAAGTAGATAGTATAATAGAATAACTACCACGATTTCAAAGTCACGAATTTTGACACATATAGTTAACAGTTTTACCAACAGGGTAAAATGATTGAAATGATTTGTTTTAGTGCTTCCAGTTTTATCAGCTGTATCCGCATCACGACTCAAAACGCCGGCAACGCACTTGTAACTTCTCTGCTTAGTGTTGTCTATTATAGGCGGCGCCGATTGCTTACCAGCAGTTCCAGCTATTCCATAAAAATTTACTAATTGCTACGTAGCACCGACTTTCCGATACTCAATTAGTCACGTGTAGTTTAGTACCTACTATCGTTACTATCAAATCGGCGTGGTTGGTCACAATTAATTTCGTTGGTTACTGAATGATAACTATCATACATAGGTATACTCTCTCCATTTTTGCGTTTTGCGTTACGTCTTCCCTGTTATGATTGCCTTTGAAGGGCAATGAAGAACTGCTAGAAATTTTATAAGGATACCCAAAACAATATTCAGGCTGTGACTTAATCCAACACTATGGTACGAAGCCAGGGAGCGAAAATTACGTCACGAGAGAGTCTTGTAATATGTATTTCAGAACCTTTTCATTTGTTTTCAAGGTATAAATGTTCATGTAGCTCCGCCCAGGTAAGACGAAGAAGACTGACTAAAAACCATTTCGGTGTCCCGTTTCATACATTAGCACTCGAGTGTACGGAATCCAATAGGGTAGTTTCCTAAATTTTATTATAATGTCCGTCTGGTAGGTACATTAATTTAAAACTTTAGACACATATTTTAACTTTCTTTTCTCACAAAATTAAATACTTTCGACAATATATTAATTTGAAAATCGTGTGAGTGTGACGTCACAGCGTGTCACATTTTGTAGCATGTTATGACGTAACGGCCTCCCACTCCTAAACTTAGCGCCATTTTATCTAAGTATTGCAACTTAATACGAGAAAATAAAAAAATACGTGTCTAATATTTTTTCATTATCTAACTGAGGGACTAATTAGATTTTTAATTTTGATACCCTGGACACAACCTAATTATTCTTACCGCCTTTCTAATTTCTTGGGTCATGATCAAATGAAACACAGTACCTATTATAAAACAATGTTATATTATTTATCTATATAAGTATTAAGTTTAAATAATTAAAAGCTTATTATAAATGACAATACTTATAAAACGCAGTGATTTACAAACAAGAGCCGTGTACTATACTTACAATAGAAATAGATAAAGTTCACTAAGGTATTTAGGTAGACTAAACACTTACATTTAGGTCTCTTCGTCAGTATTTTCCATACAATATTTAACAGATACAAATTGGTACAATTATCATAAACAAATTACAATTTACTTGTTTCAAATTCCAATGCGATATGATGCAATCGCAACATTTATAAGATATATACAATTGATTTGACAAATGAAACTTTAATATGTTTAACAAATATGTAAATACATTGTTGTTTACACACAATTGATCATTTTTGAATGGTTATCTGAGCAGATTATGATAAGGCAAATAGCCAGGTTAATAAAGATTTTTATCTCATCTTATAAGATGTAAATAAAACAAACAAATAACCTTTCGAAAGCGCAAGAGCAAAGAAAATGTCAATGCCATCTGTCTGGCAACTTGGTATTCTAATCACTTGAATAGAAGGAAGATATTTTGGAAATATCCGGAGGAAGACGTACAAAGGAAAATAAAACCGACGAATTTGGCTTAAATCCACTTAGTCGGATAAGTATTACCCAAAAAATAGATACCAGAAGTTATATAATACCTACCTTTACATGCAACTGTAGCTATTGATACGTATCACAAACCTACACAATATTTACCATACAGTGCGTTAGTCTACAAGGCCTTTTTATTAACAAACCAACACAAATAAATAAGTAAAAAAATATGTTAAAGATTAAAAAACTCAAGAAGAATCAATTAATAACACATTATTGATTAAAAACGAATGTTATTTACAAAACCCACTTACAACATTGTGGACTAATTATTATTTGTTATTAAACTCGGACATTTTATCTATTTAGTATAACCAATTTCAATATATAAATTATACGTATTTATTTGTCATGTACGTAGTTATGCTGTACATAGAATTGCATGTACCTATTATACAAAAGACATACCACTTAACTTTACATCATCATGTTATATAATGCAGAACGCATTGCTCCGTTATAGAAACGTTATTATTTTATGAGTTAGTATTTTGAATTATTTGAGTCCCCATTCGACAGGAAAACAGCTTCTATTCTTCGCAAATCCAAATAATCGCATCAATTATTAGTCACCGTTGGAGCTCAAACATGGTGAATTTCGGCTTGCATATTTATTCGTTGATAGACCGACTGATTTAATTACAGTAGCGTGTTGAATCATAGAATCACTTTAGTTGTAAGTAGTAACACTAACCATGAAACCTAATTTGATTAACATGTTAACCAAATAGATCATTCATTGGAAAAAATCTCAAATCAATTTGAAAAGATCGCGTTAGAAAAATTATCATTATAGAAAGACATGATTCTGTTTTGTTGTGTTTACACCAGCACCTATCTGAGTCAACGAACTAAGTCTGATAAGAGTCTAGCCATTCGGTGGTTTCTCGTATTTTGCTATGAGCTTCTTGAAACGTAGTTCTTAGATTAAAACTCTAGCCATAGTTCTTTTGAAAGTGACTCTAATATCAATCACGTCTACAAAATGGAAAGGGCGTTATTAAAGAAAAGCTGGCGTTTTCCATTGAGTCAAAGAACTCAGAAAGGGCAAAAGAGACGCAACTATGACGCACATGGGTAAGAACTTGTCAATGAATGAATGCCCTCACGGCCATGGTATAATCCAATAATCAGAATATTTCTGCGACGCGACGTTTCACTTCTGATAAAATCCATTTACAGAGCACGCAAATCTATTCTATCACCAGATTTTATGAGAATTGAAATAAATCTTAGTTTGCTTTAATATCAGCTACTTAGCAATTGTCCAAAGTAATTTGTGTAACGTAAAAACCCATTGTATGTAAGTATTAAGTGCCTCTAATAAAGGAAAAGCCAATTTGCTCACCTCTTATCACCAATGCCAACAAATAGGTACCTTGATAAAATAAATATATTATTAGCGTGTAAAGCTGTCGTTTGTTTTATCAAGGAGATTCGAAAATATTAGTACAGTTGACCGCATAGATTAACACTTCAAAGGCTAAAAATGTGGACTGTGTAGAATAAAAGATTATGTTGGTGGATGATTCATAAAACGGAGGTCAGTGCTTGATTTGGTTAAGCGAAGGCAGACGAGGGGAATAATACGGCTTTTATTTTCAATTTTCGAGTCACAAATTGGTCAAATTCTTATGTACTCGTGTCTCAACAAACATGTAAGTTTGCTCAACTGTTTTGGTAGCGCAGTAATTATTTCGGCGTGACCAGAAACGTGCCAATAAAGATAAAATGTAACCATATCGTTTCGATTGTGTGACGAGGATAAGTATTATTTATAATTGACTAATTGAGTAGTCCGATAAAAACACGTCGTTAATCATATTGAAAATCCCCTTTCCGCTGAAATGTTTGTTTGGTAACAGTATTAAATTTTTGTAAATATTTTATCTCCATATGGTGAATTATTATTTTCGCGTCTACGTTTTTCATAAAACATTCACTGATATTACGTTCAATGACCTGATTTTATTGGCTCTGGTCTGGTCTGAATACAAACACACAATGCACATTAAGGCAAGAGACCAGGCGACCAACTACTACAAAGGTTATGCCATTTTTAGACAGTTTCCCCAATATTTCATTTCAACCAAAGGAAATTATTCCGGAATATTTTCCATCAACTCGGAATGTGATTTCAACATCCCAACCGAGCGGTTAACTTCGAAACAAGTTTCGTTTTCCTAATGTGAAAACAAAAAAAAACATCAACAAACTCGTTTCTTCAATGTCAATTGATGAGAATAAATTAAGATTGCTTAATTTATTCTCATCATCACATTCACATTTTTAAATGACATAGAATTTCTTTGGGAAAGATTATCGTTGCCTCGAAAAACCACAACGTAAGTAAAGCTATAGAAATAATGATGTGTAAAATAGACTAGGATATAAATATGATCATTTGATCAGAGAAAACAGATTGGATGATGTCATATCCTGCGAATAGATATCGCACTATCGCTTTGCATTATATTTTACCAACATCCTTTATTTTAGCGTACACTTAAAGTTTACAAAAATTTCCTAACCTAGGTACGTGGTTAAAGGTCCGTGATACCTATGTATGAAATAACCTGTCGCTTGTAGGGATCACGAGTTCACGACTTCACAGATCGATATTTTATGTCATGCTGAACTGTCCCAGTGATAACTGTTAGCCACTGGCTACTGAATTCAGTTTTTAGTCATAGGGTTTATTTTTGAAGGGAATATTTTTACTGCTGCTTTCACTATAAAGTTAAGCCATGTTTAGAGCAATAAAAAGACCCGAGAGAAAAATCATTTTAGGTGACGAATCAATTCTCATTGGTTTTTAACTTGAATATTTAATTTTCTACCATAATTATGAATATTTACAGTAAACAACACAAAAACAATTCTTGGATTCTAAGGTACTTTAGTTTTCTTAGTGACGTCACTGAGGAAGCCATATTGGTTTACGGATGTATCGCATTTTTGCCCTTGTCTTCTTGTAACCTCATGCTATTACAACGCGGCTCATCTATGAATAGAGTCGTCTACTTCTCAGAGCAATATGAAAACATTCGCAGGTTCATAGTTCACAGTTAAATAGCCCATTACAATACACGTTCACGATACGATAAGCCGATCAATCGATTTGCTTTCAGAAAATAGGCTCTGGTTATGCTTTATACCATCAATTAATTCATGTTTAGCGAACAATGCGTGCAAATACAAGTGTTTCAAGATATTAATAACAACCTGACCTGAATGTTACGTTCAAATGTTTAAGTGATTTGGATCATTAACGATAACAGTAACTAACGAATGAAGGAGGATGGTTTTCAACGTACCGTTAATATCTTATACAAGGTTTCTAGTATAGTTAATTAGTATGCGTAATATGTTTCATGTGCACTTGATATGACTAACCTATTTGGACTTGAGTGTCATGCACAATATTATACTGGGCTATGTTAGACATGTCTCAGAACAATGTTTTATCTAACCAACGGAAGACAATGTATGAAAACTACTTGGAAATTAAATAATGTTACAATAATATGAAAGCATTTTCACGACCAAAAATTAAGAGCAGCATTAGTTGCGGCTGTTTTGGCTTCGTAAAGATACGAACAGACGATAGTTATGTAAAACACCTTAGAACGAGATCTGACAAAGGAACCTTGACACACCGAATGTGGTTGTTCGCGTCCGTCTACGCGTTGAATCAACTTGTATCGTATTACAGATGTCGATGGAATGGAACGGACCGGTTCAAATCATAATCGGTGCTCGGTGCGATGTAATAACTACTTACTTCTATTACTTCGCGATACTTTTTAGAGTAAGCATGCGACATGCGAAGTAAATGACCGACTAGAAGGTTGCTCTGGCCTGAATTTAATTAGTGGTACGTGGCCAAATGATTTGCAAGAAACTTCGAAAAAACTGATATGTAATATAGCTATGACTGTATATACAATATTTAGTATTTGAATAATTGTAATTTATCATGGTGTAGTCCTCCGTTTGAATAATATCTCTAATTGTGGCATAAAGGTTGTTTAGGCAAACGACGTTGTAAACACAATTAGAGGATAATAAAGTACGTTTCTTTCAAAATGTTATTTCTTAATAGAGTAAATCTCTTGAGATGAATCGGATCTCCGCATGCGAATCCAATTAGGAGCATTAAATGTGAAAATGAAGATTATAACGCCTAGTGCACCTATGCATTCGCCAAGATATAACATTAGTAGCAATACTAAGCAATTGCAATAATTCCAATAACTATTGGAGAACCGTATCATTTATATTTTAATAAATACAATAAAATACAGTAGATACTTATATAATATGTATTTCGTAATGAGCAATTCGGTTAAAGGAAAATAACAAATACATTCCAGTGTTTATTTGATACCGACGATGTTATTTACCTAAATATAACACGAAAGATCTCGTTACATTATGTACAAAAAATAAAGCATAATTATTATCGTCTAATAAGTTACTAGGAATAAGGAAATATAAAAATGACAGCCATAAAACAATCACAAAATCAAATATTCTGACATCTTATGTTCTGGACTGCTGTCTTAGGCATAGGCTGACAAAGATCTAAGATTTCAATGGATTACGACAAGTCAAGGCGTAAAGTACAATTACGTTTTCATTATAGGCGTATCGATTACTCTTTGAACCAAAATGGTCCTTATAGATCTAAATTTATCCATTAACATTAATCTAAACCTAGTAACAATACAGTGCTTGTAGCAGCGTGATCCAAGTTCAACGTACACAACAAAATAAAAAAAAACATTAAGTGCTTCGTGTAAAGCAGTAAAATAATATATTATTCGTAATCTTTCGTGGGTCAAACGACTAATTTTAGTTTACAAAATACAGTGTACACTAAAATAAAGATCCGAACATAAGATTTCAGTCGACTACCCCTACAATAACTTCGTATATGTATATATATAAAAATATTGCATTGGTTATATACATTGTTCTAAAAGTCTAATGCTCCATTCTCAATCGCCAATACTACACCCATTCATGTGTTTCGTTTATATCACTGATATGAGCGGATCGCAAGTTAAGGCAAAAATTACTTGATAAAGGAAATTCACTAATTTTCAAATTATATATTAATTGGGTCGGGACTATAAGAATGCGTCGTTACAGGTGACGAAGCTCCATAATCCGGGGTCGTGGCTGCCGTACTAGGGGGAGAATCAATGGGTTTAGTCAACGCAGGCGCAATGTACTCTGGGAATCTGATACTAGGCTCTTCCTGCAGCGGGGCAGGAGGCGTGCAGCTCGGGAATGGGCTGAGTAACAAAAATGTTCCAAAAGCAACAATCGATGCCATTATCAAAATTATGGTTCTAGCTTCAAAGCCTGCTCTTAAACCAGCCCAAGCAGCCATGTTAACGAGAAGTAAGAGAACTGAAACTCGAATAAGTCTAACGGCTGTAGCGTGGATCCTCCCACCGCCAACACCACTCATGTCGCACGGACCGTAGGCGAAAAACAGATTATGTTTATCACCAACGTGTTTCAACATCATGTACAATAAGCCGAACGGTGCGATCAGCGGACACGCGAGGCTATAAACCATCGTAATTGAAAATATTGCTATGCTCCAAGCATAATGAACTCCGAATGGAAACTCATAAAGAATGGCTCGCTTTACGTAGCTCTTTTCTGCCTTAGATTTAGACTGTAGTAAATACCAAACATAGAGAAACAGTTCCGGAAACCGGATCAGTTCCAGTGCGGTTCCGATAAAACCCGAAGTAATGACGTAATTAACAAAGAATGCGCCTTTATCGGGTAAAAATACGCAATCCCAGCGCATTGGGTCAGTTTCGTGGTGTATCGTCCACCTGACAAATGCTTCAGCACTGGCAAGACCCAATGAGGGCAGGATCAGAGTCATTAACAATAAGAATGAAACAGTTTTAGTCATGATGGAGTAGTTCTGTTGGGATTTAGTCCAGTGAGAAAGAAATTTGTCAGAGAATGCAACAATAGCTGGCATGACAGCAGCCATCGTCCACAGAAGCAGGGTAGGGAGGAATTCAAAAATTACAGTGCTAATTTTTCCTAGAGCATCAGGTTTTGCTACCATTGTATTGAATAGATTGACAATAATTGCAGGAGTTGTCAAAAAGAATAACACAATAAATAAGAAGAAGTTGACTACAATAGCTTTCAGGTACCACACACCAGGTTGTACACTTAAGTTTTCCCAAATTATGTCAGAGGGGTTTGTTGCATGAGACAAAACCCAGCCATAATGCAAATTAAAGTTATTGATTACATGTTCAGCAAGCTGGTATGACGGTAAAGTTAAAAAGGCAATACCAAGAGGGTCATTCAGGACCATAGCTCTGCATCTTTTTGTTTCATCTTTGAGTCGCTTCTCTTCATTGGTGTAGAACTCCAGTGCATCCAGTTCTGGACCACACCATGAAGCCTTCACAGTAATACGTTTCCCAGTTTTCTTAAAGTAAGAGTCAGTGTATATTAAGGCTTCTGTGACCATATCTTTCTTTTCTTGCACTTCATTTAACATATTGATGTTGTAGGCAAGTCTGAGATCTACTATTTGAATGTTAGGAAAGTTGT
Organism: Spodoptera picta; assembly: GCA_038387885.1. Lineage (NCBI taxonomy): Eukaryota > Metazoa > Arthropoda > Insecta > Lepidoptera > Noctuidae > Spodoptera > Spodoptera picta. The sequence goes on from JAZHFQ010000329.1 coordinate 203,644, forward strand.
TAGTAAAATAAGCTCTTATTGTGGATTCATTCCTATCAGCTTTTGATATGTTTGTTATCATAATTGTGCCAGTCATGGATGTTGGCACAGGTTTACGTCCTGTACACCGTCTCATGATCAGGACAGATATTGGAAGAAAAGAGATGCTTACTAGAGTATGTACCCATAGCCAGTTTGATCTCCCTGGCAAGTTGGACAAAGTAGTTCTACTGAAGGTACTAGAGTCCACATTTAGATTAGTGCCTTGGAAGTTTATAGGCAGGATCAGCCCAATAGACACAAGCGTCACAATGAACATCAATGTTATTGCATGTCTTTGGAAGGAGAGGTAGTGTACAGCATCGGGGCCGCACTTGGAAAGAACCTGCTCACGAGTTAGGCGGAACACTGCTGGGAGCCATGTAAAGAACCCTTCATCTATGTTAAGGGTCTCGTCGGCGCTTCGTCTTCTGTTTACTAAAGCATCGCCATCACCTCCGCGGTAAAATAGATTTGTCCATCGGCTCTTCGTGCGCTGAACGAGCGCCATTCGCCCGTAGTTCCACGCCGTCCGCCGGAGCACAGTGAACAACGCAATGAGGCATGTCCACGACACCAAGTTCAGTATTAAAGTCTGAGGAATACCGTTGTACGCACCTGTTATAATCACATTTTGAGTGGTGTTCGTCAACATACACCCTTCATCATCTGTACCGTTTGAACTGCTGTTCGAAACTGCGCTTGTATAAAAATTCATTTTGTTGGATTTCGCAACATGGGCAGTCAGGCGATAAAAGAGAAAGTATTTACATAATGAGAATCCCACAAATCCACAAAATACACTGACACTTCACAAGAAACTTATTAGACTAGTCTTGTCCGTACGAATTAAGAAACCATCTGGAAATTTTATTGTTGTCAGATAAATTGGATCAAAAGATAACAAAGTAATTGACGTTTGTCCGCGACACTGCCGTTGACTGAAGTCACACGGCACAGATAAACGAAAATAATATAACTGCTACAAATAGAATCAGATGTAGAGTGCGTTCCAGTTACTGTCAGAAATAATAACTAGGATGTGGTTTGTATTTCTTTTTCACTCGGCGAAAACACATAAATATATAAAAAGAGATGGAACATTTTAATGTTATTAAATCCAAGTTTGTTTTTAATAAATGGGAACGCAAAAAATAGAGTAGCGACTTTTATTAGATAACGGGTTTTTGGAATTAGTATTGCTTTCATTTTTTTTTTATAAATTACATTTTTAAGTATTACTTAACAAAAAATAGGTACAATAAAAGAATATTTAAAAGTATAAAAAATAGGAGCCGACTAGTAGTGGGAGCATGGTCCAAGCTATAGGTTGTTAGGGCTCCATCAGAAACAGAAACTGACAGAAACCTCTTCACGATGTGAAGCCAAAAACTCACATGCACCATATTTATAGCTTTAACGGGCCCGGACTAAGATCGGCATTATACATAAAGGACATTATTAGGTACCTACCTAAATATAAGCATGTTGTTGGGATAAATGGTCAACATTTATAAATACTGAATAACTATCCATTTTTACTATAATTTTTATGGAATGACTGCCTCGTTGGCCGAGTAGTCGCAAGTGCGACTGCCGGGCAAGGGGTCTCGGGTTCGATTCCCGGGTCGGGCAAAGTATTACTGGGTTTTTTAAAATTCTCAGTAGTAGCACGGAGTCTGGAAATGTGCCCGGTATATGGCAATAGGCTCACCCCCTATTACATGGGACTCATAACAACTAGTGAAAAGTGGGTGTTACATTGTACTGTGGTAGAATGTGCACCTCTGCCTACCCCTTCGGGGATAAAAGGCGTGATGTTATATTTTATGGAAATGTATGAGAATCCTATGAAAATATAATTCTAAAACAAAGTATTTAGGAACTGTAAAAAAATACAGTTTTAAAAATTATTTAATACGTAGGTACCTATTCTATTACACGATTTTAACATCATCATATAAAATGTATAAAAGATTGCTTTTTTAAATAAAACACGTTGAAGGGAGTAATAATTTTTATTAAGGCACGGGTTATGGTTGGTAGTCATCTCCCTCCCCTTAATAACCACCACTCCCAAGACAAGTTCTTTCCTTGTCCTGTCCTGTTAAATATAGTTGTATACTCCTTAACATTTCAGGTATATGATGAAAATTATTATTTGATGATAATAGGCAATCATAATAAATTTGATACATAGTGGGTAAATAATATAAAAACTATATTACAATTATAAAAAACAAGTATTTTAGATTACCTATACAACTTTTTTGTAATATAAAAACAATATAATTTTTATTTTAACCTGAAAGGTTGACACACTAAACCCGTCTTCTGTTGATTCTACAAGTACGTGAACTGGCATTCGAATGAAAAACTGTATTTGTTTTACGAGGACGTTGAATAAAAGCGGACGTAATGTTACTTGGAAATTATTGAAGCACCAAAATGTCAGTGCTGTATTTATTTTTGCATGTACTCGCAACACCGTAATATATGAAGTGTAATGACGGGCCATGTCACGCTTCAGATGTCTTATGTGTCAATGTGTGTATATTCTACGTGTAAATCTATGGCAGCCACTTAGCCAGGTGCCACAGTCTGGTGTATCTATTCATCTTTTGAATTTTATTTACCCCGTTTTACGTTACTTCTGTAATATAATAAACACTTAGGAATCGCAATTTCGCTTTAATATTTTTTTATAGAAATAACATAATAACATAACATCACGCCTTTTTATCCCGAAGGGGTAGGCAGAGGTGCAAATTACGGCACTTGATGCCACTGTAAAATGTAGCACTAGATTACAATGTAACAATAGAATTTATTATTAAACTGTTATTTAAACTTTTTTGACATATTTAAGTCAATGGTAACATCTCTAGAAACGTCAATTTTAAAATTAAACAATAGGTAGCTACGTTTCGTTTTTCGTTTTTACGTTCAACAATGATTTGCCAATAATTATTACTGAATGAAATATTTTGTTCGGTTTGTTTAAATGGTTAATAAAATGCATATAAAAAATTTAAGCATTTAAATTAAATTAAATTTAATTGTCTACTGAATTGAATTTTTTTAACTTTTTTATGCTCATTATTTTTCATGTAGCAGTTATTTCAATCCAATATTACCTGCTGTGATGAAAGGACCTAAGAGAGAGATAACATTATTCAATCTATTGAATAAGTGAGACAGAAAGACCATACTTGAAATGTGAGAATAAAAGAATGAATTTCTGAAATTCGTAACAAGTTCGACCGTTCGATTAACTTGTTTTGTGGTGTTAAATTTTGATTTGATGACTTTTAATACAATAAACAAAAAATTATGGCAGACTTCGACTGGAATAATTATTTAGAAGTGAATAAAACTATCGCTGTTCCTGAAGAATTATTTTTACATGTAAGTTTCAATTTTATTATTTGTTACATGTTGTATAATATATTTTTACGTCGATTCTACAATGAACTTAGTTTATTTATGATTTTTAATAGACTAATTATTATTTTCACTGTTTCTAATAGTCATTAATTTACAAAAACAATAGTTGTTACAAGGAAAATACGTTTAGAAAATAAAATATGATAGTGTAAATTCATCTCGTGTTAATTCTATTTATAAACCACGAATATAATAACAATATCTTTATTGTGGTCTTTTTCTTTTATGCTATTGCTTTAAGACTTTTGTTAAATGTTAAATATATAATTACAAAATATTTCAAATATGTGTGAAACCATATGGTTATGAACTTCAATACTAAATAATAACCATATTAATGACTTCCATTTAAATATTACAAATGGTTGTTATTACTTATTTAATGTTTGATTATATGACTGAGACAAGAAAGAAATGGATGTAGCTTAAATTTATTTTTAGAATGATGAAATGATGATTAGGGAAAAAGGTATAATTATTTTACTGTTATAGTTATGCTACTCATGCTAATGGTGGCCATGCAATGTATAATAATAAAAAATAAGAAACTTTGAAAGAGGAAATTTATAACAACTGAAAGAACACTAACTGGTTTCTAGGCTTGTTTTAAAAGTCTTAATTATAATACCATACCATAATATAATACCATATGGTATTATTAATATATTCTTGAGTTCCAAGATTTGTTTCAAACGAAATATTTCCTACTAGCTGTTTAAGAAATAGTATCAAAAGGAATATTTAATTTCGAATTCATGTTCCCTCAGAAGCAAGAATAATTAATCTTGATAAAATTTAAAAGTATATTTTTATAATAGAGAAAGATACACGATGAAAAATTAATGGGAGTATGGTAGTTTTTGTTTAGTTTTCCCCATATTATGAATTACAGATTATTGTAATAACAATAACAAGAAATCATAGAGCATTGGACATTGAAATTAAATTAGCTACATACTTATTTCCTTTTTATTATATTTCTGTCGTTAATTTATCAATTAAATAAATTATTTTATTATGATTTTTAAATATCTTGAACAAAGAATACAGTCAACGAATATTTTGCAATCTAAATGCATATGTTGTCCTTCAATGTGTTTTTATCTTTTATATGCAAAATAAATATAGAACTTGCAGTGCACATGTTACACTCACTTAACATTTACAGTGCGCTATTTATTTTTAGCAAAAGAGTAAAAATGTTTACGATATTGTTATTGTGTTATAAATTTTTATATCTTGCTACTATAGATGCTAGATGTAAACATTTTATAAAATGTACATTTATTATTATTATGCTCAACTCGTCAATATTATTATAATAAACAAAATTGTATCTCTTGTCCCTATAAAGGTGGAAACCAGTCTTTACAATGGCATCAAACAGGGAATGTTGCTGGAAGTGTGTCACAAGAACAATCCAGACATCTACTGGATAGCAGAGATCACCATGGTCTGCGGACATCTTCTGCGGATCAAGTTCATAGGTGCTGACAATGACTTCTGGTGCGACATATCCACCACCAAGGTCCATCCACTGGGCTGGTGTGGAAAATACGACGAGCTTATAGAACCTCCTGATGAGATTAATGAAAAATATGGAGATACAATCATAGAGATTATGAAAAAAGCCTTATTAGATGGTCAGTCAGTGTCTATTGAGGCTTTAAATAATAAGGGGTTGTCCCCTATAGATAGAATTAAAGTTGGAATGAAAGTGGAGGTGCAGAATGTTATTGATCCATACAGATATTGGATTGCCACGGTAAGTTTTTCAGCATTATAATTATAGCTTCTTTTCATTGCAGTTTTGTCCTTGTAATGTTATCCATCAAGTCAGATACACAATTCGTGCATACTAATTAAATAATTAAATCCTATACAAAGAGTGTAGGTAGAGTCGTTAAAAATAAATCACTTCGTCATCGTCGAATGTTCTCAATCACGAGGAAACATGTGTCAATGCTCTTCAAAAATGTGACATGGACGCAACAAATATGAGACTATCAGTAATCAATGCTGAAACATTTCATTTTGAAATAAAAATTCGTAGAGACTAAGATTTTTATACACGTGACTTGAGATGATAAAACGTGATGATTGCATTAGGAGCAGTTGCCAATGCGCATTGTACGCGAGTAGGTAGTAAAATTTCCAAGTGGTTAATGAAACTATGAATGAACTAACAGTTATATCCTCGTGCGTAGAAGTAGCCGAATATTTATGCGTCTTTGGGTTTTAAGACAGCATTAATAGTCGGCAGTTACTTGAAGTACTTTCCTTATTAAGTATTTTGCAGCACTTTTAACGGAACATAATTTGCGTAATTAGACGAAATAATATTATTATAGAAAAATCTCCAGCTATATCTTATCTATTGGATTACAAGACCTTTAGTCTAAGGATAGGGAAGTAACCTTCTGCTTAACCGTCTGGTATTGACGAGACAAGATTTGATCCCGAGGTGGTCCTATCTATCTTGAATCGCTACAAACCACGGGATTATCTCGGAGCTCTACAAGTTTTGGTTCCACCAAAAGTTCACTACTCGTACTCCTCATGGCCTCGCGGGTTCCTTCAATTTGGCAGCATCTTGAGGCAGTTTTCTTTTATCGATTTTTTAAGGCATAAAAAATATTTAGCATAACTATTGATTGGCAGATCGTTTATATATCCGAATTTGTAACGGCATACTTTTAACATGGCAGAACTTTATTTGGCATAATTGCGATTGTCATATTTAAGCGAAGCTGCGTGTGGCCGCCCAAACCCCGCAGCGCCGGAGCCGCGAGCAAAAAAAATATAGTGTTAATAAATACACTGACTGCGAATTTTCTGCAATATGATGGTTCTGCCTTTTAATTCTATACTAAAATAACAAAATTATGATTTTCGAATTTACGATTAAGTGAGTGTAAGTCAAACAACTTTCTGCGAAATGAAGATTATGCTATGTGTTGTTATGCTAAATAAAATTAGGACGCAAAAAGTTCTGCTTCAAAAGGTAGACTGACCTCGCCATCGGGTACCGTGAGTCCGTAAGAACATGTAGATAACTGCGACTGTGATTTACTCGTCGAGTACCAGTTTTGTAGACACAATTATAGAACAATAGGTTGCGGTCACCGGTGACCGCTTGGTGTTTGACAGTTTAAGAACAAAGGTTCACGACAAAGTTGAAAATCTCAGTTTCTAACACCTTCCATCATATAGATGTTTCATCATATAGATGGTTGGCAGGCCACAACTGTGCGCTTCTCACATAGCTTCCTACCTCGCACAGCAAAACTGTGGAATGATCTGTCGTCGGCGGTATTTCCAAACCGATACGACCTTCAAACCTTTAAAAAAAGAGCGTATTCCTTTTTAAAAGGCCGGCAACGCACCTGTGACTCCTCTGGTGTTGCGGGTGTCCATGGGCGGCGCTGATCGCTTACCATAAGGTGATCCGTCTGCTCGTTTCCATAAAAAAACCAACTTTCAACTAAACCATTCACATAAAACGCTATTAAAATACGTAGAATATTAATTGCGAAATCATTTTCCTACCCTGAAAGGAAGTTTTAAACGGTCCCCGGTCGCTGCGCCTATGAATAGATTGCTCTATCAATTCTGTATGTGGGCAGTACAGTACTCGTGTAATCTACCCAAAGGTCCCTCGTTAGGTACAGACGAGTTATTTTTAATCTGTATACCTTTTAAAGGATATTTTATAAAACTATATAGGCGCTAGGTAGCTAGATAGGTGCCTAACAGTGGCAAATTACAGGGTGGCACTGTCAAGGCGGAAAAATGCCACGGGCCTCCAGCTGGAAGACCCTCGTTCAGAGGTTTTCACCTGGATTTCTCTGTTTTTTATTGGGTACGGGGGCGATGAAATATCCACCGGGCCCGAAGGGTATAGTTCCGCCACTGGTTCCGCTGTGACCGCCTATATTTCTGAAGGAATAAAGGCTGAAATACGTTACTGATCTCAGTCTAAAATCTTTACATTATTTAAGACAGACTATTTGAGATTTACACAGTTTCAATACCTGATAACCGCCACTAGATGACTAGACAACAAAATAATACATGTGGCCCATCATGTGGTATATAGTATTAAACGTTTATGACGTGGACCTTTCACTTCAGATGCATGGTTACCTATATAAGACACGAAACATATTTGTAATATTTGCGACCTTTCCTTGGGCTATCCCAGTCCTCGTATAAGTAGGTATGTCTTATAAATCTGTATAAAAATAAAGAAAACACGAGTATTTTTAACAAAACATCCGTATTAAAAGTTCCAAGACGATTTCCTTAACCTTAAAGTAACGGCACAGTTTCATCTCAATTCTCTTAGTTTAAAATCAATGCTTTTATGACGTAACGTGCTTATTAAGTGAGTATTAACTAATTTATTGCAATAGACCAACCGAGCTTTAAATGGATAGTAAACCACCAATTCTGAGCTTACGAAAGCTAGCCAGTTACTTAGGCAATAACTTAGCTAAGATACTGTTTTTTTATTGTTGAGGCTAACAAAAAAGGTTAAACTGTAACTGCTCCGATGATTTTCAATATTAATTCTTCAATTAATAATTAGATACGTAATGTAAAGCTAGGGAGTTACATTTTTATTCACACAGAAAATCTATAGAACTTGTAGCTCAATAAGAGAGATTATGGAATCTCTGCAGAGTAATTATGGAAATCTAAATTGAATACCTACGTGTTAGTCCTAGGCTATAATTTTTAGGGAAAGTTCTAGTTCATCTGTATTCTCGTAAAAACCTTAAAAAACAAAGCGAGATCTTCAGATTTCTTCAGTGAATAAGTGAAAGTTACGTCTTGCAAGACGTGCCTACGAAGGTGACCTCTGGCTATAAAGTGGGTCGTAGTAGCGACAAACTATAAATAAATATATTTTATGGCTTCAATTGAAATGTTAGGAATAAAACGCAATTATCTTACCATTAAACATAAAAAAAATTCACACAGACAGAAACTTCAAACTACATAGCACTATTTGTGAGTGTTAGTGAGTGAGGTTACCGGAGGTCCAATAGGCATGGCGACTATTTTTTAATTTTTTGTCCGTCTTTTAGATATTTTAAAAATCTTCGATATCTACGTATTTTTTCTTTTTTCTCGTATCCAAAAAAAACATGTAGATATTTTGAGTTAAAATGACGCGTGACGTCACAATTAGGTACGATTTCTCCGTAAGTGTGACGTCAACACCCCGCACTCCCTAACTTTAATGCGGAATAACTACGTATTCTTCTGTTAATTTGATAAAACAAAAAATACATGTCTGATATTTTCGTGCGATCTTAATGACGGACTAATTACTTTTTTGATTTTTTTACCCTGTCGACACGCCTATTACCTTCCCCTTCCCCAATCTCCCCAATCCCTGAATCCCCAACGATCCTCAAACTCCTAATCCCCAAAAAGCCGGTGAAGCACTTGTAACGCCTCTGGTGTTCCAGGTGTCCATGGGCGACGCCGATTGCTTACCATCAGGTGATCCGTCTGCTCGTTTACTGGCTTGTGGCATAAAAAAAAACTATTTACTATAGTCCTTACCTACAAAAATGGACTTCTTCAGTTTCCATTACATTCGTGTGGTGCGTATGAAGTTTACCCCGCAGACTGCACCTGGCCCTTTGCAATCTAAAGAAGTAGGGAGTTACTAGCCATCTTAGAATGGAAGTCAATGGGAAAGACTTTCGATTCGATTCAATGGCAAGAAAGGGAAAGAAATAGAAATGGGGAAGTTCAGCAATCAGTAGTATCTAAAGTCTGAACATGTAATGGCTGATACGATGATGTGTCATTGTGGGGCTTAGTGTCGCCGTTAGACACGACGACATGGATCATTTTATTAAAGTGCTAATTTTCACAGGTTTGTGAGAACGTCGGCGGTCGTCTGCTAGTCCGATACGACGGCGCTGATGATGATCTGACGCAGTTCTGGATCTTCTTCTCCAACCCTCGACTGAGTAGCTTCGGCTTCGTTACCAATAAGGTGAGTTTAAAACGGTTTCACTCTATAGGAGAACGGGTGTAATACTTTATGAACATCCACATTTGCTGTAAGTCACAATTTTGAACTCTGTGCTCGCGACACATAAACTCTTGCTCATTTGAAACTTGTGTAACTTTTCTTTTATCTAAACTTGAAATAAACACTCCTTATACGTATAAGTAAAAGAAATATCTGAAGTAATTTAACTATTGGATCCTTTGAATTCAACGTTTCGAATTACCTATTCCTGTAAAAAACATAATTAATGTTGCTCTATCAATTTTATTGTAGATGTGTTATTGAGTTGGAACTATATTCATATGGCTAACTAGACTAAAACATAGTTGACGTATACTGTATGTTAATTCCCTATTTACGTAATATTGTTAAACTTCAAAGCATCTAAGTAGATACCTTTAATGATATTATAGAACTCGTACATGATTCCTTTATAAAGCGATCCTGTTTCACGAGTTTTATATTTAGAAAGCGATCAATAAAATGATGTCTTCAACAAGTTCGCCCCCGCTTGCCTCCGTTTGGACTCAATTCTGCGTATTTTGGTCCAGTATCCAATGGGAGATGGTGTATTAATTTATCAACACGTACTTACATGTGTAGGTACGTAATATTGAAACTTATCTGGGTTTCCCGAAATCATGATTCAACAAAGAATATTCTGGAAAACCCGTTCACCTTCCCCCAATTACTTATGACCTTTGTACCTACCTACCTATGTCTGAAGTTCTGAACACGATCTTTATAGACGAAAAAGGAACTTTTTGTTAATGTTTTTCCCTTTTTTTGTTTTTATTCTTTCCGTAGATCTAGTAACATTAATATTCATTGCAATTTCAACATAACACCCCCTATTACATGGGACTCATAACACAAATAGTGAAAAGTGGGTGTTACTTCTGTGTGCACCTCTGCCTACCCCTTCGGGGATAAAAGGCGTGATGTTATGTTATGTTCAACATAATTATGTTGAACATAACGGCACTTAATGCCACTGTACAATGTAACACCTACTTTTCACTATTTAAGTTATACAATTTTGATTAGTGAAATTCAGGGATTTTTTTTTATTTTTATTATTTTTATCCCACTAAGCTACACATGGATTGTTATGCTTTCAGGCTTCATTACGCGTGATATGGTTTTAGAAAACGCAAAACGAAGGTTTAATTAGAAGCTTAATCATGACTCATACGTAACCAGCCTTTCAATAAAAAAAATATTGAGCGCCATGTCTGTGACTCTACGTGAATACTAAACAAAGTATTTCATATAACATTTAGTATTACCGACTTTCAGGTCGTCTGCGCTTAGCCTAGATTGTGCGATGTAATTTTAGCTCAATCAAAACGCCATTGTTACATTATTTATCAATATACTGTGTAGTATGTGGGTCAGTGGCTAGGAACCGTAATAAATACTCGTCACTGTATTAAACTGATCGGTTTTGTTGACCTCGATACTAATAGGAGTCTTTAATGTGTTCATAATTGGTCAAGTAAATTGTTCTATCAGATATTTGAAGGTTGTTAACTTTGTTACTAAAAAGATCCCTATTTGCGTTTCAGTTGTCATGTAAAAATTGACTTCTTCGAAGTTTCGATTGGATTCATCTTTATCGATGCATAGGTGTTTTTTTTTTAAATTCGACTGTTGAAAAAGTTCATGGTTGCACATTAAAAGTTTGTCTTTGAGATCAATTTACGATCTCAAAATTAGCGGTGACCTAATTTTAAATAGGACTTTTTATTCTAGGGGGACTTTTTGAGACGCTGCTGATTAAACCTTTTAAATAGCTAGGCGAACATAGGTATAACGACCGTTGCATCGACCATTGTTTTTGTCTCTGCATCACCCAAAGGTCTGGTTGGAGGAGAATGCCCTAGGCATTAAGCCCACCTTGTACATTAGAGTGTGCATGAAGTCTTTTAAAATAAAAAAAATAACGTGCAACCCACCATAACCATAGCATATTTTGTATTTACAGGGTTCTCCGTGGCAATTCAAATATCCGGGTAAAGTCAATAAATTCTCGTGCAAGAACAAGTTGAGTACACAACTGCGGCAGAGCGCTGAGGAGGCGATCTCAGAACCTACGCCAGCCGACTTGTTCCAAGTAAGTTCTATCTATCTATTGGATTTTCTACGTCCATTATCTCAATTATTCAAGTGCACCATTGATGCAGTGATAGACTGATTTAGCGTTTTAACGTGTCCAATGCGGGTTCCCATTATACATCCACGAGAAGGGAAAAAAATTTGTGTGAGGTAACGTTTCCATTTAATACACTGGTAAAATGTTTATGTTTATAAGTATTTTGCAGTTACCTCAGAAGATGGAGAGAATCTAGAGATATCTACATTATGATCGGTTGACGTAAAACGAAATGGGTTAAAAAGCTCCATACTACTCTCATCTGATTCTTGTCTTCATAATTTAGACACCGATAAAAATAGAAATAACAATAATAGCCCATGTTTTGCGATTTAAAAAGTCACTAACCAGGGACCTTGGTCTAATAACACAATGTGTGTATAATTATGAATCTGCTTATTTTTATCATTCCGATTACTAGCTTCTGTGTAACCGTGACGGTTGTGTAGAACGGTAAATAAAGATATACACACACATATGACACTAGGTAATTAACTTATCTGTAGGCACACAAAATACTAGTAAATATTTATTTATATAAACATTTCTCTAGTTTGCCTTCCTTTTATTCTTCGAAGGGAATATTATCTCAATAACCTGGCTATTTTTTGTTTTGTAACGTTAGGTGTTAGAAGTCGGGCTTTTACTGTTAATTTCTAAAATAGAATCTATACTAATATTATAAAGAGGAAAGATTTGTACCTATTTTTGTATGTTTCTAATGAATAGGCTCAAAAAGTACTGGGCCGATTTAAAAAATTATTTCACCAACAGAATGCTACATTCTTCCAATTTGACATAGGCTACATTTCATTTTAAAAAAACTTAGGTATCTTTGGTAAAATTTGAACAATGTAACCGAAGGTGTAGAAAAATCAGTCTTAAAATGTCTTTCGTCGAATGCGCTGCCGAAACTATTAGCGATAGAACAAAATAATGTACAACAATATTGAAGAACATCATAATGTCTACAAAAAACTCCGCGGTAGCATATGTCCAACTATTGTAGTTATGTCAATACAACAATTCAAATTTCTAAAAAATTAATAATTGTCTACCCCCTGTGTAGCCGGGACGGGCTGCTAGTAAGAAATAAAGACGTTGTTGGTCAGCAAATAGCCTTTTATAATGCATTACAAAAAGCAAATTGAATAGGTACTTGTTACTGTAAACTAATAATTATTGAATCACTCAGTGTATGTTAGTAATCAATAAGCGGAATTAAGGCTTCGTTGATGTTATTATATGGAAGCGAACTTAGAAGCGAATCAATATCAAACGATGCAAAATTTCATGAAAGCAGTTTTTCCCGCGACAATCACTATAATAATCTTCCATCCTTTATGTTTTGAGCTATGCATGGTAGATGGTAGAGGTTCGTTTGTTTTGTTTGAAAACATCGCATGTTATTTCCCCACCAGTGATGTGAATCGAGGGAAATGTTCTAAATAACGTGCCGTTTGTTTGTCTTCAATATATCAACGGGCGTGTATTGCGCCACATATAACTGGAACTGAGTTATTTCAATCTTGTCTCATATAGCCTGTATGATGTGATGGTATTTTAAGTTACGAACGATGATTGTAAATGCATTACAAACAATGATCTCTTCTTCTCTTCAATCTTAAGCCCCTCCCCTCCCCTAGAGCATGTTTTTTCCAACTTTGTCTCAAAATCACGTATTATTGTCCACAGCCAAACCAGAACCTGGAGTCTCACAACTTCGTGAGTGGTATGAAGGTAGAAGCTTTAAGTCCACAAGACATGAGGACCATCCGTCCCGCGACTGTTACCAAAGTGTTCAATAATTTGCACTTCCTTGTAGTCATCGATGACCATGTAGAAGATTACGAGGACTCTAAGATGGCCTGGCTCTGCGACTCTATGCACCCATACATATACCCCATAGGGTGGGCACAGAAAAATGGTTTCACTTTCAAGAATCCCAAAATCTGGAAAGAAGGACCATTTGACTGGGACGAATATCTGACAATGACGTCATCAGTGCCAGCGCCAGACTACTGCTTCGGGAACAAAGTGCCGCTCGAAGGCATTGAAGTCAATATGAAATTAGAGGCTGTTAACCCACAGAATCATGAAGAAATTCACGTAGCAAATGTAGATAGTATTGTAGAACACATGCTCTGCGTGGAGCTCCTGCCTATCGGGGAGAAGTACTGGTATGCTCAAGACAGTGACTTGTTATTCCCAGTCGGATGGTGCGATAGCAATGACTACGCTCTACACATTCCCGATACTACGATAGAAAAGGAGCAACCAAAGCCAGTGGAAGAGAGAACGGTCAAAGAGGACATGAAGTGTTCAGATGAATGGTGCGATAGGATTTTCTTTAACTACAAATGTTATTCGGGACCATCGATTAGTAGAAACAAATTGTCTCAGTTGCCAAAACACGTGGGTCCTGGGCCTTTGTCTTTGGTACTTAAGGAGGTGCTAAATAAAATAATCTCGGCATCATACAAGCCTGCCAAGTTGCTCAAGGATTGGGAGACTGAGGGGCCGCCTGAAGAGGGCATGCGGCTCGAAATGTTAAGGGCAAAGTGAGTATCATAATGTAATCAACCCTGTCATTCCATCTCAGAGTACTTTTTTATCATTCTCTTCTGATAATAATTTGCAATAATCTAATGTTATTATTTGATCGGTAACAGGCTGAAGTCGAGTACGTACCACGCGTACGTGCCGATAGCGCGGTCGGCGACGCAAGTGTCCGGGTTCTGCCGCGAGGTGTGCGTGAAGCTGCAGGCCTGCCCGTGTCTATTCGGCCCCGACGAGCACGCGGAGGCCTGTCCCAACGACTGCCAACGTGTTGACAAATCCACCTTCCGTAAGTAACCATGCTATTCTTTTTTGGCCTTACAGTATCGATGAACTGTTATTACTTTACCCCAAATTTACAAAAATGTACCACCTCTGTAATCATTAATGACACCGTCTGTAATATAAACATTATAATTACAGATCATAACACAGAACGTCGGGGCAGACCAAAAGGCAGTCTCAACGGAAAGAGGAAAAAGAAGAAGGCTGCACCAGAGAAGAAGGAGAAGGAGCAGCAACCGTCGCAGGAGTCGGAGAGCAACAAGGATGGAGAGTCCGTGGAGAGCGAACACAGCGCCGGCTCCACGCCGCCGTCCGAGCCGGGCACGCGGCCCAACTCGCGCACCGCCTCGCGCCACAACTCGCGCCACAACTCGCGCCACAACTCTCCCGACAGCGCCGACTACAAGCGCAGCCAGCGCAGGAAGCGCGAGCCCAAGCACAACTACCCCAAGCTGGAGATGAAGACGCGCGGCGCCAAACTACCCAACTTCGCCCTGCAAATGAAGGAAGCCCACTGGAACAAAAAGGACGTGGAAACAATATACAACAACACATGCGTCAAAAAACAGACCTCGCAAGACAGCGACACTGAGAATGAGACGAACGAAAGTAGTTCCAATTCTAGAGATGCCAAAAATATTTCAGACGTATCGGACTCAGAGGAACCAGAACTGAAAAAGTTGAAATTCAACACTTACGATCCTCTGCCGTCCGATAATAAGATGTTCGAAAAAGATATGGCGATGTCTTGGATGAAGGGTAAACTGAAGCTATCCCCGAACCCACTGGATTGGTCAGTCGACGACGTTTACGCTTACTTAAGTAGCACTGACGATTGTAAACTTATTGCAGACAAAATGAAACAGGAGGAAATAGACGGCCAAGCATTCGTTATGTTAGATCTGCCGGTTATCAGGGAGTTTTTGCACATGAAGAAAGAATTTGCACTACAACTTAGTAAACACATAGCCATGATGAGGTGGTATATAATCAATTTTGAAGAATGTGGTGAATCGTGATTTTGTTCCTTGTTCTATTCTTTGTCTAGTCCACAATAAAGTATTGTTGAATATTAACAATGCATTTATTTAATCAAAAACATAAAACAGCGACTTCAAGTCGCTTTACGGAATTTTCTGCACAAAAAATTACAGAGCTTAGTTATAAAGGATTTTTCAGTGTCACGGTCGTGGGAAAAGTCCTCATTAAGATGTATATTCTTCTTCGCGTAGGAAACTTTGACGGGTATTTCTCTATCCGGCACGTTTGGGTCTTGTGCCTGGCGCTCCACGTACTTCTCCAGCTCCATCTTTTTAGCTTTGAGTCTTTCCATGTTATCTGCAGACGCAACGTGTTTACCTTCGTTTAGCATTTTCAACGGCTCTTTTATATTGATTTCAGATAACAGATTTCGATCATTCATTTTAATTTCTACGCAAGGACTTCCGCTTAGAAGATAAATGTTGAAGATCTCTTCCTTAGTTGGAGGAGCTTTCGCCTTTGATGTATTGTCATCAAAGGTAGAGTCTGTAAGATAGTTGTCATTTTTGTAAGATTCAATTACCGATTGCAAATTTTCGGTTGTTGAAATAGTCATATCGTTACTTGATGTATCGTCAAAGCTGCTAACATTTGTCTCCTTGTCTCTAAGTGTCATAGGCGGCGGCGGCAGCGGCAGCGGCAGCGGCAGCGGCAGCGGCAGCGGTGGCGGTATATCATTACTATTCTTGGTCTCTGTTGAAATGACTGTTTCTGAAGACATTATGTGTTGAATCATGTCTTTAATGAACTCTTCCATATCAGCCACTGCGTCCTCTTTATTCTTTGCGAGAATTTCGTTAAATCTTTTTTTATAAATTTCGAAATCGCGCATATTAGCGTAGAAATTATCAAAAATCTCTTGGACGGTCGTTCTGAAAAACTTAATATTAGACTCCAAGCTACCGACGGAGTTATCATCCGTTTGAAGCTCTTGTGATATATTCCTGTATATTTTAATCTCTAATTTGTCAAGTTCTGAATTTGTTAATGATTTGTTGCGTACTGTTGTTGTAACCTCTTCATAACTAGAATCTTTTACAGGTACCTCATCGTGTTCATATTTCTTATAGTATTCTCCAAGGCTACTAAAGGTGACGTGTGTCTCTCGAGAGCTGTTCGGTCTTACGATGATTTCTTGCGGAACATTGACTTCTGATTTGCATAAGGATTCTTTATGTGCTGAATCTTTGGACCCTTTTGATATGTAGAAGCTATGCCTTGTTCTTAGGTTATGATGAGGTTGATCGCCTGGGAAATTAAAAAGTAGGTACATATTTTAATGTAAACACAAAATTCTCGTAACATCTGGGGGTGCACGTACACGGGTGCTCCTGATAGACAAGCCATTACGGTTTTTGAAAATTAGGTATTGTTGCGGCACGGAGTTAGATGGATATTTTTTCTGTCTTCCATGGCAATGCAAGCAATAAAAAATGAGAAATCCTTACCCACATCCATGGTTCCGTATCTGTAGATGTTATAAGATCTAGGATTAAATAGATAGGTACGCGAAGAGAATATTACTTTAGTCTCTGAAAACTTTTAAGCAATAACACTTCATAGATTTTACATCCAAATTACAAATCTAAAAGTCAAAAAAGCACCACGATCATTTTTGAAAATTTCTGTAACTGACTACATTTAGCGTCAGATTTGATTGAAAATTCATGGCTACCCAGTGTTTTATTCTTTTTGATAAATCCAATAAAATTCTTAAGAAAAATTAAGTTCCTTATTCAAAATTTGCATGTTTATATACCTTCTCCAAAGAGTTAAACTTAGATATAATTTCTTGACTCATCATCATCAACCAAAACTAGAAGACGTTAACTGCTAAACAAGTAACCTAAAGGTCCTCTTTCAAGTCAAGGAGTTAATCCAAATCCCCATGTATGGTACACGAAACGACTGAAAGATCACAGTTAGGTCGAGTTAAGTAGGTGTTCCACTGGTTATAACATCGAGGAGTCGAGGAAGTAAGACAAAATTAAAGCTTACCTACCTGTACCTACACTACACTTATACAGAGGTACCTTAGGTGCTTCTGGCCTGGTGGCACAGAATAATCCTTCCATTTGTGATAGTATTT
The DNA here is from genome assembly GCA_038387885.1 of Spodoptera picta. Lineage (NCBI taxonomy): Eukaryota > Metazoa > Arthropoda > Insecta > Lepidoptera > Noctuidae > Spodoptera > Spodoptera picta. The sequence continues at coordinate 221,275 of JAZHFQ010000329.1, forward strand.
ATTTCATAAATGAAAAATATTTGGAATAAACGCAAAATATAATTCCTACACATTTTAATTCCTTATACTTACTTTAGTATTTTTAAATTTGTCTAAATAATTTCTACTGTAAGGAAATTGGGCTGGCCGTTTTTGTACTGTATCTAGAATCGGGTTTAGATACTTTTAGAGACTTTCAAGATATAGTTTTTCTAAATTCCATGTAGGTGGAAAGCTAAAGTAATGAAATAACTATATTAACATTATTTTATTTTTTCTACAGATCCAATAGGAATAGTAAATTGCACTGGTAGACGAATGCCAATAATATTTGAAAATGACATTTCTAAACGACTGCGTTCAACATTCCTTCATTTGTCTATGATTAAAAAAAGAAAGAATGAGTTAAAAATATAGTTTTGCGGTAAGTGCAAAAGAGATAGCACGTAAAACGGCCATGGCTAAGGAATAGAGTCCTTGTCTATGCCAAGCCATTGAACCGTCAAGTGCTGAACGAACGAACGACAGCGAATCTCAGAGGCCCCGCCTTTATATCCGTAATTTTATTATTTCAGTTGGTTTTCGCGATGATATTATTATAAAAACGGACATTTAGGTAATAATTAACACTAGTTAAAATATATATATGTTTTTTATGTTAAGATTTAATCCAGTTTCCATTATTGGAATGTAATTATTGATTTGCCGTGTACGGCAACAAATAGTGAGTTTGTGCGGGATATCTAGCGTTAGCCCGTTGTGAAACTGTGTAATCATAAGGGCTAAGGGAATTGCGGTACTTTTTGAGTTTGCGTAATTACTTTTTGTGTTTTATGAGGTCAACAATTTAGTGTATTTGATGTTGCTATTTTTAGTGGGTGTTGTCATTGTGGTCCAAGCTTTATTCGGGTTAGGTCATCGAGTGCGGTGAACATGTGTGCCGGAGAAATTTGTCTAAATAAGTTTTAAAGTGGTTTATTTGATTTTTTATTAGATACACAAGTTCTACGAAGTAGGAGACCTGTAAAGATGGGTACAACAAAAGTACTGTGTTTCATCGCGTTAATATCATGTGCGGCGGCGTTATGTGAGTATTATTTACATTGTTATTAATGTTTATTGTCTTTTCTATATGGATTTCAATTGGTTATTGAGTTGTAACCTGTAGTTCATTCAACTTTTTCTTAGTTGCACCATCCCCATATAATTTAATTATGAGACAAGACTGGTTGATTTAGAACAACTGCAGCCCTTCACTTAACCGTTATAAATGATTTTACTATTTTTAACAAACATAACATAACATCACGCCTTTTTATCCCCGAAGGGGTAGGCAGAGGTGCACATTACGGCACTTAATGCCACTGTACAATGTAACACCCACTTTTCACTATTTATGTTATGAGTCCCATGTAATAGGGGGTGAGCCTATTGCCATAACTATTTTTAACTAAATAATATTGAGTAATTATTCGAGTTCGGGTTCGATTCCCGGGTCGGGCAAAGTATTACTGGGATCTTCAAAAAATTCCTAGTAGTAGCACGGAGTCTGGAATTGTGCCCGGTATATGGCAATAGGCTCACCCCCTATTACATGGGACTCATAACATAAATAGTGAAAAGTGGGTGTTACATTGTACAGTGGCATAATGTACACCTCTGCCTACCCCTTCGGGGATAAAAGGCGTGATGTTATGTATGTATGTATGTAATATTGAGTAAATTGTATTCAAAATACACATAACTCTTTTGTTATGCTTATACAAGTGTGTTACAAATCATTAAAATATTCAATTTAATTATTACTTTAAGTACAAGAAATTGTTTCCATAAGTGTCAATCAGAAATCCCTCAAACTCCCCCATTTTTATTTATTAGCCTAGAGCCACATAAAAAAAACTAAAGCATTGGTCCTCCGTGGAATTCCTTGATGACTTAAATGGTGTCATTCATTACTCAGTAGAATCATAATCATATCTTAATTTATCATGCCAGATTTGTAATTGACAACATTGTTTTGTCCTTGCTCAGGCCGTGATCAAGATTTTGATGTCATAGATTGAATTTAGCACTGTTCTACCCACCTTTTAGTGTGCCCGCTAAAATAGATTATAATAGCTATTATGTTTTGTGTAAGGAATGGTGTGAATATTCAGTTTTCAGGGTATCCATACTCATACATAATTTTTATAGTCAAATCTTTATAGCGAAATGTTGGCATTCCCTGTCTGCATACTCATATTTAAAAATAAAAGCAATGATCATGTTAATTTATCTGAAATTCTCTTCGAAAATATGCACGTATTCTTGCTTGCGTATTTCTAATATTGTGATTGTTAATTTGTTGTTTTCTTACTGCATTTTAATAAACAATATTAACTATACACCTTAACAAAAATAATCCCGGGTCAGGCAAAGTATTACTGGATTAAAAAAATTCTCAGTAGTAGCACAGAGTCTGGAAATGTGCCCGGTATATGACAATAGGCTCATCCCCTATAACATGGGACTCATAACTTAAATAGTGAAAAGTGGGTGTTACTTCTGTGTGCACCTCTGCCTACCCCTTCAGGGATAAAAGGCGTGATGTTATGTTAAAAATAAATTTAATATTCATAAATGTTTCAATTTCTCAATGAAATATGTAAAAAAAAAATGTATTATCATTAAAACAACATAAGTAAACCTCAGTTTAGATCTTATAAGTCTAGCCATAATAACATCTAATTGGAAATGCAGAAACTATAAAACTAATAGCTAGTATAGTTCCCAATGTCGGAATCACCTTGGCCATGCTAAATACTTTGATGTGTACAATACAAAGAATATTTACAAGTAATTGTATGCAAAGATTCACTTTGAAATTTACATAATATTACATTTTCTATGTATTGTTGATGTATTGTCCATACAGGCCATACTATTGGCACTGAGGTCCACTATCAAAGATTGGCAGGGAGTGTATAGGGCAGACACTAGTGCCAACTAGATCATAATGCAATGCACATACCTTCCCTGTTGCAATTGACCAATATATATATTCTTTCATTTGTTTTTAATGTCATTGTTTTAGGATTACACACTAGGATTTTCTCCTGTGTCGTGGGTGCGTTTACATACATACAAGTTCACATACACATGACACCCAGACCCGAAACAACAATTTGTGGATCACACAAAGTGTTGTTCGGTGCGGGAATCCAACCCGCGACACGTTGCACGGCAGCCGGTTGTCCAGCCACCGCACCAACCGTGCAGTCGAGTATTTATGTTATGAGTCCCATGTAATAGGGGATGAGCCTATTGCCATATACCGGGCACATTTCCAGACTCTGTGCTAAGTACTGGTGAAATGAAAAAATATATCCCAGTAATACTTTGCCCAACCCGGGAATCGAACCCGAGACCCATTGCCCAGTAGTCGTACTTGCGACCAATCGGTTAACGAGGCAGGTAGTTAAATGTCTAATAATTATTGTGAGACATACTAAATTAATTAAACATAATATTAATAGTTTTTATTAATTTAATTAGTTAAAATGTTAAAATTAAAAGAATACTTTGGTGCATAAGTATTACAATATAATTAATTTGAAAAAGATGAATAAATGCCTAACCAACACACATAAGTAGAAACAGTATTAGTTACATCAATCAGATCTAAAGGGATAATAAATCTTTATTCTAAATTCAGATGCAAGGATGCTATTGGTAAACTAAATTTACTTGACCGGAGACCTATACTAAGCAGGTGCACTTACGTCCTAATCAACAGATGCAATATTGAATATTCCCTAGATTTAACAAAAAAAATATGCGAGTTAATTATCTTATTTTTACGCCATGATTGTATTATGATGCATACATTACACATATAAATAAAATATCATTATTCATTTCACATTATGCACTCATATAACACGTCATAACATATTCGTTTTGTTGGCAGTGACGTCACCGCCGAAGATCGTGAAGCAGCCGACACAAGAGGAGATTCTGTTCCAAGTCGCGCAGCCCGGCGAGGTGGACAAACCGTTCATCATTGAATGCGAGGCTGAAGGCGAACCGGCTCCTAAGTACGTCACCTTGTTTTACTATTACTATCATAGTTGGGTTGGGTATTAGGTCATCCGACTTTGTATTCGAGTTGTTTAGTACTAAATCAGGTCTATAAAGTCGGATCTTACGAGTGTAACGTTCGGATAGGCAGTGCTGAAGGTAAAGAGATAAGAGATTACACAAAGAGTCGTCAGAACTAGAGCAATTCGACAGTTACAGGTGAATAACAAAATGCGAAAGAGTTCAATCCTTCTGTTGGTGTCATCCTCGCTACTTAAAATCTGTATCATGTAATCTATGAGATACAGTACCTATTTGATTAACCATCACTCCTTCTAATAGTGAACATGACTTGCACGCAACATCACGTCCATTTATTTCGTTCACACACACACAGCTGAATATTGTATTTGGTACGTGAAAACTTGCACCAGTCAGTGTGACAAGTGAAATACCGTTTTAATCTATCATTACGTCCGGTTGTCGTGAGTGGACAAAGAAAAATAATGCTTTCTTCATTCATTCTGTAAATGAAGTATGTTACTTTGTGTATCGGTGCTCAAGTGGCGCCGGCGCCGTTCCTATAGGATGGCAAACAAACATGTGGTTATTGCAATTGCAATGATTCACACGTTCATTGTGTTGTATTCGCGCAGAATTGAGTAATTCACTTATCTGTATTTATTTTTCTTGGAAACTACACTTTAATTCTGAAAAAAGATTTAATATAAATAATAGAATTAGAAGTAAGGACACTCGGTGATTCTATTTATTTCTTTGTTATTATTTTATTAAACATATTACTTAGTTTGCTGTAAAATGTAATATTTTAATTCAGACTGTCCAAAGTACAGAAATCCTTTATGGGGTTAGGTATTAAATGCTATAATAAAATACCAAATAGCATACTAGATCTCAATGAAAGTAAATTTAAAACATATATTAAGCGCGAATTATGTAATCAAGCTTACTACACACTGACAGATTATCTTGAAGATAAGAATGCTTGGCAGCATGTTGGTTCGGCTCCACTGGACAATACTCAAATGTAGTCAGTAGTTAAATTCCAATAGTAGGTAATATAGAGGTAATACATAATTTAATACTTTAATTCTAATGTAGACAATCTAGTTTCCTTATGGCATCGAGCATTTCTTTCTTCATTGAAACAAAGAGTTTCCTTTTTCTTGTATAAAAGCGCTATTTCTATGGATTGTCAGTATGCATATGTGAGCACCATGTTAGACTTAAGATTTTTATGAGTAACGAATGGAGTTTCTTGCTCGTTCTTCTCCATTCGAATCTACGTTTTGGAATGAGCACCTAGCTTCACCTAATTTCACTGACGGACTGACTGACAGACTATTATTTATTTTGTATTTCTTGACGTTTCAAAGGTACCAAACTATGGTTTAATTGAACTAAATGCTTTGACTTTGACTTTACCCGTTCCGAACCGATTCAGATAGGCAGAGGTGTATAATAATATAATAATTTACCGTGTTATGAATGACAGATGACGAACGTTTAACATTTCATTAATTCCTCAATGGAAGTGAACATAGCGTGCAAAATATGTTATTTATGATGCCGTGTGGTTTAGCCGTGTATTTAGTATTTACCTGGTTATTAGAGGAAAAAAGGATTTTAAAAGTATTTTGTTAAATAACAGAACAATTTCATCGTTCGATAACACTGAACATTTTGATTTCATCAATTTCATGCGGATTACGAAATTGATTGATTGTTAGAGTTACTATTAAGTTCTGAATTGTTTAATATTGTAAGTAGATTAAACAAATCGTAGTTACGAAGCTCGGAAAAAGCTCTGCTGCAGTGGAAAAACCAATGAGACAGACTCACACACGTCCCTACCTATCTCAGAAAAACCTTTTATTTCCTAATCTGAGTTTATCTGAGAACAAGTTGGTAAAAACAACATGACCCCCTTTCTGATCTGCATTACAAAGGGACACTAGATATTCATAATCGCAATCGAAATTCGAAATGCAAGTCTAAGCGTCCGCACAAGGCTACAAGCACTAACCTGGATTTCCCAAGGGAAGTAGCCTTAGATCTTAAATGCTATAGTGCACACATAACCTTAAAATGATTCAAGCTTCCTGTTTCTATACTCATCCGCTGCACTGTGATCGAGTGACGAACAAATTGACTCACGTTTTTTGTTGTAATATTTATTTTTATCTTTTATAGTTAATACCGTTTATGAACATTATTAGATAGTTAGTCTGTTTATTATTCGACCTTGTAGTGTTCATTTAGTATTGACTGAATCTTTACATATCAGTAGTTTCTGCCAACGGCTTGACCCGCGGTGCCGTGAGATAAAAAAGTAGCCTGTGTTATTCCAGAATATAATCTACTCCTGTTCGAAATTTCATCTTAATCCCTTCAGCCATTTTGACACGAAGGACACAAACAAACATACAACATACTTTGGCATTTATAATAATAGTAGGAAGTAGTATTTGTCACTTGAAACTGAAACTTTAGGATACGATATTTAGGTTCGATGTCTATCGATACATTGAGTGCTATTGTTATAATAATACTATCAGACCCGGCAAACTCCGTACCGCCTAAAATTTTTTTAAACCTTCCCTGCACTTCCACGAACATTTCAAGATCAAAATTAGCCAAATCGGTTCAACCGTTCTCGAGTTTTAGCGAGACTAACGAACGGATATTCATTTTTATTTATAAATCACGAAAAGCAGCCCGTCGGCCCAAAAAGTGTAAAAAAAAATTAAAAAAAGAAAAATAATCATCATTAGCTGCTGTCTTTATTTAATCTTAATTTTATCTCTAAGAGACTATACCTGTTGTTTTAACTTCTTTAGGATATTGAATTTGTATTCCGAAGAGATAATTATGCAACAGTTTGTAGACTCTATTGTAACAGTAAACAGCGTACTTAGTTTCTACATTAAATATACGTAACTTTATGAAAATCGAGACACTAGACGTTAAATCCTTTTAAATGCTCAGCAGGGCTTAAATCACTTCCTTGTCTTCAGCTCTGTACAGTGTACTTAAACAGAAGCACTAAGTGGTAACTAAGTACTGAAAGGGCGATGGAATCAATTTACCTATCGCCTTACCTCTTAACGTCATGAAATGTCGGGGCGCTGAAGTTTCAGCTGTCATTTAAAAAGTGAAAACCAAAATCAAATAGTTTTATCACGAATTTATAAAGAAATTGCCTATATTGATTTTAAATCTTAAAACTAAACTACAGAATAACATTTTACCCAACCTAAGAAACGGAGTCGGGACATCTCACGTTTATCCTGTAACAGTCATAATAATTAGAATTGGAAACTGATGTGTCAGTGGCTATCTACGAAACTGCTGGGCCGACCGAATCGATAGCACCTTTTTTTACTACGGACTTGATACTTCATTATTACTTTGCACTACATTAGCTCCAATTTAATACATCAGTACATTACCTCTCCATATAAAATTATAAGAAGAGTTATTATGATTGTGGCGAAGGAAATCAATGACCCGCGGCAGATAACGGTGAAGTAATGATTATAGTCTTCATATCAATTAACTTGACTTGCTCTCAACGCGACTTGACCTCGAAAGTTACTCTGCTTTTTATTTTACATCCATTTAATATTAAAAGTTTTGTATGGAACAACCATTGAACACTGTTTCATGTCAAAAATTTTACTTTGTAATGACACGAAAATGATAGATTCGAACGTGTCGAAGTTTGTGATTAAACAAAGGTGCTTAGCGATAGAATGCAGGGAAAGAAAGCTTTAGGAAGAGCTAGCTTGAAAAAAAACGACTATAAACGTTTCAATTCAGCGATTGAAAAGTAAGTGGTGTATTCATAGCCGTGAACATATATATGTAGTACTAACTGACCCGGCAAACTTCGTACCGCCTCAAAAATGTCTCTTCTCACATTTTAAACCTTCCCTGGACTTCCATGAACATTTCAAAACCAAAATAAGCCAAATCAGTTCAGCTATTTTCTAGTTTTAGAGAGACTTACAAACGACGTCCAACAACCAGACAATAAAAAGAAATGTAGTAATAAATCCGGTGGCTAGTTCAAACGCATACAAACGGTGTACTGCTTAATGATATTAGCATGTAACATGTCGCTACCGGTAACTAATTAGCAAATGGCTACAGACAGCCTGTACTCGTGCCATTGATACCCATTGTCCGACATCACCACTCACCCACCGCACAATTATAATTGAATGCTTTTAATATCAAATGACAAACAAACTAACAAAAACCGCAATGGCGGTCCATTCATGGTACTAATAGATAAATTAGTTGTAAATAAATGCGGGACTATAAATTATTCATGGCGTGACTCAGCCTTGGTTCGAATGCAGTCATCTCGAGGCGAGAGGCGACACTCGGAAATATTATGTCATGTATGAATAACGCTGTTTATTCGCTAAAAATAATTATATGACGGTTAAAAACCTGTTTTTCTGTTTTTATTATGTTGTTATCATTGCCCATAAGTAAGCTCATATTAGTAATTGAGTCAAGTTCTTGTTGTCAGAATGGTAAAAGTTCAACTGTAGATTTGTTCTAAGTTTCATTACAAGAAAACAGTTTTCAGCAATGTGCGATTTCCTTCTTCAAAACACAAATCCGCGTGGGTGATACCTTCTCTATTTATTTGAAAGGCATATATGTAAACATGACGTTGATTCGAAATTTATCATAGCCAAAACGATTGCACTTGATCTTCAAACAAAACTTACGTCAATGTTATCTTCTCATTACTTTTGACCCTATTTTTAAATGCAGTAAATGATTACAAGAAAATGAATTGACACCCAGTCAGTTATACTCAATTATACATTTACTTCACTAAAAGATACAGACGTTGCAAAGCCAGACTTTCCACAGAAGATCTTTATTCAACAGCCAGCAATTTGCATTCACGTCGTTCGTTCAATAACTTCGTCTACTGAAGCCATCCTGTATTACAGTTTCATGCTTACAGTTTTATGTTCCCACTAAGCTAATGTGTTTACGCTACAAGTGGGTTAACTACTGTACCTATTTCACTTTTATAACCAGCAAACAGGATGGGTCGATGACCTGGGAAAGTGGAAAATCACTGTTCAAATATACAACCTTGAAAATTGTAATACAAAGTTTTTTGATGATTAAAACAAGATGATTAAATACTAAGAAAATAGGTATGTCATACTTTTTTTAAGAAACAATGTTTACAAATAAAATGTATCAGTTTAAAACATTGTAAGTCGAATAAAGAACGAATTTGTTATTAAAAAAATGTTCAGGGTTATCATGAATTCTGTGTTCAGTTTTAGCTATCTTTTTCTTTATACGACGCGACGGTGGCAAAAAATAGCACACGGCCCACCTAATTGTAGGGACCGTGGCCTTTTTTTTTTTTTTTTTTTTTTAAGGGGGGAAAATCATCGAATGACTTCTCCCGCCTGGGTGAGGCGGGAGGGAGTGTCAGACTCTTACTGACTAAAAACCACCCCGTTCCTTCTCCTGCACGTCGAGCCGGAGCCCCGGTTACCCGTTAGGTTCTCCGCGACTCCGAATCGGCATCGGCCGTATTGGGCCCCATCTGTGGCGGTCTGATGGCTCTTTGAGGCGCGCGCGGAACGCGACGCGCCGTACGCTCGGGTCTGTTTCTGGTCGGACGGGGAGCCACCCATGCTCGCCGTCCGCAGGCCCGCGCTTACGGTGGCCGGAGATCGTCTCGCGATCCCCGACGCCCGGTGTGTCCTTCGCGATGGCTGGGTTGCGAGGAGGCAGCGCTTCGCTGCCTCACGCGTCCCGCCTCCTCCTTAGCTAGCATCACTGCTTCGCAAAAGGAGGAGACGGCATCCCAGTCCCCCTCGCTCCGCATCATGGCCTGCACTAGGCCCGGACGCGAGAGGTCGCCATCGCCGATCACTTCCCTGAGGACACGGCGGTGCTCAGCCCACGAAGGGCATTCTCCCACCGTGTGTTCCACCGTGTCCTCAGGGCGGTCCTCGCAGTGATGACACCCGGGCGTTTCCTCCCGCCCCATCAGACACAGGTACCTCCCGAAACTTCCATGTCCGGTGAGGACCTGCGTCAGGCGGTAGGTGAGGACGCCGTAGCGTCTCTCAAGCCACTCCTCAAAGAGGGGACTTACCGCTGCGATGGCAGCGAGCCCAGCCCTCGGTTGCGACAGTCGTTGCTGCCATTCCGCCATGAGATCGCGCCGGAGCTCATCCCGCCACGCACCTATTTGGCGCGGCAGCGGGGTTTCGCCCCGGCGACGTGCCTCCGCGCGCATGCCGTACACGCGCGCGAGCACCTTCGCCTCCAGATCCCACGGCGGTAATCCGGCAAGGAGGTTCGCCGACTCCCCAGAGATCGTGCGGTATCCGCGGATCATTCGGATCGCCATGACCCTCTGTGCCATGAGCAGCGTCCGAGCGGGACGCCGCAACAGGTTTGGCGCCCAAACAGGGGCGCCGTAGAGGGCCATGGACCGCACGACCCCGGCGTATAACCTCCGGTGGGACCGTGGCCTATGTAGGCTTTTGAGTTTCTTACATGTAAAAGCGTACCGTAATGTTCCCAACAAAGAATGTTGTAATTCACGGGTTTGTATCACACAAGGAAAGGCATCTAATTAGCCTCACAATTTGTAATTCACGCCCTTTTTTTAAGGAGGGAAAGTCATCGAATGATTTCTCCCGCCTGGGCACGGTAATAGTATTATCATATTATATTACCGTGGCCTGGGTGAGAATCATTTACGCTTGCGTTTTAACTTTTATATACCTATTTAAGTTAAAGTTGTATAGTGATTAGTGTCAAATGTCTCTTATGCCCGAATACTAAAACGCCAGTCAACTTTTAGGTCGCGTTTAAGTATAGTTCTGTCACTAAAAATCTTATAATATTATGGAAAGCTGAAGAGTTTGTTTGTTTGTTTGAACGCGCTTCAGGAACTGCTGGTCCGATTAAAAAAATATTTTTGTGTTAGATAGTCCATTTATAGAGAAAGGCTATAGGCTAAAAGATCATGCTGCAAAACGATCAATAGGCACCGAGCAGAGAGGATGAAACCGCGTGGAAGTAGCTATTACTTCATAAAATGACAGAGGTAGCATGATATTTAAGTAGAACTTAAAATTGAGTAGTAACAATCAATATAGAACACAAATAAATGAAATGATGAAATCAATACTAATAGTAAATAAATATACTTCTATTTATTAATTAATCATGACATAAATGGAAGGAAAATCGCGATCTATAAATTATTTAATTTACTAATCGCTTGTTATAATCGCCTTGTGACTTCTGAAACCTTGGCTTTTAATATTTTATTTTCTTTTGATATTTAAGTACAGTTTATTACTTGAGACTCCCCTCCTTTGCGACACGTCTGGGACTTAAAACGCTTACGGCTGTGAATAGGCTCTCTAGGTAGAAGTTTGAAGCTACGCGTACGCTGGAAGACGAAAGCCCTTAGGGACGCACTTACTTATAATTTGTTCGCATTAAAGTCTTGTGCCGTACTTTAAGTAAATGTTTTTGCGACAACCATATATGTACATATCATCTTGTGTCTTGTTTGGAAATATAGCCTTTGTTATTTTAGTATTAGGTACAAGTAATCTTTGATTAAAGGTCTTTGTGTCACTTTCAAAATCTGTATCATATAATATGTAGTGTTCAGTAAATACTAACAAGTCTAGGGCCTGTTTCACAATGTCTAATAACCTTACCTCACACATTTCTTAAGGAAATACATAAAATTACCTGTTAATTGTGACTGATGGACTCATAATCAGACGTTGTGGTACAGGTCCTTAGACTTAACCATGTTTCCTGCAAAATTAAAAGCAATAGGGTTCCCTTTTGCGAAGTCTATTGTCATCGTTTATTTACCTAGGTAATTTAAGTATACTACGTAAATGCCCTAACGAACTTCGTCCCGCCTCCCAATTGATAAATGTGGTGTTAACTCGTACAAAATGTATGTAGCTATGAATTTTCTTTATATTAAAGTAAATGTCTATGTTTTACGCATAATTCTGGACATACTTTGTATAATCATGAAGCGATTGAATTTATTTATAGGTTTCATAGGCATTTAACAATCAATAGGTACCTATTCCACTGGAGTGATATAGTTATCATTTCCCCAGGGATGTAAAACCGCATGATTGATTTATTTATTTAAATAAAAATAAAATAAAATAAATTTATTTCAGACATACTGGGTCCATACATATTTAAATGTAATATTATTATTGTATGCTTTTGTTATTTTCTGTTGCAATGGTTATTAGGTATAATGATTAAATACAAATACGATTTATATTGTTTTTGTTTTGAGGTTTGCTCTTAACATTTATAATGAGGAAATTAGAATTAGTCGTCTGAATTATAGAGGTTGATTTTAACAAAATTATCCTTATTTAACAGGTAGTTACTATTTTATTGCTATTGTTTATTTACCCAATATCTTTGCCCAACAGGTACCGATGGATCAAAAACGGCAAACCCTTCGAGTACACGAGTTACGACAATCGTATCTCGCAGCAATCAGGCCGTGGTACTCTCGTGGTCAGCCAGCCACGTGACGAGGACCTCGGACAGTACCAGTGCTTCGCGTACAACGAGTGGGGAACTGCCGCGTCCAACAGCGTCTTCGTACGACGAGCTGAACTCAACTCCTTCAAGGAGACAGACAGCCAACAAGTCGTCAGGGCAGAGGAAGGCAAACCTTTCAAACTCACCTGCGAACCACCTGATGGTCACCCCAAACCCAAAGTGTACTGGATGTTGCAAGGCGACCAGGGTCAACTGAAAACCATCAACAACTCGCGCATGACCCTGGATCCTGAAGGAAACCTCTGGTTCTCTAACGTGACTCGATATGACGCCAGTGTTGACTTTGCTTACATTTGTACAGCTAATTCCATCTTCAGGAATGAGTACAAGTTTGGTAACAAGATTTATTTGGAAGTCACGCAGACTGGTATTGCGCCCACCTTGAACAGGCATGAGCCGGTGCGCCAGTACACTACTAGAAAGGTCGAGAAGGCTTTGAAGGGGAAGAAGGTGGAACTTTACTGTATCTACGGTGGAACGTGAGTATCTTTGATTTCTTTGTTCAGTAGGTTGAAGGAAAGATTGGAGCGAAGCAAAACTCGGTGTATTGTGTCTGTAAGAGTCGACTGATCGATAACAATGTTGTTTGTAGACACGCAAACTGTAGGGTTACGCACTATTGCGTTGTTCTTTTAAATTATTGTTGAGTTCTTCGCGAATTCTATCTGATATTCCTCGCACAGAACGCTGTTTGCTTAGGAAATGTATGATGTTTAGTGGCGACGTTATAGGATTATCGAGCGCGACATAAAACACAGTACATTGCCCTGTGTTCTGCGAAAGAGTTCTACATTCTACTTAGGAGCGCCTAATGGACGGGAACACTAACAGACTGAGCGCTGTGAGGATTTTTTATTCTAAAAGTGCACATTTGCGTAATTATTTATTACACCATTTCAATTAGTCTTGGAAGACCTTCATTCTGTTTTGAGTCCATTGAGAGACTACTCGCATAGTTTTTCATTCATAAAACCAGTAGAAGTTTAGCATTCTACTTACATGTGTAATCCGAGATTTTAGGTTAGTCATGTCAATTCTACGCTTGCGACAGCTGATATAGGGCTGTCTGCATTCAAAATTACAGAAGACATTAAACAAATCCTAAGAATAAGTACTTAAAAAACTATCTGCGATTGTTAATAAAACGTTCCCGTTTAAAAGGCTTCCGATCGAGACGCGCGGCCGCGAGTAAGCCAAGTTCAGCAAACAGCGCGTTACCTTCTCATGAAGTCCACGAAGAAGAAAATTCTAAATCTAAAAAAACTATATACTAATGGACTGTAGTTAGTCTCAGTCCTTATTCCCTTAACATGCCTATAAGATATCCTAAATCTAAATTAAATCTCTATCTTTCACATTCACCTGGTTACCAGCCCTATGTTCCCACTCCCAGTGCAGGTACTGACCTATTGCGCCCCCGCTACGCGTGCATGAGTGGTCGCGAGTGGGCTTTTCTCTCCGCTATCGAGTTACATACATGCCGCCAATTCACTCCCTGTTATTTGACGTGCCTACGGACTTTGAAGCAATTGAAACTAATATTAGATGATAGAAGAGAAAATAGTTAAAAAGGGCATTATAGAATGACGAATGACTCACAACATCGCCTACAATCATTCCCCAAAAAATGACTTTCCTTATTCAATTGTGAAAACCGCATCAAAATCTGTTCAATAGTTTTGGAGTTTATTTCGAACAGACAAGCACGCAAGGGTCTTTGTTTTATTCTGTCCTACCGTGCAACAAAATTTCCTATTTCTTTCGACTGTCTACAGTTTCATTTAGAAAGCTACATTCCTATAATAAAATATCCGTGGTTCCTACAGGCCTTTACCGCAAATCGTTTGGAAGAAGAACGGACGAAGCATTGTCTCTTCCCAAGGCATTACTCAGGATAATTACGGCAAGACGCTGGTGATCAGGTATCCGACGTATGAAGACCAGGGCACGTATACCTGTGAGGTCAGCAATGGTGTTGGAACTGCTCAGTCTTACTCCATACTACTGAATATTGAAGGTGAGTGCATATCAGATTATTCCAAATTGTTTTAAGTTTATTTCAAAATTATAAAGTTTTGCCCGACTGATTCTCCTCCTCCATTCTGTATGTTTCATAGTAGGTACATTCCTATTTGGTAGACTGAATGTTCAATAAAATATCAGGCACCTGAACCGTTTCTATCATTTATAAAACTTTTTCAGGTTCAGTTGTTCAGTATTGAACCGTAATATTATTTCGATCGTAGAGTTCGCAATAATTCCTAGAATATTTGAACGTCTGCAAAAGAACGAACACTTCTAAACGGCGCCTGCTTGGTTTTATTAGATTTTGTCCTGAGCTCAACCAGACGGTTTTATAAATCGTCCATATTGTTAGATTTTTCTAGACTTATATTGGAACCACCTACTACCGTCTACCATTGTGTGTTTTGGCAATTTTATAAATTAGCATTTCCATATGCAAATTGTACATAAGGAAAAATTTCACAATGAAAGCAATTTAAAAGCAAACACAATCTTATTTATGTTTAGAATTACATCATTACAAAGTTTTCCCAAATGTAATAATGTAAATCGGAGCCCTTGCTTGTGTAATTAACAGCAGCATTAGCTCTAATGAAGACTACGTTAACTGAAGTAATTTCCGTCGTAAAAAAGCTTTTCCAGTGGGAAAACTGTCACCCTCCATTTTCTTGTGTCCCTTTAAAAATGGTGTAACAAAAGCCGGCTCCTAATTATTCAGCTGACGTCCAACACACAATAAAGACTTGCCAAATAAAGCTGGCCCTACAAACTGTACGCCATTTCCGCAATACTGATTGTAAACATACCTTTGCAAAGGCCCGCCATGATGCCAATAATGACAGTGACAGCGTCATTTCCGCTTTCCGCTATAAAAGTTTGGCTGCGTTCGTAATTAATATGTAATTGTTTATGGTTCAGCTCAAGTAGACGTCGTTAAACCTATGTTTGGAGCCTTCGTGGCGAATTATGTAAATGTAATTACCATCACAACGGACTGTGTAGTAATTGTGTTAGAATATTAAAGTCTTGGGTGTTTAAATGTCGTGGGTTTACTGAACATTATGATAATGTTATTTGATCGAAACATTATTGACGTCGAAAGTAAATGAGAGTAAAAGCTTGCTTGTTGGTATTCATAATTCCAAATTCATTATGAATTGTTTTCGGTATTTTAGTAAATTATTACATCGAAATATGAACGTGGGTGGCTTTTTGCAAAAATGGTGCGAATTTATAATAAAATTTCCTTTTTTGATAAAAACGACAGCTGATAAAGGTTGACATTTCCTTTCTAAAATTATTTTATTTTTCCGAAAATCCTTGTTCCTATCAGATGTGACATATGCGTACAAGGGTTACCTTTATACCTTTTTCATATTCGAATTATTACATACTTCAAAGGACGACAGACAGGGGTCTGTCATTGTCTCAAAATCTTGTATGATATACCCAAAGAAAAAACTCTTTGACCACCAATATCAAAGTCTTCATATTATAACTATATCTTTTGTGTCTTACATTGTTCCTATTTACGAATATTTTGGTCCAAATGACATCATGATACCGAAAATGAGAAAGCATATGGTACACACATGATAGTAACCAAAAACTAAAGTATGGCCCTTAGCTATTAAATTGTAACGGCTGGGCTACGCAAACAAGGCTATAAAATATTGGTCACACTTTAGTTATAGCAAATCAATTGTTACTTTGACCTTTCGCTTCCTCCCGTTTGGTTTGTTAGGGTGAAAATTGAATGCTTTGTTGACACACCTTGTTCTTCAATTGCAATATTTTACCTGCAAAATTCGCTTTTGAAACGAGTTCCGGCATTATTTTACGAAACAAAATATTGTAATGTCCTCAGTCCACTAGAGATGGTCTATATCCTCATTTAGAAATTTTAAAGGTATTTCCATCTTCTTTCTATCTTCCTTTCGTAAAAATAGTCACTGATGTAAGTATTGCATAACGGAATCGCCCTCTACTTGGGAGCCTTTCGATATGAGCTCCCCATAATTCACTTCAGCAAAACGATGGGGGAGTTTCTGTAAGCCATAACCATGAATTACAAGCCGTATTATGTTATTAGTAACAGGTGTCTTCTCACCCATTTTCGTTGGATAATCTCTCACTTGCTTCTGACGACACGATTTGGTGGAGTGATCAATTCTGAGTGAATTTAGTCATTCCGTTTAGGTGATCAATCTTCAATCTTCCGGATTTTTTGGTTATCAAACAGTATCAGGAACAATGAGGTTTATAAAAATAAATGTCGTAATACTCATGATATCTTAAAAATGAGCTGCCTACACATCGACATAGTGGAGTGGTCAATAAATTCAATTGCTATAACTGATGCTGTCCACGCGTGAACACGCATGTCGATGACGTAATCACTTGTCATGCACGCAAATAACACTGTAACCCGGTTCCCGTAGTGCTGGATAAACGTCCGGCCCTTTTTATTGCGGCGTCGTCGTGTTTGGAGGCCGGCCTATAATAGCACGCTTTGTAAATATTATACCACTTGCTTTGTGATGTGATTTGCGACACTTTCTTATTAGTTTTCAGTGTGGAAATGAAGACTATAAGCACTATAGCGTTTGGTTGGCATTCCTTCTACATGGTAGTTAGTTCTAGATTATTAATGTAGTCACTTTACTCAAGGAAACGCCGTTTAATCAATTCCCATATTAATTATGGACGACAAATTGCATTAAACAAATTAGTTGCGCATCGTTCCTTGCTTAATCTAAGTTTATTAGATGTCTCACATTTAATCTAGTTATACGACATCAGAAATGATTTCCGATTCGATTTCTAGACTGTCTCGTACCGAAATGGCTGCGTTACTATCAGAAATTTGATTTTATGTTCGGATATTTTCGTTGCATTTCAATCAAGACATACATTCTTGAATGTTATTTTTCAAGATAGAAAATGCAAGCTAAGAAAAGAAATCTTCATGCAATCTTTTTTGTATAAAAGAAGTACAGTTGTACTCAACGAAAAATACCTTCCATATTTTATAGCAATTTTATGAAAAACCACGCTTTCCTTTAAAGCGGAAGACTTGTTTTAAAAAATGTCGCAGTCATAAGGAAAATGTATGAAAGCCCGAGGCTTGCTTACGCTTGTAGTTCATCTCCATTTTGTTTCGTCAACAATTCGTCTAGATTGCGAGCACTTGAGTGTAGCATGCAGACTGCCGTAATCGCCTCGAGCATTGTACCACCGTCGCACGAGACGTACCTACTGTAATTTCAAATACGATACACAATAGAAAATGGATGAAAAATCGCTTGACGAATTGTGAAATACGTGCAGCCAGATTTATTTTTGTGAACAACAAAGGATAAGTTAAAAATAAAATCAATAATCTTAAGTAATTTATAGTCGAAGCATTCCAGTCATTGATTACTCATCAGTAAGTTCTATTAATGGACATTCGATGACAGATGAATGTTAATAGACAAGCATTAATAAACTAGGATCTGTTCCCGACTTCTTAAGCATTTTATACCTTATAGAAGTTGTTATTTTAATTGTAAATCCAAGGGACCTGTTGAAATGAAAATTATGAACCGCATAGGTCTATTTAAATGTTAATAAAATGTATCTAAAAGGCCATACACTTGACCTCTGACATCATGTTCTCTATTCTGTTAACCTACAATATTATTATGTTATACAATAATACGCAATATGGGTGAACTCCATTGATACAATCGTGGTGAAGCTGAAATGGACAATTTTAGGGAAAAATCCTAAGATTTTTGTAGCTTTTTGTATTTTGTTTCAAAAGGAAATGTTGACCATTTTTCTGACTTATGTTTTGAGCAATTAGGTTGGAATACGGTTCATAACTAAATAAAGGTGTACCTAAACATATGTCACATGACAAATGTATGTTTGATTACCAACACGTGTAGTATTAAACTCACGTTAGTTTGATGTTAGGAACGTGGATAAACTTTATGAAACTAAGAGGAGAGAGTCAGACATTACTATGTATGCTAATGTGCACGTAACCTGTAGTAAATGACGTGTGTTAAATAAATTAATCATGGAGTCTAAAGGTCTGAAATCCCCAATCAAATTTATATTTTGAGGTGGAAATATCATCCTATGTCTGCTCCCGAGAGGGAATGTCAGACTCTTATTAAATAAAAACCATCCCGTTCCTACTTCTACTCTTCGAGCCGGAACCCCGATAACCCATTAATTATTAGCTTTCTTTCAAAATTAACATAATTTTGTTTTATCCCCCTTAGCCGCACCATTCTTCACGGTAGAGCCGGAATTCCAGAACCTCGCAGAAGGCGAAACAGCTGAGATCAAGTGTGAGGCTGGTGGTACTCCAGTGCCGAAGATAACCTGGATCCATAACGGAAAGCCCATAGAACAGGCAGAACCGAACTCAAGGAGACAAGTAAATAGCAACAGCATTGTCATCACCAACCTTGTGAAGAAAGATACTGGAAACTACGGTTGTAACGCCACCAGCTCCATCGGATACGTGTACAAAGATGTCTACATCAACGTCCAATGTGAGTACTTATTTTATTAATTTAAAACTCGCTTGGTTGAGTAATGTGTCGCGCGATTCCTGCCCGTAACAGCTCTTTGAATGATCCACAAATTGTAATTCTGGGTCTAAATGTGCAGAAAATACAAGTGCGAAGTAACGTTTGAATAAATGTATATAGCATAATAATGTACGAGAGAGTAATTTCTATATTTAGATACTATTTAATCACAGCATGAAAAGCGTATCGAAATTATGTCATGCCATTGTTAAAGTCATTTTACATTTTTGAAATAACAAAAGCCTAAAAGAACTGTTAGAAATTAGTACGTCGGTTGTCGGTGTCGCACTGTATGCATTACTTATCTGATACTTGTACAACTTCCAAGTAAAGGTGGACGACATGTTTGTGTGTATAGCTGTCCAGCGAAGAAACTCGTCAATCGATAGCTGCGTCGCATCGAAAGCTAATCCCCTCATACTCTCACATTTCTAGTTATCACACGTGTGTTGTCCTACTTGCAGTGTTCTACTTTACTACAGTTTGTAGTAGGGACATGAAATATTTGCAAATGTATGCTGGTAATGCTGTATACTTTACTTCCAAGCCGGCGCCTTGTCCCGACAATGGCGCCTCCGTGTCCTAGATTTTATACTTGACTTTACTCTTAGCGTTTAATCTTTTCTATGTTGAAGTGCGTTTTACATAGGTTGACATTTAATAACATACAAATAACTAGGCATGTGCAATTATATATCATGTAGTAAACAATGATATACTTTAGTAAATAACTCTAAACTATTCCCATAATGTATGGTAGCAACAGCCGGTAAATCACCCGCCGCTGTAATTCATTCAGTAGCTCTGAAACTTGGGGAGTTTCACGTTCACGCGTGCAGCATTCCTCTTGCCAACTTAATATATGACTGCAGTTTTCAACGACCCCTTGACACTTTACACAACTTAAAGGAACAAGTTCAATGTAGACCACAATTTTATTGCTTCCTAACAAGTCTACCACAACTTTATAAGGAAACGACAAAGCTCCAGCCACCATAAACTGTCACTCATAGTTAATAATGCCCCTAATATTAAGTACATAAACTTGTTAAAACTCACACAACCCAAATAGAGTCTTACGTAGCAAAAAATATAGTCGAGATTTATTCATGTGTAGTTGTTCCACTTGGCATTCGCCCCAGTCATTTCTAGATGAACTCATAAATACTGGGAATAAATCTTTATTATGTTTGAAAAAGTTGCTCTTCAGACGTCACAGTTCGTCTGCGATACATAATGCGGGAGGGATCGATGCTCGTACTGAAATATTATTTATCGATATAACTATTCTACTTAACGCAGTTCGCAGTCTATTGCTCTTATAGAATTAAGCAAACGTAAATATTATGGATATGAGGCTGAAAGTTTTCCTTGTACTGAGAGTTCGTTAGAGTGTTTGTTGTGTATTTCCTTCTTGGTATGTTACTCAATAGTTACGTTATTTATTTGTTCAGCCCACTGCTCTTATAGTGACGCATCTATACTTGTAACTTTTGTGTGCACATGTATGTATAGCTGTAACGATACCGCGAAATCGTTATCGATTCGCCACACGAATGGTCGGAGCGGGGGAGAACCAAATCGATTCCCATTTGCAATAGTTGTTTAGGGTCCTTTTCCTGTCCATGTTTTGGGGTTCCTAACTCAATAGTGTGGGACTTTACCGTCCTTCCCTCAAAACAAAATTCCAAATTGCTTTTATATTGAAATGACTTTTATCGTCCACTGCAAAAACTAGTTTTACAAAGGACTTTTTAATTGCAAAAACATTTAAAGCTTTAAAGCTAAGGATATCCGCTGTATAATTTTCTGTCACAGTAGTTTGCGTTTAATATACTTTAATGGACGTTATGTCCTTCACCCAAGTCTTATATTTGTGTAACGCGAAATATTTAATTGCGCTCAAAGGCCATTTTAATTACTAGACTCTCAGATAGCGGTCTAGTACAGTTATACGTTTCTTAATTATTACCTAAGCTGATATGGTGATGTCACGGTCGCAGACTCATTCATCCGACGCTCAAGTATGATGACACTCGATAAAGGAGTTATAAGACCCACTTTCATATTAAGTGTTTAACGTGACACGATTATTGAGATGAAATTGCTTGCAGACAGATCAATCCCAGTCCAATGTAGGTAATAAAAACATTTAGAGAATTTATTGTGGCAGAATAATTAGAAGGTAATCTTTATTTTCACAACCGTGTCTATGTATTTAGCATAGTAACAATGTATTAGTCTCGAATTACGTATTTACTTATTTTCTAAATGAAAAGTTTTCATAACATGGAAAGCGTCAACCAATTGAATTGTGTTCCGTTGCGTGACTCGCCTTCGACTGTAATTTAATAAAAAGGCTTAATTAATTAGATTTACATCCATACTAAAATATTATCAGAGTAATATTAAACACAGCAGTTATAGCACACCTTATTTACTCTAAATTTCCATGTATTTCAATTGTTTTTAAACGATTCGGTTTGTGCAATTTGTGTTTTTGTTCATTATTTGCATCGACATGCAATCACAATGATAGAGCGACATAAATGTAATGTTCAAATGTTTTAAATCTTTTAGGAGATTTTATTTATTTTCGTTACAACACAGAGTATATTATGTTTTTTTTAAAAACGTGAACTTTATCATGACTACTGTTGAATAAAGTCACAGCAAGATAAAGCACGTTTATCGATAAGAACCTTATTTCTATATGAAGAAAGTTTACAGTTTACTCATCGTATAGTTCATCGAAGCAAGCATTCAAATTGCCTTGTTCACATTTCTCATCCTCAAATACCCTTACAAAACAATGTAATTTACCGTCACGCTCCAAAATTATCTGCAGAGCGTTCGGTTTGACCGCAGCACGAATTTAGTTCATTAACGCGTTGCTAGTACAAATAAACAACACGTATTTCAAACGTTCATTTAAATCCCTGGCTCACCGTACAAATTAGTATACCTTTACTGCATACAAAATGTAGGATCCACGGTCCACGGTCCGGGATTACGCAGCTCCCAGCCATGACCTAGATAGCCCGGGATGCCTCGACCCAACCGCGACCGAGTATTGACATTGTGCACCACCCGGCTCCATAGACAAGAGAAATTACTGCAGTTTCAATTGTTCCCACATAATAGCCGTGTTAAGTCCATCCTGTTTGCAATTGTGATTTTGTTACTAAAAAATTCATTGTGCAAAAATCAGCCAGTTGCGCATTTCAAACTCTAATGAAGCTTTCCCTTAACTTCCTTTGTTTCAAACATCGATCAAAATCAAAGCGTGCAAATAAGTTGAGTGTTAAAAGACAACAGGAAAATATTTTTCACAGCGATTTTATCGTTCGAGACAAGCTTTCGTACCTGATTTGATAAAAGTCCTTAGTCATCGGAAAAGGAGGGGCGGGCTTTTCTTAGCGGGGGACCACGGCATGATACTTTAGTTACCGACAACAGATCGTAATGTAATCGGTAAAGATCGAGTAATGATTTAACTGCGTGAGATCGATTTGCAGAAGGCATTGCTGTTTTTATTTTATGGCGTGTATATGTAGGACAGGTTCTACAGGTTCGCCTTTTAAGAAGCAATTTGTAATGTTTTATGAGACAAACGGAATTTATTATACAATATGCATTTCCTCGAAATGTTCTCAGACTATTATTGGACAAAATCGTAGCATTGACCTCTTGCAAGGTCAGCAATTACTTTAGTCAAAGTCGAAGCATTTATTTCGATTACAGCAACCACTTTTGAAAGTTGAGATTGCAGATATGTGTCACTTACACTGTCAAAAAACATACATTTTGAGAAGCACTACGTTTTCCTGCTGTACGGCTATTACTTATTACACACTACTGTATTTCACGTGGCCCACATGTCTGTAAATGCTGGGCATATCCAAATCGATATAAAACACGCCTACACTATCTCAGATGTTCCTTAGATTATCTACAATGCGATTTTATAACAAGAGATAGAAATTAATCAGCTGAACGTTTAAAACTTCGCGAAGTCACGTACGACCTTACGTCTTAATTGGTCCTCTACAAATATGTCACGGATTTGTCACATGTATCAACGTAGAAATATAGAGCAAGTCTATAATAGTTTACTCAGAAATACGTGATTACTGAAATCGTTTGTCTTTGGCTTTATAATAGCTTGGTTCTTAGTTGGTTGGTAGTAGCTAGTCCTAGAACTGATTAGAAAAAAATGCTGAAATATGCAAAACCTTGGAATTCACAGTTGTCACATTCCCACACATTAGTGAGCAATTGCTAAAACAAGCATGTCATTAAATTTTTCCTTTCCTACCACATTTTTTGATCCTAGTGTCCAAAAAGTCAGTTCATGTTAAGTCTACATTAAGATTAAATTCCTTGCGGCCACAGTAAAGTTTTCTGTAACTTTTATAGCGGTAGTATGCAGCTGCACCCCATTAATTGCTCAATAGCGTGAGCTTATGACGTAACTCCTGCCCTTTGTGGGTTGAAAAAAGATCTGTCTCGGTTTTACTTGATAAACTATTCTTTATAATCTTACTTATTGTTTTTTTCCGTTTATTTTCAAAGATTTGTTATGCTTGTTTACGATGTAATGCGATTAAATCTGTTATTAGTAAAATTAACGAGCGGATAATGTTGAAAGCGCCCGTGGCTAATTGGGAAATAGGAAACATGTTTAGATCAGGGATTTAATGGTAATCTAATTTCACATATTACACTAGGAAATCCGTTCCTCTTTTTGACCCGTATAAACAACTGCATGTTGCAACAGCTGCCAGTCACTGCCAGCCAGTAACAATAGACGAAAAAAATCTGTTCGACACACGTAAAAATGTAAGCGTAAAAGGAGCAATCTCTTTAAAGTCCTTTTCGCGATCGTTATCTCACACCCATTCTCGCGCAATATGGTATAGTAAATTACAGTAGCACCCCAATTTACCTGTGAACATTTGAATTTAACCCCTGTAATACAAAGATGGGTGCGTCAGCGGGCGTGGATTAATGTCCGATTTTTTTCCTCCAGTCGAGTTCAATAACCTATTGTGTCTGTGTCTATGACTGTGAGTCAACCCCAAAATCCACAATAATGAACACAGAAGCCTGTGACATCGGAAATTCCTTTTACGTCGTATTGTCCGCCCCTGATTCCCCTCATAATGTATTCTATAGGTCTATTAAATTATGTAATTCCTCGATAAAGATATAATACCGTTCGATCATATTTTATTTTATTTTATTGGAAATGCTGTATGTTTGGTTGTATGCGAAAATATTCTCATAACGGAAGAACGGAGAAGCAATTTACAACCATGTAGTCATTATTTGTTAAGAAAACATTTTTATTCCATTTTGCAGAAAGTGGCGATATTTTATTTCAATAATAAATCGATCTCGTATCTTTTTGTACATAATTTTTTCGACGCTTAGCTTACGATCCGCACCCCAAATTCAATTTCCTTAATCATAGGATCAGGGAGTTTCTATTAGAAAGTACTTATTCGTGATTTTGTATTACGACGTTGCTGAGCAAAGCAGGAACATACGTCTTCGTTAAACCGAACTCTTAATAGAATGAATGAAACGACTAAAGAGGGCCAAGTAGGAAGTACAAGTGGGAGATTAAGATGGACAGTTGCAAAGTACGGGGAATGCTACGTTATGTCACTGCCGGTAGTCAGCCGTGCCCATTCTGATAACAGACAAAGCCAATGCTGTTTCCAATGTTTGTGTTATATGCCTGCAGCTAAAAAGGTGCGATGCCAATGTTTGTACAAATATTGTTTTGCATTCCAGCTCAACACTCAGGAAAAGAATCACATGTATTTTTGGATTGTGTAAAACAAACGCATCTGTTTTCACAATCGCCCTAATGCGGTTACCATAACAACTCAACATCCATATAAATTATACGGGAACGAACAAATCAGGAATACAAAAATAACTAGATTTTTTCCCTTATTTTCGTACAATATTTAACGTAACGCACAATATTAGATAATGATAATTTGTGTCCTCATTCCTCACTCAGTTTGATTGGCTCCTTTCATAATATTGCGCCCTCGAATATTATTTACCATTTTCCCCCATTTTATTGCCGGCTATTTGAACGAGTATCAAATAAAACGTTCGAAAAAATAATTTCTTATAAGTACACCCGATCCTGATTATTTCTGCGTACTTTGAACGGTGAATATCGATGTAATTTTCTTTGATCGTGAATATTTGTGGGAGTTTTCGTCCGCTTCAGGATTTTTTCGACAGGCTGCTTCCCTTTATGATGATAAAAAATCAGTAACAGAAATAGAATTCAATTTATTACTTTGTAAATATGCTTTATGTCTATGACCATTGACCAGTTTATATCTGACTGACGTCAAAGAAAACGTTTGATGTCCGACCGAGCAAGCGATTCTTAGCAATTCAACAAGAGCCCCAAATAATACAGTCTGGGGCCGCAATTTGCGAATTCATGTGTATAAAGAGATTGTCTCTAGTAGTCATCTATTGGACACATCCTCGTGAACCGCGGCACACATTCACACGCCCACCCGCCATCCGCGAGAAATATTGTCCACGGATATTATTATGCACTTAGCATCTTGTCTATTGTTATAAATGTGCCTGTTTGTTAGTCCACGTTGTGGTAAACAGGAGTGTTTTTAGCAAAAGTACAGTATAATTTTGCCACTTAATATTTGGACAACGAAACCGTTATTACTCGTTGGAGTATTTGAATAGATCTTGATATCAGAAATGGTGACTAATAGCATGAAAGCGAGGGACAAAACGTGACCAATTAATCAAAAGAGGGATCTTCAAGATTCCCTGCGATATTATCGACGAAAATTAGAACCTTCGCTGAATTGTAATTGATCCCTTAGAGGCCTCTTATTTGCTGTAAATGTAATTATCGCCTTTAAACTGTCAAACACCAAGCGGTCACCGGTGACCGCAACCTATTGTTCTATAATTGTGTCTATAATGACGGTACTCGACGAGTTAAATGGAGCGCGAGTTCCCATCATTTAGGACTATTTACGCGTTATTAATTTGATAATAAGATGTCCGTATTATTGCGCCTCTCAACGGAGAACACAAAAAAGGATATTTATAGGTTTTGTTTTATAATATAAATTATACGTACGAGTTTTTGCACGCACTAGAATTTTCTCCTGTGTGATACATCACACCTAGAATCAGAACAATATTTAAAAAAAACCTTTGCCCCACCAGGATTTTCACCTGTGTCGTGGGTGCGTTTACAAACATACAATTTCACATACACATAACACCCAGACCTGGACAACAATTTGTGGATCACTCAGTTTTGCACAGCAGTCGGATTTCCATCCACTGCGCCTACTTGTTATCGTGTAGCCAGTCACTGAAAAGCTTCATAAGATGAATATTTAATAAATCAATGTTTATGTGTCTATACAGCAATCCCGCCAGAAATCAAGGAAGGCCCAGAGAATCTCACCAGGGTAGACGGTTCCGAGGCTGTGCTTAAATGCAGAGTGTTTGGAGCACCGAAACCCATCGTCAAATGGATGAAGGATGACGTTGACGTCACTGGTGGAAAGTAAGTATACGATTTAAAGTGATCTAATATTTGTAATGGATGTGTTTTGAACAGAACCAGCTGGTATCTTGCCATTGGTCTCCATTCTAGTTGCCAGTTGAATAATACTTACATAAATATGTATTTAAGGCAGTTATTCGTAGTTCTTGCCGTATGTACATAGGTATATTCTGAATCATCCAAACAGAATCCGAACATTCTACGATCGATCTACACACCTTCTAAACGTCGTATTTACCTCTACATAACAACACAACCTACTTAGATTCAAATCAGCCTTGCATATTCCTGTTTCCGCGACAGAATTGCTCGCACCCGTTGCTCGGTTTCTCACATTGCACTAACACAGGATTAGAGCACATAGCTCAACAAGAATATGGTACCTACGCTACGTCCCCGAGACGTGCTCGCTCAACAATATATTATCGGATTTCTCTTCCCCTTTCCCATGAAAAGGGAACTAAAGGAAAGAAGGAAATGTATTTATTTTGCTTTGAGAACAGTTGTAACAGAACGATATTTCTATAAAGTTCTCGTAAATAGGTCTTGGTTATATGGCCACTTTAGGAAACAGTACTTTCCAATTTATATTTAGCTTTAACATTATCCATACGTGTTTGAGTTAAGTTTTAAGTCCTATATACGTCTTTAAGACAAGGAAGTTTCCCAAATTGTCAGGAGTTTTCCAAACGACTGGAATATATCCTCTTTTCTACTAGATATGTGTAATGAAAGCAGTTTAGCTCATTGAATTACTAATATCATCACTCATAGAACAGGTCGATCAAATAACTTTATTCCTTGAAGCTTTACTACATATCCTTCATATACAACTTCTGATCGATAACCAATAAGAGTGATTGCTTCCAAGTTTTCTCTTAATCTTGTTAAATAAGTAGTTCGATTGTGGACCTTAAGGGCAGAGGTTAATCTGTAAATAAATGTCCAGGTACGGAGATTTATTTATAAATAGGGGATCGTTTGTTAAAGGTCATGTCGGTGTTTTGGCTGAGTACCTATCTTTTGTTTTGCGTAGTATTGTACATATTCGGCTTTTTATAGATAACTTTTTTCTTGTTAGTTAAAAATAGTTCGTTTATAGTTAGTGTTTTTGTATACGTTGATTTAGTTAAGTACGTGATTCTTTACGGGTTTTTCTCCCCAGGGGTTCTGATACTTGGTTGCAGTAAAATTCTTACTCACACAAAAACAAGGTGTCTTTGAAGGCCATGATAAAGCATAACAGATATGTTATGTTTATTACATAACAATAATAACGTAACAGAGGGAA
Source organism: Spodoptera picta (assembly GCA_038387885.1). NCBI lineage: Eukaryota > Metazoa > Arthropoda > Insecta > Lepidoptera > Noctuidae > Spodoptera > Spodoptera picta. The sequence continues at coordinate 249,470 of JAZHFQ010000329.1, forward strand.
ATTGGACCAAAGATTATTTAAGAAAATACTCAATCAGGATTGGCTGTTCATAAATGTTTAAACAAAGTCTATAAAAGATACAATATCTGGTATTTAATTGTTAAAATATAAAGTTAAATAATTTCCTTTCTTCCCAGATACAACATAACTGCTGACGGCGACTTGGTGATCCGCGACGTGTCCTACACGGACGTGGGAACGTACCAGTGTTATGCGAAGAACAAGTTCGGAGAGAAGTCCGCTTTCGGCTCCCTCGACGTTAAAAGTAAGTTTTTAAATGTTACACAACTTGTTTAAAACAGAAGATTGTCAAGTCAAGTGCAAACTAGTCTATCTTACATTACTATCAATATAAAAAAAACTATAGCCTCACTTTACCAACATAATACTAAACAAAACCAAACCATTTCTACAGAGCGCACGGTAATCACGGACAAGCCAGAACATTACGAAGTAGCAGCTGGCTCCTCCGCCACGTTCCGCTGTAACGCTAACGCAGACGACTCCCTCAAGCTGCAGATCATTTGGCTCAACGATGGACAGCAGATAGACTTTGAGAACCAGCCCCGGTTCCGCATGACTAATGACTATTCTCTACTCATCTCTGACACCACTGAGCTGGACTCTGGAGAGTACACCTGTATTGCCAGGACTGCTATTGATGAGGCCAGGGCGCAAGCTACTCTTACAGTGCAAGGTATGTTAATGTGTAATAATGTCTCCCCATAAATCCCCAAGCGGTCACCGGTGACCGCTTTCCACTAATATTACATTACATTATAGACCTTATTTCTAATGTTAATGTTAACAACAGGTATGATGATAGAGTATGAAAAATAAAAATCTTATTAGTCCGTCAGTTGAGTAATGGAAAAATATTAGATACATATTTTTTTTAATTTGTCGTATAAGAAAACAGTACTTAGATAAAACGAATCAAAGTTTAGGAGTAGGAGCTAGCTACGTATTTTTTACTATAAAGCGTACACAAAAGTGACGTCATGCGATATTTGAAATCAATATATCGTCGAAAGTATTCGTTTCCGTAACAAAATAAAATTTACGTGTCTAATGTTTATACCAGACGGACATTAAAAATAAAAATTAGTCATCTACGCTATTGGTACCATTAATCGCTCCAGTTCTATGGTTCTGAACAACAATGTGAATGGTCAAATTCGAAAAGTTATTTATTTCATTCAAATAATAGATGCTGTATCACAAACAAGTTGTTACAAGCCAAATACCATTGTAAGCATGAAATTGTGTCATTAAAATATACAATTAAAAGAAACATAACAATAAAACGACTTCCGCAACTACCAATATTACTCCTCAAAGTATTCCTTCAACAAATATTCTCAATGTCCAGGGAAATTCTTACAATATAATAATAATGACGTAACTCGGACAAACTTTACGATGTGTCGTAACCTGAACTGCACTGTTCCGAAAACCTCTGAACTATTCGGCAGTTTGCCAGAACTAACTCGGTTATGATTGGTCTAACATATTGTGTAACGTACAATGAGACTTAGTACGTTTATTTTAGAGTTGAAAACAACAAGTTTGTAGTAACTGCCCACTGTTGTGGTTTCTAAACTCGTAAGCTACTGGCTTCTAAACTTTTGCTTGTAATTCCTGTCTTAGAAGTTTACGTATCTCTTATTTCAACCGCAACAATTTTAGTTGCCTTCGACCTCGTTTAGTTAGGAAGGATTAGAAATATAATCCCTATTTACAGGAGAATGTAAATAAATGTTTATTTAAGATATTATCTACTAAGTTTAAATCTGGTTAAATGGATACATAACTTCTAGAACTTCAGACATTCGACAGTTGAAATTACAATGATTGATCGAAACCATTAAGTGTGTCTAATTTTGTATGCTGTCGAAAGCAATATTACAATAGGGTAGATGCCTAAATGTTATTATAATGTCCGTCTGGTACATTATTTTAAAACTTTAGACACGTATTTTTTCTTTTCTCACAGAATTAAATACTTTCGACGATATATTAATTTGAAATATCGTGTAACGTGACAGTGTGCCGCATTTTATAGCACGTTATGACGTAACGACCTCCCACTCCTAAACTTATCGCCATTTTATCTAAGTATTGCAACTTAATACGAGAAAATAAAAAAGTACGTGTCTAATATTTTTTCATTATTTAACTGGCGGGCTAATTAGATTTTTAATTTTGATACCCTGGAAACTACCCTATTTTGACTAACGAATATTCTCTCTTCCAGACAAGCCGAACCCTCCCGCGTTAGACGGAATTGAATGCCACGAGAAAACGGCCACCCTCCGCTGGCACTCCATGGGAGACAACCGCGCCCCCATCCTGCGCTACTCCATACAGTACAACACTACCTTCACACCCGACACGTGGGACGTGGCCAGTGATAATGTACCCGCTATTGACACGTCATGGACCGTCCAGCTCAGTCCTTGGGCTAATTACACTTTCAGGTATTTTTCATGTACTATTTCTTACTTATCAAATTACCTTTAGTTTTAAGTGCTTGTAGTTAAAATCAAAAGTTATTTTGAAAATTTTCATTATTACTCTGGTTTTTTTATGATTTCTTGTGCTAATATTCAAGTTAACATTACAATGACGATATAAGTATAGGAAAGATTCTTCTTTTATGAATAGAATACTTATAATATATGTATTTCGTATTTCAGAGTGAGCGCGTGGAACAAGATCGGACCGTCAACTCCATCGTCACATTCCGATGTCTGTACGACACAGCCAGACGTTCCTTACAAGAACCCTGACAATGTAGTGGGAGAGGGCTCAGACCCCACTAATATGGTCATCTCTTGGTCGGTTAGTAGACACTTAAAGTACTAAATAGAGATTAGACCCATGTAACCGTAAAACTAAAAAGTCAAAAAAGTGAAAATCATTTATTTCAATTAGACCAGGAAGGCACTTTCGAACGTCAACAACAAAAGAAAATTTAGTAGTGAAGCTAGTTGCTCATTCCAAGGTGTTGATTCCTATGGAGAAGAACGAGCAAGAGACTCCATAGGTTATTCTTTTTCGATCGGGTTTACAATATAATTCTCTAGGTACATAGTTTTGTTGGTTCGATTGTGTGAGAACAATGCAACACCTAAATGCAGTCAAAGAGATTGAAAAAGAAAATAACCTTGAGGGCCATAAATCATACAGTCTGGAGCTGACCAGTCCCGATTGACGGTGCCCGTTCTAGTCTAATTTAATTTAAGTAATTGCAGGGCTCTCACATTTACAATAAATTGTGCAAAGTTTTACAGTATATAAACATTTAAGCAACATGATTAAATTATTACATAAATAGAATTAATTGAACATCAGTGTTTCATGTAAACCTTTGCAATTTCGACGTTCGAACATGATACATACTGTTTATTTAAGACTAACTAACGCCTTGTTTTCTTCTAGAAAATGCCCCAAATCGAACACAATGGCCCCGGATTCTACTACTTGGTGACTTGGCGCCGCAACATCACAGGCCAACCCTGGGTCGAGGAACAAGTCCGCGACTGGCAACAAACTGAGTACACCGTACTTAATACACCCACCTTCGTACCCTACAAAGTCAAGGTAACATTTAAACGATACCTATTACATTTTTGTGATACCGACATAAGAAATAATTTTAAATTACTAACTTTCTTTAAATGTCTCCAGGTTACTGCAGTGAACTACAAAGGTACATCCAACGTGACGCCCGTGGAAGTCATCGGCTGGTCCGGTGAAGACATGCCAATGCTGGCTCCACAGAACTTTACACTCGTACAGGTCACCACCGGCACTACTGCACTACTCAACTGGAACCCAGTACCACCAGAATCTGTACGAGGACACTTCAAGGGTTACAAAATCCAAACCTGGGTCGATGGCGAAGAAGACAGGCTCAAAGAAATCCTAGTCAAGGCTGACGCTTCCAGTGCTCTAGTCAGTAAATTCAAGCCATACAAGAAGAACAATGCTCGAATTTTGGTATACAACGGCCGTTTCAATGGTCCTGCCAGTGATACTCTCAGCTTCCATACTCCTGAAGGCAAACCTGGTACCGTGAAATCATTCGAAGTGTACCCCATCGGATCTTCTGCTATGCTCCTGAAATGGGACAAACCTGTCGACGAGAACGGAGTCCTCACTGGCTACAAGATCTACTACCAGAAGGTCACTGGAACTTCTCTGGGACCCATTCAAGAAAGGAAGAAGGAGATCGATCCTAAATTCGACCGCGCAAAGTTGGCTGGTCTGGAACCCAACACGAAATACCGCATTGAGATCAGAGCTAAGACTAAGGCTGGTGAAGGAGACAAGTACTATGTGGAGCAATCTACTAAGTCAGTGGTGACTGCTAAGCCTGATATCCCAGTGTTTGAGACGAGTACATTGCCGGCTAAGGAGGGAACTGCTCATATCTTGGTCCGTTGGATCCCGTCATTGGATGGTCATGCAGGTACTCATTTCGTCGCTTGGTACAAATTGAAGGGCCACCCTGACTGGTCGAAGACTAACGAGGTGACGGACGATGACTACGTGATCCTGACGGGGCTGGAGCCGGGACAGGTGTACGAGGTCAAACTCACGGCACATGACGGAGAATACTTCAGCTCTAGTGAGATTAAGGATGTTGACACTACGATTGGTGAGTAACAAGTCATAGATATTTTCTTAGTATAATGTATATTTCGATCATGATCGTAACGGAGTATGTGTGGGCCTGCAGACGGTCCGATCGTGGAGCCGGGCGAGGACAAGACGGCGTCGGCGGGCTGGTTCATCGGCGTGATGTTGGCGCTGGCCTTCCTGCTGCTGGTGCTGGTGCTGGTGTGCGTGGCGCGCCGCAACCGCGGCGGCAAGTACGACGTGCACGACCGCGAGCTGGCGCACGGCCGCCGGGACCGCGCCGAGGGGGGCTTCCACGAGTACACGCACCCGTACGTACTGCGCGCCACTGCAATGGAACCCCAACGTTTCACTATTTATGTTATGAGTCTCATGTAACAAGGGATGTGCCTATTGCCATATACACGGCACAATTCTAGACTCCGTGCTACTACAACTTTTCTTTTAGAAACCCAGTAATACTTTGCCCGACCCAGGAATCGAACTTGAGACCTCTTGCCCGGCAGTGGCACATGCGACCACTGGACCAACGAAACAATCGTAATTTATTTATACAGTTAAAAATTACAGAAATTCTCCAGTGATCTATTCCCTACACTACGTTTAAGTAACAATATCACATTAGAAGAGAACATCACATTAATCATTTTTCTAAAAGTGTATGCAAAAGTATAAATTTCAATGCTCTTTTGAATGCTCTTAGACGACAATGTCATAACTTTGTATTACCACCAAACTCCTGAAATCCAATAAATCTTATACTAAAAACGCAGTGCTTAGGATAACTGGTAAAGCCGACATAGATCCGTTCAACTTACTTATAAATACATACAGACCATTATAATTAGTATCATCAACGTCAGTATTACATTCATATTTTGTCCATTCCAGTCTTGACAACAAGTCTCGTCATTCGATGAGTAGCGGCACGAAGCCTGGCCCTGAGAGCGACACCGACTCAATGGCTGAGTACGGAGAAGGCGAAACCGGTATGTATAATACATTTCTATGTACTAAACTGCAAATAAAGCTGCAAAAGGATTATACCATTGACGTATTTCTTAGTTGTCATTCAATTCCTTGCATTGATTATTTTTGTTAGAGCTAATTAATTAAGCTTGTTGTTGTTGAAGTCGACTTTTTAATATCTTGCCTTTGTTTAATAAGTACCATTCTTCGATTTTGAAAACTCTTTGTAGTCTGTGTCCTTAGTTGCACGGATTCTCTAAGATTTTTCTTTGTTTGCACGATAGCTTTTTTTTGTTGAACTGATCAAAAAGTTTCATTTTGTGTGAAGTCATACTTTTTGGTCAGTGAGTTTTATTTCCCAATTATGTGAAGCATGTGTGTCGTTGGCTATGAGCATAAAGCATGTGAACTTTGCAGCGGGTATGAACGAGGACGGGTCTTTCATCGGACAATATGGCCGCAAACGACGGCCCCCGACCACCGGACAGACTGATTCCGCTTCGCAGGCCTTCGCCACCCTCGTCTAAACCCCTTACCCATTCCCCAAAACCTTGCACTCTTATAAAAACGACTTGTGTTTACTGAGATAACGATATTAATTAGGATTTTAGGATATAAGTCCGTCTAATATTAGACAAAAAATTTAAATGTGGACTGTCGTCCATTAGGGTCATCAATGCACTTTAATTTTAGAACTTTTCTGTTTTAGAACAATAAAAAATATAGTCTATCTCAGTAAACACAAAGCTCAAAACTCAAAAGCCTTTGAAACAAGCGCTCTAAGTATAGCTACGTTCTTGTACGCTTGAATGTAACGTAGTGCCATTGCATCACATTATAATGCAACATAAAACAGTCCGGTACTGGCAGCCAATCGCGTTAGGCAAAATATTTTGTTCTTCGATCTGATTGGTCTATATATGACATTGGAAGGTGAAGTCGCCCGCCAAAATTCTCTTCAAATAATTTTCGATCTGTGAATATCGTTGTGAATCTTTTTTTATTGATCTAGGCAGTATTCTGCCATTTTAGACACATTTTTTGTACTATAAAAGTAAAATTAGTATGAAAGTAGTTATATTAGAAACATGGGCGTCCAGTCTTTATTGCACTATTTCAAAAATAGTTTTAAATAAAGGCTTTGTCACTGACTATTCCGTCACCCTTCGCAAGTAACATTCGCAGCTTAGGTTAGGTTATAAGTACAGAATAATTTGAATGTAAGTAATATTAGGTTGTAAAGAAACAAATGATATTATTTGGAGTGAATATTTCCTACTTAAATGTTTATTAGCGTGCTTTGTTATAAGTTTTGCATTTGTTTTGATGTTTATATTATTCCTTCATTCCGTCCCTCTCCTCTTTTTCTTTGCCTGCACAAGCGCCGTTTTTATTTCGTTTTGTAAGGTATGATTTTATTTTTGCTTCTTTTTCTTTTGTTTTTTTTTTTTGCAATATTTTATATCACTGTGTTTGTTGTTATGTTATTTTATTGATGCAATGTCTAACATTATGTCTTTTTAAACTGTTAAAATAAATCTGATTTAATACAAGGTTTCAGGTTAAATCGATCTAAAATGTTCATGTTTTTTCATTTTCATATGACATTATTTTTTATACTATCCCTATGATCCGGTCTAATGTAAAATGTAATGTAAAAACCTACAATTAAGATCGTATTCTACTTACTCGTTGCTCCCTGCGTATATATATGTATATTGGAGGTAATTAGTGGTGTACGTGTACAGGTCGGTTCACGGAGGACGGGTCGTTCATCGGGCAGTACGTGCCGGGCGCGCGCGTGCTGCCGCCGCCGCCCGCGCCGCAGCCGCCCACCTACGTCTAACTGCGCCCGGCCTACATCCACGCCAGGCCAGAGGGAAATAATATCGCGTCACCAGTCGACACTTTCATTTCAAATTCGTAATATTATGTTGTATTTTTACTTTATACATTTCACGATGTCATTCTATGACTCGATAGAAATTCGATTTTTTCGACAGCTACGACCATCGATACTATAAGCTTCATAGCTATTTGTAAGACGCGGAGATGTTCTGACACTGCACTGCCATTTACAAGTGTTGGATGGTCGAAAATAGATGTAACTCGCGCGATGTAAAGGTAGCGGTCAATTATGAACATCCTGTAGAGCGGGAAAAACATCTGTGCCTTTATCCAATTTTGAAAGTGATATCGAGAAATTCCCAGTGTGACGTCGCGCGAGTTGACATCTATTTGTCCAAAGCTTTACATCGGTGAACAGAACGCAGCTAATCACAGTGACTGTATTTAGTTGAAATTTATTAGGGTGTAAGCATTAGTGTAAGCTGATAACGAAGCCTACTATTCTGTTTCGGCCGGCTGTTAGTGTCCATACACAAGGCTATACGGTTTTATTGACTATGCTCCCTGAGATCGTAGAGATCGTCTCTAAGTCTGTTGAACATTTCGTTATTTATGAGACTGATTTTAAGTAATGAGAAATAGTCAAACTGGCACTGGCGTTCAGGTTTTGGGAGCAATCGCAAACATTCATTGTCTTGTAGAACCTAATAAACACTTCCTCAAAATCTCGTTAATTCCCAGTCACCGTCACTGATTACAAATGGATATTGCAAGAGAACAGAATACCTGATGTTTATGGAGGTACAACGATAGCCGCGTTCCAAAACCTGAACGTCGAGATACTCGGCTTGTGTTAGTAAGTAGGCGATGTTACGGCTCGATATCAATTACGTGTAGTTAACCATACGGTAGCTGGTCAAGACTTGAGATAAGAAAAGCTATTTTTGTCACAGAAAATAAGGTAATTAGCTCTGGACTCCGGTGGTCATGTGCGCTCGTTGCGGACTTAACTGGCTTCGTAGTATTGGCGTAGGTAATTATTGTAAGTAAAGATATAAGGTTTGGTCTACAAACATCGGGTCGAAGTATACGCGATGTACAGCCAATGGTCAGTTCGCAAGCCAAATTCGTATATCGATTATTTTTATATCAAATGCATATCTTTCTAATCGCTCTTTGTAACACGCTATGGACCATATAGATTTTTATTTTACGAATCGAACGTATGACTGTTATAAAATTCAATATATCTTCGTCATTCTAAAATGTACGTACATTTAAGCGTTGACCAAGCTTGTTCAATTAATTGATGTCGTTACCCATTACCGAGCGACACAATGTTGCAGCTGTACTTAGGAAATCTATTTAATATTTTAGTTAAACATTAAGAACTCTTCTTTGCGTTGTTCTTCTCTAAGACTTATTATTCTCTTATGAATAAGTGTAGCTGCAAACTTTTAAAACGCGTAGGTAATGGTAAGGACATTTGAGTATCTAAAAATGTATATTTTATTAAGAAAAAAGATATTTTTATATAATTGCGCAGTTTGACCACCGGGGCATATTGTGGTGCTTTGCAGAGTTAAAGAGAGGCGTGGTTTGGTGTTGTGATCTCTGTTAGCGGAGACGTCGCGTCGGTGGTTCCCTGTCCTCCCCCTTCCCCTTTACGTCACTTAATCCCACCTTTGGTGTCAGTTCACGCAACTAAACGCATCGTGGTCTTTGAACGAGTATATATTTGCTAGTAGAACGTTATTCAAGTTGTAACAAAGCTAGTATTGAAAGATGGCTTCGGATGGAGTCCAGTGAAGAACCGTCAGAGACGTTGTTCTAATCACTCATTCAGCTCACCCTACTAATATCACTTGTGTAACACGTATAGATGTAGATGGTCAATATTATCAACTTGTATAAAAGCCGCTTGAAGTGTGCGTGTTGTGTGCTGATATGTCTGACTGTAACATAGTAGGCGTAATGATATTCGGAAAGAATCTCGGTTATTCGGAGTTACAAAATCTCAATTTGTCCCTCAACACTTGGATGTTTGTCTAACGGCTCCTTGGTACAGCGGTATCGATGGAGTCGGTAACGTTTATTGTATAGAGTTTTGTCATTCAGACATAGTTATCCGTAACCATCCACTACGGTACATTTCTCAATCTCGAATGAATTTAGTACGGGGCGACCCGTCAGTAAAATGTCTCTCTTACGTAGTAATAAGTCCTCTTTATAGGCTTTTTTCGTATTTGAATTTTTCAATATTTGACTTTATTGAAGTTTTGCACCGATCACATTGAAGTTATGCCCAAGTTAATGTTTCTAATTTTGGACGAGTGCGGCTTCGAGACCACTGCTTGTGCTTGCGACCTGTGTTGTATAACGCCAAAATGTAAGAGAAGGAATCGCCGGCAGCAGTGGTCTCGCGGCCGCGCGACTCTATCTCAATTGTATCGTGTCTAGATTAAGGCTAGGGATTCGTGTTAACTAATGTTAGGTAGCTAACGCGTTCGCTTACTGCATCTGTACATGTATATTTTATTGTTTGCCTTATCTGTACCTATTGTATCCGGTTTATTCGTACACTGGCGTGTCGAGTGCGGCGTCCACTGAGGACCGTCGATTTATTTTATTATAATTTTATTTATTTGTGTATACTTATTTATCCGCCTGAAAGGTGTCGGGTCTTAATTGAGTACATTCCAGACGGTCTAACCATGTTGATTTTTCAAATCGGTTTATTTACAAGTCTCGTTACCGCGCCGGTCAGATGTAATCTGAACAATGTTTATAAAACTAGACCGCCGCTGAGACTAGCAACGTAATTTATTAATTATTTAAATATTAGAGCCTCCCATATATTTATTTCCTCTCGTTATGTATAGTTTGACAAGGTAACATGTTCGAATGCCAACATTTTGATCGTTCTCATTTAGAGCTTATACTGTAACGAATGGTACCTTATACATTGCATATTTATATTTGATGGCACTGTTATTGTAACCCCTTTAAGTTATTTGTTAAGGAGTCTTTATCATGTCTATTGTCTAGTAAGAATTTAATATATATCTATTAATATTAATTGATTATAGTAGGAGCCTTGTTCTATTCGCGTCTGTTTTTGTCGCTTTTTATACCCGTTAACGATTGAAAATTCTTTGTCTTAAAAATATCTTGTTACGGTTCAAAATACAAATTTTGATATTAGATTGTTAGCCACCGGTATACGGTGGATGTTCTCACTGCCTTCCCTACTAAATTACACTGTGTTCATATTGTTTTACACGTACCTAGTAAAGACCTTGCCTTACGTGAAATTTTTGAATGAAAATGTGATTTTCATTGTACCACTGTCGAGTTGACAGCACAATGTCTGCATTTACTAGTGTCACAATATTACCGTGCATTGTAACAATAGTCCCACATCACTACCGTACATCGCCGTACCCAGTAGTTGATGTAGTTGTGAAATTGTAATTGCGTACCTTTATTTGATCGCAAGTGTAACGAACTTCTGAAACATTTTGAAGATAATCATAATTTATTGAATTGTAATAGAAGTAATGTAGAAGCCGAATATATTGAAAGCATCCCAGTCCCCAGCTAGCGCAAGAGAAAACTGTGTTCATAATATTCAATCACTTTAATACACACCCTTGTGTCGATGTCGTTCCCAGTTCTTAAGAACAGAATTAATAAGATCATGCTTTCAATATTTTTGACTCGAGAACATATTTAGTAATAGCTGGAGTATTCGCTAAACACGAACTGGTAGATTGTAATTGTTGTGAGGTACATTCAGTGTTATCTATAATGTTAACGATGCTTAATTTTACCATTGTCTTGGAACAAGTGTCGAGAGCTTGTCAGTTTATTGAAGGCGCCAGACGCCTCATCATTATTGTTATAACAACATACATACAAAATGGATAAATTAAAGCATCTCTAACAGATCAACTATATTTGCTAAGCAAGCTTTTTATCTACATTGGACTATTTTGTTGATTAGATAATAGTTTGCATTTATTATATTTAAAAAAAATGTTTAAAATCATGACAAAAGTGTAGGTAAAGACTTGTGTAAAATTTTCAGATCTGACCCGTACGATTCTGTTCACGAATTATCGTAAATTACATTTTAGTTCGCATTAAGTAACTGTAATTTATTGTAACTATGATGAATATTTTTTTATGTTGCATAGAAAATAAATATTAAGAAATTATTTTGTGGCTTTTATTTTTGAACACAAGAGACTATCGGTACTTTACTATTGACACTTGTATTTACACAGTAATAACAATCTCGGAGTACACCATCAATTCAGCTGATACACACAAAACCCGTTCTTAATATTACGGTAGTAAAACACTATTTTCATTATTGATGTAAATTGTATTCTAAGACAAGAATATAACACAACATATAGAACACGATATTTCAAAGTTCCGTTTTTTATTGAGCTATTTTAAATGTAAGTAAGACTAATGACGGGCGAGAATGCGGTCGAGCTCACTTCGAAAGTTCGAATTAATATTTACAGAATAACTTGGTAGGAGTGTCTGGTTCGATTCCTGAGTGGTATAATATAATATTGGTGTTAAAGACCCATACCGTTAGTCGGTATTTTTCAGTTATAATCTAGATTAGCAGAACGAAAGCCTGCCTCCATTTTGACAAGTTTCATGTTTCTCCAGCTATAAATAGTAGCCAATTGTGGACAGTCGACCATTTATCAAGAGGGCTCCTTCTAGAAAAAACTTGGTAAACTGAACATATTTTACACAGTAAGTAGTGTAAGTGTAGTAAGTAGTTTAGATCTGACTGCCTCGTTGGCCAAGGGGTCTCGGGTTCGATTCCCGGATCGAGCAAAGTATTACTGGGTTTTATAAAAATTCTCAGTAGTAGCACGGAGTCTGGAACTGTGCCCGGTATATGGCAATAGGCTCACGCCCTATTACATGGTACTCGATAACATAAATAGTGAAAAGTGGGTATTACATTGTACAGTGGCATAATGTGCACCTCTGATTACCCCATCGAGGATAAAAGGCGTGATGTTATGTTATATTATGTTTAGATATCAATACTTGCTTAGCTACTGTTAGTAGATAGTTGTAGAAATAGAAATTACGACTACATTGTATTTTATCAATTTTGTATTTTAAATTAATCACCTACGTTCGCACTGTAGGTATTACTTACTGTGGTCAAAAGCAAATTGGTTATTTATCGCATTATTTTGCTTTTAAAATGTGTAGGATCATAATTACGAATATAAACTTTTAAACAACTTCTGTATTTTTAATGTATCTAAGTTTGATTTTAATATCAATTGCTTCTTTTTGAATTGAGTAGGTAATAAAGTAAAAATAATATCAATTACTTATTTTTGGGGAAATAAGTAACCAAAAATAAGTAACCCGAGATATGCTGATGATACCACACTCTTTGCGTCATCTGAAAAAGAGCTTGCTGAGCTATTCCGGAGGGTGGAATATGAGAGTGAACTGGTTGGACTCGCGATCAATAAAACCAAAACTAAAGTGATGAAGATTGACAGATCCGGTCAGCTCCTTAAAACTAATGAACTCTCAGATCTGGAATTTCTTAACGACTTTGTGTACCTTGGGTCTATGATAACAAACCAGGGTGGAAGTGAGCAGGAAATCCGAAGAAGAACACAAATGGCCAAAGCAGCAATGAGCAAAATGACACGTATATGGCAAAACAGAAACATCTCCAACATCACCAAAAAGAGACTAGTTCAGACATTGGTCTTCCCTATCTTCCTCTATGGTGCAGAGTCGTGGACTATTAGAACCTTAGATCGCAAAAAGATAGATGCTTTCGAAATGTGGTGTTGGCGAAGAATGCTCCGGATACCATGGACTGCCAGACAAACTAATAGGTCAATCCTAGAACAGCTCAATATAAAGACTAGACTGTCGACCGTATGTTATCAGCGAATTCTTGGATACTTCGGTCACATTGCCCGTCGCCAGTCAGATAACCTCGACAAATTGGTTGTTGTTGGTAAGGTGGAAGGAAGGAGACCACGTGGCCGATCACCTAGCCGATGGTGTGACCAAGTTGCCAACTACACTGGACTCTCTGTTACGAAAGCCCTGAGAGAAGCCGAAAACAGGACAAGATGGAGGGAAATAACACAGAGAGCAATGAAGGCCTTTCAGGGGCACGACCTTCAGAAATGAAGCAAGCGATCGAGAAGAAGAAGGTAATAAAGTCCACTGAATAGTTGTCAGAATATTCATCACACTGTCAATATCAACAAATAAAAGATTGATCTTCTTTTGTGAAAGGAGCAGACTCAACATCCTCGATCGCAGCGGGGCACCTTGTTTAACATAATGTACTGTACTTACTGAACTAGTAGTAAATTACGTTGCGCACAGACTAAACAATGCGTCAATGGCAGGTAAAATATAAACCTGGCATTACACGCTATTCATTCATAAACTGCTAACAATAGTAACAAAAACATCTTGCGGTTTCATGAACCACTGAGCTCTAACCGTTTGACTTTAAACTTTAACAACATAAGTCAAGTAAGAAATATTATAAATATTCATACTCCTGATGGAAGTTTTTGCTTCTGAAGACTTCTACATCCATAATTCAATCGCATCGCTCTTTTTGCATATGCTAATCCAGTCACCGAGACGACAGATTTATTGATAGTACACCGCCAGAGCCATAACCAGCAGTTAATCTAATCAGCAGATGCTAAATTTGACCGGCCAACATTGTATGTAAGCTGCTTGTAAAGCATCCCACGTCTGGTGGATGATTTGCTATCAATGGAAACATGCAAAATGTTGATCGTAAATTAGGTATATCGACGAGATATTAACACAAACTTTATGGCTCGGCCTGTGTCACTTCTATTTGATCAAATTTTAAGTCCAAAATCCTTTGTGATGGAACTTTTTGAAGCGCAAAACAAAGCTGTGTATTGAGTAAAGAGCCAGTATGTCGGCAGTCTGTGTCCGACCGTCGCGAGGGCGGCACATCATCGAACGTTTTATATTTGTTGTCAAACGAGACGTCCGAGTTCGCGAGTTGTGAAGTGACTTTTAAATTATGATCGCGCGTGCTGCAATTTTATTTTATTAGGAACACGCCATTTGTAACAGGTGAGATAAGAACGTTCTTGTAAACTTTATCATATCGCGAAATCCATCCAGGATGACAGAGGTCGGTAAATAAAAGATCGTTGATCCCACTTAAAAGTTAATTGTTTAATCGATTCGGAATTCGAGTGGCGATCGTCTTTATTAATTACCCACATAAGTGTTTATGTTTTCTGATTAATGTTCCAATTACACGGAGAATTGGATTGGTGCAATCGTACATGAATGACCAATTAAAGATAAAACTTCCGAACATTATAAAAAGGTGCTTTTAAAAACAGGAGATTAAAGAAAGCACAAAAAAGTAAACATTGGCAAATGTAAACATCACGGTGTGTTATTAATAGAGGCCCTAACTATGGGATCATATGTTAGGAGTACACTGCACATGCACGGTGCACCATGGCCCGATGTAAGGCTGCCTGTTAACTCACTACCAGTCGCGAGTAATTCCTCAGACACGATGGATAAAATAATGGAACCGGCTTTATGATCTATCTGACAACGTTGTTATAAAAAGATGGAATGGTTATGCAGGTTTAATAGTCCTGCCTCTTACTCGACAAATGTTGAACGATTTATTTCTCCGTCATTTTGCATAAACTCTGTTCCTAACGACGTTTTAATCGTTGTGCACTTATAAGATTAATTGATCTCAAGCAGTGCATCTTTTAATTGGCCCGCATAGGCATTGCGCTTAGATAAATCTCAAGACTTCATAAAGATGATAATTTGTAGCAAAGTACTGCAAACATTTAACTACGTACATGTTCTAAAAATAATCAGTTAACATTTTGTATTGGTCCAAATATTTACTAAATTCATTTGATCAAAGTGATCGTGAGATCATTTCACGATCTAAGAAAGTTTGAGTACAATATAAATTAAGGCAGCGAAACGTGAATAATAAATCTGCATACTTTATTAAAGTCACAGGAATACATAATCCTTTTCTTATTTTGAGAATTATGCGAAGTATTGTTGCGTTATAATGGAGTGTTTTGTAGTCGCACCGTGAATAGTGGTCCTTATCCCGCGGCCGGACGGGGGCGGCCGCGGACCGACAGCCGGACTTTATTTTTTTACTTTTTACGCTGTTACCTGTTCCCTGAACGGGTATCGTATCGACTGGCCCGCTGCCCGCTGGTTACCTTAACAAGTGCACCCGCCAGAGGTGCCCTATCTTCGGATAACAGTGTTTTATTGTACCACTACTACTTCATATTTAATTTGGATTGCTTGTTTATTTGATGTAATTACAGATATGGTAATTGGAAAAGTGTAGCACCAGCCTTTAATAATGCTTTTATATACCTACTACGTTTATAAAACCGTCTTCAGCCCCCACTTTTTGAAGTTTGTTAATTATACAAAACCATCTCGTGTGACTAACTCTTTTCTGAAAACTGCATCAAAATCAATTCAGTTAATCGCGAGATAATGGCGCACAAACATACATACATACAGGTCAAACTGAGAACCTCTTTATTTGATGTCGGTTAGAAAACTATTGAGTATTGTGTAGTAAAATGAAACTTCAATTGAACAATTAATAATAAAAAATTGAGAGGAAGAACTAAAATTATCGAGATATTAATGCTTAACTCGGTAATAAATTGCACTAAAATGACGTATGTAGTTTGCAAATACACAAACATTCGGGTGTTTCGCGATTGTCCCACGGTCATTCGCACGTCTTATCACAGGATGCACCCGTCTCATTTACTGAAACTGTCATTCGGAACTAAAGTATTTACCCTTTTAGTGTTATTTTTACACCAGATTGAACAAACTTCTACAACGAATCAAATTATTTTAATACACGACCAAGTAAATCAAATATTTCTATTTACTCTAACGCCTAGTCTCTAAAAAAAACCACTGCTTCCATCTAGTCACAGCCAGATATTAATGCAAGACAATAACAATGAAATTCAATGAATTTCAGTTAGGCATCTTAATATAAAATTAAGATCTAGACAGCTACGATCAATTGACGACTGGATGAACAGACTCTCAACTCAAAGTAGCCTTAAATGACTTCAATTTGTTTGCTAGCCGAGTTAGTAATAAAATTCCACTTTGAATTAATAAAACAATAGCTTCTATAATATTGTATACCGCAAATGTACATTCTTACTACTTATGACTTATAGTTTTGTATTTTGCTGGACATAAGTCATGTGATTTTAATGACACACGTTGAATGTGTGTCACTGAAATGCCCAGAATACTTGTAAATTCAATAAGTAAATAATAACAATACAAACATCGATTTTTTACAGAAAAACGCTTAATAAAGACGTCTTTAATGCAATGTTTAGCCAAATTAATATCGACATTAAAAAGAAATGCATATCGCTCAATTAGTACGAATTTAGAATGATTGTGTTTTCAACCTCTGAGTTTGTAATAATACCTTTCAGAAAATTGAAATTATACCTAAAGTTGAGATCGGCTTGTAGAAAATATCTTTAGATTAAGAAGACATTATTGTTGCAATTACAAGCGGATAACTGCACACTAAACATTCATAACCGCTAGATAACAAAGGTGGATAACTTTCTGAAGAGAGATAACTATCACTAAGATGAAAGATATAAGATACACACCTAGATATTCTGACTTGTATCCCGGAGATTACTATGAGCTTATACTAGATAGCTTGGCTAGATTTGGAAAGATAATGCGTTTTTAGCCATTGTGGGCTCGAAAGGCATCTTCGTTTCCAAATCGTATGGCGACCAATGTAATGTCTGTAGCAAGAATGCAACCCAACTTCCACCTAAGAGCTGGCTCATAACAGAACAAATTGTAATTATAGTTACAATAATTAAATACACACAATAATAATAAACACAATGTTCTATCTAAGGTATCAGACTACGCTAATTTGAGGTTATCGAAACAAATAAATAATATCGTTACCATTACAACATATTTTGATAAATGGCGCCTGAAACATTAGGTATGTACATAGATCTATTTTTTAATAATAATAATTGTAAACATTACTTGACCTTACGATAAAGATGCTCTATTTAAAATTGTACGCATTTTTTCTAGAACACGTAAATTTTTAATGTTGTTAACGCTGTATTTAATTGTAATAATTGGGTGATAACTCAAATAGAGCCAAAGGGGGTCGTGTACAATAATTTTATTCTTTATGGAAGCGATGTCAATAGTTCAAGAAAAATATTAGTTTATTGACTTACATTGGCGTAACAATAGGATAATAAGAACCCAAACTTGGTAGGGTTGCAAGAACAGTAAGGGATTGTCCTAAATGCACCTCGTGAATTTGAATGAGGCCCAATAGTATTGAAGCACCATTGTTCAAAAACTTGCGAATGGCAGGAGAGGTGAAACAATAGTGTGGGTAAGGAGTAAGCTTGTCAAGCTTGCATAAATAGATCAAAAGCCACTATGGACTGTTTGCGTCCTCGAAAACCTAAAATAATAATAAAAAATAAGTTATCGCCTAGTCATGCGTGATCAATAAATACAAAATTGTAACATCAACATAGACGTAAATTGTTGTGCACCCCTACGCATAGAGTTATTGGAGTCTTCTTTTTTGTTAACACCTTTTGTACGTATAATTTGACACCGGGAGCAAGTAAAAAACTAGTAGACATTACTTTTTGACAGGGGATATTTAATGAAGTTGTAACTTTTTTTACTTTCGTCCGGCGTTTCTCACGATAATACCTTTGTAGGAGCACGTCCCAAACGGTCTCAATCAATTATGTTAACTGTGATAATTTTGTTTTTCTTTTACTTTTTTCTTTGTGGACGGGAGAGGTTTTGTATGGTCGACAAACAAATTATACGGCACTTACACGCTTATTATTGGTCCGCGTTGGAACGTTTTAATGGAATTATGACATATTTTAGGTGATAGCTCGGCTGGACTGTTAATTGGACACTCGGGAACGACTCGGTTTAACGTTGGAACCGGACTCATCCAGAGTTTACGACTGCGTTTTTTATTAAGATTCAATCGTGATGATGAGATACGATCACTTTTGAAGTTCATATTGTATACCAGCTATTATATTTAAGCACTTACTTTATTACTTGATTTTACTTTACTATGGGGTTAACAACCTATTCGTATTGGATTGGACAAGATTTAGTATATCAGAAATCAGAGATGGCTTGAAAATAAAAACTCGGGTTTGAGTGTATAAAACAGTTGTTTACGTGTGACTAACCTACTTATACCAAAATCTATGGCCTTTAACTTATTATATCTACAAAAACGTAAGGAAAAAATCCAAATGGAATTCCCAATTTATTTATCTATTCACGTCATTCTGTTTGGACAATCTGAAATAAAACGGAGGCTTCTGACGAAGGGAGCAACAGTGTGCCACAGTGTTCACGTTAGAATTTCATAAAATTCGCATAAAAGGTATTTTAAGAAAGTCCTAAATCATCTTACGAGAAACATTTTTAAATACCTTCTTGCGGGTAATTTTGTTCCTGTAACGGTGCATTTTTGTTTTGCTGAAATCTGGACTGCCACTGTGGACTGGTAAAATATGTTTTAAGAAGCTAAACTACCCGCCAGAGGAGTCTTCGCAACCTTTATACAATTCTTCTTCCGTGTCACATCTAAGTAGTTATAAATATGAGCCCCCAGTGTGACTTGAAATTAGTTGAGTTACCTCGTAAAACAGTTTGAAGTGTGGGAGAACCATGCTTCGGCACGAATGGGCTGGCTCGACCGGAGTGATACCACGGCCTCACAGAAAAACGACGTGAAACAACGCTTGCGTTGTGGTTCGTCGTATGAGGTTACCGGAGGCCCAATTAACCCCTCCCTAGTCCCCGTCTCCCGAATCCTCCAATCCTCCACAATCCTCAAATTCCCAATTCCCAAAAGGCCGGTAACGCACTTGTAACGCCTTGGCGTTTTGAGTATCCATGGGCGGCGCCGATTGCTTACCATCAGGTGATCTGTTATGTGAAGTAAGTTAATTTAATTCCTTCTTGTGGTGTGTAGTATGTGGCGATCGGCTTCGATGGGCGCGCGGCTGTGCGCCGGGCTGGCGCTGGCGATGTCGCTGGCACTCGGCGCCGGTCGCCGCGACTACAAGGACCCGGAGGCACGCCACCACTCCGACCTCTCGCTCTGGATAGATGAGCGACAAGTTCGGATGTTCAGTGGTAAGTTAGTAACTATTTTTGCAAAACATTGCCCCATAGGTAGGGCTTTATAATTTCGACATTAAGTCGAAAATACAATGAAAAAGATTCCTAATAGATTGATTAAGGTTGCTTACTGGCCAGTACTAGATTTACTTCTGCTCCAATACTTGGATTCTTCGAGAGTTGTCCCCTGTTCTATTTTCTTTTGATAATTTCTCCTAGATTACATTCTATATGGATAGGTATTAATTAGCGCTTGACGATAATGAATAATGACGTATAAAGTGAATAGGTAATAAAGGTAATTAAACTGAATGAGCATGATCTCATTTATTACTCACATGAATGAACAACAGAAAAAGTAATAAATAGTTGTTTATCCTCCATTTGACATGAGAATGTGAATTAAATAATTACCAAGTTCAAATAAAAACTGTCTAAAGGTCGGTCGACACTTTGGTAATTTACACCTCAGACTACTGACGTAAATAGCTAAACTAATATTAAAATTATAATCACAATAAAAATCCTTAAGAGACGCGAAAGTTTATAAATACAGATGTGTGTTTGTTGTTCAATCACGCCGAAACGACTGAACGAATCCGGATGAAATTTAACACGGGTATAAATTATTGTCCGGATACTGAAAGGACAGACTACATATTTTCCGATATTATCTACGATTCTACCGGATGCATTTTCGTCTAGTCAAGTTGGCAGAAATTTGCGAAATCTGAAACGTTTCTTGTATGAACAACTTTTCTGTTTCTCTTCAGGCATATCAATGCAAGTATTCGCCATAATAAACGGGCACGTATCACCATACGTGTTGGACCCGAACTTCTCAAACAAACTACCAGTGATACCATCTGAAGTGGGCTACGTCAACTTTACGTGGAAATCCAAGAAGCGGTACTATTACGACTTCGATATTTTGACGTCATCGGACCTGACTATACTGAAACCACCTGTCCTGTCCATAAAGACCCGCGGACGGGTGCCTAAAACTTCTAAAGGTAATTTTCTTTTTAATTTTCCTCGGATACCAAAAAGAGTACCGGATGCTAACTGATCTCCTTTAGGTACTTCGTTCTCCAAAGAGAAGGCGGAATAAATTAATATTCCCGGTCTGTCTGTAATATCATTGACTTTAAAAGTTCAACTCAATAATTGTTGTCACACTTATTTTTATCTGTTACTAAAAATAAGCCAGGAAATGTGCAGTTTATCTTTTTAGCCAACCAGTACAAACGAGCCGTTCCTTAAATAAGCAAATATATAATAACCATGTTTTTTACAGAATTCAGTATAATTTTGCCATGTGTGGGCAATAATAGCGGTGTGGCCACATTTGAAATAGGCCTTGTGCTAAAAAATGGCCGCGGTTTGCCGCTTAAAGGCACCCCACTTAGATTACACCTAAAGAAGGAATGCGCACAGAGAGGTGTGTATTTAGAAAGGACAGGTATTGTATCGCCAACGCATTTTTAACACTTACACGCCTGTGTTTTTGTAGCTGTCTCTAATACCGCACGTGTTTCATACTAATTCATTAACTACAAATAAATTATTACCCCTATTGAAAGACTGAACAATGAGCAACTACAAAAACACAGACGTAACGCTTATTACCTTGATTTAAAATAACAGTTTAATTTTATTATTCTTCTACAAATACTGCCAAAGATCTATTGTATCCCGAAAGCTTATTAATTGAATTTCTCATGCTTAGCGTTGAAAAAACGAAGTATAGCGAAGTTGAGTACGAGAAACGAAGCACTAAACATTGCATTTCATCTATTTCGAGCTCATATTGTTATGCTTACGCTACTAATAATACATTTATGGGTAGTTGGTAAGCGAGCGCTATACAACCACTATTACGGTTCACAGTAAAATAAGTCACGTCACCGTTTGTGTCCATTTCACTGGGAACAATACAGCGATTGACATTTTATTGGTGTTTTGTAGTCGAGATTTGTACAAAAAACAATCGATAATTTAAACGAATCGTTTATTTTATAATAATAATTCTCTTGAATTATGGTCTTTGTTACTGGTTACCTGATCGATATTCTATTGAAATGTTGGCATTGTAATCGCTGTAATGTCCGTCTCTCACGAGTACTAATGTAGGCTGTATTTGTGACGCCTGCGATGTGCGCCAGGCCTAATTAACCAAATGCATTATTTTCCGGGATGTCGCCGAGTGCGCTGACTGGCTGAATACGGTGCCTCTGCTCACGGCATTTGCGTTTTTAGGTTCGTATCATGCTTGCTTTCTAACTAATATTACTTACAAATTTTAATAATATTTTAGTACTTAGTGCCATTATAAATCATTTCTGACATTTTATGCTTTTGTTTTATTTCATGCTTTCATTAATTACAACTAAACTACCAATACTTTTTATCATGGCCTAAACGTGTATTAGTCCATGGTCCTCCTAATATGTAGTAGCTTTCTTTACCTCAACTAAATCAAAGAGAAAGCTATGCTATATTTAGTAAAAGTTCTTAAATAACGAATTTAGAAGAGAATATTTGTAATAATTTTCTTAGGCCTAAAAAACGATAAATTAAAATCAACCCTTCAACAGGGCCGGATCCGGAGTGCGACAAAAAATGTGCGAATCAGGGGTGGTGCAATAACGAGAAGATATGTCAATGTCCTGAAGGATACATGGGGCAGGACTGTAGGACGGCGCTGTGTTACCCGCAGTGCATGAACGGAGGGAACTGCACCGCGCCCGGAGTCTGCTCCTGTCCGCCAGGGTACCAGGGACGGAATTGTGAAGGAGGTTGGTATACAAAGAAAAAGTTAATGTTAGCGTTTAGTTTGTCAAATTCCTCCAATAGAATTTAGACTTCATTATTTTGTTGGTAAGGTTGAAAATCTATTTTGATGGTAGAATGTTGATGTGAGATGCTGTAAAATTGTGAAGGAGGTTAGTGTATAAAAGTCATAGACTGGTCTAGGTGTATGGTTATTTGGCTTTACGATTTGCAATTTTATCTTTTGTGACATAGGGTTGAAAACATTTTGGGTGGCCTGAAAATGAACGTCATGCACTTTTAGGTGTTGTTTTAAATAAATTACTTATGAAAGTATTCGCGTTAACTTTACAGTTGTTAAAAGTTTATGAAAGGCTGTAAAAGTTATTAGATTCTAAGGTTATTAGTATAATTAACAAAAGTTTATGTAATATAATTTATTTATGTAGGTAACAAAAATATATAACGGTACATTTTTGCAATATTAAACAACCAAACAATTGTATTTATGGAAATAATACTTTTCGTAACAGTAGGTAACATCGGTTGATTTAGATTATTATTATTAACCTTGTTTTGGAGGTTTCTCCTTCTCAGGGTTGACCCGGTGAAAATGGGCACCGCTTCCCGCGACCCGCAGGCAATATTGTAAAACAAACTATTAACCCTTATTAACATTGATTTTTCTTTGAGAGGTAATTATCGGTTTTCATTTTATACGTTAGACTGTATTGCCTATTGTATAAAATTATACCCTTCATTCTTTTTACCAATAGTATCTTCTATTATATTTCAGCTTTAAAAGAGAGTCTTATATTCTAATAAAATGATTTCAATTTCGGGGTATTATTTTAAAATGATATTAGGTTCATTAGGCCTTACTTCTTTCATTTTTAGTCGAAAATTATTTGTCAACAAAACAATTACGGAGTTCACTTTATGTTATTAACAAAGTGCGTTAGCTTTGAACAACTAACTTGTATTACAATAAACTAATTTACTACCCGCTATGAGCAAATACAGAACGGCTCCTGTCTACAAAAATCGTGAACACGACGTGGTCTTGCAATCAGTCTGTAGAATTTGTCATATCATTTAAGACCAACTTTCTTTCTATCTAGTGACTAAACATAATGTTTTCGCTTGATTTCTATGTAAAAAAAATCAGTAAAACCACCAACAAATTCATATCAACAGACTATAATTTATGACCTTATGACCATTACTTTGCAACAAAACTACTTAGCGAGTTCAATTTTACTCACTTGCGTATTTTCGGCCAGTATCACGATTTGACGTAAACAAGAGCCACTCCACCGCCGCCATCTTTAAATGTCAAAACCTCTTTAGTCTAAACCTTTTTCGAAATAGCAATGGCGCATTTACATCCAGCCTTTATAACTTCAGTCAAGGCTTTGTAGAAGGGTGCTTGTTCAGCTCCATGGTCGATCCCTGTGTCATGGTGTTCCTGCTCCTCATCACGGAACTTGGTGATAGTCTGCAAGATCTCCTTGTCGATGTTAGGGTCCTCCATTAACGTTCGGAGCTGGTCGTTATAATGGTCTACTATCACGGTTTCTACGGCAACTGTGCAAGCCATCGCCGCTTCTTTGCCTAAGAGCGCTGAGCCTGTAATTGATAAATATTAAGTTGAGCATTTAGGATGGAAACAATCAGGTTAAGGCTTGGGTAACAATTTTAAATATAAGTAATAGGTTTAAATCAATACGTTAAATCCTTACCAGCGCCTAACACGAAGCCAGCGACATTCCATATAGGTGTAAGCGCCGTGGGTCGGACTCTGTACTCATTGATTAGCTCCTCAAACTTGGCGCGATGCTTCTTCTCCTGGTCCCACATGTGTTGTATGAGTGGACCTTCCGCGGTGCTACCGAGCACTGCCATCTGACCAGCGTAGATACGGTCCGCGCCCAGCTCACCTGCATGGTCTACTCGAATTATCTGGTCTAACTGAAATATGATAAAAATTCTTTTAGGTTTAGTCAAGAAAGAAGTATGTTTGCGTTGTTTTCTTAGGGTTTTCAACCAGTGGACATTGTCGCGTGTGTAACTTATAAAAAGGACTGTGGTCGAGTTCGAAATCAGTCGGACATTCACATGAATAAATCCCTATACACGTAATCTTTCGGCATGCATTGCTGTATATTTTACTGTAGTTATTATTATACATTAGTAAGCTTAACTTTTGTATTGAGTAACTTGATTGTCTTACTTACATGAGGATTCTTCTTCCAATATGGTCGTGCGCTGGCTGACACAGTACTGTGCGCACAGCGAATCTGTTGTAGTACGGATTTACGCAGCATCTTGTAATATTTCTGAAATAAAAAAATGTATAACATGTTAATAGTATATTCTCTTTTACAGGTATATGCGCTCAAAAATGTCTAAATGGCGGCAAATGTATACAGAAGGACACCTGCGAATGTCCGAAGGGGTACTACGGATTACGTTGTGAATTTTGTGAGTAACTAAAATCGTAACAACCTTGCCCTGTTCCTTATTTTAAGTATTATCAAAATCCTCTTAGTTTCTTTTATTGTTTCATCAACAGAAACTGTGTCTTCCTAAATAATAAATAAAGCATATTTTTTCAGCAAAATGCGTGATCCCGTGCTTGAACGGTGGTCGTTGTAAAGGGGTGAACAAATGTCGGTGTCCTGTGGGACTGGGCGGTAACCACTGCGAGGTGGGGCGACGGGTGGGGGACTGCTCGTGCAGGGGGGAGTCTTGTGCGGGCCAGCACACGTGTCGACACGGCCGCTGTGTGGCCGGCGCCTGTGTCTGCGAGCCAGGGTGGAGGGGGCGCTGGTGTCATAGGTCCACAGGTTGGATTTGTATTTGGTTATGAATATTACTGTATGATTGCTAACCGACAAGTTTAATGAATATGTTAATGAGTCCTACAAACGACAATGAGCTAACATTCACATGACATACTGTGATCTTATATTGTAATATCGTCTATTAATAAACAACAACCATTAGCTATCATATTTCTAAATAATAATAGTTACTTTATATCCTTGTTCAATCAGGATCATCAGAAGAGTCCGGTGAATACAAGAGGCCACGATGAAATGCAAACAGTTGACGAAACTACTTAATAATGTGATTTTAATTAATTTTATAAAAAAAAAATACTTTACACATATTTTGTAACATCGATAAATTAGTCATTTAGATGATAAGTTCTACGCCACTTAGACTTTGTAATTAGATTATTTTATGAAATAATATAAAATATTAGACATAGGTACAATTTGTAAACTTGTTTTATTTATTGTTTACTGGTGATACTAAGAATGTTATATAAACAGCCTGTTTTATCTATATCTTAAAGTTATCCAGATATTGTATATCTCGCTATAAGATAAAACTAACAAGAAAAAGAACCAAACCTCTTTCGTCCTTAATCAAACCTTATCCACTTATATTCTGCCTTTGTTTTTCTTCTGACCTTTTCCCAATTATTTTTAGCTACTCAGCACTGAGTCTTAGCCAGATTTGAATGAAAGTTAGTATTTTATATGCAGCGACTGCATTATTTCCTTTTAAGGAAAAATCACATTAGGCGCCAGAAATAAGATTTCTCATATTATAGCCAAGTTTTATAGATAAAAGTTAACTTTATATATATGGTAATCAAGTTGAAAGATTAATGATAAACAAGTTCAGTAGTGGATGGATTTCCATCCTTTCATCAACATTCACTAGTCCATTTGGACTGGTGAATGTTGATGAAATATTTCTATAGGAAACAAATTAATTTTCATAAAATAATAGATTCCTTATTAGATAAATTGTCTATATAGGTTATGTTCTTGTTGTTTGTACTACAGACGGTGTAGAATAATAACAGTAAAGTAGTTACAACTCTCTGAATGAATAACACAATATTATTTCTATGGCTATAGTAGTTATTCTAAATTATTCATTTAGAGGGTCGTATTTTGTAAGGTGTGTAATCACTATATTGTACCGATTTTACCAAATAGTTTTCACTCAGAACTTTTAACTTTTTTAATTTTAAGAAAAATCCTACTGTCACTTAACCTATAAATTAATATATCAACAAAAAGAACACTAAGAAGATATATAAAAAACGTCTTACCTTAATATTCACACAGTTTTTGAGCAATATGTTACGCAATCTTCAATTAATAAGAAAATAACAAACTGAACACGCGAAATCACAAAATTTGTTTACAATCATGAAACGTCAAATTCAGTTACTGAAAATTTCACTAGATGTCACTACCGTATGACATGAAATGATCAATTTCTAAAATAAACTAGGGATTTTTCCTGAACATCTATCAACATAGAGCGTCAGAATAAATAAATAGGAATATTTGGCTGCCAAATTTGGTGAGTATCTTTCACAAAATAAGCTTTTATTTACTTACAAAGCTATGAATCCATTCCCCCCTCAGGCAGAGGGGCGATTTCCCTTTCCATGCGAAAACCACACCGCGCAGACTCGTACAAAATGGCGACCCCTAGATACGAAGTTTATACGGTCCACATACCGCGCTTACCGATCGATACTAATGGAGGACTCGAATTTTTCGGGGACTCTTGTGCACTCCGTAAATTTTGTGAATTCAGTGTCTGGACGAGTGCAAATGTTTTAAAAAGTGTTGTTTTGAACGGGTTACATCACAGCAAGTTTGCAAGACGTCTAATTGGATTGCAAAATGTGCTTCAAATCACGCAGGTGCGTACGCAGCCGTAGTCTCTCCATTCTGTCTGAGCCTGCTCGAACGCGCGGCTCCCCTTCATGATGGCCATTCATTTTGGCTTATCCTTTACGCCGCCGCAAAGAGCTTGCGTCATGTCATGCGTCTTCGAAACTGACCCGTCGCGGGGCATCATGCACCGTATAAACAAAACATCAAACAAAATGCGTCATTGGTGTATGCGACTGCATTTATTCGCGCGTAAAAGGCATAAAATTGTAAGTTGCAGTTAAATAATATGCACCTGAAAGTAAAGATGGATTCCTGAAATCATAAATTGATGCATTTGTTGACATTAATCCTTACAATTGGGACTTGTAATAGAAATTTTGTCTAGTTGGACAGTCGGATTATGTGGGAAGCTCAAGTATTGATTTTTCTTAGCTAGGTGTCTACACAATGGAATAATAGATTTGTACTATGCTGATCTATCCAAGTACTCTGAGAAAGATTGTAAAGGCTTTGGTTGGTTCCTTATAGTTTCATGTTTGGGATAATCGTTTTTCATTGAAGTTTTGTTGCAAACAGTTCCAATAAGAGTGTAATAAGAATTTCTTTTCAAAGAGATTTCATAGAAGTGTCCAAAATCAATAGTTTGGGCATCTATGCATAGAGCTATATCTTGTCTAGACTTAGACAAAGTTAGCAATAGTACTAAGGTCATGATTATGAAATATAGGACAGATTTCCTTTAAAATAAAATTATTCATAGGAATTATCAAAATACTAAATGAGATTTTTTCATAAGGGGAGCCATTGAACTTATTGATTTTTCTAACCAAGCTCTAGCTAGTTATAATTTGTAAATGTACATTTAAATTATTTATATGCACACTACTTTTCCAAATGAAACATGCTAATTTTTCTTAGAAATACTTGCAGAAATAATGAAATATTCAGTCTATGAAAATTACTAAGGTGGCATAAGAGACATTTTAGACACAAAGTGACAACAGAATCAGCATATTTTATACTGAATACAATTTAAATAAATTATTAAGAATGCACATAATTTATTGCTTTATTTAGGTTTTTAGGCATTTTATTTAGGTCACAAATAAATCCTGTGTGATTCCTTATCTGTATATTTAGGAAAGTCTTTATTAAGACATGGGTAGGTGCTGTAATAGGGTAGTAGATAGATATAAGCTTTATTGTACACCAAGTAAGTAATTTTACGATAAAACTAGCAGTATTTAACTTCTAAAATAAAACAAGCTGAGTATTGATCTTGTTAGGGACAGTAACAAGGCCAAGGTTTCTACTTACTCAACAGAGACTCTTCAGACATGTATAAATCTAA
The DNA here is from genome assembly GCA_038387885.1 of Spodoptera picta. Lineage (NCBI taxonomy): Eukaryota > Metazoa > Arthropoda > Insecta > Lepidoptera > Noctuidae > Spodoptera > Spodoptera picta. Next base: position 278,084 of record JAZHFQ010000329.1, read on the forward strand.
TAAACACATACATAATATAGCATCACTGCTTTTGTGAGGAAGGCAGAGGTGAATAATGTAATATCCTTTTTTCACCAGCTGTGTGTAATAGGAGGGGATAATTCATAGTTCTAAATATCTAATAATTGACAGTTATTTTATGAATAATACCTGTTTTGACATAATCATGTAATGTAACAGCCATTACTGGTATAATTATTACACAGTATACAAACTTCTCCAAGACAGATAGGTTCTACAATTCACTGCAAAACTTTGATTTTGTTTGTGATAATGTAATGATTTTGTCTTATATACAGGGTTACAGGTTAAGTCGACCTAAATCCTTTAAGAGGTGGTAGTTGCCATCATTCTTGACTGATTTGACTATGGAACCCCCTAGCCCAAACTTAATCGTTCTCAAGTTATGGGACTTTGAAGATTTTTTATAAAAAATCCAGATTTTTTGTCTATTGTCCCCTTTTTTGTGTTTTGTACCTCTAATGTTTTAGTTTTTGTATTTTTTGTGTAGCAGATTAGTTGTTCCATTATTTTAAACACAAAAACTGCAATTAACTGTACCAACTGAGTCATATTAGACGACTAATTGTTAAAATTAAAAAAGAAATAAATTTGTGAAAAGTGTTTTTTTCTTTGTAAGATATTGCAAAAAAAGTCTATGACAGTTGTGCTGCAGATATGCTTAAAAATATCTACGCTTCTTCAGCTTTCCGATAAGGTATAATACAATATGGTATTATTGGATTTTTTAATAAAAACATCGATGATATGCTACCAGGTAGTAGTAAAAAATAACGATACTTAAGCGTCAAATTTAACTTTAGTCAGAAATCAAAATGAAACAATCCAAATAGGAAACGAATAAGGTTTATTAATAATTTTTACAATACATGTTCCACATGTCCACCCCTATTTCGCACACATACACGCATTCTGTGTCTTAAGCCACTTTTCACTACCCCAGTTGTTAGTCCTCTTCTTATTTCGTTAGCAGCATCAATAATTTTCTGCCTCAAAACATCAACAGATGTTATTGGGTTAGGTTCGTTGTAAACCAAACTTTTCATGCCCCCACACATAAAAATCCATGGGTGTCAAGTCTGGACTTCTAGCTGGCCACGGTATAGGCCCACCTCTTCCGATCCACTTATTTGAGTAATTAGTATCTAGCCACAGCCACTCTCTGACACTCCTTCTAAAGTGCGCGGGGCACCCGTAGTGCTGAAACCACATGTCTCGAATGAGGTTTAATGGTATGTCGTCAAGCAAATCGGGTAAATCTTGTCTTAAAAAATTTTCATAGGTCTCTCCATTCAAATTTGGAGGAAGAAAGTAAGGCCCAATTAGATAGCTTGATATTATTCCCATCCAAACGTTAAGGCTGAAACGTCTCTGTGACCCCTTTACCCTTTTCTTATTAGGATTTTTTCCTGCTTTCGGAGCCCAATGATTGCAAGACAATAGGCGCTGCGACCAACTACGAAATACCGTTACTTTTGTTATTATCTGGGAGTCTTTCATCGATGTTTTTTCCGAGAATCCTGATATCACCCTAGCAAATTATACCTTATAGGAAAGCTGAAGAAGCGTAGATATTTTTAAGCATATCTGCAGCACAACTGACATAGACTTTTTTTTCAATATCTTACAAAGAAAAAAAAACTTTTCAGAAATTTATTTCTTTTTTTAACAATTAGTCGTCTAATACGATTCAGTTGGTACAGTTAATTGCAGTTTTTGTGTTTAAAATAATGGAGCAACTAATCTGCTACACAAAAAATACAAAAACTAAAACATTAGAGGTACAAAACACAAAAAAAGGGGACAATAGACAAAAAATCTGGATTTTTTATAAAAAAAATTTCAAAGTCCCATAACTTGAGAACGATTAAGTTTGGGCTAGGGGGTTCCATAGTCAAATCAGTCAGAAATGATGGCAACTACCACCACTTAAAGGATTTAGGTCGACTTAACCTGTAACCCTGTATATATACCTTATTATTTCATTAAAAACAGTTATCAATGGCTTACATTATTTTAAAAAATTTCCTTTAGTCTTATAAACAGATGTGAGGGCAAGGATTTGTTCTTCAAAAATTTTATTGTTTATGCTCACAGGGTTCAGGTCAAAGGATTTTTAATGTTCTTTTGCATGTAATTAAGAATATTTTGATTTTGATTTAATATGTTCATTATTTCGACATATATTATGTAAATTACATAATCTGACTAAATATTCTGTTGTATTGCTAGTAATAGTAAACTAATTGTTTGAAAAACATAATAAAAACATTATCTAAAATAATCACTAATTCCCAGGTCATAAAGCTCACTGGTTGAAGAGAAGAGATCAAGAGTGGCTGTAGTGGGTGGCGACTTGAGGTGCACTACCCAATGGTCCTAGAGTTTAGTCGGCGGGACGAACGGGACACAGACTACACCATGAACTCCGCCGTCAGCACAGAATCCATGGATATGGAGGGGGAGGTGAGACTACCATTGCTTTTTAAAACATAAAAATGAAACAGATGCTTTCAGATTTCATTTAATCCGAGTGTCCAAATTTTGAAATTGCAAAGGAAGCTAACTTACACTCCCCATCATCTAGTAGAACTATATGAGGACATAATGACCAAATTTTTAATTTTGTTTTAACCATGTGGTTATGTTTTATCCTGTGTTCTTGAACAAGGTTGACCCATAATTTTACAAAAGAGTTGACCTTGTTAAAAGCTGCGTAATTTAATAATGTACCTTTATAAAGTTTGTGAACTTAAGGAGAAGTTCATTCAAACTACAACAATAGTATGTCGCAACTTGTTTACCTCCTTGTTGTATAATATTTGAACTTCGTAGTAGAAATATATATTTGTATGAATAAATTGTGTACTAATTCGAAATTCGCTGAACATGAATGTACCACACACAGGTTTCCCAGAATGCCGTATTTCGTTTTATTTGTCGCTCCTTTCTGAGAATATTATTGAAAGCTATCTATCAATGACCCGCAATAAACCTGAAACATCGACCAATGAAAAGTAAAATACACATGTATATTTCGCAGGACATGTCACAAGTTGACGGTTGCGGGTTGAGTGGGGCTTCGGACGACGACGACGAGTGCGCGTCCTCCCCCACCGGCTCCGCGTATGATGACAGCGCTGATCTCATCAAGAATGCCATGAGCGATGAAGTTACCAAGCAACTTGCTGCAGCTGGTGAGCTATAGTTAAATCTTCTTTTCTTTCTTTCCATTAGGCTGTAGTAGTGTAGTTTTTTTTGTGTAATCGAGTCAGGACTTAATCAAACTTCAATAAAAAAAATCCAAGATTTCGGGTCCGAAAAAGCTTTCTATTGAAAAGTAGAAGCTCAACTTTTATAAATGCCAATAAGTTTCTCTGTGCATATGTGTATATCTACTAAAAGAGAAGGTAAGTCTTAGATCTAGCTGACATACATACAAACACATAGGTATGATATGTAGCTTTTACGGAAGTTTGTAGATTAAAATATCGTGTAGGTAGACAGTGATTCAACCGTTAGCAGGTTGTGGAACTTGGGGAAGGCAAAAATACACAATCAAATGACACATATCGAATGTGAAGTAATATCTAGTTACTACGCAAATATTATGAGGAAATCACTCAATAGCTAGTATTTAGTTTGCGGCGTTCTCTCAGTCATCATTGAATGATTCCAACTTTTCAAAATATTGAACCTATAATAAATAATGACACACTCAATAATCACGTTGGATATTCATAAAGTTTCCCGATTTTTGAAGGTAATTCTTAAGACCCAAAACATCTATGAAGTGACAATATTGAAACTCACATAACATAACATCACGCCTTTTATCCCCGAAGGGGTAGGCAGAGGTGTACATTATGCCACTGTGTACAATGTACGTAACATCCACTTTTCACTATTTACGTTATGAGTCCCATGTAATAGGGAATGAGCCTATTGCCATATACCGGGCACAATCCCAGACTCCGTGCTACTACTGAGAATTTATTGAATAACCCCGTAATACTTTGCCCGACCCGGGAATCGAACCCGAGACCCCTTGCCCGGCTGTCACACTTGCGACCACTCGGCCAATGAGCAAGCTATTGATACGAGTATTGAAACTCATATAGCATAAATAAGAAATGATCATGATGTATTTAAAATGTTAGATGATATTGAATTTGGTTAGATGGAATCGTCTCAATATTCTGCAGCTGCAAATTGCTTGTAACCCACATTCCAAGATTTACAAATGTCTGCAACAACAGGTCCGGTGGGCATGGCTGCCGCAGCCGCTATAGCGTCCTCTAAGAAACGCAAGCGGCCGCACTCCTTCGAGACCAACCCGTCCGTCAGGAAGCGACATCAGAATAGATTACTTAGGAAACTCAGAGTAAGTCACCCACAAAATCTTGAATAATGTTTAATGACTACTTCTATGGTTATGTGAATTAATGCCAAATTTTAGTAATTTGCATCTAAAAAGGTAATATGTATTTAAAAGATTTATGCGCATTTCCTATTTCGATGATGCTCGACCAGTTTCGAACGACACCGGGGCCCTTAACTATAACAGGACACACGACAAAACACTGCTATTTTTAATTTAAAGTTATACGGTAGTTACACTTTACGATGTTACACAGCAAACAATAGAAGAGTTCGCGACTCGCGTGGGCCAACAGGCCGTGGTACTAGTGGCGACCCCTGGCAAGCCAAATACCTCATACCGTGTGTTTGGGGCGAAGCCTCTAGAGGACGTTGTACGCAATCTGCGCTGCATGATCATGGAGGAACTGGAGAACGCACTCGCACAACAGGTAAGTCGGTTTCTACAGACTCCTTCAATTTGTAAGCTTCTGTGACGTTACCCTGGTCTATACATCATTGGTTACAGTCTGGCAAACGAAAGTAGGTAGAGACTGAAAAAGCCCGGCAAATTTAAAAAATATCAGTATAGCAACCCAAAAATTAGTATGTCATACCTGGAGTAACCAGACGTGAAGACGTAACAAACAAACAAATTATTATAAAGTATCAAATTAGGTTACTCCATAAATTACTCCATCGTATGTGCCTGGCTTTTTCAGTCTCTACTTTCGTTTGCCAGACTCTATTCACGATTTTCGTAGTTTGCAACTGTGAAATCTTTAAATTAATTTACTGTTTAAGACTGATCTTAAGTCGTCGAGTAACGTCTTTGTAGACACAATTATAGAACAATAGGTTGCGGTCACCGGTGACCGCTTGGGGTTTGACAGTTTAAGACTGAATACAGACGATCGTTTATAATAGCATGTTAGGTATTTATTACGTCACTCCAAAATTTTGTAGCACACTTAGTAACTACACAACATATTTTCACTTACATTCTTATCTTCGTAGTTACGGCTTTGAAGAAATATTTAAAATGTTCATTTATATGGAAATATTTTTTACATAATTATGTCATTGTTTTAATTATGATTTTGCATTATAAATAAGCAAGGGGAAATCCTAATGTTATAATTTTATTTTTATTCGTTTACTGACTTCTTATTGTTTGTGTCTACTTACATCAAAGTTAGCTCTAATAACATGATCTTTTTTGGCTTCAGTGAGTTTGTCATGCCTTACACTGTACTGTATACTAGAAATACAATATTATTTTATGTGACACTTATTTAGATTAGTAGCATTTCTTACAAATATATTTTTTTCTTTTAAAAATTCATTGAAGCTATTTTAATTTTTAACTTACTAACTTTCTTTTCTCTGTTTTCGTCACTCATTTAGAATATCAAGTAAAATCATTACTTTACTAAGACTAAAATTATCTGTGATAGTCTAAATGAGCCCTTTCGAACATACACGCTGACTTCGAATGAAATTAAATTAATTAAAAAATAAAAATAGTTATACAGAATGACATAAAATGTCTCTTGTATAACTATAATTCATACAAACAATAGTTTTGAGTACAACTAGACACTCAATCATGGTATTCAAAAATACCTATCAAAGAAAATTGTCAGATTGTGGATTGACCTAAGGTCTTAGTACGAGTTTGTTTTTAGCCGGCGCCAATGAACCAACCAATCAGAGCGCCGAACGCGTACTCGTTACGATTACTTTAAACGTGAAACAAACTCGTACTAAGGCCCGCTGATCCTCCCGAAGTGAGCGTGTGTGTAGTAGTTAGATGTGTATGTGTACGTATGAGTATGAGCTATATAACGAGCGTCAGTTCGGGCTGGGCGACGGGCCGCAGGCGCCGGCGCCGCCGCAGGAGGATCCCTCGCTGTTCGAGCTGCCGCCGCTCATCATCGACGGCATCCCCACGCCCGTCGAGAAGATGACGCAGGCACAGCTCCGCGCATTCATACCGCTCATGCTCAAGTACTCCATGGGTAAGTGCAAAATATACTAAAGCGCGAATACTGAAATACTGAAAGACTCAATTCTAAGGTGTACTTAAATATCGTGCCGTCTCTGCCATTTTGACAAAAATGAGTAACGTTTAAGTTTTGTATATTCTACCTTTTGCAGAGATTCGTAACTCTCTTTTATTGTCATGCAATAAAGGTTTTAGTTGAAACAGCCACAACTACACGTACACACTATGACTTCAATGCTATTAATGATACCTAAACTTATTAGTGGCTTATGGCACTTTTCACTGTCTTTGACTGAAGTCAATTCAGGTATAATTTACCAGCAATAACTATTCTTCAAGTATTCAATACCTATATATTCTTCAGTGCGAGGGAAACCGGGTTGGGGCCGCGAGTCCACGCGACCTCCGTGGTGGCCCAAGGACCTTCCTTGGGCCAACGTCAGAATGGACGCTCGTACTGAGGACGAGAAACAAAAGGTAATTTAAAAATTGTATTTTAAACTACATTAGGTACTTATCGATAGAGATGCGTCATACATTTAAGTAGATTCATAGTTATTGGGTGATGCAATGGGAATTTTGAGATCAAATCAATAAATTAGCTTTTTTCCTGGTCGTCGCATTTGTGATAATTTATTCAATGGATATGGCAGTAAACGTGTTCGTTAACCTATTCTAAACACAATTGGCACAATTTATTCTATAAGTGATCTAATAAATTCTCTACATCACTCCTAATAGATGTCCTTTCTATTTAGTACTCTAATGCCTATGGGGAAGACCTATGTTCAGCAATAGACATCTTGTAGCTAACATGATGAATCTACTAATTACCTATATACTTCTTTCAGATGTCGTGGACTCACGCGCTTCGTCAGATCGTGATCAACTGTTACAAGTACCACGGGCGAGAGGACTTGTTGCCCGCCTTTACAGAGGACGACGAGAAGGGACCTCCCACGCAACCCGTTAGTAACTCCTACTTACGTCTATTTACGTACCTTGATTGTAAAATACGTGTTAAATCCTCCATTACTTATTTTAAATTTTAAGTACTCAACATGAATTATAATAGTACATAAAGCCGGTTAATTGTCATAATTATAGCATTCTCTATCAACTTTTCAATGTCATGATTTTCTCTGGAACCATAAGACTGGTTGGCTGATCGCAGATACGATTGCCAAACAAGAAATATCAGGTTCCAGTCCCGGGTTCCCAGTCAGGAATAGTAACCCATACGTGGCTATAGACTCATTTCCCTTCTGGGACAAACCGATAAAAAGTGGGTCTTGGATCTTTGTCTATTACTTGAAAGATAAGCCATGATGTTATAGCATCACTAGATTTAGTTGATTACGTATAAATGCGATTTGAAAAGATTTATTGGTATCTTCCAATAAACACAAACAGTACAATAAAGAATAATCTTAGCATAATTAAACATTATCGTTTGCGTCATTAGATTATTCTACATCAAGTAACAACTACGTTAGGTCTGCCATACTTATTTTCGTCAAGGCTATGTATTTACTGTGCTAAGCTAATAAGCTTAGCACAGTAATTAAGCTAATCTACTTAGGTTCTAAATCATCTTAAATGTTACGTAACATATGGAAAAAAGACTCTTGTTTGTTCGAGTGGCCGTATTCTGGACTGCCAGGTGGCCACCTGCTACTACCTATTAAAACTCTAAGGAATAATTACAGTTGTGTGTTTATCGAAAAGAAATGATGTTATATGACATACTTAATTTAAAATATTTAGGATTGGTATTTTACTTCAATGAATTAGTTAGAGATTAGTATTTAATACCCACACAAAACTGGTTCAGTTTTTAAATGTCTATTTATTCCACAAGGTTAATTAGGAACAGCTATCTAACACCAACACCTATTATTTTCCCTAAATAAGTTTTGTACCTACGTCACATTCAAGTCTGCTAACAATTAGTTACGCCCACTCTAGAAGTAGGCTGTTACGTTACGTCATCCGATATTTATTCCGATTTAAACCAGATAATTATAGAGAAGCCGAAAATAGATTAAAGGTTAAATAGTCTTTTGGTGCTATTGTTAGGAAAACATTATTTATCGAAGGACTGACGACTCGAAATAACACAACTTGTATTTTATTGATCTTTCTAACATGTCTAAATTACGTTTACTGTTCATTAACGCTAACTCACACGGAATGCTGCCTGGATTTGGTAACCTCTTTCATTTTTTATACATATTAACAACTTTGTCACACAAAACCTTTGGGACACTATACCTCCTTGGTCCATGGTCGATGGTATAGATATCGGCTTGTATGCCGACGGCGGCCAGTAACTCGTCGTCTAGTTCTACATCTGCGGCACGGAACAGCCAGCAGCAACAAGCAGTGCTGACGTCACAACAAGTCTGCATCGATCAAATGACCCTCGCTGATGTTGATGTACGGACTAAGCTAATATAATAATAATAATAATCATTTATTTCAGACCATGTCCATATTGTTGTTAGTAACATTGAACTTAAAAACTAATGTTAGTACTCATTATATATATGATTTAATAGGTCAATATACAAGAATATACAATATACAAAAATAAATACAGACAGGACAACACAAAATCATGTCATTAATTACAATATTTAATTTAACTAAAATGTCATTGTACAATAATCACGGCGCAAGTCCCGCGGAGAGTCGACAACATCTATTTACTATTGCGCAATCCAGTCGGCCAGATATCATTCTCAGGTTTCTGTTGTTGCTACCCCTCACCCTCAGCACTAGGGATGTGCATCTCTTACGCATTACTGTATAAAAGCAATCTACGCGGGCTTCTGCAAACATTCCCGAGGCACTACAAAAACGGGGCAACCCCATCAGCACCCTAAAAGTGTTATTATATTGAACTCGAAGGGCGGTGTATACTTTTTGTGTACAATGAGCCCACAGACCGCACGTGTAAAACGAAGTACAATATGCACGAAATAAGGCAACTTTGACTTCAGTCGTACAGCGCGCAAACATGCGGGCAATCATGTTAGCGCGTACAGACAGCGCCCTTCGCTCCCGTTCAATGTCCGTATCATCCTTGAGATCGGCAGTCAGCCAGTGCCCCAGATATTTAAATTGTTGTACTCTCTGTAGAGGAACACCATTCAATTTAATAGTAGGCATCTGGATAAATGCACCGCCTCCGCCGGTCCCAAAGACCATAACCTCACTCTTTTTCGCATTGTACACAACCGTGCCGTGCTGCAGCGCATACCTCTCGCAAATCCCGAACAATTTGCTGAGACCACAGGGTGACGCACTCAACAACACCATATCATCGGCATAGTTAATATTGTTTAAACACACACCATCTATGTAGCAACCTAACCTAGTGCGGCTGAGCTCCTCTAATAAGTCATTCACATACAGGCTGAAGAGGGTGGGCGATGTCAGTCCACCTTGTCTCACCCCGCACTCCAGCCCGTACACGTCCGACCTGACTCCAGCCCATCTGACGCAATTGACCTGGCCCCTGTACCAGTACTTGATGATATTAATAAGTTCTTTTGGCAATTTCGTATTACTGAGCTTCTTCCACAAAACTTCGTAGGAAACCAGATCAAAAGCTTTTGAGAGGTCGAGAAATCCAGCATACACGGGCGTTTTTCTATCCATATAATATCTGACAGTCTGCTTAAGACACAAGATAGCACTATCTGTAGACAATCCGGGCCTAAACCCGAATTGATTATCATGAGGTTGTATACATTTATTTAATTGCGTGTTAAGCAAACTCAAACACCTTCGAAACAATCGTCGCCAATGATATAGGTCTATAGTTATTTTTATCGGCCATATCGCCAGTCTTGTTTTTCGGAACAGGTACTACTAGAGTCCTCAACATTTCGGCTGGCAAATACGCGTGACTCATGCACAATGCAAAAAACATGGACAATGCTCTAGGCAAATGCGGACCCGCGTATCGTAGATGGTCAATGCTAAGGCCGTCATGGCCGGGGGATTTTCCTTTCAACATAGAAACAATTGTTTTTTCTACCTCCTTGGCGCTAAACCTTGTTTCCAGCTTCATTCCAACCTCAACATCGAGCACCCACGACGGCGGCCCCAGCGGCGATTTCACACTGAAGTGATTCATAAAGATATCGGCAATCTCTTTCGAATCACTCACTCCGTCGACGCACACAGGCAGGCCAGGCTTTGCATTCAACTTTTGAGTGGCCTTCCGGAAGGATTTAAAATCTTGTTTCGAGTGATGTGAAGCCAATAAATCCATCTTAATTTGAGTCTCATTATCTTGACACCATTTCAATCTAGACTTAAATATTCGCCTAGATTCACACATTTCCTCATATATTTTACCGGCAGTTGGTTTGCCATACGACACCCAAGTCAAAAACTTTTGCCTGGCCGTCCTGTGTACGTCGCTTACATGTTTATTCCAGCCGACTACACTACGCCTACGCTTCCCATTTCTGATTACCCCGCTGACAGCCGCTGATTCACTCATAGCAACAATAATATCATTATATATTTTGTCAATGATGGGCCTATGTTCTAAGATATTACAACTTTTGTCAGCGCATAGTTGGAGTTCGCATGGAAAATCGACCTGTCTTAATTTGTCATGACAAACCTTCCTGTACTTGCCGATCTGTTCAGGGCTTCGTTCCCCCCACACTACTTTATTTTGTGTACAGGCACAATGACTACTTTTTTGTATTATAAGCTCCAAATTACACTCCACAAATACAGGAAAATGGTCTGACCATAAAACATCATAATGTACATGTACCCCCACAACCGAACACAAAGCTGCTTTGGTCACAATACAATGATCTAGCCAACGTTTCTTTAGAGCCGTGTGCCTCACTTATGAAAGTATACGCACCAGACGCAATACCTAACATGTCTGTATCAACACATGTCCACTGCTGCTCTGTACAAAAACAGCATAGCTCATTGTAAAAAGTCTCTGTAGGGTGTGCATTAAAGTCGCCTAATACGTAAACATTTTCAATACCCATATTATCTATGATAGCACTCACCGTACTGATAGTGTCCGTGAACTCGGGTAAGTTCGCATTCATATCCGTCGGCATGTACACACTCATCACTAAACTTGACTTTTCGTCCAACACTATTCGGATTGCACTTATACGCGGATTATCACATTTCACCACCGACACATTCTGAAAAACACTACGCCTCCAAAGAAACGTAATAAAGTTGCCATTTTTTTGTTTAGAAAATGATTTGTGAAAATGTTATTGGTTAAAAGACGTCGATACGTTTATTAATTTAATATTTCACTGATTTAAATTTTAATTAATGCATGGTTTTAAATTTAAATATAAAGCTATGTATAGTGACATAACAAAAAACAATGTTTGCAGTGGTAACTTGTATTTTCAAGGTTTTTTGTGTATCTCTCATCAGAACTTGCATGCAAACATCAATGATTGTGTTTTCTTCCCCATATAACAACAACCAACCGACGATCGGGAACCTACACCAGTTTTTTTTAATTTATTTGATTTTGTTTGTAAATCTCAGATGTCACAATACGCGCCTGCTGTTCTACAAACAATCACGAATCCGGACGGAACTGTGTCTCTCATCCAAGTCGACCCCAGCAATTCCATCATCACATTACCTGACGGCACTACTGCGCAAGTTGTAAGTTTTACGATAGTAATGTACACAAACTGACTTGACTGCCTTTGACTGCACGGTCGGTGCGGTGGCTGGGCAACCGGCTGCCGTGCAACGTGTCGCGGGTTTGATTCCCGCACGGGACAACACTTTGTGTGATCCACAAATTGTTTTTTCGGGTCTGGGTGTCATTGTGTATGTGAACTTGTATGTTTGTAAACGCACCCACTACACAGGAGAAAATCCTAGTGTGGGGCAACGTTTTTAAAAAACAAAAACAAAAAAACTTTATTGATTGTTTTGACGTTATGACTAGATCAACTCTGGCATGGTTCAGCCGCAAAAATTGGAAAAGAAAAAGTTCTATGCTGGCAACGCACATCCAACTCTTTTCGTGTTGTGGGTATCCATCAGCGGCGCCGTTTACTTATCATCACGTGAATCCCCGCTTATCACAGAAAAACGAAAAGTTGTGGCAAGCAAATGTTGAAATGCTGAAATTGGGCCACTCATTTCAAGATAAAAATTTCACTATAAAATTTATTACAAAGGACAATGAAATGGCTAAAGTTGGCTCTAGTTAACCCATCACTAACTACCAATCTTGTAGATTCTCGAGCTAAAACACGTTTATTAATAGATTCACAGCGGCGAGGGTGGAGCGGGTATCCAGGCACTAGACGGAGATGGCGCCGTGGCCGTGGACCTCAACGCAGTGGCCGAGGCCACGCTCAACCACGACGGACAGATCATACTCACCGGGGAGGACGGACATGGTACGTATCACCCTACACAACTTATACTGTATGCCTCATCCGACTACTAGTCAAATTAATAAATTTAAAAAACGAGAGAATGTTCTCTGATAATTGATGTCGAAATGTAAAATGATTGATGCTAAGCTTTTGACGCTATAGCTAGTTATTTATCTAGCTTGCATTGCAATTCTATACAATAATTAAACAAATTAACGTTCTCCTTTTGTTTAAAGTTATATTTGACGTAGCTTGAATGAATATCTTAAGTACTCACACAAAGCAAGTATATGCTTGCTTTTATTATTTGAAGATATTAGTCGTCGTAACGTTGCAGGGTACCCAATCTCAGTGTCGGGAGTGATCACAGTGCCAGTGTCTGCGTCAGTGTACCAGTCGATGGTGGCGTCCATGCAGCAACAAGATGGCGGCGTGTGCGTGGCGCCGCTCGTACAGGTGCGGCCCAAGCCTGAACCGCGCGACGTCGACGACACGCTGCATGTCGCATAGCGTGTACATGGGTTGCATATACCCCGCCTTCACTACTCATTGTTTTCATTCACTTGACTATGTATTCGAATGACTGCCTCTTTGCGAGAGTAATCAAGATAATATTGTGAAGTCTGAAGTGCTCAGTATGGTAGTTACGTCGCCTTATAATAAGTACATGAAATGTTACATAATATCCACATCTTTGTTCACCTTTTTGAGGAAAACGGAGTTGTTTACACATGACATTAGTCAAAGTCAAGTTAGTGAATATGTGAGTAATACATTTTTGTTTGCCAATCCGCCTAGATTTGTTTGCTACTTTAATTTCTCTCAAGCTGTGACATTATTTACTTCACCTCCAAGTACAGACAATAGTTTGAGTATTCAAGTTTATGTATGCATTTCTTTAGCTTTAGCTGCGAATAGATAAAAGCGCGTTTATCTGCAAACTATATTTTGTTGGTGCTAGTTTGTGGAAAAATAAGTTTTGTTACCACAATGGCAAGCCAACTTAAATAACAGTACTGATATGACCTTAAAATATTTATAAAACACGCCACAAATTGGCGTTATTTACTTTTAAGGTACTGATGTTAGAGTATAGAATACCTAAGTTATGAATTTATTGAAATAAAACGTCATAATATTCGTCCAATAGTGCAATATAACGAAATGCTGCCAAAATAATATACCCAAAGAAACAATAGTATAAGTATAAAATATAGTAATAAATTATTTACAATTTTAATATTATTCATGTAGGAACTTAGTTCGAGAATGCGTGCCATTAGAGTGTTGATAAATAAAATGTCCTAGAGACTTGTGATATTTTTGTATATAGAGGATAAACAATATGTTTATCGATCTCGGAAGTGCTTAAATAAGCATTTAATATTTGTATTTTAGTCATTATTTTTTAATTAGAGGCTCCCCTAGCAAAGTCAATTCAATTTAAGCTTTCAACGCGATATTATGAATAAGTAAGTTATATCTTAATGTTTTATTTGATGTCATAGGCATTAAGTAATAATATTGATATTTCTACTGCATAATAATCTTACTTTTCATAATAATTATGACAAAACATAATCCTGCCTAAAGCTATCCTGACAGAATAAAAATGCGAAATTAAGTACACAATAAATAGTTCCTTTACACTAAAAGTGGAAGATTTATTCACAATTATTAGGACAAATTATAGATTTTAATTGAATATGACTGTTGACAATTTATGAATAGATAATTTTATTTGTAATTATGATGAATGTGTAGTTAAATTCGCTTGTCCGTATCGATACTTACGTTTCTAGTATTATAGTGTAAACCTTGCTTTATATGTAGTTTATTATGAACAGTGATTTTTTTTTTAAACTGGTAGGTGTAATAATGTCTGTTGTTACCAATGTGTAATTTAGTGAGCTAGTTGCCAAACATGCATGATTGTTTGTTCACTCGTTTTCATTTCAAAGGGTACTGCGACTTAATATTTAAAGTTACTAGAGTTCTAGTAATAATGTTAAAAATATTTACTGTTTTATGAAAATTCTCAGTATCCTTCTCGAATAAAATCGAGTATAGTATAATTATTTATTTATTTGCCTTATAAATTGGTCGGTAAATGCACTTTTCATAAATTCCAAATTTTATTGTTACCAAAGTATAAAGCCTCATTTTATTTCATTCATGGTCAGCCATTTACCGACTATCAAGATGGCCTAGTATTAATTTATTTACTCTGCACTTTGTGCTTGTTTTATTCCACATTATATTTTGTTGCCTCCAACCCAGTTGTTATGCTGATCTTGTCAAAATATTCTTATTTTTGTTATATTTTATGTATATGTTGGAGTAATTTGTGTGCTATGCTAGTGAAATTTTGTAATATTAAAAATTTGAAATTCACGATTCAATAATAATGTTCGAAACAAATTGTGAAAAGTTATTAAAAGTATAATTATTTTATTATACAATTTGCCATTATGATATGTGCCAAAGATACGCGATTACATTACAATACAGAGTTATTTATGTAAGAATGTATGAGTGTTACTCAGACATTGTTTTCAAAGTTAAAGTATTACACTTTAAAATTGCATAATACATTTCAGGGTAATTTATTAAAGTCTGTATATTACAATGTTACAAATAGTACAATGTCCTATGTCCTATGCTTTGTTCATGTACATTTTATTTAAAATGTTTTATTTTTAGTTGAAGCTTGTTATGTTTTGTGTAGTATTGTTATTGTAGTCTAGTGCAACACCGACACATGCATTATTTATTAGCACATCCTTAATCCCTATAAGGCCGAACTTGTAACTCCGCTCGTGCTACGGGCATGCATGGACAGCGCCAATTGCTTACCATCAGGTGATTCATCTGATCGTTTGCCGGCCTATGTAGTTTTGACAATCAGTGAACAATATATGTTCTTCCATTCTACAGTATCAAGCGCCATTTTATCTCACAAACACCATTTTCTTTCATATCATTTCTCAAGTCCTTTCATTCTATTTAGTATTCGTTTTGTCACAAGATTTTCATCCCTTTTATTTATTAGCAATATATTGTTTGTATATTTATGCTGCCATATTTTCAGTATTATCGTGTCTCAGTGTTGCATTAGAGTGAATGATTTTATCCTTAGTTGACGTGTGCGAGTGCTGCCGCAATAAATACGTGAATGTATCGTCTTGTTTTATTTGCACGAATCGAAGCTTTATTCACTGTGTGTAGCATGACAGGTGTGTATTTTTTCTTTTATTTTTATTTATTACGCTTTGTTGAGCTCACGTCTGATGTGATTTGCTAAATTGAACTTTATTGTGTTTGTGATTATAATAATTTTTGAGTGGTTTTTTCATTGACGTGCGCTTGACTGTTCACTTCATGTTGGAAGGCAAACATCTGCCATCCAAGGTGGTGTGGTGTTGGGCTCTCAATGTGCGGTTTTATGATTATTTAGCTATATTGCGGCTAGATCAACTTATCTGTCAGTAAACGATAGATTTCTCTACAGACGCCAGCACGTCAATCTACTCCAATATGTCTCATTGCAATTTCAGCTTTACCTACTTCAGAACAAAATCTAGTAAAGTTAATTCAAAAAACAGTTTGATTATTATACTGACAGTTTTATATTGTTGATATATACTTTGTAATGTTAATTTTAAGAACTAATGTATAACTAACGTTAGATGGATCAGAACGGTGAGGGTTTGGAGACGATCTCCATGGGCGGTGGCGTCACGCAGGTGATGCTGCAGGGCGGAGAGGGTGCGCAGGTCTTACAGGTGCTCAGTCTCAAGGACGCTACTGTACTCACCAAAGCCATGGTAAGTTAATAGTGAAATAACAATCCTTCGTAATAAATTCGAAGTATTACGTTAGTCATTGAGTTTTGACTATTACAATATTCTGTATCTGTATAATGGCGAAATCAATATAACATTGGTATTTCTACGCCTTTAGCTTATCTATTAAATATGTAATCTTAATTTATTTGTCAGCTACACCGCTCTGCCGTGTAGTACTGGAATACTAGAGCACATTGCCCTACAATTATATCGCCCACGTTATCGTTCTGATAACTGATAAGCAATAACTACATCGGAGGATTTGAATAACCCTATGCTATATGCCTATAATTCGTTTGTTACAGCAAGTAAAAGCGGAACGTGACGCCGTAGTAACAGATTCCTAGCTGCTAACTCTGGTGGCGAGCTCGCCGCCGCCTGACGGAGCCTCTGACTGCCCCGAACTGATGAACGACGTGACTTAACCCCCGCGACATGTACGCACTCTAAACTTCCATACACACACCAATACAGACAACGGACACTTATACACAGCGGCTCGGAAGGCGAGGCCTAGCTACTCTAATTGTTATTCTAAACATAGAGGCATCATCTAGTGTTGCAGTCAAAGTAAACAAGTGAATTAATAAAAATAGTTAATTTAACTATAGTGGCCATCGGCATTCGGCGCTACCGCCGCGCAAGTATTCAGCTCGTACTACTCAAACGGAATGTTAGACATGTGCGCGGCGGCCCGGCCGAGACATCAAATTACGACATAGCGATCGAGTCCAGTGATGTCGGAGTGATTTTGAATTTTAGTAATAAATTTACCATTATATTTTAGACTTAAATTTTGCCATGAAATGGGATTTAATTTATTTAAATTATTTCATCGTAACTTATATTATTTATTGATGTGAAAAGTAAGACTAATTTATTTTTAGAGATGCAAATCTACGTGTGGTGGGGAACAGATTTGTGCAATACATAATTTATACCAGTCGCGTTTATTTTGTATAGAACTCCCGTTGCGATAGTAAAGCAGGTGCAGTAGGTGCACTAGTGCCAGGAGGTTCATATAATCGTATACATTCCTGTAATATTACAAGCGAGTTTGTTGTGTACATATGTTGTTTATGTTTAGTTTGCCTTTTGTTTGTTATACACCTATCTATTTATTTAATCTAGTCTAAACCAAGTCAAAGCAACCTATTCTAGTCCGAGTGAATATATTTAAGAACTTTACCAAAACTTTTCTATAACATAAGTTTTGTAAATTAATGTAATTTAACTTGTCCTCTGTAATGTAAATTCGTTTAAAGAAACAATATTATAATTCCTGCGCAGGGTTACTACATAGATGACGACGTTAGTGTTTATCGGTGTTTAAATCTTAGGAATGTAAAGACTTCCAATTTTGTGAAGTCAGTACGAAAATAAAGGTAGATTAATAGGTAATATTGTCCAACGTTGTACATCAGGTTTCCTTTCAATCAGCCTGCTCATAGGATTCTCAATGTAATTCACATTAAATTTATATAAGGTTTATAGTCGAGACTATAACGTAAGGTAGAGTTCATAGAAAAGTACAAAAGTGCAAAACTATTATGATGTGCGGAATAATATAGTTGTTTTGTAAAAGACACGAACGAATAGTACTTACCTATTTACTTATTCAGATTTGTTTTATTTATTTTCCATATTTTATTTTTGTTTTATTTACCAAAGAACGTTTAAGTTTTGTCCTCTAAGATAGCACAATTTTGTTGTTAAGTACAATTTGTGATTGTAAATAATGGTATGACTGTGTGAATATGGCAATCATTAAAGTATTTACGTACATTTCCTTGTTTTCATGTTTTAAACTTTTCCTGTTATTTTTACCTTATAAATTGAAATTACCAAACAAATATCTCCGATATGTAGATTTAACATTATTCTGCGTCTTGCCCTGAAGCGGTAGGCCGAGGATGTGAACGTACTGTTCCCATAACCAGGAAAAAATAGTGGTGGTCTGATGGCTCTTTGAGGCGCGCGCGGTACGCGACGCGCCGTACGCTTGGGTCTGTTTCTGGTCGGACGGGGAGCTACCCATGCTCGCTGTCTGCAGGCCCGCGCTTACGGTGGCCGGAGATCGTCCCGCGATCCCGACGCCCGGTGTGTCCTTCGCGATGGCTGGGTTGCGATGAGGCAGTGCTTCGCTGTCTCTCACGTCCCTTCTCCTCCTTAGCTAGCATGTCTGCTTCGCAAAAGGAGGAGACGGCATCCCAGTCCCCCTCGCTCCGCATCATGACCTGCACTAGGCCCGGACGCGAGAGGTCGCCATCGCCGATCACTTCCCTGAGGGCACGGCGGTGCTCAGCCCACGCAAGGCATTCCGCTACATTGTGTTCCACCGTGTCCTCAGGGCGGTCCTCGCAGTGATGACACCCGGAAGTTTCCTCCCGCCCCATCAGACACAGGTACCTCCCGATACTTCCATGTCCGGTGAGGACCTGCGTCTCTCAAGTCACTCCTCAAAGACTTACCGCCCTCGGTTGCGACAGTCGCTGCTACCATTCCGCCATGAGGAAAAAATAGACATTTCACTCCTATGTATTATATTTTTTACGTCATATGACGCACAAAGCATCTTTTTAATGGCATAAGTCTGCAAACGAGCAGACTAATCACCTGATGGAAAGCAATAGACGTCGCACATGGAAACTCCTATCAGTAGAATTAAAAGTGCGTTTTCGACCTTTTACGAATATATGTGTTGGTAGCTACTAATTATAGGTACCTTCTTGTACCTAAAGCAATACTTATACTCTTTGACATAGAGGAACTAATAACCATATTTATTTTAGACAAGACCTTTGGTATACTAATACCATTCAGACAATTTTAAATAATATTCAGTTTGTACCATCAAGTATCATGTATCATTAGGCAGAGTCCTGAGACACTGGGCATCGCGCAAGCGAAATCCGCCGCGTAAGAAACAAACGCTCGATGGGTTTGGTCTTATCCGAACTGTTAGTTTCATTACAGATTGCTTAAAGGCGCCTGCCACGGGCGATGCACACTTGAACAATCGATCCATTAGGTTCAGTGAATTAGATTGTTTTGAATTGTGTATCAACTGTTACTGCTAGTAAGAATTCAACATTGAATCCATGACAACATTTTCTAGTGTTTTTAAAACAGTATTCATTCTTTGTAGGTTGTTACATAATGGATCTACATGATAGATTGTTATTTGTGTTTATAAATTATTGAGTCACTACAAAAATAAATAGTTTGTTATGCTATAATTTTTTATTGATAAATACGACATGTATGGACAAGGAATTGTATAAAAGGGGTGGTAGATAACATACAAAATGAAACAACTTTCATAATGTTATATCATATTTGTTCTAATGTTTCAACATTAGACAAGCAGGTCGATTTTTGAATGATGGACCAAGAATACTACTAATTGAAGACACAGCTTCCCACAATTAAAAGTAAATAAAAAGTCGACAACAAAACTATTATACAAATTCTCTACAGCTTATTTTGATATTTAACGGCGACCTTACATGTCATAAACATTCTCTAAAGCTAGTTCTGGTTTGTCGTAGCCGAGCTCCTCTGGAGTTTCAATGCCAAGCTCTGTTAATGTGGGCTTAATTTCCTGGATGATGTAAGGGTAGATTTCATTGACTTTGTTACCACACTTATCTTTGCAGGCCTCAATGAACCTAACAGCAAGAGCATAGTCATTCACTCTCCTGCATGCATGCAATGCTGCCCTAATGATCTTTGGGTCAGGGACAAGGTCCATACCGCACAAGTCATTCATGCCTTTGCGGATTTCCCACCCGTCAATGTCTTTCCTGTTAAAGAATTGCTCATATCTGGAAAGAAAAGAAAAATATAGTTAGTTTTTTTATATTCAGTATGTTCCCATAGATATTATATTTTTCTAGCTTTAGTTAATTAATCAGAATCTAATTGGGGGATGAAC
This sequence comes from Spodoptera picta, assembly GCA_038387885.1. Classification (NCBI taxonomy): domain Eukaryota; kingdom Metazoa; phylum Arthropoda; class Insecta; order Lepidoptera; family Noctuidae; genus Spodoptera; species Spodoptera picta. The sequence goes on from JAZHFQ010000329.1 coordinate 298,676, forward strand.
CTATATCAATGACTTACAACAAATAGGAACATTCCTAGTAACATTACCATTCATAAATATTTTATTTATTCAGTGTTGATTATTAACACTAAGCAACAACATTTTACAACATGTAGACAACTAAATCTTGCAAAATGTATAATAAAGAGAACACTTAGAAAAATATCACAGCAGTTATGATAAGTTATCATAATCAATATTAATCTAAAGTTAAAATACCAGAGACAGTTTCTCTATAAGATACCAATAGTACTGTGGCCTACATAAAGTTAAAATCAATACTGCACCAATTCATTGAATCTTATTAATAAAAGAATTTAGTACAACTTTGTATGTAACAACTGGTCAAAAAAACTAAAACAAACTATTGATTATGAGGTTATCAGTCTAAAAAATGTCCATTTCAAGTCACACCCAAGAACACTTATTGCTGATTAACTTAGCCAGAATTTCAAATAAGTTTTACAATAACGTAAATATTGAAATTAACTAAAAATAATAAATCACCGACGAGAATTCCACAATTTTCAGTTACATAACGTCAAAATTTCCGACAAGGGTCTAACCTGCAATCGAATTCCTCGTCGGATTCGACGGCACCGCCATGCGACCGCCGCAGGGGTACGGCGCTGATCCTTGCCGCCGGCACCAAGGACTTTCTCAGGACATTGACCAGTGCCCCTGAAGCTGATTTCAACATTTTGATCAGACGTTACACGGGAACTTCAGCAAGGATAACAAATGGCTGCTCAAGCATAGACTAAAAAATTTGAGTGCTAATCGCTGTGTCTGACGTCTATAGGGATGCGCATATAATTATTGATTTTAATAATTTGTCGATGTCATAGACTTTATAGAGTTTCAAAAGGTCTATTGGAAATTAAATTGTGACTGAATAAAAATAGTTAATTCTTTTGGAAATGTAAACCTTGTGTATTTTCAAATCAAAATCAAATCAAATTATATTTTAAATAATCTTTTTAAAAACTGGCCTTTTTTACTGAATGATTTCTTAATTTCCACGCTCTTTTCTATTTGTCCGTTTATACTGGGTCAGAAGCGTGAAAAGGACTAAAGTGGAACACTCAGATGAAGTGTGGGAGCAAAGCAAAGGCCTGAATGCGTTGAAATTAAAAAATGTATTATAATGATTACTATTTTATAAAGATATTATTCATAAGAATATTGTATTGATTCTTGATCTACATAACCGGCCCAGCTGTCTCACCAGGTTGAGGCGTTTTGGTTATTTGAAACTGACAATGTATAGGCATTTTATTTTTTTTAAGGGGGGGAAATCATAGAATGACTGCTCCCGCCTGGGTGAGGCGGGTGTCAGACTCTTACTGAAATACTGACCAAAAACCACCCTGTTCCTTCTCCTGCACGTCGAGCCGGAGCCCCGGTTACCCGTTAAGTTCTCCGCGACAATGTATAGGCATAGTGGGATACAAAATACTATGTAGTGGACGTCCAAGGTCCATCTGTTAAGCTTCGAAGGTTGAAGAGTTAGATTACATGTTATACAAATATGAGCTAGATACAGCTCTCACTGAATCTAGCTCCTGCTCCTCACACCTAAATGCGATATTAATTGATGTTTACAGTTACGTACTTGATAATTAAATAAACTTGCTAAATGTTTGATAATACTTTATTCATAAAGAATTGTGTTGTCAGTTTAACAAAAGAAATATATTGTTCACTATGAAAACAACAAGTAAAAATTTTATTAGTCACTATAATCTAGTAATACAAAACAGGCTTACACTTATGATATACACTATTTGATATTACATCTTTATGAATGGTATCAAGGTTGATTATCTATGCAAATTATAAGGCATTTTGGTCCTTTTACATTTTTCTTCTTCGTTTTTTCTTGTGGGCAGTGATGCTTTCCTGGCCACTGTCTTCTTCTGAACTATCTGAAGAGCTGCTATCACTATCGCTACTGGAAGAACTACTATTAGATGAACTGTCTGAGGCTACACCAGTGCCCTGACTCAAGTCCATGTCACTAGCAATCTTGAACAAATCAGGTTCTTTGGTCTCCAGTACTTTGATCCACTTTTTGGACAGTTTAGGGCGCCCGCGCACAGTTTTGTGCCAGACCACTGGGAAGTTGGTTCGGCTACAAAAGTTTTGAGTGACAGCCACTGTATCGTCCAAGTTGAGCACAACATGCCACCAGCCTCCAGGTACAAAAACTGTCTCACCCGGTTTCTGAAGAATTTCCACCTGAAATAATGAGTGGTGTTATTAATAAAAGTTCACCCTTTGCTAGACATAGACCACAAAAAAGATATAAAAATGGATACATACCGGTTTATATTCTTTGGGCCAAGTATCTAGCTTAGTCTTAGGATAAATAAGTTTGAACCATGTGACAGCTTCATCTCTTTGTTTTCCACCCATTGCTCCAGTCACCTTAATCAATTCTCTAGGAGTTTGGGTTGGGAATAAGCACCATCTTTTATGACCAAAAACCAAAGCGTTCCAGGCACTTGTTCCAAGAGGATCTATATGGATGCCAGTACCAGAACGCTGCGGTCCCATTACAAACCACCGATATGGTGGCCTCCTTTCCTCACCGCAATATTTAAACAAGTCATCCCTAAAATACAAAGGGACATCATAATCTTCCAAAAGTTTCTTTCTCCTCAAATGCTCTCCAAAACTGCTATCAAAAATATAAAGGGGACTGTCATCAGTCGTTGTCCTCATGTACTCTACATAATACTTCATCTTCATCTTAACACTGTAACCCTCATTGTCTTCCCCGCATTTAAATTTCTGATTCCTATACTTTTTGGCAAGTCTATCTAAAGTCCATTTATGATTTGCCTTCCAATTTGTCTGTACATTAGTTATAACTACTGGTTTGTATATTTTTTCATATTTCTCTATAAATTCATCTGGAGACACTTCATTTTCGCTTATTCTGTCAACATTGTCATTACACTTGAGGAATTCATCAAAGCTTGTCGCATACTTTAAGGCAGTCCATTGGTACTTGTCTGCTAATTCTGTAATAGAAAGAAAAAAGCTAAGTATAAACATGTAAGTACCTACTAAGTGGTCACTAGATTGCTAATTTTAAATAAGTTATGAACTTTATACATAGTCCTGTTAATATTACAAGTACAAGACTAATCTTTCAAAGGGTGGCACAGTGGCTCTATCTCTTTTTTAACAGATCAGTAAAACAATGTTTTTTGCAGTTTACAATATGCTACTGGTAAAATGAAATCAATATGAAATATTTTTGGACAAAAAGAAAATACTCATTAGGATAACATCAATGTTATAACATAACAGGAAATGACACCATTGAGGTAGTAAGGTAAAGGGGTGAAAATAAAAGAAAATTTGTTCTTTTACATTATTTCAGTATTTTATACACAATAACAATTATTTGGAAGCTACTAAAGTTTTGAGAACTTTATTGATTAGTTTAACTATGTTACAAGCTTTATTAAAGGAATATTAATCGATTTTAGCACTTGGTCGTGACGCTATGTAATTTACCATCAAGGCTACAAGCCCGAATACTGTAAAGATAACTGAATGCCACGCTTTCGAAGATCATTCTAGAATTTGTTGATGAATCCTTTGATAAGTAGTATTCCTAAAGGCATATCTAGTTTTCCATGTGTTTACTCTGATAATTGTTAAATACCGTACAAAACAAATATTTAACTACAAAAATGCTTGTTAACGAAAGTGTGTCAATTAGGCATTATGGTTCGGATAAAGTGAACTTACCGGGTCTAGCCTTCCTTTTAACTTCTTTGATACGTTTTTTGGCTTTATGGGACAGCTTGAGTTCACTGTCCATTCTATTTATATTAAAGTATAATTTATATTTAAATATTTAATTGCTTTGGAACCTAACTTTAGCTATTGAATAGCGTTGAAATTGACAAATTGATTGATTGACAATTTGACAGGCAGCTGGGCGGTGTTGTCTATGTATTCTTTAATTTTTATTAGTGATGTGCTTTTATTACTAACTAATTGTTAAACATTTAATTCTATTTAATTGATTATTCATTAATAATTAATTATAATTCAACAAATAATACCAAATAAAGATAATATCCAGTAACTGGACCATACATTTACAGTTTAATTATGAACATTTTTTTGATACAACAAAATTCTTTATATATTTTTTATGGCTGGCAATGAAATATTTTCGTTTCGTCGCATTGGCAAACTCACAAAACTGATAATTTTAGAATTTCGCGTTTCTTTTAACCGAAATAATTTGAACATTTCTGGTTTTTGCAGTTTTTATTTACTTTATATCTACATTTACAATTTTCAAATCAATCGCATTCTTTTAAAAACTACGATTATAAAGTGATTGATTTGACTCTTGTAGTGAAACAAATTTGAAACGTTCCAGTCTGAAGTGTGTAGCTAGCTCGATATAACTGTCAATCTGGGTGTAGAAATTTATTTTGTAATTTTCACCGGTTCTCATGTGTAATTTCTCAATGTGTTAGACTATTTTTGAACAAAGGTTCTTCGAGAAATAATGTTATTTAGTGTATGTGGTGCTTAAATTTGTGCGAAAATGGATGACGGTACAATAAAGATTCAATCCGGAATTAATATCAACATAAAAAGAACAGATGGTAAGTACTATCGTACTAAAATATCTACAATTGATGTGTATTTTCACTTATTTCGTTGGTGGAGAGTTGTTTGTCCGTGGTGCATAATGCTGCGGTCGATGACTTGAGGGTATATTATGATTCATTTTGAAGACTTGAGAGCTGCTTTTCCCTGAAGGCATTGGCACTGAATTGATTTGGAATATCCGTTAGCCAATTACCTGGTAAGATAATACTCATGAAAGTGAAAACAAATGGATTGCTTGAATCATAAACAATTTCTGTAGTATTGTATCCAATAAGATGGGATTGCACATCTTGGTTTGATATAATTCTAATAGGATTTGTAGAATGAATTAAAAGCTTCTATTGTCTATTTGCTAGAGGCATAATTGTAAATCTCTATGACATTACTTGACCATGAATATGTTTTTCAACAACTTTATAAGGAGTCTATTCTCAATTTTTGACTCTTAACATTAGGGAAATGTGGAGGCAATGCCACATGCATTTTACCAAAAATATCCATGCGACTATGAATCATGTTTTGACACATTCTATGACAAAAATACACATGTTACAATGACATGTTTTGGAAAATCTTAAAAACCGCCTATCATGGTAACTGAGTTTGCAAAAATAATGTTATTGAAATAGCAGCATAAATGTTATTAAAAGGAGCAGTAACATACATGTAGCATCATATTGAGTCTACTAAAAATTATTGTAAATAGCTTAAATCATTTATAATTTTATAATACAATTAGTTAGAATTCTTATTTCAAGATGTGTTGTCGTAACTCTGGACTTTTAAGAGTTCAGTTATTTTATTACAAATCATTTCTACCAATGTTACATTTTAAAGTAAATTCTTAATTCTCTTTAACTATATGTAACACTCACACACACACAAGTCCACTGTTTCTCTCATAGGACTCAGACTATTACTCATATTTAGTACTCAAAGTTTCAGAAATTGCATGAAAATCCGTCCCATAGTTTTTGTTTATCCCAAACAGACAGTTTTGATTAAAGACTTTGTTTTAAAATATGTATGACGGTTCGGGGGCTCCTTCCGGTTGGACCCAGTTTTTATAGCTTTCTTAAAATTAAGCTTGAAGCTAATTCTTTAGTCTGTGGGCCAAGTTTTGATTATATTATCTAGCCTTTAGGAGCCGGTCGATTGCAAGACAATCTATATCTATTAACTCATTGAGTACCGTCATTATAGACACAATTAAAGAACAATAGGTTGTGGCCACCGGTAACCGCTCAGTGTTTGACAGTTTAACTATTGTTTACTCATCATAACGATATCTGCCTGAAATAATTTTTAAATATCCAGCATTATTTAGGAATTTTTTTTTTAATAAAATTATTATTTACGTTCATACTCAGTCTCGTACTTTCATTAAATTTTTTGCAGTCAAGTTCGTTGTCAAGTTGATTTGTATAATAATTTTATATAATTACGAGCCAAAATAGGTTCTTAAATTCCAAATTAAAGTGTAAACTAAGAATACCATATAGGAAAATTGAGGAAAACTTAGAATCCGTCTGACTAATGACAATATTCTGTAGACTTGTTTATTCTTCATTTTACCTTTATGTAAATCAGAATTCTTTATTCAAAGAATTTAGTTTTGAAGTGGTGATGTAATCAATAGTTACTCATGAAAATAATATACTCCGAGTTAAAAAACATTGATTCACAAAACATTTTTGACTGTTTCTTGTGGCCTGTGACTACTCTATTTATTATGCTTAACACAAGCATAATAAATAGAGTGAAGAGAGTACCTATATTTGCCATGGTATATCTTCCCGGATTTGGCAAGAAAACCTTGGTATTCACTTTATAAAACAATTTCCGCATTTTCGTCTGAAATTCCTTCTGCAAAATCGATTCATAAAAACCATGGCTCGCTGAAGAGTTTACCATTTATTTTAATATAATGATGGCGTTGGGGCGGCGACTGCGCGGCCTTGTTGCGTACCGCCAGCTCCATATACGGCACGACCGGCGCACGCGCCGACCGCAACGACAGCGCTGGACGATTGTGTTGCCATTAATTGCTTATTACGAACATAGTTATAAAAATACCAGCAACGAATTGTTGCTTTTAAATTGTGTGAAATGAATTAATTTGAATATTAATCGTAAACCATTAATCAATGTTTCTATCATACATTATACAATATATGATTAATTTTGCGAGTAAAAATAACACAGATGTGTCTATCAATTTGTCGGGGGTCGTAGGTCATTTGATCTGTAACGGTTAACGTTCAGAAATCCTTGTTTATTATGTAGGTTAAACAAACGTTTCCATTTAACAATCTGTCATGAATGTGGGTGTAAGCGCCAACTGCCACTTCGAGTCTCCTATTTCGATTTCTTAGGAAACGATTCATTGCTTTTATTTTTATGTCCTTAGCACAGAATTGATTCATCGTCATATCAATTAATATGTCTTTAAAGTTCATTATTTGTGAAACAGTTCAATATTTGCCAAAGAGAATGAGTTACCTTTATATTTATCTAGTGTAAAGTGGCGAGCATGCTGCATGCACCACAGGAAGCCATCAATATTGCCCGTGTACCATGCATGGCAATAAATACGCAAGGTTACGACCAACTCGCTCAACATCCCATCCCATCCTCGGTAAATTTTGGTGGTAATGCCGATTTTATTTCTATTTCAACCTCAATTTTAGGTTTTGATCTAGCTTAGTAGTGATTCGTAAAAGATATAAATATGAGATAAACCTTTTAATTTTTACTGTCTTTGAAGTCGCTACAAGGATCTTCGCTCGTAATACTTACCACCAAGAATCTATTCTATCAAATGAAGTGGAAAGAAAAATATAATACGATTCATGAGTACATGTTCATTTTACGTTCATGTTCGTGTCAAACCACTTCCTAGTCGCCCACGAGTCGTCCAAGGTTGCGTTGTTCTGAGGGCCCCTATCCACTGCTTACAAAATAATGAACAGCGATTTGTAAAACTATGTCGTACAATTTGAAGCCCAAAAATAACTATCACAGAGTCTTTCCACATTACAAATTAGTCATATTTAGGCACCCTTGACGTAAATAACCACATTTTCACCCATGGTTCCCATCAAGTACCATAAACCCATAGAAAGCCTGGTTGAAATTCATTAACATTCTTTCTCGTTAAGGATTTCAATCTCGTCCGCGAAAGCGACACTCTGTATAAATAACCACGAGCTAAAGTCCCGTCAATTCTCAGTTAAACGTTTCCAAGGAGTTTCTTTGGAAGCCTAAGTTTGCCGCACTTCAAAGAGCAATGCTACGACCTCGTTCCTTTATAAGCTTCTAAAAGACTTTAATTATGTCAACTGCAAAAATCTGCAATTTCAAAGCAGTTTTTTTTTCAAATGTTAGGAATCTTTTGAATACATAACTTGTGGTATATTATGTCATGATATGTGGCCGTGTGTTTATTATTAAGCGTCGAACCATCGACAGAGAAATAACACATCAAGGTCCCCAAATGGTACGCGTGGCAACGCTGCGAGCAAGTTGTGAGTCACTGTGGAACGGCTTCCCTCGCTCGGCGACTGACCGACATACGAAACAAGAAACTCGACGTAACAGTACTATCAACGTTTTTGTAATTATAGACTTTGAAATTGTAAATAACTATTAAACTTTTAAGTCCTACTTTTGAGATGAACCATACTTTATAGAGTTAAAGACTCTCTGTAAAGTCTGACAAGTAGATTTGTAGATTTTATGTTAGTACTTAGTTGCAATCAAGCATTTGAACGCGGGACAGGAAATGTAAGTTAAGGATTCTCAATTGTTTTGGAGTTCTATTTTCCACGGGATGCAGCATAAACTTGGGCTAACTGAAATGACTCCTAAGATTCAAAGTAATATTCGCAATATTATTTCTTACGTGGGTGTCTTAAGTTTCATATTCTAGTCTTGTTACTATAATGCAATGCGCCAACGCCATTCAATCTATTTTAACTGCTAACTTCACGAATCATATTTTATACTAGGTGACTTGTTGTGAATGCGTTTAATGTTGCTTTATTCTATGAATTATGAGATTTATAACTCTTGTGCTTGTTAACAGACTTGCTTTTTACAGAGATATGTGTTAGTAAATCATTATACTTCAAGTACTTTTAACTATAGATATTGCATTTAGTCAAGTGATTCATAATTGAATGCCTCTTTTTATCAACGATTCATATATCTTAATATAAGGCATAGTAAAGTTTGTCGGTTCTAAGTCAGTACTTACGGCGTATTTTTCATGGTTATCCAGTGATAGCAATGAAAAATACATTGATAGCCCAAAATTTAAATGACGACGACTCATTCAATTAATTTTTTGTACAAAAAGTTTACAATTTGAGTAAGTTGCACACCAAGATGAGAACTTTGAAACATTCCCAGTAGAGTAACAGACATTGCCAGTGCTTTCTTTTTTTAATCCAGGCCTTCTTGCCTTTTGGTTTATGTGTGCTGAAGGATAATTAAGTAGCTAGTCGGTTTAGTAACCTTATGTGTTGCGTCAATACGTGGGTGATATTGTCCTGTGCTCCAATTAGCTCCCCGCGGAGCAGCGAACGAATTGATTCAGCACGGCAATTGATGAATTGGACCCAACATCGCGAACTTCATCTGATGACGTTGACCTCATTGATAATTAACTTTTTATTCGTTGATTGTCTATCTAATGACTAGATTTGAACGCATAACAGTAATTTTATAGGGTCATTGTTTCAAATAGATCTTTGATTGTTTTGTTTTTTAAGACCACATAAAAGTTAACGATGTTTACAAACTGTGGTTGTAATTCATAATGTTATAAGAGTTCGTTAGCAAGCACTAGTTTCCAGAGAGTGTGATGGATGCTTGCTCAAGTCGCATGTTAGCCGATCAGCTGATAATTACTACGGCGTTTCATTCTGCTAATTGCAGTACTGATTCAGGTTGAGATAAAAACCCACTTTCGATTGTACTGATGTCATCGGGAGCTCATGTAGGCGTAGTTACTATTAACGAACTGTTTTAATAGGCGGTAGTCTGAAATATATTGGCCTAGAGATGTCGTTAAAATAAATCATATAAACTTCGCGAAATTTATCATTCATTGGTAATAATTTTTGTCAAGCTTAAAATTTGTACTGACAGGTTGTCCTATCATTTGTGCTAACCTTAGAGAGAGATATCGATATCGGAAGTTCAAGTAAAAACATCTAGATTCTCAAACAATAGGTTTATTGAAAGTAGACCATCAAACTTTTTTGTGTAATCAATAAAAGCAAGTGAGGGTGGTTATTCAGGGCGAGTCTATTTCAGGTCAATAGGAAATCAGCTTAGAAGTAAAGCATTCCATTCTGAAAACATAATTGGTTACAAATAAAACCAGTACAATAACCGACAAATGATTTTTGACGGACAATGCTTTTATTTGTGTCATGAATTAATTAATTCGGTAAGAGTCACATTAGTTTATTGACAGATGACTCAGTCATCAGAAATGGAACGGAACTTAAAGTACAAACCAGGACATCAAGTTGCCTCTAACTGCTAAAATTCTCTAATACATTTTCAGCTTTATTGCTAAGTAATAAGAAGTATCTGTAACTACATAATTATTATATTTATTGTTGCTTGCGGCTTTCTTCCAAAGATAGTATCTGTAATTCGATATCGGAGAGTCTATTCAAATAAGCATCGGCCGATGTTTTATCGATAATATTGTAATGTTTTTCGTCGAAATGCTTCGATATATTCTGTCCCAATTTTACCCAACCAGATGTAAGCCTGTCTTCCAAATAGTACTATTTGATCAACTCTTTGTTTGATGGTCTTTTGCCATCTTTGATTGCAACCTTCGACTCCCACATAGTCTGATGTTACGTTCGTTACTCTATACCCATTGAAATCAGTAGCATTTTGATACTGGTTTATCAATATGGTCTCAATTTTTCAACTGTTTCGTACGGTGCATCGTTTTATTTTATCAATTTTTACACTATTATGGAGATTTGGTAAGATGTATCCGTTTTTACAATGTTAAAATATATCTGTTAGACCTTAAGTTTATCAAATACTTGTATATTTGTTTTATTACCCTATGAATCGTAAGTAACTGACCTACAAGGTCGAGAAGGCAGATCGTTTAGTATGACGATGTACAAATGGCATTCTGTCATTTGTAATGTTGCCTGCCTTTATCTTAAATGGAAGTCTCCATATTCATTAATGAACTCATCTCAAATAATTACAAACTTTTTAAAATTTCAATTACAAATGTTGAAGATTTTCTCTTCATTGCTAAAATTATATTTTCGATAGTTATTTGTTAAATTGGCTTAGTTTAACTACAGTGTATCTGTGTACAATTCGTGCATCGTCCATCTAATGTGTCTGCCAATCTTTTCCGTCGTCTATACATGTTTTTGCTTGTCATTTTATTAGTTAGTCATTCTTATTTATATTCTGTGGTCTAGATTTTTGGTTAGTTTAATCATGTTCTAATATTAATTCTTCCAAACACATGTGTGTGACGTATCTAGACTTCAGTTCATCGACACAAGTCGTTATTCTCAATTGGCTGAAACAGTTTGTAGAAACAATTATCATCTTGTAACGTTGTGTCGTCCTATTTATTGACGTTGAATCATCGTTTTTCGTCTTGTTAGCAAGATTTATTTGTTTTTCAGGCTTACAAATTATCCTTTTCAAATTACAAGCTTTTACAAAATATTTTTGGCTTTCGGTTATATTTGATAAATGGCAACTTGGCCGTTGTTCTACGTTTAGAGTTTATTGAATGGCTTTAAAATTATCAATTGACTAATGATTAATGTTATTGCAATGCTCAAGCCATTCACATCAGTTTCCTTTCTAACCAAGTATGTGATTTATTTGACCACGCTTTGGCTATTGCAAAAGCACTAAAATTAATCACAATTAGGCACAAATGCTGCGACTTTGATGGATGATCTAGCAAATTGTATTTCTATTTTGTTTGCGACAATCATTGAAATTATTTGGTCTCGGTTATAATGAAGCTAAAACTGAGCTTTCAAATTTACTTTACACAGCTAAATAATGTATTTCTTTCAATGGAATGGACTGGACTGTCCAGTCCTGGCTGGCTAGACAGCTTTACTTAGTGTTAAGCTAGTTCCTTATTCGAATTACAAAGCTCACGCCATCTCTCGAGTAAAGCGACCATCTGAGCCAGGGTTTCGCAAGGCTCTCGCGTCGTGGGCGGCGTGTGGGTCGTGAAGTGGTTCCGTCTACTGATGTCATCGTGCGGCCTCTCGATTGCAGGACTTGATGCCCATAACTCGCAGTTGAAGTTTAATTTAAACCTCTTTCAATTTCGTTTTACATAATTGGTTAATATTGCTGCTTCTCGTGATGCTAAATTTTGAAGCTGCTCCAAATGTATCTTTATTGCGATTTGTTTAACCTCTTGCGTAACATCATTGTCTTCTATTGTGGTTTTGAATTCGAAGCAATTGATTTTATGGTCACGAACTCGGGTATTTACGTAACTTTATCTCATCCTTTGAGACGTAAACTTGTTGAAAATCCAACAGCATTTTGGATTCGGTCCAAAGAAACGGATTGTCGGATATTGCTTTTAAAGCGGATTTTGTGTACTTTCTTATCTTACCAGGCCGTTAGGATGAAATATTTATAGGCAGCTCGATATGGTTCATTATTAAAGCTGTGCTCTTTCAATATATTGGTGATTTGGCGCATTATAACCATCTATGATCGATGTAGACTTGTTGTAGAAAATATTTGGTTTGTGTAGGGTAATTTCTACAGTTTTTATAATAACTATCGTGAGACATACTAAATTAAGTAAAAACGCGGGTTTACTTAATTTCTATAGTGTTTATAATCTGAATAGTATTCAAATCTGTATTCCCCTCTCCAATGTCAACAGTATTGCTTTCGTCTATTTTCATGTTTATTTCTATAACGTAGCTCATAAATAACCTGATATGTTAGGTTATTTTATTTTATGGCTCTCCTAAAGAGTCCCATGTCTGGGCCTTTACGGTGCTCCTGACATTTTGACCTTGTGTCGTAATTCAAATTTGTATTTTGATTTTAACATTTCAATATCCCTTATCTCTGTAGCATGCATCATGATGGCTGTAAATGAGTATGTACGATATTCTGTGCCACGGTCATCAGAAAAAAAATATACGTTATTTACTATTCTATAATTGCGGATCTTTTTTCGCTATTTGTCTGTGCTCCTTTATTGCGAGGTTAAAACTATTACAGTTATGGTGATGAGACTAGAATTATTTATATTCACCAGAGTTTTTGGTTTTTGGTTGGTACATTGCGGCTACTTTTGGCAGCTTTAATCAATATTTGATTGTTTTCCGGTAGCTTCCAACGAAATTCGTGTCTACGTTAACCAATAGTGACACGGATAAAGCTAACCCAACCTATTGTCTTTGAAAGAAATAGTTTACAATGCTTTCTCTTGATACTTGTGAGAAATGAACAGCTGTTACAATTCTTGCCAGTTCTCAAAACAGTTTTGAAACAATGTAAATGTTTAACCGGATTGAAAGTGTCTATTTGAATAATGTAGATTGCTTTTACACGTACAGTGTGCTCTTTGAAATGGCCAAGAAAATGATGCCTATCTTAAAATTTATGGACTGTGGATCCAGTTGCCATTCTTAGACGACCTTCAGAGGTAAGCATTCATTGTGGAGTTACTTGTACTTGTATATTTGCTTATGTAATAAGTAGAAATACATATAACATTTTAAAGGTTAGATAAATACGTATGATGCGACTGTTTGGGATACCTAGTTTAGACGACGCCGTTTTCGGTGCGGGAGACTATATTGCGATGTTATATTAATTAGGGAACCAGTTTTCTTTGCTCCGGTCAGCGTTTAAAACATCAAAAGATTATGTAAGAAATAAGGTTTACTGCGTTCAACCTTCAAGTTGAATTGAGACCTAGTTATTTCAGAAAGGTTGTGTATGTTTGCTACCAGCCTACTTCAAAATGTGTTTGAATAATAATTGGGTCATGTCCATTGCAATTTTTTTTAGATAAGTATTATGAATAATACATACATACATAACATCACGCCTTTTATCCCCGAAGGGGTAGGCAGAGGTGCACATTCTACCACAGTACAATGTAACACCCACTTTTCACTAGTTGTTATGAGTCCCATGTAATAGGGGGTGAGCCTATTGCCATATACCGGGCACATTTCCAGACTCCGTGCTACTACTGAGAATTTTTTAAAAACCCAGTAATACTTTGCCCGGCCCGGGAATCGAACCCGAGACCCCTTGCCCGGCAGTCGCACTTGCGACTACTCGGCCAACGAGGCAGTCTCTGGCCCGGCCAACGAGGCATATTATGAATAATGAGCTTCTAAAATAATTTTTAGACTACATAAATGTCTGAAATATGTTTATTTTATTTACCGGCTAAATGTAATTTATTCTAGATAATGTCCAATGAACTTGCTCTAGTTACAGCAATCCAAGTGTTGCGGTTTCTCATTCGTTATAAATTCTTGGAAAAATAATCAACATTGATGTTTTTGTCGTGAATCTATTATAAGTTTTATTTGTGTGCTATTCAAGTTTCCGCTGCATTTTAGAGCAGATTTATATGATCATATTTTAAAATTTAATCTGTGTATTACGGATTGATGATGATACATTTCTGATCAATTCAATTGGGGTTTGAATTGAATAGTTTAAATACACAATAGTGAAACTTATGATGACGGCAATAAATTATGAAGTCACTTGTCATCAATAGGGCATCATCATAATGCGACTATCATATAAAAAAAACGATGGATGATGATGATGATGATGTTCAAACAAAATTAACCCATAAAGCTAACGTGTTAACGTTTAGTCTTCAGTTTTATTTATTAGCTGCTACAACATCACCAATCTTGATCGGTGCAGTAGCTTGCGCGGGCGCCGCTCGTCTAGCCGGTTTGCTCCGGATCGTGTGACTCACCTCACTATGCAATGCAAAGGGCTCAGAAGGCTAATACAAGCAATATTGCATTATAAGCAAACTGGAAAGGTTTATTGCAAAAATGATTACTATTACTTACTTAATAAAGGCTGTTATCTTCTGTTGTGATCGTATCGTGTAAGCCACTGAGTATTATTTCTTATTCTTACCTTATAACCAGTAATAAGCAAAATATGCGCTATTGATTTGCGAGTTAGCGACAGGTTTCTCATGATTCCCTGAGCAGTACTCGTAAGCATAAACATGATACCTTGATAAGATTTGCTGGACCATTACAAACAGACACGAGTTTCAAACAGATTTTTTGCAGATTATCTGAGAATACATTTTTTTATGGCATAAGCCGGCTAAACGAGCAGATGGATCACCTGATGGTAAGCAATCGGCGTCTCCCATGGACACCTGGAACACCAGAGGCGTTACAAGTCCGTTACCGGCTTTTTGGGGATTAGGAGTTTGAGGATCGTTGGGGATTCAGGAATTGGGGAGATTGGGGAAGGGGACGGTAATTAGGTCTCCGGTAATCTCACTCACACGACGAAACACAACGCAAGCGTTGCTTCACGTCGTTTTTCTGTGAGGCCGTGGTATCACTCCGGTCTAGCCGGCCCATTCGTGCCGGTACTACTACTACTACTACTACATCTTCAAGACAATACACTTCTATTTACAATTTAGTATAATGTGTCAATTGAGCTGTTCCATTGTGGCGTATAATTTAATCCAGCGTAACTCGGGTCTTCCTAGTTCCACCCACCCTCGGCTCATATAACAGTGCGACTGGACACAAGGTCTTTGAACTTCTTGACATTCGTCAGGGAACGAAATCCGTAGAAAAGCCTCCTAAGTACAATTTTACGGGCGACATTGATTCTATTTGTTTTTAAGGAAGTTTTACTTAGCCTTGATGGATATTGGATTGCATAATGTGTATGTAAATTAGTCACGGAATGTGTATTGTCAGGTCTCGTTATTGTTGGTTAAAGGATTATCACCTGTATTTACATGATTTGTGGGTTGTTTTAAGATTTTATCTCAGTTACAGTGTCTGATGCCTTGTTTAGTATTCTATTATTTAGCATCATTCATTTTCAAGCCTCATTTACCCTCCCTAAGCAATATAAAACATGCTTGCGCAGGAAAAATGTGATTTAGTTTTCTGGAAAAATATGACCTAAGATTTTGCAAAAAAATGGCGTTTATCCATGTTTATTAAAAAAACAAAATAACATCGTTGAGGCGTGTAATGAAGCATCGAAGATTCTGTTCGCTTTACAGCGAAAGTTTATAGCATGAGCGGAACGTTTGTCTGTAAATAATGATGTATTAAACACAGTCTTCCATTATGTGGGCCACGGTCGACTCGCGGAATTACTACCGAACTCATTATCAGCAACCGTGTATTAATTTACTTTTACTTCTTTAGTTACTATCGAGTTAAAGTCTGATGAATCAAAGCTGATCTGCTCTTTAAATGCTGTTAATTCCTTAAGTTCAGCAACAGCCAAATGGTTTTTCCTGTCTTCTACATGAGTTGGCGAAAATCTGTCGCTTCCGGCACTATTGACGACCCAACAAAATTGTAATGATCGAAGCTATACATTATCGAATTACGATAACCATGATACTCTTGAGTGCTCAATAAATTCGTTAATTTGGTAACGTCAAGGATAAATGAAACATTCGATGCCAAGAATAGAATTTCCTAATGGATCTTCTGTCTAATACAAAACTTGTTCGGAACTCCATTCCGTCTAAACTTTTCCACTAAGTATTTTAGCCGCTTCTTGAAGATGCGGAGTACTCTATCGATGCTTGTCGTTCTGACATAATATATCGAGTTACTGTTACATATAACATAACTGATATATTTATATAAACACGTATAAAAGGGACTTTTCAATATACAAAGCGTTTTAAAAAAGGATAGAACTTTTTAATCGATCTTCTAATTCGTAGTGTTAACTCTCATTCTCATTGTACCTACCTATCTTATGTTCCAATAATTAATGAATGGATTTTTGCTGCTGCCCAAAACCCAAATGCATTTAGATTTAAATCCATAAATAATGCTCTTAGTTGTGGTTTTTCCGATTTTGTGAATAATTTTAATAATGTTAAACCGAATAATACTTATATATAATAAGGATAAATGAATAGTCTTCCACGTAACATACTATTGTTCCAGTACCTAATAAGGATTGTAATGGAGCCAAATCTATGTGAATACTCCTTTTCCTTATTCTATGGTTATCGAACACTCGAAGCTCTCATTACAAAAATCTAATTTTATTAAAAGAACTTCTGTGCCAGGTTAACCTAATTTGTGTAAAAGTACTATAACCGCTGTAACATTTTAATCGCTCATCTACACTGAAGCTTAACAGAAGCTTCAACTTTGACCTGGTTTTATTTTTATCGTCTAAATCATTAACTGAGGCATTAGTCTTATTTATTCGTTTATTTGGTCTGTAAGCAAGAGTTTTGAGGGTGCTATTGAAGCCATTTTCGTGTCTTATCCCTTTTGAGAAATCCAGTGGACAATCTATGACAGTAATCGTTCCATTGTGTCCAATAACTCGAAGGTTATGGTGAAAGTCCCTATTGACCCTTAGTTTAAGTTCTACGGTCCCTTATACGGAATAACCTCGCCTACTGTCGCCAAGATCTTTGACCTGTGTCGTCAGTTCGTCGCTAGTTTGACGCTAATGCCTTGTTTACTTGTACAACTTGTTAGGTCTCGTTAGCGAACTATTTGCTAGTTTTATATGTAAATTATTGACTAGAAAGTAAGATATCATGTCAATGTTAAATAATTTTCATTTAAATGTGTAGGTTGAGCTTGTTCTAAACAATGTAAAATCCATAAATCTACAACAAACTGACTTGTAATTCCAAGATTTGCATTTACAAGCTTAAATAATTAAAAAGAATTCACAGAACCCTCGTAAAGAACAAGGAAAAGTAGGCGAGGACTCGTAAGAGCTTCTAAACTTAACACTTAAGTCACGACTGTCGGCCACAGTTTCATTACACGAACGTTTTTTGCTTTCTAAGTAAAGCCACGATTGTTCATTGAAAATCTATTAAAATTATACATATGAACGATTGCATTCACGCTTCTCTAGTAATTGCACGCCGGCTTCGCCTTCTCTCCCTTGTTGCAATCTTGACCGTGGGAATAAGTACTGTGAGCTAGTTTCTTTTCTACTTTTACCTGTCATGTAATTATAGGCTAGAATGCTTCGTCGTGCTGCTTTGTGTGTTTGATACTTACAATTTATGCTTTAACATCAGACTTAGTTATTACTTCATCTGAACTGAGATGAATTGGAGTCCTCAGTACTTGTTTGTGTTTCTGATTATTGGCCTTCGTCAATTTTCTTGAATCGTTTATCTGGTGTTGGTAAAGTACTGAATCCATATTAACTATTCATTTCTTCGTTATAATTTTTCTCTTAACCTAAGTTGTAGCTGGTGCTCTTAACTAACAATATATTAAAATAGTTCTTTAGGGATTGTCTTTTCATTGTTTTAATCAATACTTTTCAGTTCTATAATTCTCTTCTAAGTTCGTGGTTGTTAGTTACAGTAACCAAGTCTAGCTATAAGGATGCTACGTGCTCTTTCTTCCTTATAGGGCTGCGACTGGTTTATATGCGGAAGCCTTTCTTTAGTTACAGCACCATAAAAGTTGTATATTGTACATTTTCATTACAAGTTCTTCTGAAATCTATTATATACTTTTTATAGTTTTTAACAAGAACATTATAATGTTCATTTGACTTCAGGAAACTCTTAAAAGCGAATTCATAACATGCAGCATCAAATAAATGAAGCTTCATACGCTTTCATAAAACCTAATCCTGGAACAAGTTTACGAGCATGTTAATTAACTTTGATGGGCTAAGCAGAAACTAACGAAATATGCTCACATAAGGAAACCCACCCGATTTATAATTAGCTAAGCGATGTGTTAACGGGTCAATGACACGCGGCCTGACGCCATACGAAATCGTCATTGCTTATACGACCATTGTATACAGAACTCTCATTTCCTTTGGAAAACTCTAAATGAAAGTTCCTTATAGCTTGGTCTTCTGGACGGTTTTGGCACCAAGCCACATTTTCCATGGTTCAGTTGGTGTTTCCTAGGATTTATTTAAGGATCGATAGCTGATCTTGGGTCTTTGGCTATCGTGTTATGAACTTAATACTTGTAATATTTAAGTTGAAAAAATTACAATGCAGACCTATGACCAATTTGCAATGTATTGTCTATTTGTAACGGAACCGGTTCTTATCGAATTCTGTCCAATAGGCTATTAATTAGCATGTCGTAGTAACTACGTCATATGTAACGTCACGCGTTTTGCGTTTGTTGTATCAGTATTGCACGTGTACTATTCATAATAGATACACCTTTTATCGGTTCTTGACTTTACAGTGCATTGTATATTTATTATTTAGTTCTTTTATTCCCTTTGTTTAGTAATTATTGCTGTTATTAATGACTAATCCCGATAAGGTAACCTTCATCATCATCATCAGCCTGTATTCGTCCACTGCTGGACATAGGCCTCTCCAATGGCACGCCACTGAGCTCGGTCTTCAGGTCTTCTCATCCAACCACTGCCAGCCACCTTGCGGATGTCGTCACTCTACCTAGCTGGAGGGCGCCCTACACTACGTTTGCCTAGACGCGGTCTCCACTGTAGAACACGTTTACCCCAACGGTTATCGGTTCTTCGACAAATGTGACCGGCCCACTGCCACTTCAGTTTCACTTACCGATTCTTTGAGCGTATTAATCATTAAAATAAGGTAACCTTATTTTAATTGTACTATTAATTGAGAAATAGCTTAAAATGTGCCCACCTCTATCATTTTTCCATAAACGATTATAATTTTGCAGTATAATCAGCACTTACCGTGTAATTCCAAACTTCAGAGCAGAACAAATACCATACTAACTTCGGTATCTTAATCCTTATTTTTCTTTTTAACCAGTGGCTTAACGATTTCTTCTTTCAAGAGTTTATGTGACAGGCGAAGAAGGCACAATAGCGCAGCATTAATTAGTGTCATACCGGAGAACCGAATGCTTTCAGTTTGCGACACGTTGCGTGCACAGTCTCATGCGATCCTAGTCAAGTTTTTGCAGTTTCTTATAGCCTTTGATTCATGCGTTCTCATTTTTGCTTGATACTATATTTTGTAAAGTCCATTGTAAATTCGAAAAATCAACATATCACATGGATTAGGAAGTGCTCATCCAAATATTTTGGCAACTGTAGAAGAAGTTAATCCTAAATTTAAAAAAAAAGTTGCCCCACTATGAATTTCTCCTGTATCGTGGGTTCATTTATAAACATACAAGTTAACATACACATGACACCCAGACCCGGAACAACAATTTATGAATCACACAAAGAGTTGCCCCGTGCGGGAATCGAACCCGCGACACGTTGCGTGGCAGCCCGTTGCCCAGCGACCACACTAACCGTGTTGTCAATGTCAAATGCCCTTTGTTGTCTATTTACAACTTGTATGCTTTGATGAAAGTGCACAGAAATAATAAATGAGCTACACTATCACATTCGCGCGTGCTCGCTGGCCGTCCATCAACTAAACTATTTGCCCTTGACCCAGTAATCAGGTTGCTGCCATACTCCAATTAGGTACGTTAGATGCAAACCCGCGATTAATTTAAACGCCCTCACCCACTTATCTATTAAATGTATTACATATTAATTACTTAGTTTACTTCGTCCCCGTACATTAATCCTGAGAGTAATTATAAAGATATTTATTACGTGAGAGCAACTTGTGTTTGCGTAGCTTATCGCTGTAGGAAATGAGAATCGATTATTGATGCGTAAGTGCTTTATCGTCTTAATATTACTTTATTTATGCATTAATGTTTGGTTAAGGCAGGATTAGTGAGGCCGATCGGTTGATGGAAATGAACGTGGATGTGGTGAGATTACGAATGTTTTCCGAAGTCTGCTAGTGTCTGACCCGAGAGAAAATTGCTAGTGTACTTCACTTCCCCAAACGTTTTCATGGCACAACGCCAATTTCCAAGTTCCTCTTTTCCATAGAGGATGCAAGCATACAACCACTTCCTTAATTAAAGATAAGGTTAGTTTAACGCGGACTTTAACGATAGTCTAGGTTCTAGGTAATTGGTGTTCTAAGATATTTGCGAGTTAATTAAAACTTAGAAAAACCCATTGTATCGTTTTTTTACAGCATGTCAATATCCTGTCATACCGTTGGACAGTAATTATTTTCTGGTTATATCAGGTAATTGACAATTTTATAAGCGGTTTCGATTTCCTAGTTGAGTTTCAGTTTAACCACTTGCTGGTACTTATAATTTCAACTGCCTAATATAGCGAAATTCTTGTCTTCGTAGTATGAAATCATGATTCCGGATGTTCGCGCCAAGCAATAACTCTCGAATAATGACAAACAAGTTTTACAGTTCTCGTTTTAATTCGTTTTGTCGTTTTAGATAAAGCCAATTAGACATCACAAAAACTTGGATTAGATTTGACTTTAATTAGTAGTTCTAATGGGGTCTTTGATTTTATATTTTGATAGTACATGTTATACTTTAATTGATGAAATCGCTCCTCAAGTTTTCTATCTAGTCTGTTATATATCATTTGAAGATTATTATCTTATACTGAACCTTACAATCTACCGTATTAGTGAGCTCAAGTAATTCAGAGTCCAATTTCCGAGGCCAATTTTCGCAAGGCACCCCAAAATTGTTGGCCGTTTTGTAACTTAACCCATTTGTGCATAAATGAAGGTGTTACCAAATATTTGCATAATTACGCCCACTTAATTTAGTTATTATGATGTTTGTGTTATTGGACGATGCTTTGTGTCCTATTTGATAAATGAACGTTTCTATTGGACATCACGATTTCGACGTTTCGTGACAATATCCATTGAGAACGTGGCTATGATTGAAATAATTCATGTTTAACGGCAAAGGAAACATGACGGTGTTTCATTTAACAATACAAAGCTTTGTACTGTGACGGTAGCGCCATCTCTGGCGGCAGTTGGGAAGCTATAATTGTGACTATTACCATTTTAGTTAGTTATCAGTGTAAAGCCCACTAATCTAGTGCTTTAATGAAATCTCGTGAAAGTTTTACGATCAGCTAATGAAATTGAAAGCCCCGATTCTGGATTAATTAGATTTTAATCCATAAATCAGACTGTACGTTCTATCTCTGTATCACGCTAAGCAAATAAAACATTCATAGACATGGTTGAACGTGTAATTAAATACTATTTATATTCTGTTACTTTCTTTGATGAATAACTAGTAATTTAAAGAGAAATTGAATAGCACCAAGAAGGATTTTGTAAAAGGAAAGAATATTAGGATACCCCTGTATAAAAGCAATCAATCCTCTGCCCATGTTCTGCAATTTTTGACCTAATTCGCATTCTTTAATAGCTAGCCAGACTGTAAAGCAGTAAAGTAGTAACGTTCACAAACATGACCCGTGGACGTATCGCAAAGCATATTTCCAATAACGGTGTTTTTTGCTTGCTTTATTTCGGTGATTCGTTCCACTTTCGTTGGGTCCGCCGACCGTAACCATGGTGACGGTAGTGTGTTCAATATCTAAGCTTCGTACTGCGAAATGGGGAAGTGAATGAAGTAGGTATGTTTTTTTAAACAATTCCTTTGGATTAAAGGAGACATTCCGATGTTGGTTTTTGTTTGGCAGTTGTCTGCCTGTCAGACTGTTGAGACCATTTCTTTGAGTCGATCTCTGTTATGAACTTATGACTAACGTTTTTATATTTCGAAAGATACTTGAATTTTGTTCTCTTATATTATTTGTTGAAAGAAAAATGTAGGTTAGATACACATATTATTCTAATCCAAAGATTCTACAGACAGTTTTGACAAGTACAGAACGTGTGTGTTATCTCACACCAATACCACGTGCTTAGTTTATTGTCTTCATTAACATAACTAGCTTTATATTTTGCGTAGTAAATTAAATAGTTTTGATATTTTTCTTTATTTGTTAAATCATTCAACCTTGTTTTAACTGCGCCATCAATATTTCACGTGTGAACTCTATTCAATATGAAAGAGGGTCCCAAATTAATTGCAAAGCCCGAGATAGTTTCGGTTGGCCCTGAAAAGTTTTATGCTTACACATAGCTGAGGTGAAAGCATGAATTATTGCGATGACAGTGCTGTGCACGTCTGCGGTATTCCGCTCGGATAATTTATTACTAGCTCAGTTGATGCGTACGACCTTATCACAATGGTCCGCGAACACAATGTACTCATAATCTGTTCTGCGTACTCGCTTTTTGTTCGATTTTCATACAAAAGTAGCTTTCCACGGGTGTGTTTAGAGGTGACGATTGGTTTTTGTGATCACTATTATGAATCACTACACTTGATGATATGAACATTTATTTGGGTACACTTAATTTGTTTTGAAGTATTGATGAGTAATTGCGTGAGATGGCGAAGTATTACGAGTTCTTTTTAATACAGCTTACTTCATCCTGGAAGCCATAAAAATATTTTCTATCGGTAACAATACAAAGTAAAGTGCACTAAACGGTTCTCTGTCGTTGGTCACAGGTCGATGGCCTTGACCCGAAATATTTCAGCGTTTACATCATTCTGGTCATTAGCCTATTATCAAATATTAACTGCTTAACTATTTTTTATGCGATTGTACTCGTCAATGCTCGTTCTGTTTCTTAAGATTATTTGTAAATAATACTGCTCTTGAGTTCTTTATCAACTTATTTATTTACTTTGTCCTCAATATTATGAGTCACATTTACTTGAATAAGGCAATAACTCGTTGTAATGCACCTATAGATTTCCATAAATGATCCAATCGATAAGTAAAAGGTAGATAAGTTCAACTATTGAACTCAGGCCTTCATTGAAAAGGCCAGAGATAAGTTTCGGAGAAGGTTTTTATAAGGTCCTGAAATGGAATCTTTCTATTTACATTTACTTGATGTTTTTTTAAATGGTTCTTTTGGATACTTTTGCCCTGTGTAATGAGGGGGCGCAATAGGATCGCAGGCACTGGAAGGTCATCGAACTTGTCCCGACTCTATAATTAGCTCTTTGTTAGCTTCGACGTTTCACTGCCATTGTCCATGTTCCAATTGATGAGGATGCTGTACACTTGTTCAAACAAATTTATTCTACCGTCGAGTATTCTTTGTAAAAAGGTAATCTGTCCAATTTTTCCAATGGATTTTCGACTATGTTACAAAACGATAAAGTTGAAAAGGATTTGGATGGATGCAATCCTAGAAAAAATACACGTGTCTCGAATAATCTCTTACGATATTATTTTCATTCGTGTGTTTACATAACGTTCATATCGATGTTGAACGTGCCAAAATCCACGGCATTGACTGACAGGCATCTCAATATTAACTTTAGTTCATATTCTGATGTGAGTAATCCATCTTAAGTGTATTTTAATGTTTTGTTATTGATTGAGATTGAATTTTAACATTTATCAAATTGTTATTCCATATTTTCTTTTACAAAAACAGTTACAGTTGAAAGTCTTCACTCCTAATATTTGCTAAGGTTCTTGTGGCTAGACAGATATTTATTGGGCAAACATAGACAGAAATGATATTAGAGAAACAAGGACTACGTTTTTATAAAGCGTGCAGCCACACAAGGCCGTTTGTTTAATGCGTCTAGTCACCCCCCTTTGTCGCAGTCGATGTGTCCCCCTGTCAGCATATACACTATGCAGACACGTGTACCGTATGTACAGACTGCTGTTGGTGTTTAATTAAACTTTGAATTAACCGTTTCATAATCTTGTCAGTTTTTTAAGTAGGCATTTAATAATTCTAAAAATTTCTCATTATATATTTGTATGAAATTATCGTTTGCACACTTCTCAGTTATTTTGACAAAAAGAAGATTTCATTGTCATTATTTTATGTTGATGTGGTAGAGATCCAAATTATAACGCATTTTCGGGCGTCCAAGACTGCATACGCAGCTTTCGGACAGGGATACCCATTATCCTTGCATCAAAATTGCTGGAGAGCCAATTCGATAAAGAATTTATCATTTCATCGTTCTTTCTGAGACACAACTTGATTATCTGATACTTGTGTGAGCATTACATAACATAATATTCAAAGAATAATACTGTTTTATGTTTAACTTTTAACAACTGAAAAACGAGATCTGTTTGAACAGTTTTTTTCCACAGAAGAATAAACGTGTGCATGCAGATCTAAATATTATTCTGATTGAATAACAGATCTTTTATTTAATCGTAAGACGTTTAATCTATGTTATCTATTTTCTTAAGGCAATTTATTGAGAAAGCAATAGGAATTTGTAACAAAAACATCCAATCACATTGTGAATAATTTTTTACCTGGGGCCCTGCATTGATGGCAAAACTTTATAATTTCCAGGCCGGATCCATTCAGCGATCGTCTCCGGGGTCAACTTGGAGACGAGGTCAGTTACAGTGGAATGGTACGAACGAGGCGAGACCAAGGGCAAGGAGGTGGAGATTGATGCCATCCTAGCCCTCAACCCGGAGCTTGCAGTCGGCCCCAGGCATCACACACCACATCTACAGCCGATGCCCAACAAACTAGCCAGGGTAAGACATCTCCCTTTATGTATCCAGAAATAGATCTATATTAGCGGTCATTCATGTTTCCGGCAAGTGTAAATGTTTAGTAAACATTTCATACAGCTTGCGTTAGTTACACTTTTAGTAACATCTCTTATGAAGTCATGTGCGCCTAGTACATACTGCAAAAAGTGCAACTTGAAACTTTTATCTTTTCGTCAAGCGTGATCGATGTAATTAATGGTCATCAATCATGACTAGCTATGAATAATGATGAGCTTGAGCTCTTGAGGCTACTCATCCCAAGTACAGCACTTGATGTTAGTCTTTTTTCATTAGACACGCATACCGAGATAATTAGTTAAATGCTTGAATTAGTTGTGTTACTAATAGAAATCACATGGGTAGATCAAAATGATTTCATTCATTCCGATTCATTCGCACACCCATACCATCTACTAATGATTATGTTACTAACACATTGCGTCATGACTGTTTTGAAATTAATATTAACAATGAGTACATCAGGTCTCGCTGTAGCTGTAGGTAATGCAGGGACGTGGCAGCCTTGCTTTCATTACAGTCTAATTTATTTTAGCGGTGTTAACACTATTATAAACTTCAGTGCAATAAATTCTAGCGGTTAAGGTCTGTTCATATTGTTTGGCACGACCGCAGTCGCTTTCTAAATTGCAACACCTAACTTACAAATAACATAACTTTGCAGTCTTAACTGAATCAGTGAAATTGAATTTTTTGGGTTAAAAATCACAGAAATGGTTCTGATTGTTGTTTGCTGAAGTTTTCAAAACGAATTCGCTTATGGTACCTAGTGTACACATTGAATCTATTGAATAGGGTGTTGCCTATACCAGTACAAAGCGTAGTAGAAACGCGACGTGTAAAATTGCGATGTGACCAGACCTTTAAAGCATTTCCTCACGGCAACAACAAAGGTCAAATCGACCTAATTTTTGCTGAAAGCCTGCAGTCGCCATTTGCTTGCTTTCGCCTACAGTTTGCGCCTCTAATCGATTGTTAACTTTGGCGATAAAGCTAAATGAAAGCTTTAGTTAGTGTTATCGATTAGTAAGGGCGTCCGAATCGCGTACCAAGCCGCGATCACTCTCATTGTTTGGGTTGTGGAGAACAGTTGCTAATAGACGCTACACGCCACAGTTGTGCAGACATATCCGAGTAAGGCGAATGTGTTATCTGCCCATGACGCCAAGACACTTGTCATATCTAATTATCGACATTTTCATTATGAACTTTTCTAAATCGCTCATTTAGCAGAACCGACATTAGTTGGGTGTGTAGTGTTGTATATTAAACGAAGTCATACCAATGCGTGACAAAAATTGCATCCGTGTTACGCCTGTCGCGCAATTGCTGGAGAAAATGTAGAAATGTTCCCATATATCTACAGTTGGCAGGTGACTATTTGCAGCTAGCTCCATAACGATCACAGCTTGACGAATTTTTTTGTGAGATGCACTGTTTCCGTGGCAACGGAAGTTTGTTGAAGCACGCCGTACAATCATAATCATGATACCGCTAGAAACACTACTTAATGAATGGGTAAACACAACAGCGTTAGTTAGGGGACATGTATCTAGATAATATCGATGTTTATGGAAACGCCGGCTGATGGTCGCGTGCTAAGTAGTGGCCGGCTCTTGGTCCCACGATGATTGATGGTTAGAAGTACAGACGACCTTCCAACTTGTATGGATACGTTTGACGCACGTCGGACACCGGTCGCATCGATTTTCCACACAGCCGTGCAAGCATTTCAGTTTCACTTTCAACTTGAACCTAGTCCATTAGGGACGCACATCGTTTGTGACTTGATTATAAAATAAATGACGCAGGCGGAGGGCGAAGCGGCAGATCGTTCAGTAAGTTGTTGCACCGTGTTTTGTCATGTATCATTGGCACGTGTATGTTTGACATGGCCGCAAAGGACCCGTCTGGCTCGTCGTCGGACGACGGCGGCTTCTTGCGGGAGAGCGCCGAGGGAGATGGAGCCGCAGACTCCGGACACACGCTGCCCGTGCGCAACTCACGATCGGTACAGTTTACGCACTTACTAAAGCATCATTCGCACGCCGGAGCCTGGCGCACACGGATTCCGTGGTGCGCAGCCTGGCCCGATATCACTTTATTTTTAATTTTCACACTTTTTTCGATTACGTTGCTCCACGATCTATGATTTGCACACGAACGGCTTGTTATGGTGTTTTGTTTGACTGTAATGGATTGTGCTTTTGTCACGCCTGTTATAACCCGGTCGACAATGCGATACGGTTTGCGCAGCGGCTTTGGCGTAACAAAAACTCTGTCCAATTATTTATTGTAATGTACCTAGTAGTTGTATAATGTTGGTGTACTGTATATTTGTTGCACTCATTCATTAGGCCAAAACCGATCTATAAAAAGTTAAATTTAACAATCTACATTTTGATTTGGGTGGCAGAAATGAGTTATTTATGTCTCATTTATCAGATGTTTACTGTAAGTCTAATTTGGTCATCATTAATGACATCAGTTGATGATTCATCTTCCCACGCTGCTGCCACTCTGACTCTTGTCTTATCGACTTTTAACGGAAATTTTCTTATGACCAATTGCATTCGCCTGTTTCGGCGGTAATTGTATCAGCTTAAGCTTTTTTATTTTTATTGAGCATTATTATGAATACTAAATGGTTTGAACTTACGAAATTCGCTGTGTATTTGGAGGTTTAAATGTGTTCACCATACGTGTGAGAGTGATTTTTGCAAAATATGTGTGATCTTGTTCTGAACTGACAAAGAACAATTTTAGGGAGATATCGCTAAGGATTGTTATGATTTTAATAATATATCTCACTGCACGGAAAATAGGTATTTATTAAGTAATGTTAACAAAACTAGTGCGCATTAAGTATCTTACAGTTGTTTTATCTCACGAGCACGGATGAGCCATAGTTGTATTTGTAGTGCGTATAGACACGCACGCTTGTGTCCGTAACTAGCAGCATGCATGCTCATTCATTACCATGCTGGCCGAAATTTAGCGTTCCCGAGCGTACGCAAACAAAG
Organism: Spodoptera picta; assembly: GCA_038387885.1. NCBI lineage: Eukaryota > Metazoa > Arthropoda > Insecta > Lepidoptera > Noctuidae > Spodoptera > Spodoptera picta. Next base: position 327,103 of record JAZHFQ010000329.1, read on the forward strand.
ACAAATGTGCATACACATTTACCCACACAAGTATGGTGCACCCGCACTCGTGAGATAAAACATCTGTAGCGATTTTCCACGTGCACTTTTATGATTGACAATGATTGAAGGACAAATTAATAGCTATCGACATGACTCAATTGACATTGAAGAAAGTATAAGGTCTAAGGTAATTGGCTTGCGAAGAGAATATGTAATGTGACTAACTGTTAGTATTATCTATGGAAGGGTAGATGTAGATGATGCTGATGATGACTTTGTTGGTCTATTCATGGTAGATAAAACCAAACAATTAATTAGGTCTTGGAAGATTCTAATAAGGATATCAGAGCTCTTCTCCTACAAAATGACCTAAAACATGCCAAAAAAAGGATGTTATATTTTGTACTGATACGGATACAAATAGATAAAACACAAAATATCTATTCTCTGAAGAAAACGCTTATCTGAAATACATACATTATGGGTTATCTGTCACTTACAGCATTTTGGCACTGCATAATTATTCCAACCAAAGTAAAAACTAAGCTATGAATAAATAAATCGTAATAGGTACTATAACTAGAGTTAATAGCAATATAAAACTGTCCACACAAAGTTAAGACTACACGTGTAGACATTAATTTTATTGTTTCCTACAATTTGTAACAGACGTCCCGTTGATTTTCTAATCTTGCCCAAGTACACACAGCACTGGATAAGATGAAGCGGATTTTCTATACATATCCCACTTAATCTTCATCGAAAACGTCATTCCATTGTTTTGTTTAATCTAAGAACGTAGTCAAGTTTGTTTTTCTTTGTTAGTTTAAACAGGACGTACGTTATATGCATTAGTTTTTCACCAGTTTTAGGTATGAATACTGAATAGTGAGATTCTTGCCTTATTGATTCCGAACTGATATAAAACAAACGTCCTTTTCCTCCGAAAGTATTATAATTGAACACCACAATGCTCTGAAACTAGCTTACTAATAATGTAATACTATGCGCTTCAAAAATTAAATAAAATTAACCAAATTTTCTTTTGAAGAGCATTTAATAGTAAGCTAGTTTCATAGTTTGAGAGTAGTCGAGGGTATTGATGTGGATTGTCTATAAAAAAATCTTCTGGCGTTCCCTCCTTATTTTACACCTTTAACAACCATCGGAAATCTTAATAGTTTGCTGAAATTTACTCCTCACAGTATTACATGTACTAATGATACATATTCATTAATATGTTATCAGTGAGAAACGCATTGTGTTCAGATAAGATAGCAATGTTCCGGTACACACATACGTGACGTCAGGTGCTTTCTTGTAGATTCGAATTAATTTATTGGTATTAGAACATAATAAATGTATTTAAATGTGTCATGTAGGCTGATTAAACATTGGATAAGATTTCTCATTTAAATTATATTTGTAATATAGTTGTTTTTTGGTATTCCCGATCCTAAAGGATAAAGGCGGGACGACATAGGTATCTATTTAAAGGTAAATCAATACTAAAGTTCCAAAGAACCATGAAGCAGCATTAACTTATCTCAGAAATCCACAGAGAATGTTTGTGAATATCTTATAACTTAGGAAGTCGTTAAATTATCTAAATGTGTTTTCTTGCCGTTGTTATACGACAAAAAACATTTACAAAAGGAAAAATGTTAATGCTAATGTACCAGGATTAAAGTAAGATCACTTGAAATGTTTTCTGCTCAAACGAGAACTTGTAGATTGTAGATGGAGAATCATTGACAAATATTTGAAATGAAATCGCTTTTGTAGAGAAATTTCTCGAAGTTTAAATAAAACTCAGTTCCAGTTTCCATCAGCGTATTTTTCACTTAGCACTTTAATGATTTAGTGGTGTACTGTCGTCCGGGAAATTGCCCGTGCGGCACCCAGTCTACTGGAAGAGATTACAGTCCTGGAGTTGGGCGCTAGTACGCTGTTCATTGCCTCGCCGCCCGACCGTGATAAATTACCTTCCGCTAATTGCTTCTGAAATGGATATTCCCTACTTTATACATTTTCAGATACTTTTTAAATCGGTCTAGTACTTAATTTCTGTTCTGTAATTGCACTAGTATAGGGGTAGTTTTGTATATTCTATAGAATCAAACTCTCAGTTCTCATAAAGTCGATTCGTAGAACTACCATCTATGTCATACACTGTATCATATTTCTTTGAAATTGATTTTGTTTATAAATGAGAGCAAATAAGATACAAATCCGCAGAGCAGTCAGATAAACAGGAAGAGCGCCATCGAAGTGGATTTGTACTGCATTTCGCAAAGGAAATGTACGTCAGGTGCCGTGAATAAGGAAGTACGGAGTAACGTACCATTGGCCTGGTTACGTTTCTAGGTTCGGTTGGGTGCGCCACGATAAAAATGTCCTGTCAGGGTAGATAAAACTTTATACGAACCTCGTGGGCTTACGAAATAACAATTTTGGACGAATATTACGTAGAACGATTTAAAAAATAAGTGAAAATATACCACAGTTAGTAGCATATGTTGAAGCTTTTCTTTTTGATTGTTTAGTGAGGAATATTTATATGTTTGAATATACACAATTAAATAAAAACGTTGAACCAAATTCAAACCAATTATAAATGTAATATCAATATTTCAATAGCAACAAACTATGCATGTTTTTGCTGTATCATCCACATTATATTAGCCATTTTGTATTCCTTTTCAAGTAATGGTGTTAGTTGATTCAAGGCGGTGGTTGTAATCGCGAGTGTTACGAAACTCTTCGATGCAAAACTCGGTTAGTGGGTTACGGGCTACGAAGTGGGATACGAAGGGTAGTTTAACCTTATTACTTGATGAAGAAAGATGAAAATATCGGTAACGTATTCTGAAGCTCGGCAAAAAGGAATTTTGAGGACACTACATAGTATGGTGACACCAATATGCATACAAATAAAGTAGCCCATGCTGTAATAAAAATGGAGCCTGCTACAGTATGTTTATTATTATGCGAAGCTCATTTTGTATGTCATACGGAAGTAAAAGTGAAAAGCAGTAATTATGTCAACTTTGTATTGTTATACGGCATTATTTTTTCTGGGCCACGTTATCGGACCAAGAATCACAGTTCAATATAATTTTCGATCGGTATTCGATTTTTGTACGTATATTGTGAGCCAACAAAGTTTTAAAGTATCATTTATTTGTGTCAGCAGTTCGTGGTTCACTTCAAACGCTGACCAACCGCTCTTCAGATTGTATTAGATTATGTATGGGTCTTAACAGATTCTCTAGTGCCTTGGAGAACTTTTTTTAAAAAAACAACGGTGCCCCTCTCTAAGATTTTCTCCTGTGTCGTGGGTGCGTTTACAAACATACAAGTTCACATACACATAATGACACCCAGACCCGGAACAGCAATTTGTGGATCACACAAAGAGTTGCTCCGTGCGGGAGTCGAACCCGCGACACGTTACGCGGCAGCCAGTTGTCCAGCCACCGCGCCAACCGTGCAGTCAGCCAACTCTGAAAACGGGGCTGACTAGTAATATCCTATTGTCTCTAGCTAATAGTATGTAGCTCTAGTAAAATGCATAAAATGTGGAGTGCAGGTGATAGAAGTCTAAGGGTATGAATCATGAATTGTCCAATCGTATTAGGAAAAGAGTAAAAATAATTTGTTCCATTTTATTACATCGCTGTCACATTACCGTTGAAGATGGAAACGAAATACAGAATTGCCCGCATCAAAGATTTGCTTGATTACGAAATGCTTTTTCGAAAGCTTTGTTTTTGTATCACCAAATGAAAATTGTTTGTATCTGTGCATGCGGGCATAGACAAACCATAGACAACGGATGCAATTTTTTAAGTTAGTCGTTTTTGGTGTTTTATTGTGAAGCTTTTGTGTAGGTAGTCTGGAATGGATTGTTGATTTTATTTCTTAATTTATTTTGGACTATCACAATGATCGGAATATTAGGTACGATGAAGGTTAATTTTTCTTTGGTTTCTGTTATGTGAATATTTTCTCAAAATCTCTCGCACACTGAAAATTGAGGGCTTTAAGATTATTTATGTAAATAGTTTATATTTTATCCCTATCCTGCTTCTTATTATTATTTTGCAAGTGAATAATAGTTACTTTAAACATATTAATGAAGTATTTCTGTTTTAGGACATGACGCGGCAATCTATTCCGGTAGCGACAAAAGGTGAGTTATTTATCTTTTTAAAAGATTTTTACGAAATGAGTAATATAACCATTTCCTTTACTAAATAATTTTATGATAAATGATGTCAGCACATTTCGCATGTTGCAAGCTAAATTCATAGGAGAAAGATCTAGAACATCCTTTGATACCCATATTGTTACTTTTTCTCATATTCCCAGAAACGATTCTAGTAAGACTCGATTCTCATTACTAACTTGTTATAACTTTGCTAACGTACAAAACTTGATCATAGCAATATTTGTAAGTAACACACTCGAGTTAATTTGCGCACCTTCACTAAAACGACTAACGCAACTTGTTTATATTTAGTCATACAACTGTTTAGGCTCCATGAATCATACTGCAACACTAATACAAACAAATTATTCCTTGTATTAGAATCGTCTCAAAGATGAACTTCGTGTTTACATTACGATTTGAACAATCGTCAGGAAGATGAATTGTCAAGTTAAATGTCAAACCATCTTTTGTACCAAAAATGTTTCTAACGGAAATTAGTTATAATTGATTCATATTTTGCTTGTTATATTGATTTCATTATTCTGAAAACTTCAGGGTTTAACCTTGAGTTAATACTAACTGTAATTAATTATTATTACCTAACAAGGATTCCCAAAAACCGCCTCAAACGACATCACTTTTGCATGAACCTCCTTTTACAGTATTGTAACTAGCATGAAATAAAAATAATGTCTCGAAGTAAAGACGTTCTAATGAGGCGACGTTGCCCTAACGGTCGGTCTCAATCTTAATAGCGATCTTGAACCGGCATGACGTGTGTCTCGCTACTATACAACATATAATTCAGTTCCATTTTAGCTGATGATTCGTATTGTTCGTGATTTTCTTTGTAGCTACTGAATAGTGGATTTTGGTGTATTTTTGGATCAAGTTCTGTCATTTTCTTGCTTATTGTGTGACTACGTTGGGTTTATAGTATTTCATTCGTTTCCGTTTTAAAATAAACTGTTTTGCCAGAATATTTCGTGTACCGGAGTCCTAAAATTGTCGTCATAATTTAGCATAAAGTGAGCATTTATCAAGGTAATACGTCTACAAATATTGGTAATGGCATTGCAACGAGGGCAGCACAACGACTTCGCTCACATCACGCGATGATTCATTAGGTCGTTATCTATGGCATTACGTTAACCCACAGTATGCCTGGCTCTCGTACTATCGTTTAAGTAATATACTGCAGTTCACAACCTACAACGTACATCCTTTGTTGGTTGCTTTAGGTAGGAATCTAAGACATTTTTAATCCTTCTAAAATTATGTTATACCTGTTCAGTTTCCAATGATTGTACAGAAATTAAATGTACTATAGTTTATAACGCTTATTATAGATAAAACTTTTGTCTTCATCATTGCTACCTCGACATTGAGTTCTTGCAGAGCACTTTCTTTGTTCTCTGTTCACGAGAAAGCTTTGTCATAATCATAACACCGCTCCAGTAATTTAAATGTAAGAGTATGAACTTGAGTCTCATATAAGCCACACATCCTTATATCGTCAGAGTGAGACATAAGGTTTGATTCGTTGTGCATGAGCGTCGCTGCGTCTGGCTGGCGAGTTCAACGGTCGCGGGTCATTTGTTGTTCTGAGTTCTGACAGGTGGGGCACGCGAAATCATTGTCACTCACATCGGTTCCATACTTAATATGCCCTTTGTATTTCTAAATGGACTGACAGACAGATTTATATCTCAACTAATGCTTCCGTTTAAATAGACGACACGCATGAAACTGAAGCCTTTTAAAGTGATAGTCTTCACTGGAATTGATGACTGGAATCATTATAAAAATGAGAATATTTCTACTACTGAACAAACGTTTCACTTAAAAATGAGGCTGCTGTAGCCTGTAGCCAGCCGACTCGTCTGTAGCTGGTCCCTACTTTAAGGACATACCCAAATCGTTGGGGTATTAACCCTCTTTTGCTCATTGATAGAAGTAAATTTTTCGGTTTGCAGTTAGCGTAAGTTTATTTAGTCCTTAAATCCGCAGCTTAATCAATCGCACATGCACACGCGTCTGAAAGGTACAGATAGAAAAGTACCTCCATGAGGGGACATACTAAATCCCAATGCGCTTCCAACGATCTCTATTTATGGGATGGAGACTAAGCTTTGGCTTTATTGCATTGCAGTTTTGCAATTTATGGGTTCCAACACTTCCAACCCCCAGAGACTGCTAGGCTATCCAACTTGAAAGAAGTTTCAGGAATGCAACTTCGATAAAATGTATTGTCATAAACTTTGCACATATTTTTTAACAGCGTATTATTAGAAATGCCTTAACTATAGCAGCGTACTGTTACAGTACCTACCAAAAATGAAATTGATATTGTATATACTAATTAAGACTTGGGTCGGCAGCTATTAAAAATGTAAGATCTTTCTAAAAGTGTTCAGAGTTGTAAACTTTCATGTACTAGACGTAACATCTTGTAATCATGGTGTCTTCACATATTCAGTGGACTTCGACTTAGCAGCATGCTCTATGCTCAGTCAAAGTATTATTAGTGCCTATTTTTGTGTATGATAGTATACTTTTGTAAAAAATAGATTACAGCTGTTGACTCTTCTTAGCTTTTGTAAAAAGTAGGTGCCGCCCAAGAGTCTACTGGACTGATCTTACAATCTATAAATAATGTTACATATCTCAATAAACAGCCAAACAAAACGATAATAATAATATTGACATTATCTAAGTCCCTTATCTAATATAATTTCAGTAGGTTTATCATTATCAGGTAGGTTTGTCTAAATGTCTGTCTCTGTGTCGTTGAACTTGTTTTGTGTCACCTGCATATGCGCATTTGTTTGTATTTTAATTTTTAAGTGTTTATTTTACCTGATTATTGTTTGTTTTTGATCATATTGTCCTTATATGCATTGTAATTTCAATATCAAAATATCTGTTTAAGTAGATGGAGAGTTTACCCGTTTGACCATATTAATTTGCTCTTATCAATAACAAAATTGCATATCGCATTATCTTTATCCATTTCCATTTCGATATTGAAAAGTATTCCGACATCACGCTTTTATCAGGACATTTGTAAACCAATCAGAATACGTAATGTTTATACTTATCTATTTGGGAAACGAAGTGTTCTATTTTACTGACCAACCTTGCATCACAATCTTACTAATTTACTGTCTTCAGTTACTTTACTTGACATGGGTGGCTGAATATAGTATCCTATTTATGTTCCTAATGAAACCTTTCGATTACCAAATACAGAAGTTTTTGTATTCCAGTCTCGCAAATTCACTTGTTTCTGCGAGGGGTTGTAATACCCCTCAGGCCTTGTTCGTTATGTACTTAAAATGCCTCCTTCGTCGAGCGTAACCCCAAGGCTCCTGCGTTTTCCTTAATTTAATTGCTGTATTTTGATGGTTGACTGAGACTGAAATCGTCAAGCTTATATCATGTTTTTGATACATACGTAGTTTAGTATTTAGTTCGGGAATGTAAATTTATTGATTTCTTATTAAACTTAATTTTCGTTTTCATTGGTGCCTTGATATTAATCGAATCTTGAATAAGTAATCATCTTCAGTCGTATGACGCACGAACTTAACTCAATTTCATATGTAGTGTGTCCCGACCTACCTTTACCACCTGTGAAGTTGCCATAGCATAAAATATTAAGTTCATTGGCCGTCTAATAATGATTTAGAATTGGTCACCCCGATCGCGTGCCAGCTCACATACCCCTGAGTTGCGTCAATTGATTGCGCAAGTTTTATTTGGCAGCCATCCTGATCTGGAATGTCCCAATTGAACGTCCTACTTTAGTTTTAATTACAGATTTAATATAGGTATTAGATCTTCCCGTGATTATTTAGATATTGATCAGCTTTACTTTTCCTGCCGCGAAGGTGGAGTTATGCAAGATGGGACGGACGGATTCCAATTGCCAATTATTTTTACAACCAACTAGTTGCTTCAAAGGTTAGCTGTATAATCTCTATAGCAGCTCAATAAAATTATTTTGATTTGGTAACCTAGGTCTTATACTTTTTGCCTCGGGAAAGTGAAATATAGTTTTCTTCTCAGCACCGCGTTATTTTGTTAGAGAGTAGACTTTCTATATTCGATTATTACTTGCGATCATAATGCATGGTCATTAAGTATTGTCTTTTGTCTCACGTTTATATTTTAGTAATGCCAGTTCAGCTTGGGAATTTAAAAAAGTCAAGCATTTATTTCAATAAATCATTATATAGGCAATTTTACGTCAAAATTGAATTGCCCGTAAGTCTGTCAGCCAGCGAAGCTAGATGCTCGTCCCAAAGTGTAGTTTCAAATGGAGAAGAGCGAGCAAAAAACTGCGTCTGACTGAAAAACTTCCTAGGATTTATTACTCGATCTATGCGAGGAAATGGAATCTACTCCATAGGTATACCTCCATAGGTAGATCTAAACGGATTACCTATACAAGGTTGCTGATTCATTGCAAGGTTCGTATCCCTGATTGAGGTAAATTACCTTTTAATCTAATTCAATTAGCACATCGCGGTACAGGTAGGGTCATTGTCAAAACGTTACCGCACTTGACATTGTGCTCCCGCGAAGGTCGTTAGTGTAATTGTAACGCGTTGTTGACCGACTTTGTGAACCAGCCTCGTAATCATGCAGATTGGATCATTCTCATTCAGCTCCAATACAAGTATGCCATTAAAAACTAATTTTGTATTTACACTCTGTTGATTATGTCTTTGATAGAGATTAACTTTTGGGTGTTGGTTTGTGTGATGATAATCTTGAGTCAAAGTTTGATATCTGTAATGGGAATGGCGTTTTGATCTACTTTATCACTCACGTGAGTGAAATTGAATTTTTACTGAAGTTTGGTGTCAAAACCATCGTTTGGTGTTCAATTGTGAACATTTTTATTTACTTCTACGTCGTAAAATCAAAATTGTGCTTCTCTAAGTTACATTTGAAGTTTGCGTTTTTAGCATTAGTTTTGTTTCCTGAATGAATAAACTCCAATCTCTCTAGAATGCACATTGCATAATGCATTACTTTCTCTCGATACCGACAAGATCTCTTTCATCCGACATAACATCAATCAACACTGTATCGTGATTGATCTCGGAAGAAATTCTGAAAAGTCGAATTGCATGCAATAGTTGCATTATTATTGTCAATTCACTATTTACTGGAGGCAATTTTGTCTCTAGATTTCACGACTTCTTGGTTATTATAAAACGCCGTACAGTAAATAAAATAGAGCCATCATTCCTATGAATTCTTCGTTAATTAATTTCACAATTAGTGTCAGACAATGGAATGGCGTGCTATGCCTATATTGCGGTGCAGTTACGTCTGGCGCCGGTGGTGGTTCACACAATTAGTGAACGTGTTATAATATATTTATCGTTCCCACCTCGCATGAGAATGCGAGACTAGTGCATTGCACTGCCTTTTAATGCTTTTTTTGTTATACAATTTGAATAGAAGTCATTATTCTTGTTAAAGAGCCTGGATGTAGATTGCTTGCTGTAATAGTTATAACAGTTGATTCCGGATGTTCTCAACTAACATCCAATTTTAACCAATCTTGCACACTATTTTTACCATTAAATAAATAATCCAATCCATGTAAAAGTAAAGAAACTTATAAATATACAATTTCAAATCTAATCTCATTTTCCACATTACTAAAGTCTGACCTTACATTAGAGGGCACTTGGAATTCGGCTCGGAGAATGCTATCAGATGAAATTTTGCGGCACGTCTCAGTCTCAGCAGTAAGGCAGCCATTTTATAGCGGAAGGCTTTCTATAGAACGGCTTAAGAGCATCTAGATATCAACCAACAACGTGAAGTTGTAAAGGTCGCCTGAACTTTATGTCATACAAATGCTATTCTGGACTTGACCTTAGCTTTTATGTTGTATGGGGCTGTTTCCCCAAGTTGTTTGCACCACAGGAAGTTTGGACTAACATATAGTTTCCTAGCGTGACATGCATAGCATTTTTCCATCGTTGTCCTCATAATAACATACGATGTTGGCGTGTTGTTATTAAGTCGCTTTATTTCGGGGTTGTATGAATTTTACATGGGGCGGTCAACGTGACTCCGTTAGTTCCATCGCTATAAGTGTGGGCCGGAGCAGTGGCGCGCGGACAGTGCGCGACCGGCCGTGTACCACAACACTGGCTGGCACCGGTGTTCCAAATTCAAATTTAACCAATCACACAAATGGATTACACACAATAGTGCTGTTAACCTGACCTTGGGTTGGAAATTCTAGTATTTTTGTTTTATATTTTCATCGATATGCCAGTGTTGTACGAGCGATGCGTTCAGCCGAATCATCAGGCGCGGCGGGCGACAGTAGGCCGTAAGTGCAACCCCTCGTCTGTCTGTGATGGTGTTTGTGCAATACTAACCCTAAATGCATCTGGATAAGATTGTATTCGGTTTCAATGTGTTGAAGGTGTCCCGGGAATTGATTCCAACTTGCAAGTCCTGCATACTGATGCTGTAGACGAGAAAGTTTCCCTTTTCGGAAAATTGTGACTGGAGTATAATTATGCTAATATGGTTGAAGCTGTTGACATTACCAAGTTTGGTTTCTGAACGACCTTCTGGTGGATAAAGGCTGAGTTATAAATAAACTTTACCTATGTCACATCGATCGATTTATAAGTAAATAATGGGATTAATAAATTAGTTCGATACCACATCCAATTTTTGTACCGAAAACAAAGTCACATGACTTTTTCATATTTGATGAGCGACGACAGTATCAATCAATAACAAGTGTGTTCTGTGAACCTAAACCTAATAAAAAATTATGAAGTCAATGTTCTCATAATCTTCCCTGAAATATTAATTTGTTATTAGTGAACTACGTTATCCGCTTTTGCCATTATTGTATAGTGTTTGGACTATAACATTAAAAATATTCTGAAAGTCAATAGACATCACTCCAAAAAATTCAGTACAACAAGTTTCTCCAAGGCCATAAAGTTTCATTAGACTTTTGTTCCACAAATCAAACTTCCTAATTGAATCTACAAACGCGATTGCCTGTAGAGATCGTTGATCATCAACATTTTTCGTTTGTTCCCCATCCCACATGCAATGAGTTTGTAACAAGACGAGGTTTTTGTTCATGATATTATAAAGAACGTGAAGGATCCTTTCTGATTCATTTACGTGGGCGCTGGGTAACGACCCGTGAGACCGTGTCGCGACCCCGTGGTATTTGTCGCTTGCATTAATATTCTATTGACTTTTAATAGGTACACGTGTTTGTCTACCGTAGACTCCTTCGTTGTTGTTATTGACTTTTGTTGTCAATTTAGTCTTGAAGGGTCTTGAAAAAGGAAGTAAGTATAGGGTTCCGATATTCCACTGCCATCTTTAAATTGTTTGTATAATCTTTCTTTGATAAACTTTCGAATAGCTGCCTGACCCCAAATATCAAACTATGAAGTTGGGGAGAGGCAGAGATAGTTAAGTTAGGTTGGCTTCATCTACTTTACTTCAGATCATATTACAATTACATTCTGAGTCCTCCATCCAGGATTTAAGCGTAGTGAACAATACTTTACAAGATCTACGAGGTCGTGTGATCCATGATTGGGTTAATCAAAATTTTGCATGCTCGCTCTTTGTTAATGCGATTCGTTGCACCCAGCCTTCATGTCGCCGGGCTTCTACTACTAAGTCGATTATAGCTCGTTTAGGATCAATTGAATAATAAGGCGTTTGAAATTATGGTACTTGGCAAAATGTTTAATAGTCTTACGAAAGAACCGTTAGCCTTTTATAGTGTACTTACAGTCACTTCATCATCTTGAGTCCCTATAGTCAGTTTGGTTTGGTTTGCAGTTTATGTCCGTTGTACAATTCTAATTTTGGAAAATAACGTCGCGCACGCTGCTTGTGATTAAAAGTCCTGATGTCACTCAAAACTAGTAGAGCTTTTCTCGAATCATGTGAGTAAGCTGCTACTTGAATTAACGTTTTAGATTTTTCTGAAGATTATAATATGGGTATGTTTATAATTTTTATATCCCTTATTTTCTATCATTGTGGATTCTATTCTAGCTTATGTTGAAGGGGTTGCTAATATGAGGCGAGTTTTAATGTTGTCCGACTGAAGAATCTTTTCCGCTTTGAATTTTTACTTTTTCTATACAAACGGTCATCGACTTGCTGTCATGATAGACAGCAGTTTCCACTAACAACGTCTTACTTCCTTTCTTCCGCAACTCGTTACATAAGTCGTCTTCGCGTATTATGTATAAAAACGTTACATACGCCTTGTTATCGAGCGTAGTATCAGGCACGAGTCTACGATTTACTTGGCTGATAACTTAAACAGTTCTGTACCAGGAAATTCCGATTATTCAAGGGTTTGTAAGGAAAGGTATTCTGTGGAAAGCTAGTTAGTATCAGCTTTTAGTATTATAGGGATTGCAGTGTCGATTAGGAATTTTGATGTGAATTCACGATATAAGGGTCGAATTTGATCAAGTTTCAAACATATTTTACTACAATAAGAACCTATCTTTTAAATTTAATAAGGTCTAAGCTTACAAGAGATTACTCTTCAAACAATTATTTTGAGTTCACTCCCCAAACTTTAATTATTATAGTTAGAATTAGAATAATGTTTCTACAACAAATGGACAGTGTTTATTTACATTCAGTAGTTATTTTCGGTTCGAAACAAACAAACAATCATAATTATTACTACGGCAGTAAAAGTTCGTATAGATATCAACTTTTATGGTGTATTGCCATGAACGCTCCGTGTTCGCTCGTATACTAATTGCTCCTGATGTTCTAATCTACAACACCATATTCACTATTCATATTGCGAGGCAATAATAGTCTCTATTAAAATAATTATTAGATATCTGTTAACATAGCAAATCGCTTTCCGGAAAAGGTTCTTTATTTATTTGTTGTTGATTCTTTATGTGTTTGTCTTCTTTAATAGTTTCATTATAATTGTAATTTATATTAGAGAGGACATGGTCCCTGTTCTAGCTTACGAAACGAGTCCTTAACTTATTTGTTGTTTAGGTCTATCAAAATATCTCTGCAACCAAAATAACTGATCTTGATTCACTTTTCAAATGTCATATGGCAAGCATTCGAAGTGTCCGCGACACGTGGTCTCAATAACCGCGTGGCCGAATTCGTTGGCAACAAATAGCTGACTTCGAATAATGCAACGTGGAAGCGGATCCCAATTGATCAATGCGTCCTCCCGTTGTCAAGAGAACCGTTGTTATGCGCCAGTGCAATCGATATTATTTTCGTGTCCCATTTGGTGACGACACAATGTTCTACAGGTTAGGGCATGTGACGTTTAGTTTAGCCACCGCATTTTTGAGAACAGCTGTGCAACCATAGCATTTTTGCTCTTTATAACATTGACAAATTATACGCATGTTGTAGAATAAAATGTATTGAATTATGCAATATTTATTTCTGAGAATATAAGTAATAGGAAACATTCATGTTGTTTATAGGACGGTAACTTGCTAAACGGTTTGCGAATCAATGAATGACCCAGATCACAATATTTACAGTATACACCTGATACACGAAACCTTCGTGATTCAGTTGAATTTCAGAACTTTGCAAGGGTGCATGAGTCTTGTAATGTTTCGGCAGTATTGGTGTTTAGTGTTGGTTTAAAGAAGTCTTGGGTAGTGCAAATTTCTCTGCCTTCGTCAATGTATATTTAAATAGAGGGACAAACCGAGGTCACAATATTTATGTGTTTACTAAAACTTAAAAAATGTACGCTGGTTTCACATGCAAAATTATTTAAGTTTTTACTACGTATAAAATAATGGTTTCGTGTTTTGTAGGTGGTTCCATTAAGCACTTTAATTTGCGTGTCCTGTAATTGAACAAAAATAGTATTTTAGTAAAATTCCCAGTTGGGCTTTTAGATTGACTTGGCTTATTTTGTTTTTACGAGTAATTAAGGTAGTTATTTAAAATTGTCGTTTGTACTTAATTGTTATCGCTCGCGTCACAAAAGGATATAAAGCCAATGTGACATATACTAGTACACACAGCGCCATCTATACCAATACTTTTGTTTTCCCTCGGAATATCAAATTTTTCTGGGATAAAAGTACCCTGTTATTTAATCCGGACTTCTAACTATACATCTGCAAAAATTCAAAGCCATCGGTTTAGTAGTTATGGCGTGAAAGCGGAACAAACAAACTCACTTTCCGATTTATAATATAAGTAAGGATTGTTGTAGAGAACGTCAAGTTATTGGTCAGAGCTGTTCTAAAAATTGGTGCCATCCAAATTCGTAACTACGCAACTTAATTCACCCTTCCATGACACCCCACTGTCAAGTTCACAACCCCTGAACTGTCACAACTATTGATTAGTCACATAAAAGGGCATGACGTCACAACATAGTAAAAGTTTCATTAGTCGTGGGACAATAATGGGAGGTCTATTATTTTCTAATTTTAGTCGATTGTCCAATGGATTGATATCTACAAGTAATCGATTTGTCGATATCAAACAGTTTCATGTCAGTACACCGTAAGCCGCCGGCTTGCTTAGGTTTTATTTTGTGTTTTTCTACCATATTAGAAGGCTGATCGCCTAGTTTTTGAGTGTATTAACAGTAAATTGGTTTTTGTGGCTTTGTGATATGGTTTACGATAATCGTGGGGGATTTGCAAGCTTATTGTGAGCTCCTCTCTCTTTTAGATTTGCGGTTAAACTGATGTTAGTATGCGAGTGAGGATTTCTCTCAAGCATTAGTAGGATATAATACTTTATTGTTTTGTCGTGAGAAGTTCATAATCCGTTTGTCGTAAATTGACAGTTCATACAGTGTTGTCAGTATATGTAGGTAATTGAAAGTTAGGAGTGAACTTAAATCAAACGAGTACATGTGCCCTATATCCCTTCTGAGCTGATTGATTACAGTCGCATTATGCAAATGTGGATTTAAATAGCATGTCAACTATCTCGTGTACCAATAAGGTGGATATGTGTTTTCACCTTCACGCACGGCCGTGCTGAGCGCGTGCGTCACGGTTCATTGCCTTGACTACGGAAAGAGATCCTAATATGGCGGGCGGCGCAGGCGCAGGATTGCCTTGCGCCGACGCAAACTGAACTCATTCCAAACAATCAGTCTATCAGAGCAGCACACACATGTAATGAGATAAACAAAGAATTTTTACCAAAAATGTGCTGTTCGTGGTTGAGATGTCGACGGCGAGTCGCCGACTCGACTGATAATAATGCTCCGATGGAAGCGTTTGAAAAGTCTGAATCGCCTGCTGAAGAGGCAACCGAGGAACAACAAAAGGCAACCTCACGTAAGACCTGTTCATACCGCACCAATATAAACGCTCCTTATTTTGCGCGTACGCTTTTTGCACATTTTTGGAGATTTTCTTTTATTCCGTTCGCTTAGATTTAAGTATTACGTCAGTATGATTCATGGATGTGCTAGGCATTGTTCAGACGGATATAGACAAAGTAATGTCTTTGTGCGAAGTTTATTTGGTTACGATTTAAAAAATACGTGTGTTCAGATTCTTAGATAACATTTAAGACTATAAATATGGCCTGTTTATAGAAGATGATGAAGTTGACACGTATTTAAACAGATTTTGGTCTGAGGCCTTATAAAATGTTATGGCACAATAATTCCTCCGTTGATTTAGACGGAGAATTAACACACGATTCAACAGTTTTGCATAACTCAACCCATTTGTATTGTATGCGAAATATCTGCATGCCATATATGATGACGTGGGCGATAATGCCGTTAACGTAATGTCTTTTCTTTTAACATTAATTAATTAACTAGCAAAGTTGAAAAAAACGATTTTGTTATAGAAGTTAAAATAAAAGAAAGCACATTAATAAATCAGACGTCGATGGCTTTACACTATTTGTTTGAATCTGTTGTGCTTTATTCAAACCTTTCCCCGTGTTCCTGTTAGGGTTTTTAAGATATATGAATTTGCTGACATCATTTGAATGGTTGTTTTATTAAAACGTAATGTAATTGGTTTGCGTTATTTGGTATGAAGCTGTCTGATAAGAAGGCTTATTTTTTATTTTGGTTGTAAAAGTATCTTATAAGAACTTGAGGCATGTTTATTATTTATTTCGAATTGTGTAGTTTTCTTACAAAATACTTATTGTTGACAGCAGCGCCGTCCAGGGTGACACGCAACAACCAGATGCGTTTGTCCAACGCGGCCGGTGCGTACACGAACGGTCACGGCGGCGACACGACGGGCCGGCGCGGCGCCGAGAACGTGCCGCCGCCGCAACAACCGCCCCAGCCTACACCTACCAACACTAGGATCACGCAGCAGGTGAGACATAGCTGTCAAGTGTAAAAATACAATATTTAAACGAAAGACTAGAAAACTGTAGCTCCTAATTATAAGATAGGTGGGTAAGAGTGGAACATATTAGGTATTATGGTATTCACAAAGTGCTAATTTTATCGAACAATGTGTTAGAGTAGCTAATCAAACCATTCATCATATGCTACAGTTATTGTTTAACGTTTCTTCCAATCCCATCCACAAACCTCATAGTCCGCAGTACTGTTCTATCCTACCGTGGTTCCCATCCGTTTCAGCCGCCCCCGTCAGGCGGCCGGTCACGGGCCGGTAGCACGCCCAGTGCCGCCTCCGTGCCGCAAGGCTTGCAGCAATCGCCGTACATGCCACATCTGCAGCGAAGGATCCACAATGTTAAAGAGGTCCCCTTTTGTCCTTTCCTTTACCTTTATCCTTTACGAACTTAAAATGTACCTACTCTGAACACTTTTGGAGTCTTCACTGTTAAAGTTTCAGCTTATCAGGAATGTTTGTGCAATCTGTAAAGTTTGTTCAGTTTAGAGCGAATTTTATCATAGACCTAAAGATGTTTAGAATTGTTACAGCTTGCATCAACTTTCTTGAAGACCTACATCCCTCTACATATTATCATAGCTCAGACCTTTACGCACTAGCAGTTGAGCACGCGGCTAGCCACCCTCCGCGGTTGACTGCTTATTCAAGTTGATATTCAACCGCTATGGCGCTATACAATCTCTATGACAACCGCCTAAGGCTTAGGCGGTCAACCGCTAGTGCGTAAAGGGGCGCCATTACGCATTAACGTAACCACAGGGATCGCCTAGCCGCGAAGGTGACCACGTACGGCTTATCTAAGACATGTAACATAATTTTTGTAAAATTATTAATTTTGTTATTTATTGTCTGTTCCAGTTCACGGCGAGTACTGTAGCCGGCGGCGGCGCGGCGGCGCGGCCGGCGGGCGTGTCGTCGACGGTGTCGGTGCCGCACGCCGTGGCGTCCGGCGCCGTGCGACGCTCCAATGTAGTCAAGGAGGTCGAGCGGCTCAAGGAGAACAGAGAGAAGCGCCGACAACGACAGGCCGAGCTGAAAGAGGAAAAGGTTAGGAACCATTAAATATTGAAGTTCTCTAGCTTTCCAACAAGGTTGCATATTAACTAATGTTTCGAAAGTGTTTTTTTTTGTCAAAAATATCGACAAATGTGTTAAAGAGTGTTTCCTGAATATTCTTCAAATTATTCAGTAGAAGATGAGCAGTGAGGGATGCTGAACTGAAGAAGCTGGTTGCCATGGCTGTCTCGAAATCTGATACGATCCTTACCAGTTGTATATTAGTTTCATTCATGAAGTTGTTTATAATAGTGAACTGCTGATTCAAGTTTTCTTCATTCTTTTTCAATATATCGTTTTCAATTTCAATAATGGAAGTTTGATTTTGAACGAGTTGTAAAAGATAGTCTTCATTTTTTTGAATAGCTTGAATATCCATATGATACTGGTCTGCAAATCTCTGATCTAGGACACCAAATAAACTGTTTGCTACGTATCCCACGCCGTCTATCAAACCACGTTTCTTTCGGCTAGAAAGTTGTTTGTGTGGCGCGAGTAATATGTTGTTATAATATTTAAGAAGGTCCATTTCGTGTGATAGCTGTTGAATAGTTGTTTTACAGTACTTGGGGTCCAAGGTTTTGCACAGGTTCATGACGTTTTCATAGTAATTTTCAAATTTTTGTACTCCGCTCCAATATGTTGATAAGTTATAATACATGAGCAGCCTCCATTCGTCGTGAATCAGCTGTAGTTTTCCGACCTTATCGTAGTATATGGGGCGGCCAGTACCCAGGCTCGTAATTTGAGTGCTTGATGTTCCATTAGTAACGTTGCCACTTATTCCAGCCACAATGGTTAGTAGTAGAAAAGTGGTAATCATCGTAAAAAATGTTTTCTTTCCGGTTCTGCGTGTTGTCTGTCTGGGTCTTGTTTCCGGTGTATAGGTGTTTTCGCAACAGTCGTGATTTGTGTTGATAGTGGCAGTTTCAATCGGTAACAACGATAATTTCGTAATGGGTCGTTTTAATGTGGTAGTTTGCGTTTTTATAGTTGCGACACGCACGTGACCGTCACTGCCAGGGTGAACTTCGATCACCCGGCCTAGCGCCCACTTTCCTGGTGGAAGATTGTTTTCCTTTATCAAGACGACGTCATCATTTTTAATGTTAGGAGTGGGTTTCAACCATTTGCTGCGTGCTTGTAGTGATGTTAAATAGTCAGCTGCCCAGTGCTTCCAAAATTGATGGAACATATTTTCCGTCAATTGCCATCTTTTACGTAAATCTAAGTTTCGGTCATCCACATAACTTGATAGTGGCAGAGTTAAAGTAGGACTGCCGGTTAGGAAATGTCCCGGCGTCAGATAGTTATAAAACTCGTCTGGCTCCTCTGTGAGTGGACAAAGGGGCCGTGAGTTTAGACAGGCCTCCACCTTAGTTAGTAGCGATGAAAGCTCTTCAAATGTGAGTTTTTGTTCTCCTAGAACACGGCGTAGATGGTGTTTCATAGAGCGGACTGCAGCTTCCCACAGTCCTCCGGCTGTAGGCCAAGCGGGCGCGTTGAAATGCCACTCTATTTTCATTCTGCTGAGTTCATCAAAAAAATCACAGGACAATTCGATTTTAAAAAGTTCGTACTCATTGTTTAGCATTTTTGAAGCTCCAATAAAGTTTGTGCCACAATCTGAATATATGTGGCTCGGTGTGCCACGTCTGGAACACATTCTTTGGAGCGCATTCAGAAACGTTTCCGTGCTCAAATCTGACACCAGTTCAATGTGAACGGCCTTTGTCGCTAAACAAACGAAGATCGCAATATAACCTTTGGATGTTTTCACGCCTCTTCCTTTATTCAGTTTGATGTCTACGTGACCCGTGAAATCCACCCCCGTGTGAGTGAAGGGACGGGACGGTGTCACTCTTTGCTGTGGAAGATCGGCCATCAGCTGATAGTTCTCCTTGCTTCTAAATCGGTGACATCGTATGCACCGACGTAGTTGAGATTTTACTGCTCTGTTTCCCCCTATTATCCAGTATTGTTGGCGGATGTAGGACAGCGTCAGCCGAGCCCCACCATGTAAAGTTGCAAGATGGGCTTCATGTATTATTAGTTCAGTTAGTCTGCTGTTTCTTGGTACAATAGCAGGATTTTTCATTCCAGCAGGTATAGTACTTTTGTTAAGACGCCCACCTACGCGTATTATTCCCTTTTCATCCAGATAGGGGTTTAGTTTGCATATGTTACTTTTGAGATTTACACTCTCCTTTTTGCACAATAAATCATAATCTTTATTAAATGCTAATTGTTGAATAGTTCTTATTATGATATTATTTGCGTAATTAAGTTCGCTTGTTGTTAGGTAATTAAGTGGCACCAGATGGTCGGTGTTGAATTTCATTATTGTTGTGGTGTTTCTAAGTGCATTTATCTTGAATCGCAAAATCCATGCGACGACTCTAATTACTCGTGTCAATGAGCTGCAATTGTTTAATAAGTTATTTATTACATTATTTGTTTGCTGTAGGGCTGGCTCAATCATCTTGTTTTCAATTTTGGTTGTATGTGAACAAATGAATTGATTTAGTGCTCCTTTTGTGTGAATTTCAGGGTTAACAGGTCCAGACCACCATAAATTGTAGTTTACTAGTTGCTCCGGATATAATCCTCTAGTCGCACAATCAGCAGGGTTGCCTTTCGACTCAATATAAGACCACTGGGATGCTGGTATTACTTGTTTTATCTTCAGTACACGATTTTCAACGTATCTTTCCCATCTTGAAGCTTCTCCTTGCAGCCACGCTATCACTACCTTTGAGTCACACCAGGCGCGAACAGTTATGTTATGTCCTTTCAGCGACTCCGTGACCTTAGCTACTAGCTGAGATAGTAGTAACGCACCGCTCAGTTCTAGTCGTGGTAGAGATAGTTTTTGTGCGAGCGGAGCAACCCTAGTTTTCGCTATAAGCAGGGTCAACAAAGGCTGGTTGGATTCATTCAGCACACGCGTGTAAATGACGCAAGCATAAGCTTTTTCGCTAGCGTCGCAGAATGCCAGTAATTCTATGTTGTTTTGTGTGTCTCCTATCCATCTGTTTATTTTAATAGTTTTCAATGTTTTAAGTTGAGTTTTTATTTTTAGCCACTCATTTTGTATGTCAACATACTATTACTATTACTATTTCATCCCATGCTAATTTTTCTGCCCATACGCGTTGAAATATGAGTTTTGCCCTTACAGTTACGGGTGAAAACCATCCAAGCGGGTCGTATAGCTGGGAGATTTCAGATAATAAAGATCGTTTAGTCATTCCTTTTTTACGTTCTTGTTTTAAATTCCAATTGAACGTAAATGTGTCTAATACGGGATTCCATCCGAGGCCAAGTGTTTTCATAGCATCTTCTTGCTTAAAATCAAATATAGTTCTTGAAATTTGATCTTCACTCAAATGCTTTAATAGTTCAGGACAGTTGCTCGACCACTTTCGTAAGTTCATACCTCCTCTAGCCAGTAACTGAATTAATTCTGTCTGTAGTTTTTTAGCGGTTTCGAGACAATTGTGGCCACTAGTCAAATCGTCGACATAGAATTCTTCTAGTAGTAACCTGGCTGCATCAGGATATAAATGCCCATCGTCGCTAGCCAATTGTTGTAGTGTTCGCATGGCCAACCACGGTGCACTTTTTGTACCATATGTCACCGTGCATAGGGCATATTCTTGTAGTGGCTCGCTTTTAGAGTTTCTCCATATAATTTTCTGAAGTTGCTGTTGATCTTCGTTTATCCAGATGCACCTGTACATTTTTTCTATGTCCGCGGTGAAGGCGTATTTATATGTTCTCCATTTCAAGATTAGGGCTTGAATATCCTTTTGCAAATTGGGACCCTTTTCCATTAGGCTATTCAAGCTCTTACCGCTTGACGTTTTCTGTGAGGCGTTAAAAACAACTCTGAGTTTGGTAGTTGTCGAGTGATCTCTTAATACGCCGTGGTGTGGTAGATAGCATTCGGTTTGATTGGAAAATGATGTAATTTGTGAGGCTGGTTTCATGTGTTGCAATTCTATGTATTCAGCAATAAAATTTTTGAACATACGTGAGAGTTCTTCGTTTTTAGCAAGTTTTTTCTCCAGTTGTAAGAACTGTCCAATCGCCATTGACTTAGAGTGTCCAATAGCTTTCTCATAGTTTTTGATCATAGGCATTTTTACTATATATTTGCCATCTGAACATCGTTTTGTAGTTTTCCTGTAGTATATCTCGCATTCATCATTTTTTACTATGTCTTCCGCACCAGGAGTTATGTCTTCATTTTCCCAGTACTTTGACAGGTTAGTGAAATCAAGCAAAGTTAGGTGACAATTCAAGGTCTTAAGCTTTCCACATAAAATCCAACCTAATTGAGTCTGTTGGGCAATAGGGGAGTGTTGTTGACCTTTTATAATTCCGTCTAGGATAATGTTTGCATACACGTCTGCTCCTAGGAGAACATCGATGGAGTTCGATACATTGTAGCTTGGATCGGCCAATTTTAAATTCTGCAGATGCATCCAGTCAGCGCCAGCGCCTTTGAAAGTATAGCTAGGTAGTTTGTTCGTTAGATTTTGCAGAACCAATGCTTGCACGTTGAAAGTGTAGTCCGAATGTATTGATTGACAGTCAAGATTCAGGATGCCCTTGCAGTTGCGAGACGTAGCTCCAATCCCTGTCACTTTTCCATCAAATTTAGTACGAGGTAGTCTAAGCAATTGTGCAGCATTTTCTGTAATTAAGTTTATTTGGGAACCTTGGTCTAGGAGACCGCGCAATGTTATGAATGTTCCGTCAGCAGTTTTAACTTTGACTTGGACTGTAGTCAAGAGAATTTCTGTGTCGTCAGCATATAAATGATGTGCTAAATGTTGATTGGATGCAGATGCCCGTGAATTTGAATCCATATCTTCATCCCTTCTCGTGGTCGAGTTAGAATCATTTGTCCTTTTAATATGCAATAGAGTATGATGTTTTGAATTGCATTCTCTACATGTTTTCCATGATGTACAATCAGCATTTCCGTGGCTGTAAAGACAATTTTTGCAGACTTTCAATTTCGTAACCGTTTTGTTTCGCAGTGGAATGTCCATGTTGAGAAATTTCTCACATTTCATCAACACGTGATCGCTGGCACATAGAGGGCATCGACCGTAATATGATGTATGAAATGTCTTTGAATAGTCTTTATTCTGTTCATATAGAGTTGATTTTTTCATGTTTTGTTGCCTATTGGAGTTGAAATTATGTTTAGAGTTCCAATTGTTATTAGGGTGGTATTTATAGTTGGGTTTGCTGAATGTCTTGTTAAATGTTTGATTGTGAGAACTGGATTCCTTTGAGCAACCCTTGGCCGTTTCATAAGCCAGGAATTTATTCTCCAGGAATGTGAGAAACTCGTCTAAGTTCGGTAATTCCCGGTTATTCTGAGTTTCTTTAGTGTATTCGTTTAGAGTTGTCGAGTCTAATTTTTGCGTCATCAAGTGCACCATAATGGGTCCACAACTAGATACTTCAACACCCATGTTGCTCAGGCCATTGAGACACTCCGTTAGCACATCGTGCATCCTTTTCAGATTGTTTGCGTTTGGTTGTTGAATTGTAGGCAACTGTTGTATAGTGTTCATAAATGAAGTAAATTGAAGGCGGCGATTGTCGTACCTGTGAGTGAGTATGTCCCAACAGGAATCGTAATTGTCTGCACTGATGGACAGATGATGGACAAGACGTTCCGCTTCACCTCTTAGTTTGGTTTTTAAGTGCTGCATTTTTTGCGCTTTGGAGATGCTCGGGTTGTTATGTATGGTTTCAACAAAAATATCCTTGAAAGTAATCCAATGCATATAGTTTCCAGAGAATTCGGGTATATTTATTTTCGGCGCGGACTGCTGGTAGTGAACCGTAGACCATATCTTGCTGTTGAGTTCTTTCTTCAAGTTATCATATTTTTGTTCATATCTTTCGTACTTTAGTGTATATTCATCTTGGAAGTTGGATCCCTTTAGTTCATCTTCTAGTTCCCAATGTAATTTGTCGATGCAGTCCCATTTTGCCTTTAATATTGTAAGATGCTCTTCAAACTCCCACTTCTCAGCGATAAAGTCAAGGTTAATTTTTGACATGGCTTTGGTTAAGGCCTTAAAATTACGTTCTTGTTGAATTATTAGCTTTTTTAGGTTGTCGCCAGTTTCTTCAACTATTATCCCAGTTAGATCAAATTCGACGCTTGACGGTTGCGTGTTTTGTTGCGCAGTTAATAAGCTCATCATGTTTTTCTTGGTAGATTCGTATAAAGTTTTAGTTTTTTCATAAATTTGGTTGTTAAAGTAACCAATGTTTTTATTCTCCGTAGTTTCCAAAAGTATTGTATGTTGTTCGTCGAAGGTCTCCCATAAGTTTTCTAGGTTCTTTAAACGTTTTTCCAGATAGTCGGTGGTTTTTCTAGAAGCACCATCCTTCTTGTAGTTAGTACACAGGGTCTTAATATCCTCGAAAACCCCAACTTGTTTGGTAAGTAGATCCATTTTAAGTTTTTATCGTTGTAAAGTTAACTTGTTATATGTTAGTCTAGGTATGGTACCTAATGTTTGTTTGTTGGTTGTTGACTCGAAGAACCGCGCAGCTGTGCTGAAGAAGGTCGTAGTTTCAGTCTTCTTTTCTTCAAGTCCTCTAGGATCTCACTGTGGTTGCACTCTACGTACGATATTATGCGCCTTCTCAATTCAACTGGGGCGACCCGCTTGTGGGAGACCAGTTGAACCGATTCGCTATCGCTAATAGAGACACTGCCCACAATAAGTATCCTCGCTAATATCCGGCTCGAAGGACCACTTAATGTACGGGTTTAGTTTGCCCGTACACTACCGTTAGTTAGTTTCAGTTGGTTGAGTTGATTGTTGAGTGTGGTGATGAATAAATACTCTTCACTTGGTTATATAGAAGGTTTATTATCCACCAGTTACAGTTTAGTAATGGTTTTAATGATTCTCACAGATACGCTTGTGTTGCGTTGGCAGTTGTACACACACTGAAGACCGTTTTAATAATTGTTACGAACTAAGTGAAACGACCGATATGCTTACTTAGCTTGATTTCGCGACACGAATGTACGTAAACCGTACACAAACCTTTTATCTCCAGGAAGCGTTAATGAACATGGACCCTGGGAACCCTAACTGGGAGTTTTTGGCAATGATCAGAGAGTATCAGAACAGTATCGAATTCCGGCCACTGACGGGCAATGAACCAGTGGAGGACCATCAGATCACAGTCTGCGTCAGAAAGAGGCCGCTCAACAAGAAAGAGAACTTAAAAAAAGAGGTCAGTAAAGTTATAAGATATCGGTTTATTAGTTTTAGACAATCTTTTTAATGTTTTTGTAATATGTAATATCTGGGGAAATGTTGAATCACAATTTCATAGTGTATTATTGGAACCAGATAAAGGCACCGAAATCAAAAATAAAACTCTAATCGTCGTCCAAATTAGTGTCCTTAGGTCGCAGACTCGGTTATGAAACTAAGGGACGACCGGCTTAAGTTGTTTGTCTGGATAACTAAATAATGACAACTTACTATATATATGTAGCTATATTTTATGTTCTACATTCCAGGTGGACGTAATCAGTGTCCCGACAAAGGACCAGATGATAGTGCATGAGCCCAAGAACAAGGTGGACCTCACCAAGTACCTCGAGAACCAGAAGTTCCGATTCGACTACGCTTTCGACGACTCTTGCACAAACGAAGTTGTCTACAAGTTAGTTCTGTGTCTAAATACTTTGTGTGGCTGATTATTCATACGATTTGAGCTTAGTGCTATTTACTTCAAGTTGCGGTTTTAATATTATGATTCTAATAATTAGGCTCTCGAGTTACCTTACATCATAGACAATGTATTATATAGTACACTCCAACAAGCTGATGTAAATATTATGATATTTTGATCTGAAGTTCTCGTTTGGCAGTCAGGAATGATATTTAGTTCTTACAGGGTCTTCTTACCACGCAATATTAATTTGATATTATACTTATAATGTTACCAGGTATACGGCTAAGCCGTTAGTGCAGACGATATTCGAAGGTGGCATGGCGACCTGCTTCGCTTACGGACAGACTGGCTCCGGCAAGACGCATACCATGGGTGGCGACTTCCAGGTATATTACCAACAAAGAAACAATTCGTTTCTTTTTTCATTTGTTGTCCACCTCGTTGTACTAGCTTTTGTATACTGTGGGCTTCACCCAGTTGTACAGTCTCTTCTTTGTGCCTTTAGGCTTAATTCATTCTGTCTCCTGCAGTAATTCACCGAGGGAAGTGAAAACCATAGTTTTTTCTTCTTCTCCTCTTATAATATCTTCTGATTCACTTCGTTGCGGGAACCAAGACAGTTACTCATGTCCCTGGGACGCGCCGGACTTCAGTGTTCTGGTGTTTTCATGGTTGTATTTACTGTAGATCCTGGCTTACAGGAGTTGCAGCGGTTTTGGGAGGTTGTGGCGGGCTTGTCCCATAAAAAAAAATACTGTGTTCCAAGTAGTTTACTTATTTTATATTTATGTGGTTTTACTACGGAATTACTCGCTTAACTGATTATTAGTTATAATTACGGGCCCTTGACGTGGCCCAAAATTAGTCGAACAATTTAATTAAGTATTTATTAGGTTTTCGTCAGTGGTTTTGTTTTTGTGGAATAGACCAACAAAAGTTTCTAAAATGTTTCATGTTTGTATGTTCCAGGGCAAAACACAAGACTGCAAGAAAGGTATATACGCAATGGCGGCGCGGGATGTGTTCGCGTATCTCAAGTCGCCCAAATACAAGCCATTGAATCTTATAGTGTCTGCCTCCTTCTTTGAAATATATTCTGGAAAGGTAAGTAGCATGAAGAATGAGAATACAAGAATTTCTCATTAGATTTTTCGTTTATTAAAATAAGAAAAAGTAATCTTAATCTATTTGCTTTTGTAAATAGTAATTTAGTATGTAATATTGTTGTGTTTAGATATTTTAGTACCAAAGATTTATAACATAACATAACATCACGCCTTTTTATCCCCGAAAGGGTAGGTAGAGGTGCACATTTCGGCACTTAATGCCACTGTACAATGTAACACCCACTTTTCACTATTTATGTTATAAGTCCCATGTAATAGGGGGTGAGTCTATTGCCATATGCCGGGCACATTTCCAGACTCCGTGCTAATACTGAGACTTTTTAAAAACCCAGTAATACTTTATATAATATATATATAATTATCTGACAATATATAATGAACGCGTGCTTTACAAACAATAACCGACATAGTAATAGTAATACCAAAGATTAGTATTAATGTATATTTTGTAGGTGTTTGACTTGTTGGCGGACAAGGCGAAGCTGCGCGTATTGGAGGACGGCAAGCAACAAGTACAGATAGTCGGACTCACTGAGAAGGTCGTGGACAACGTCGACGAGGTGCTCAAACTTATACAACATGGAAACGCCGCGCGAACCTCCGGACAGGTAACACATACTAATACAATTATACATATTCTTTTCCTAGTTACGCCTTATCTCAAAGTCTTTGACTCGATCCGCTTATTGAGGTATCAATAATATTTTGAACTGTATAATAGCGACGATATATCAGGCAGGTAAACACATCCTCCGACTGATGGGCGTGTATTGTTGCAGACGTCGGCGAACTCGAACTCGTCCCGGTCGCACGCGGTGTTCCAGATCGTGGTGCGGTCGCCGGGCATGCACCGCGTGCACGGCAAGTTCTCCCTCATCGACCTGGCGGGCAACGAGCGCGGCGCCGACACGTCGTCGGCCAGCCGCCAGACGCGCATGGAGTCGGCCGAGATCAACAAGTCGCTGCTCGCGCTCAAGGAGTGCATCCGCGCGCTCGGCATGAAGGGACAGAACCACCTCCCCTTCCGGGTCTCCAAGCTCACGCAAGTTCTGCGAGATTCCTTCATCGGCGACAAGTCCCGTACGTGCATGATAGCCATGATATCGCCCGCCATGTCGTCCTGCGAGCACTCCCTAAACACGTTACGTTACGCGGACCGAGTGAAGGAGCTGGGCAGCGCAGACCCGGCCCGACGACACGATGATGCTGATGTAGATATGGACCAACCTCCTGCACATGATCTCGCACAACTGCGCTCACTTAATGTAAGTTATTATTTTCTTGGCAAAACATCTTAACTTTACGTTTATTATTTATGAACTCGTAAATCAATAAGAACAGCATAAATGTTGAATTAAAAATAAAATAACATTTTCAATTGACATCTTTGAATGTCTTTTTATAGAGACGTTGTCGGTCTGTTAATAAAGTAACTATACTTTTATTTCTTTATTTCAAAATGTAAATTCTT
This sequence comes from Spodoptera picta, assembly GCA_038387885.1. Lineage (NCBI taxonomy): Eukaryota > Metazoa > Arthropoda > Insecta > Lepidoptera > Noctuidae > Spodoptera > Spodoptera picta. The sequence continues at coordinate 355,117 of JAZHFQ010000329.1, forward strand.
ATTCGAGAAAAATAAGCAGGAAGTATAACTTTCTCGTTACTATCGATCGATTTCATAGTTTTTTTTTCGGCATTAGCCGGTAAATGACCAGACGGAAAGGAACGGAATGGTAAGCAATCGGCGTCGCCCATGGAAACCTGGAACACCCGAGACGCTAAAGTGATTTACGCCTTCTGGGGATTAGGAGTTTAAGGATGGTTGGGGATTCAGGTATTCAGGTATTGGGGAGATTGGGGAAGGGGAGGAGCTTCCCCAATCCCTCACACGACGAAACACAACGCAAGCGTGGCCTCACGTCGGTTTTGTGCTCGGTCGTGATATCACTCGGGTAGAGCCGGTCCATTCCTGCCGAAGCATGGCTCGCACTTGTAAATTTAGTAATGTAGTAAAATATGAATTGTGCAAGACAGAATCACGTGCATAAACCTCGCGTCAATATTCCAGGAGGGCGACATGTCGGCGGAGATGTACACGTTCCACGAGGCCATCGACGAGATGCAGCGCGCCGAGGAGGAAGTACTCGACAACCACAAGGCCATCTCCGACTACCTGCAGCACGCTCTGCAGCGGTGTAACCAACTACTCGCCATCACGCGGGATGTGGACTACGATCAGGATGGTAAATACTCATTTATTATGTGTTCTTTGTTAAGGGATTTTGTTAAAGATGTTTCTAAAAAAAATTGTTGGCGTTTCTAATTACCTCTATATTAAATTCATTTGCATCAGAAGACTTAATGACTAGGAAAGTATCATTGTACCCAAAAGTGTTTGATCGTTTTGCTCTCATCTCTTGCGCTTTGTGCAATACGCTTCGAAAGGAACATTTTACATTGTCGGGGCAATAAATGTGTTGACAGCCTTTACGTACATTTTACGTAAAAATAAATTTATGTGTGTGCTTATTGAATGACATCTGGCTTGCGAGTCTGGATGCATGTATGTCTGCATGCGTGCTTGTCTGGCAGTGTACATGCCGATATGTCTGTCCCCTGCATGGTACGTGAGTGCGTGGTGTTGCAGGCATACAGGCCCGCGCCAAGCGACTCCGCTCCCTGGCGAGCGACCGCACTGGCACGCGACGCACGCGACATCGCAGACTTATAGGTTTGGGAGGGATCTCTATAACACCGGTAGAGGACGCGACGCAATAATAATAATACTTCATATAACTACAAACGTCCACTAGATTTCTCAATCCAATAGTTTCACACGAAAATACAAAAATATCAAACAAAATTCGAAAGCAAATGCAAAAAGCACAGCACAGAATTTAAAAAGCTGGCACGAGATAGATGTTTCCAACACATTTTTGTTTGAAATGTTTTAGCTCACAAACACTCGCTGTATTTGTTTTCCGTGTTTGTCATTTCATCTGATTAATAATAATTACAAATTGTACGGAACCGTGAACTAAACAGTTTCACCGTTAACAGCGCGTCGTTCATGCCAATGCTGACGTTCACAGGGATAATTGGGGTCGCTTTGTCAAAATTTTTATTTATTTTTGGTTGCAGTCCTTGAAACTATAAATATTTACTAATCATAAACTGAACTTGCAATATGTTGGTTTTTAGCTTTACAAATCAATATATTGCAGTAATACACATTCAATCATTTGGTTATGTTCATCAAAATTTTAATTTGATCTTGCTTTGAGCTCTTTGAAATTCTTAATGTTTTACTAATAGTTAACATGTAACACTCGTCCACTATGTAATATCAATTAAAATCTATCTTTCAATTCCAGCATACGCGACGCAGTGGGAGGAGTTACTGAACGAGCAGTTGTCAGTACTGGCTCAGTCCCGGGACCTGGTCGCTGAGTTCCGAGCCAAGATGCAACAGGAGGAACATATCTCCCGCCGCATACAGCCACCACCGCGGCACCACTAGCGGGTCTACTACACCCACTACTACCGGATCGTGTCTCATCATCACTCATGGAACACCTGTCTAATGATCCATCTCCGCCATCTCCGGATGGAGCATGCCATTTATTGAATACGTCGTGAGGTACTCTTCCCGTACCGAATGACATGAATCGTCCACTAGGAGACAGGTCGCTACTACCGGCTTACTTGTTAGTATTACGACGAGATACCTTTAGAACAGACTGACCGCTAGTCGTTTCGTTTTCGCCTTCATTGCAATACAACATTCTATGGTGCATCATTTTCCTAAGATGCATCTAACTGTCTTGAACGCTCCTTTACAAAATGTACAAAGTGGATGATATTGAAAGACGGATTAAAATAGGAATTTTTGAGAGTGGAGTTTTAGACAAACGATTTGTAAGAAGTTAAGAATCTCGTTGTTCACTTATTAGAAAATCGAATTTTAATTCCTTTGTCGTATCGACGGCGACGTTGCGTGTAGTGCGCGCTAATGCAGCCATAAGATGGCGGTCGGGCACGTGACAACTAGCTGGCATAGATGGCAGTGTATCTGTGTATAAAGCAATCAGTATTGAGACAAATTCAATGTTTGGTGACCGTGTGTAGCTGGCCTACTGTATTATCGCTTCAATTTTGATTTGCCTGCGTTTGGGATACGAGAGCGAGTTGTGACCACTTTGTTCGATATTATTGTAAAGCTTAGTATACCGAGGTATGTGCCGTCGTGTTGGAATCGAGAGACTGTTTACTGTACTGTAGTGAATGAAGCACAAATGTTGGCCGAGTGCGATGGTGGGAGATTACACGTGCTATTACGAGTATCCTTAGTAAATATCTAACTTTAGTTTCTGTAATACTTTATACAGTACTAAAGTCTATGGTGGTATGAATTCACTTATCGACAGTATACGTAATTTGTGTTGAGATTTTGCCCTAACATTTAGTTGTATTATTATATTTAAAGGTGTTCGGCAAGTGAATTGATTCCTTCGCGCGTACTAAAGATGCAAAGTATATGTTAGACATCGGTAGATACGTTTGTCGATCGATACCTAACATGTAATCGAATCATGTAATTGTAAGGTGCGAGACATTACCCTATTAACGATAAGTCACTTATTCTGGATGCATTTAACTTTCGCTAAAGGTCTATTGTCGAACTGTAGATATTTTTATATACCGGGAGATTTGGAAGTACAAACGTGACAGTGAGGCGGTCCCAGTGATTGTGATGTAGTTCCTCATTGGCGTGACTAGGCAGGCGGGGACTCCCGCACTCAGCCAGGCAACGGAATATACGCTAACACTTTATCTGCTTCTCGGAACTTTGTAGCCTTTATTTTACTAGAATTGTGAGTCTAACTTCAAATTATTATGTTAGGGGTCGTTTTTTAGACCAAAATTGCGTTTATTTTGGAGCCATTCTTAGAATAGAGGTAGAAGGTGCAGGCCACGTTCGTTTATCGAAAGCCCTAGTTGCGCCAATGTTTTAAAAAAAGAATTATAGTTACATTCGTGAACTATAATTCTGTCCATCATAATATAGACCTATAACTTGGTACCTTTTATTTTCACACTTGGCTGCGCTGGATTCAGCCAAGCGTTGTTGATTATTGGCGATGATATTTTTGAGCTTTTACTATAGTTCTTCAACTTGGCCTCTTGCCCATTAAGCCAAGATTGACAGCTTTGACGGATTAGTTACTGTGTTGCTGTGATTGTTTTCATGACAAAATTGTTTATGTGTAATGTGTTTGGCGTAACGAAGTACTCGGAATGTTGTGAAATACTTGTTTTAAAATTAGATATTTTGAATGAAAATTGCGAATTAATACTTTACGCATCGAACGGGGAATGTTTTTGTCTTGATCCTGTAATAGTTAGAAGCAGGTAATTTATTGTACCAGGAAACATGTCAAAGTTCAATGTAAGTTAATTATTTCTTTTCCGTAAATCAACGAAATATTTAACATTGGATTGAGACAAAAATAATCTTTAATGTAATACATATAAAGTAAAATATTGTATAAATGTTGAGTATCATGTGATCGGTTAACATATCTGTTGCATATAAAATCGCTTGTTATCCTCTCGTTGTGAACTAAAGCGACGTCCTGTTATAATAATTATAATATTTGTGTTTCAAGTGTATGTGTGTATGACAGACTATTGACAATCTGTTTACTATGTTTTTTCATTATTTATGAGTATATTTTCTATGTGTATGTCTTAATGATATTATTAAATATAACTTAATTTTTTCTAACTTAATTTTTCTTTATTTCTCAATCTCTCATTTTCTTATGTTACTCTCGACTGACTGACTGACTGATCTATTTCCCGACTTGTAGACAATGTACTGCTTAATCAACTAAAGATATTCACGTCATACTTTTTTGAATAGGATATTTATTTGGACAAGACTTGACTGTGACGGTGACTATTTCGAAGGCAAGTTTGATGTCTGCTAAGTTTTATAGATACAGACATTCGAAACACAAGTATATGTCACATATTACGTAATTATACGAGCATAGTTCGGCTAGAAATGTAAAAGTTGGCTGTTAAGTGGGCACCTGTAGGGATAATATTCAGAGTTGTGAAACATTCCAAAACATGAGATTATTACTTATACAAACACAATTTACTCTAGAATAACGTTCAGTTTGATTGGAACATGAAAAAGTAATTTTATTGTGAAAGTTCAGAGTTCAAATTACATTGGTTGTTTAGCAGTGGCATTTATGTTAAATGTTGTCTTGAAATATTCCCCACAGCTGTCCATTGTTAAGGTATATCTTTCAATATGTTTTCAAATGCAATCTTATGTTTTCCTTCATATTTTGACTTCGAACATTGGCGTGACAAATGTAGCTATTTGTAAAAATTATCAAGTTATATCATGTCTTGACGGAACATTTAAGATTTAATATATTATTTTTATTAATCAGTATTTTAACTTTCATTTTTACACATTAACTGATAATTCCTACATAATGGTGCTTGAATTCGCTAGGCCTTCAACTAGGCATGGTATAACTCGATAGATAGCTGGACTAAGGAGTTGGTTGCTCGTGCATAGTGCCGCATCTATTGTACCGGATTTTTTTTCCAATCTAGGAAGGAGACTCGCTCACCTCGGCTTGTCAATGCTTTATTTAATAACCGCTCATGATTATGCTAATAGGCAGTGATTTGACTTTGAATAAAGCGGGCGGGAGCAAAGCTCTCACTCGCATTTTTATGTCTTTTTCACATTTCCATGTTACTGTGTCAAGTTAGAACTCAACGTAATATTGCAAGTTTAGTGCAATCTGACACAGTAATAGATTTGTGGCTTATTATTGGACGACTAGCATGCTTAGGGCTGGTGAGATAAATTTCTATACACAGATATTTACTCTTACCATAAATATTGTAATTTATTTTATAAAAACATCATCGTCCTTTAAAAATCGTAAAACAACTCATTTTTTTTAATATTAATAAAAATAGTAAAACTACTTAAAGACTATGTAACTATGTAAGTTTTTCAAGTCAGTACATTATATCATTCGTAATGGACTTATTTATTATGTTGTGATAGTACTCGCATTCTGTACTACTCGAGTATAGTCCCGCGACCTCACGTGACGTCACGCCCGCTATCTTCCATTCTGGAATGGACGCTTGGTATTCCAATGATTATGTATATCCATTGTATTGATTGAGTTCACGTTGTATGCTATGAATCATAGAATGGAATATAGAGCGTTGTGCGCTCCAAATATGCATAAATTTTTTGTTTGTAATTTGATCTAATAACCACAATTTATTATGTCTGCGAATAATAAATAAACGTAACCCGAACGTGTTTTGTCGTTTAATATCTGCTCATCTGGTGCTAGGTGTAGACTTTGCTTTTAACCTTAACCCCTGGGGTCCTTGAACGACATTATGTTCGCTTTTATATCAAGAAGATAACGATAGTTTTAGTTTCTTTCTTGTCGTGAATAGTGCGAGAAACGTGGACTGTGACCGTTACTTGGCAGAATCGCTCGGATATTTCCATAGAGTATAATCTAAAACATTTATGTCATGAGGAGCTAGTTACTTCCTTGGGATCATTGGTTTTGTGGCTAGATCTAATTCTAAATTCCAAGTGACTGTGAACTCTGTATGCAGTGATGTTTGAGTCGGTAGTTGTGTGAATATGCGAGCGTATTCAAGCGGCCCACGTCCGCGGCTCTATTGCCCGTTCCGAGGAAACTATGTATACTGTAGCTTACAACATATTTAGATAGCGCTTATTAATAAATAATTAAAACAAATCGGCACTCTGTATCAGAGTGGCTGCTGCGCCGATGTTTGATCGTACTGAACAAAATCTCTCTTACTATAATTATTATACTTTTTTGAATAATTGTAATAATATCGTCGAGATTGTAACCGCGTTGGGATGAATTAGTTTTTGTATAGAAGCGTTTGGATAAATGAACAAGTGTTGAATGCTGGTGCGGCGTGTTCCCGCTCTAGTTGTCTAGTTAAATGCTTTATTATAAACTTTATTTTAACATCGCACATTATAATAAATTAATCAAAATTGTTTTGATGTTTTATTGTTATGTTATCTCATCAAAATTACCCTTTCGACAAATACTAGAAACTTGACTTAAAACGATCTTAGGTACGTACGTTGTTTGATATTCAACTGAAAGATAGGTAGGTAAACAATAAAACGCTGTTATATTTCAAAGTACTTAGTATTTATATTTTATAGCAAGTTTGTACTGGTATCATGAAAATGCAAATAAATAGTCGCAAGTAAATACTGGAAGACAACACAAACTAGACTAATATAAGTACACAATCAAAACTTACATTAATAATATAAACGCAAAAATAATAATTTATAGGAAGTTTCACGTACAATCAAGTACCTAATGATACCTAATGTACCTACTGTAACGTGGACTGTAATGTGGACCAACGGTTTATAAACATGAAGTATGAATGGTTTGTTCCTTGTGGTATTACAGGTAATATATGGCCAGAACGATTAATTGGAGTGGACATTTGTTGTTTGATATTACAGATTTTAGGCCATACGATTTACATAAAGACATTGATTAACAAAGAAATAATGTATTTATAATCTCCGAAAAGCGTACGCGAGTAAGCCGTGGACCTTTTTAAGTACCTAGTAATAATCTGTCATGATTATTGTTAAATTTTATATAATTTTTAACCTCACTGGCCCTTTGTTGTTATTAGTAGGCGGAAAGAACACTTCCAAAATCGTATCTTCAAATGATATTTTAAATATAGAATAATCAAGTTCTGTTTACACATTAAATACAGAATCATAAATACAATACAATTCAATTTTTCAGTACATAAGTCAATAAATTAATTATTTTAAATCGATAATATAATTTGATACAATTTAGTATAACCAGAAATAGCACGCAAGTTTCAAATTAAAGTCGAATTTTGTCTAATACTACTACTATACAAGACAAATCAACAATTTGTCAACTACCGTTGTCTAATTCACTCGACAATTTGTGCAATCCTAATTTAAGAAATAAATAAATAAAAATATCACAGCACATACATAGTGATGTTCAGATATACTAAAGCCAATGTTTTTAAAGTTGAAAATGTAATTTCATTATGTGGAAAAACTATTATTAGGTATGTATTTTTCTTTTTTTATTGTTAATTTTTTGTGTACGAGTTGAGATTAACTTGCCTGAAATTAATACATGGACAGTAACAAATCGATTACAGAAGCAAAACATACCTAATTTAATATCACGATTTACAAGTATTTAAATGTGACATGCATAATAAATGCTGATAATATTATGACTGTACGTAGGAAATAAAGTCGCTTATGAATGCATACATTTGTGGAAGCACTATTGTGATTCTTGCGATAATAATCTCGAACAGAAGTATATAATCTCAACTCTTAAGTATTGTAAAGGAATGCGGCGGCCACTCAAATAAGACGATCTCTTTGGTTAAAGTTATAAATATACAAATTATCCTAATAAGTTTATTTTAATCGTAGCCCGAACAATAGAACTCAACACAAAAATATTAAAACCAATTTATCTAATAAGTCACTGTACATTCATTTGATTTTATGTCATAGAATATGTATTGTTATAACGAGTGCATATGGCTACTTACAACTACCTGCCAGCAGGTATTCTTTATTATGGAAGAAAACATTCCTACACTTTAGCAACTAATCGAAATGCACCACATTTCATATTTAGGTAGTATCTAATCTTCATAACCAAAGATACATGAAATAAAAATCGTCTAAGACCTACATGTAAAAGACTGATCGATTTCGCGAAGTTACAATTAAATTGAGGTATCAAGGCTAAGGCATTCTGATATCATTAACATCAACCAGTTAAAAATACATAAATATCCTGTCAGACATATAAAATCTAACCTAGATATTGATCAGACTTCTAAACAAGACATTCACATAATAAATACTATTTATAACGAATCACCAGGGAAACAATTTGAAATCATTATTTTATACTTTCAAATTGAGTGGTGTTTCTTAAATTTATACCTAGTTATTCATTTTTGTAGTCCTGCAATGTGTAGTTCACGTTCAGAGCATGTCCTCTTCGAATCCTTCGCCTGTAAGTATGTGCGGCTCCCCGATAGCGGGCACCATGTGGGAGTATTCACTAGTCGCCCATAGGTACAAGTTTAGGGTCCGTTCCGTACATTGCGCGATGAATCTGGAGAGAAAATTAGACAATGGCAAAAGTTAAAATTAAAATAGTTTAAAAGTATTTTATAAATATTGGCTTTTTTTAGATTAATTGTTGCCTATTCTCATACATATTTTATTTTTGAAATGTAGTTTTGTTAAGTTGTACTTAATAGATGAAAGTTGGACGTGATCTATGTCGGAATTAATTTGTGTAATCTTCGAAAAATAAGTGAAGCGTTGAAGGATTCAGTACAAAGTGCATTAGCTCAAAGTGTGGACATAATTGTGTTTAATATAAGGAGGGCCTGTAATAATTAGACGGCGGATGTTTGCAGGTTACGTTGCAAGACATACTATTACTATGAATTGCTCTTTTAGCAATTAACTGTAAACTATGGTACACATTTACACAATATCCTGTTTGAACAGAAAATAACATATTTCGGTTTTATGCTTGTAAATATTTGGATAAAAAACAATAGCTACAAATTATATTCTATTACGAATAAAATAATCTCTCCATATTTAGAGTTTATGTCAAGAAAGTATTAAAACAGGTACATACATTATAATTATACACATAACATCGCGCCTTTTATCCCCGAAGGGGTAGGCAGAGGTGCACATTACGGCACTTAATGCCACTGTATTATAATTATAAACTACAGGAGAGGTAATCTTATGTGTTCATAGCACTAACTTAGGTAGGAATACCACTTAATTTCTACTATGAAAACAAAAAGTATCATAGTTCATAACTAGTAGTTTGTCTCGACTTACCTAACAAAAGGTCGGACATCTCCTTCATTGGCAGTCTGTAAATGCTGATAGTAGAGGTGTCTGTGCTGCTTGGCAATTATCACTGGTGGGTATCCTGCCTGCATCAGTAGCAGGTTCATGAGCAAACGGGATGTGCGACCATTGCCATCAATGAATGGATGAATGTGGACTAATTTGTAGTGGGCTAGAGCTGCATATCTGGAATATGGAGATGTTATTCTTCTACTGGTTAGGAATTGCACTTTTTATTTTGAATATTTTGGTTTCCAAACCGACTGTCTAAGGAATAACTGTATAGCAGCTATTAATAGGAGTAACAGAATTCATAATATCCTAATATAATCATCACATTGCTCTTACAAACTTTTGACTGCTGACAGAAACCTGTTGAAGGCAAATCCTCCGCTAAGTGTCTGTCACCAGTGACTGACATGGCAGTTTGCATATTAAACTGTCAAACACCAAGCGGTCACCGGTGACCGCAACCTATTGTTCTATAATTGTGTCTACAAAACCGGTATTCGACGAGTTAATAAAGAAGAGTATGAATAGACAGATGTTATAAGCCTATTATAACTCATAAGAGTATAATGTAAGTTATAAGTATACATACATACCTATGTAGAAAACATTCATAACTGTTATTTGCCACTGAATGTCAAACAACAGTTATAATAAATAACTGTCTTACCTGACAGGATGCAAGTCTAGAGCATCTTCAGAATTCAACCATTCTAGGAACTGAATCATAAGCCTCTGTATTTCTGAAGGTCCAGGAGGAATGTGACCCCCAACATACACCTGTGTCCTTCTAAACTGACCTCCTTCTATGGGGTCAACATGACCCAGCACTCTTTTATGAATTTCTAAAATGTCACCCATTGTGATTGCTCGTAAACGGTACAACAAAGTCGCATTAATGTACTTCATAGCTGCATCTAGACCTAGGATTTCATTGTGCTCATCTATACTTTTTCCAGAGACTGCTACTCTGGTTTCTAACACGCTCCGTGTTTGTTGTAATGTCATGGTGTTGCCTTCAATGGCTACAGTGTGGTATATGTGTTGGAAGTAAGCCTCTTTCTTAGCTCTCCGTAAAGCTGAGTTACTCTCTGGTATGGATGATAGTGCATCCCTCTTCTTGTCAATTTTCCTCAACATTTCTCTGTCCAAGTTCTCCACTATGCTGGCTGTCCTCTGCCTGTTCTCCAACGCTCCAGTGTGCTCAGGATAATTTGTTAAAGCTAATGTGTACAGTTGATCTGCTCTCACAATATCCTTCTTAGTGTCTTCTAAAAACTCTCCGTAGTGATTTAATATGTCTGCGTGTTTCGGCGACAGGGCGAATGCATGTTGAAACAATTTCAATGCTTTGTCATCTTTACCAACCTTTTTCATTTCCAACGCGGCATTTAACGAAACGACTGCTTCAGCATCGCTAGTTTTATCATACGGTTTCCGAGGGGGCGGACTCGGAGTTTCTTCAGGAATAGGCTCCAAATAGGTTCCATACAAGCCATCTGGTATGGGTGCAAATGGTTTCGCGAATTTTGCTTCATGGTTTAACAATTTGTGCAGCGATATGACAACGGCAAGGGTACACACCACGCTCGACAAGATTACCACAGTTTTACATCTATCTACAATCATTTTTGTGTTAATTTTTAATTTGCAACCACACTTCATGTCTTCAGTTTCGTGAGGCCTACCTATAAACAACATAATTGCGCCGTTCACTGCACCATATGTTCTGTGATAAAATCTCTAGATTGACTGTAAATGATTTAAATTTCATCGTGTATTGCAATAATATTTCTAAACTCTAATAATAAAAAACCACGTAAGGTCACTGTTGACAGTTTTGACATCAGAATTTAACAGAAGACAGAATCTGTCAATGTCAAAATTAAAGAGTGTTGCAACTAACACAAAAGGTTATTTTAATAATAACCTTCTCCTTTTTGGGAAATCGGCTAAATTTTGTAAAATGTTACCATATTTACAGGTTTAATAATTTAGGGAGATGATTTTTTTTTATGGCATAAACCGGTAAACGAGCAGACGGATCACCTGATGGTAAGCAATCGGCGTCGCCCATGGACACCTGGAACACCAGAGGCGTTACAAGTGCGTCACCAGCTTTTTGGGGATTAGGAGTTTGAGGTTCGTTGGGGATTCAGGGATTGGGGAGATTGAGGAAGGGGAAGGTAATTGGGCCTCCGGTAACCTCACTCACACGACGAAACACAACGCAAGCGTTGTTTCACGTCGGTTTTCTGTGAGGCCGTGGTATCACTCCGGTCGAGCCGGCCCATTCGTGCCGAAGCATGGCTCTCCCACACTTAATTTCTAAACTCAATCATATAAAGATAAAATCATTTAAACTTTTGATGATTTTTTATCTCAGACATATTTGAGAACTAGCAATACCGAAATTCGTTGATAGTTACGTTCCAAAACACACAGTATACTTTGACTGTTGTTTATCGCTCGAATAATTCTACTCATATATACAGATACCTCGCTGGTCGAGAGGTCACAAAAATACGGTTAAAGAAGGGGTCTCGGCTTAGATTTCTGGGTCAAAGGTTAAGGTTAAATATCGCATTTAATACTGTGCCTTTACTACCCTTCGGTAAATAAGATGATTGATGTTGTTTTATGTTTATAACTTTTATCATATTATTGTATTATTGTACAATGTACTGCTTCGTTGGCCGAGTGGTCGCAAGTGCGACTGCCGGGCAAGGGGTCTCGGGTTCGATTCCCAGGTCGGGTAAAGTATTACTGGATTTTAAAAAAAAATCTCAGTAGTAGCACGGAGTCTGAAATTGTGCCCGGTATATGGCAATAGGCTCACCCCTTATTACACGGGACTCATAACATAAATAGTGAAAAGTGGGTGTTACATTGTACAGTGGCATAATGTGCACCTCTGCCTACCCCTTTCTAGGATGTCGCAGAGAACTTAACGGGTTACCGGGGCTCCGGCTCGGCGTGCAGGAGAAGGAATGCGGTGGTTTTTAGTCAATAAGAGTCTGACACTCCCTCCCGCCTCACCCAGGCGGGAGCAGTCATTGGATGATATTCCCCCCTTAAAAGATTTCTTTTAAGGCCTTTTATCCTCGTAGGGATTTCCCTACGAGGATAAAAGGCGTGATGTTATGTTATGTTATGTAACTTTTTTCATTGCTAGGTATTTGCCAATGATATATTTTTATTAATGCCAGATTAATTTCTTTCGTATTTTATGATTTAAATTAACTTCTGTCTTGTATTTATTTATATTTATTAATATAATCTCAGGATCGAATAATAAACTTTTTTGCGTGGCGCTAGTAGACAGATTCTTGTCTATAGTTATCTAGATATTAAGTTTAAATAAATAACACCATAATTAATCATAATAATCATTTATTTATTTTAATTTTAATACTTTTTTCGTTCTCTCACGGCTCAAATAAATAATAATTCCACATAAACACTCAGATCATTTATGAATAATAAGTAAACAATAATCACTAAAAAATATTCACATGATTTGATTAAATAAATTTATTTCTAACTAAACTTAGTTATATAAAATTATATTACTTAGAACTAACTTAACAAACCCTCTGCCAATAAGGCATAAGCTGCTTGATGAGTAAAAGTAGTCATTTAATCATGTTCAATCGAAATCGAACTTGATTAAATGCAATACGTCTAAGCTCAGGTTTAATCAACGCGCGATACAATAAAATTGGAGTTTTACGATCGCGTGTAAGTTGCTGACTAGACAATCGAGTCGTCACAACGATAGAACATCGGGAACATCGTCGCTCGGAAGTTCGGAAGACACATCAAACATTTCTTCGAACGTACGCAGCGCTCTGCTACAACCGACTTTGATTCGACACCAAAAACGTCGTAAAAGTTGCGTGCTCGTAACTTCCTGCGGTCAAGGAGCATTTTCACGCTTCTGTTCTGCAAAATGCGTTGGCGAGAGTCTATACTACTTATTACTACACTTAGCGCTATACTATGGCAGTATTGCAGGAAATTAGAGAGCATACAACATGAGTTTCATAATATCAAGCAGCTTAGTGGGCCGTGCCGGGCCGTGCCGGGCCGTGCCGGGCCGTGCCGGGCCGTGCCGGGCCGTGCCGGGCCGTGCCGGGCCGTGCTGCCTCACACGCCTAACCGACGGAATCGGCACTGCTAACGATTGGCAAGATTAATTCATAGATAGTGCTATCCATACTGTTAGTTCCTGGCAAGTTAAAATTAAATTTTCTATAAATTCGATATCGTAATATGAAGCCTTGTTTCATACAATGTTATTTGCTCCTCAAATAACTCGAAAAAGGCTCGTGTTAACATCTTAATACTATACGCGTATAGTCGCGCCTGCTTCAGAACCTTACACTAATTATATAATTTGGAACGATTCTCTCACAGCGTTTCTCTGGGAAACAATTCGTGCGACCAGCGCCTGACACACCTACATCCCTGCCGAGTCACTCTATACAGTTTAATACTATGATTTTATAGAAAGTGTACAGTAACGTACATAGTGAAACAGACTTTACAGCCTGAATTGGAACTAGGACAGTAATGCATTTGTGAATGATCCTTACATTTTTATCGGTGGTATCATGCTATGTAAACTTTGATTTAGATTAACAATAACCACTACAACTAAGACTCGTGATCTATTGCATTTGTGTTTTACTTACAAAAGATATTCTTCCATTCAAACAGAAAATACTTAATCTAGTCTGAATACAAATCGATTACTAACAATAACATTTCCTACATGTTAGGATAATCCGAACATGTCCGTCCGACATAAACGGTAATTAACGTTCAATATTATAAAAAAAATGTGAAATTCAAACCCCTTAAATAATTTAAAATTTACACAGCATGCCAACGGGATAGTTTTATATTTTATATTCTTCTCCAGAAGTTTGTTGTTTAGTCGATTAACGGCACATGGAGTCGACTATGATCATGGTGGAGTATAATGAGCAGCCGAGGGCTATCATGGTGCCCATGGCTATACTCGAGTGGTAGGCCCTGAAGGTCCTCAGGACACGAAGGTAGCGGGGACAGTGTGCGAGTTCACCTAGAATTAGGCGACCGACCTGTAACAACGAAAAGACATGATTTAGTAAAGAAAAAAAAACATCAATTAACAAAATTAATATGTCGAATGAAAACGACGATTAAATATGTTTTGCGGCTGTTCAAGGAATTCTATAAGGAAGTATAACTTTAATTGCTGCGATGTTTAATTAATCAAGTACTACTTCACATCACATTCATTATGATATAATCATTAAACCTACTTATTGAGTTTGGCATTGAAAACGTGGAGTGTGTCGCCTACCTAGAAGTGCATACCAACTATTGCTAAATATAATATAATAGTAACGTTATTGCATTCTACACCTAGTCGTATTATATTATTTTTACGACGTACACTATTATCACTCAATACTGCACGAAGCACGTCCACGTGCATATAATGATTCACTGAGTAACCAAGTATATACTATAAGTAAGTAATTGTCGTCAAAGCAAAGGCATCAAGTTACCATGCCATGTTGTCAAGGGAAATATATCCTAAATGTTCTGCTATCTTCAAACTTAACGCGGCTTTACAGTTCAAATTCTATAGGTTTTTTTATTTAATTCATTTTTTCTTTGGTATTTTTGCTACAGATCAATGTTCTATTTCATTTATTTTTTACTAGGTTATGTATATATAGTACAGAATATAGATTATGTTTACCTCTTGTCCGCCACCTGCTGCTTCCTCCATCTGTGTCTTGACATGCTTGGCGCGCAGCATGGGTCGCACCAGCTGCAGGCGCACGAAGGATTCAATGCTGAATACTGCTAGCAGAAGTGCTAGCTGAAACAATCAGAATAAAAGATCATTAGTATTATAAAGAGAATAACAAAAAAGTAAATTGGAGACTTTGTGATTGACAGATTGTGGTTAATAAGTCTTCTAGAAACTTCTACAAGGATATGGTGTTCCCTTATTAACAACGTTTAAACTGTATACATGTGAAATAATTCCACTACACATTGACCTAACATATCAAAATTATCTATATTATAAATCTACTTTCTCACATCCGGTTCCGACAATAAAATGACCATTCTTTTATAATCTGTCTTATCCAGAGCGAGTTAATCCGACCTTTTCGTTCAACCTTGCATTTACTTAAGATTACACAGTACTTTTTATATTTTAATCGGTCACCGAAAAAAAGGTCCAGCATTAAACGTGGTACCAAGGTTTTTACCGTCTCTACGCAATTTACAAAACAATCGTGCCTAATAAATTCGATATTATATTCTGTAAAATAATGTAATTATGTTGAAAATTTTGCAAAATATTCAACAGTGCATTTGCAAATTACATTGTAATTGCAACATATATGAATTCATCCATCATAATATCTATAATTGAGTATTGGTATGTTACATTACCTACGTTATTATTTCTAACCACGTTACAGTTAGTATTTCATAGATAATTCGGTACAAAACATAATTGCCTCATCCCCTTTTCGTACATAAGAACTATCATTAATCATGACTTTGGACAAAGGCCGTGCGAATTAGAAATTACAAATTAGTATATTGAGCACTTAATATTTGTTCAATTGCTGTATCCTGACCCTGACATATATATTAATGAAATATGTGTATTTAAATAGATATTAACTAAATAGTAAACACTTAAACTGCAAAACCGTGGAAGGATATGAATGCAATTTTGGTATTTTTAAAATACGTTGCGGTTTCAAGTTTGTGTTAACATTACTGATGGATAATACTTGTTTCGTCAATTAGAAGAATCAGAGGTCAGAATTTCAGAAATATGTTTTAATAAAAATAGCATTAATATAATCTTCGGGACTGATTAATGTCTTACTAGATAGTAGAAGCGATACTTAGCGCTTTCAATTCCGAATAAATTGGACCTACTTAAAACCCTGACCTGATTTTATCATTGGAACATTTTGAGGCTATAAATATAGAAAATTCTAGCCCTCCGATTATCATATTATAATGAAATACTAATAAATTGATACCAGCGCTCAATAAATCGTTGTAATTGATAGAATGCGTGAAGACCCCTCTCAAGATAACGGGTCGTAATGTGTCCGGACATTTAATCATTTGATTTATACTTGGTACAAAGCATAAAGTTCTTATGAAGCTAATTGGAATCAGTTATGAAGTTGATTGGTACAAACGGGGAATAAATTCTAGTATTTATTGCTAGTAAAATGTCTGATAAAGTAGGTGGAAGTTTTCCTGTGTTATGGCCCAAAGGTAGTTAATTTGCCAGATGTGTTCTTATATGCGGGAAACTGGAAAATTTTCAGTACAGATTATTTCGAAACAATAGGGTGTCCTAAAATATTCTCATAGTTTCTGGTTTATATTGATTTTCACTTTATCAAGTTTTAAAACATAAACATGTTAACTTTTTTCACATTACCTAACTTTACCGTATACCAAACCAACTTTTACTTCTCAAGCATGCAAAATGTCCAACAATCAGAAACTACATAATTTCAATTAGTGTCAATGACAATCAGTCAAGTGCAAACTGCGTTGGCGCCGTTTAATTATATGCCTGCATTATTATTTACTCAACGTTTTATATACTTGTGACCTTTCATGTGTTTAATAGCATATTGGTACTACCAAGAACTGTGTAATGTAAGTAAGTGCTAATTTATAATGCAACTGAAGATGTGTAGAAAGGAACCAAAGCTTTTTATTGGTTGATTCAATTCCACGAAGGAGCAAGTCATTTCGTTTTCTCGTTACTAAGTGTTGCTTGCCATGTAAATGGTTGGGGATACCGTTGTAGAGTCCATGACAAGTATAATGACTTTAGTAGATGAGCTTAAGATTACTGACAAGATTAATAAGATATAGCAATTAAGATGTACAGTACAGTATAAGCATGCATTTTATATCTTAGTGCTTAGAGACGCAACGCAACTTGTATCCATATTTATTTATTTAAAAAGTATATAATTATTATATTTTATAAAGGTTTTGATGCTCACCTGTACCCAAGAAGTATGTTCAAAGTGAGTGAGGCACTGCGTCCTGTAGTAAGCGATCAGAGCCAACAGGCTGATGACCGCGTTGAAGGCGTAGTACACGGGGAACAAAACTGTTTGCACTCGACCGAACTCATGTCGCGGCAGATTGAAGTATAGGACAATACCTGTGGAAAGAGAATAAGTTATTAGTATTTAGGATGTGGAGAAATGTGAATTTAAACGTCTAAAACTTAAAGGATAAAATAGTCAGGATTTTTCTACGTTCGGTTACAATTCGTAGTTCAAAAGTGTAGATAAATGGAACTTCGAATACAATTTTCCTCAATCTAAAAGGCTATCAGTATCTTCTGCTAGCTTTGTTTTATCTACAAAGGTATTATGATCGATAATACTGACTAATATGGAGTGAAAGCAAGCACTCATCCACTCGATTTAAGAGTATATACGTTATTGTACGTGAAAACTTTCATGTGATTCCCACGTGTTAAAGATTTATGGTCCCTACTTAAGGTTTTGCATTGACGGATCTTTGATAGATTTTCAACTCTATCGTTTTGTCGTAAAACAGAAAATATGTTGAAGATATTTGCCAGTTTCGGGTAACCTGTTATTTGTAGACATGTCTGCGAAGTCCACAAATATTTGCCCCTATGCGGTAGTCAACCTTTGTGGCCCTGAATGAGGTTGACGCTCCCTCTCTTGTGAAACACAAAGCTATACCAAACAGTCAAAACTATTTGATACATTTTCACTTTTATTGTTTTGTGACAAAGTTGAAAATGTATTGAGGTAATATCATGTTGTTTGATGTGCCAGACAACAGTCTGGTCTTTGCTGTGCCCTAGTAACTGGAGATAAGTCATGAAAGATTTGCAACTCGTGATCTTTTGCGTCACTTTGGGATTTTCGTTTTTGATTTATTGATAGCACGACACTGTCTTTTCTTTGATAAAACTTTCTTTGTTTCGGATTAAATATCAGTCGGAGTCAGAGTTTGAACGAGTTTTTGTTAATGCAGTGGGATTGGGTAACAAAGATCGGTTGATCTTTTACAAACATTAACCTTTTATCTATAGTCCTACACATATGTATAAGGTCATTTAAGTAAGGTGTTGTGAATGAACAGATCCCTTTGCAATCCTCGAGAAACAACTAAGGTTTTTTCAAAAAAAGTGTAGGTAAATGATTGTTTGAACGTTTTAATATAATATAATATAATTACTTAACTAATCTACTATAGAGGTAGATAACTAAGGTCATTCTGTTTAAAGCTAGGTAAGTACTAGCACCCGGAATGATCTGCGAATCGTAGTTGCGTATCAATAACCCAATATTAAATGTCACTTTAAATTGTCCAACACAGAGGATGTTGACTGATTCGAAATAAACAGGCCAATTCATATGTAAGTGTTTTATTTGATAATCCGTTTGTTTGATAGTGGTTGTACCATATGTACTTTCATGTTAAACTACATGCCATTGAGTAGGTACTTATCGTTCAGTGACGAAGTGTTAGTTTATGGATTATAGGTCTATACCTATGTATACCTATGTATGATACCTATGTATCGAAATACACACTGAAATGAAAAAAACGGCCCTAAAATATAATTTCAATAAGAAAAAAATTGATGACGATAAAAAAAATATTCCAAAACGGTTAATACATAATGTTCGAGTTTAAAAGTCCTTGTATATCATGTTGCACATTTGTGAAGTGTCAAGAGCTGGCTGTCAATTAAACGACCGCCATTGTGCAAGCAACGGTATGTTGTTCATTATGCCTCTGTTTTTTTTCCGACGCTATGGGCGATGGAACACTTAAAAAGTATTCTCGGAAGAAATTCTTAAAACCACTGCAGTTTTGTTATCAGAATAATATTCATCTGAACTGGTTTGTTATTAAATCGAAAAATATTCTTCGATTGGAACTTGAAGGATCTCTTTTTGTTTGTAAGGAACGGTAACTAAGGACTAAAGTCATGCAATATCAATTAGTTCTCATTACGCAATTACTTAATTATTTATTGTAAGAGCAGAGGAATCTCGTTTACAAACAGGAATGCTTGAGACAAATTAAATTCGGACTTAAAAATCAGAGGCGAAAGTTTCAAATTACTTTGAATGGATCAGGGCATCTTTTTTATATCGACCCATTAAACTGCTAACCAGTACGTATAACTTTGTTCCTGAATGGAGCTTATTTTTTTTAATTTCGAACTGCAACGGACCGCCACTCATGTGAGTTTGTGAGTGATTGAACTTAGTGAGGAACCATGCTTCTGTAATTATTTTTAGTGCATTATATCCTATTAAACCTGATTTTCAAACGAAAAAGAGGTCATCATCATAGTAGCAAATAATTATTATAAAAAACGCCACTCAGGACAAAAAATTACTTCGTTTTGAAAATGGAACTATCTTAGATTAATAATGCCTTCTATGGGAACTATAATATTGTTTAACAGATGCGTTTCAGTTTTTTTTCTGAGATACCAGCCTGATACATAATGAAAAAAAAATGTCCGATGACATATCAACAGCCAGCGAATGAATACTGGCTGATGTAATAACAATACACAAAGGTATGACAACAATGGTAAACACTAAATATAAAGCAACAATAAATTCTGCTTACTACACGTGTACAGCGGAATGGCTAGAATAACGACATACGTGATCAACTATTTTATGTATTTGTAATGAAGCGCTAAATTAGTACTATAACGTGTTCGTGATTCGTTTCTGTAAAGGGTAATCAACCAAATCTTGATTACTAGTATAATCGCGCTGCAATAAAATGTATAAGAAATTAGAAACATCTTTTAAATGATATCCACGTTTTTAATATCTTTACCCAGTATTAAAATTATTTAATCACTCTAAACGTTATCGAAACAGAAACCCTAACGTATCAGAGATTTCCTCCTTCTTCAAATACAACCTTCTTTTATAAAAACTGGTGTTTCTCAACGACAAGTTGGTAACTTTTTATTGGGCCCTCGTTCCTTCACGTTCGTAATACGTAATGTGCACGCGTGATAGACTTCTTCGAAATTTGAACGAACCAGTGTCAAAATTCCGATTTGTAATAAAAAAAAATGATTTCTTACTTATGACAGGGTTTTGATTGATACATCCAGACTTCATTTTAAGACCTAGACCCAGAGACTAAATTAACAGACATTTCTTGGCACTCTCAATCTTTTTTCAGTAAGCTTTCAATGAGTAAGGGCATATTTTTAGAAAACCCAAAATAAAGGAACGGTGTTAAGTAACTTTTGGCAATCAGTAATAGTGTGCATTTGTGTTTTGTTGTCACCTTTGTGGATGTCTTTCAACTAACATTTAGAATGTCCTAGAATGAAATATTAGAACATATACACATTTATAACAGTCACTCTAACACGGGTCTAACCAAGAATGTGGTAACGACCTTTAGTTTTTGAAGGCACATAGCTGTAAAATACTGACATTCAAGAAAAGAGGCAGACCAAAGAAGCCCCAAGTTGGTGTAGATTAACTTCCAAAAAGGTTGGTAACGTTCTAATAAAATCTCTGGTGTTGCGGGCGACGCTGATTACTTATAATTAGGTGATCCGTCTACTAATATAATAAAAGTAAGACATCTTACCCGAAACCAGGGTCATCCAGACTTGTGCTCCGAAGTGTGTCGCGACAGATGCTACGTAGAGTGCTCTCCAGCCACGGATGGCGCTTATGGAACCGTTTCCTGGCCGACTGAGCCATGCTAGGAGGACCACCACTGCAAGGGCTACGTGGAAGGGCTGCGTCGTTTTAGTGGCGATACTGTTGACAAGAGAAAAGGAGATTTAGAACACAGAATATTGATATAAAACTAGTTTATGGTTAAAGGATATACAAGTGACTGAATCACATTGATATTTGAATGTAGTTCGCTGGTTTTGCTATTATTTTTTAGAATGTGTAAGAATAAGCTTTTCTTTAAAAATAGTGTGTTAATATTCCGATTCTACGCATTCGTTTTATGGTTTACATAAGACTATTAGTAAGTAAATGCAGTAATATCGATTTTATACACAAAATTGCAAGAAATAATTCTTATATGCGTGTAAAATGGTGTTTCTATAATCTCATCTTTAATTATTGAACCGGCTGCTTATAAAATCGACTAATAACCTAATCACATTATTGGACGTTTGCAATAACAGCCTAATCAAATCAGTGGTTTCATAACTCTGCAAGGTTGTTACTAGCCGACGGACGACGATAATAGAATGTGCTAGGTGCAACTACTATAGGCTACATTAATGCAGAATTTATTCTAAGTATTAAAAATATTGTTCTTTAGACTAATGAATCAAAAATAGTAGTGGTAGTTGGTAGTATTTTTATTATTTAAATTTATTTAAAACCCCCGTGTCGGTATTACGCATATAGTTCTTTTTTTATTTTCTAATTATTCTCGAAGTTGCCTCGTGAAAAATTATCAAAAGCCAATATGCAGCGGTAGGTTATCGTAATCGATTTGTACACGTGACCCATGTTGCAAAAACAATGGCGCCATGAAATTTAATTTGTACAAGTTGGTGGTTTTCGCGTTTAAAAAACATATTAAAATGGCGTGACATTATTTACTCGTGCCGAAAAATAGTCAGCATTATTTTAATTTATATTGCTGTAACTAGGTTTAATCATTTTTTGATTTCACATGTATTAAGCCTATGGTAGGTTTTCCTCATTCTAGAAATGATGATCATTTGATTTTTTTTTTAAGGGGGGAAAATCATCGAATGATTGCTCCCGCCTGGGTGAGGCGGAAGGGAGTGTCAGACTCTTACTGACTAAAAACCACCCCGTTCCTTCTCCTGCACGTCGAGCCGGAGCCCCGGTTACCCGTTAGGTTCTCCGCGACAATGATCATTTGATTAAATTGTCAATAACGACGAAATATTTAACACTTTACTCAGTAATCAGAACTACAAATAGAATTCGTGTGGACGATGATTATTTTGATAAATAAGAAAGTAGGTACTACACAGTACTATTTGTACCATTTATTTATTGAATAACCACGAAAATTATATGCGATAATCTGTCATGTAAATAGAGATGAGCCAAGATTTCGAAATGTTATGAAAAGTAAAATTTAAATATTTTTGTATAAAAATACGACGATAATGTTAAAAATCCTATTCCACTACAGTTCAGCTCTATACAAAGATTTAAGAAAGAAATATAAGTTGATAAAACGCATTTTCTCCAAGCACGTGTGTGAAAACCGTGATATTGAGTCGGCCGATTTAATTGTGATAATAATGACGTCACACTCGATAATATCACGACTAATAAATATTTGCATAGGTACATTATCGTGCAGTAGCGTAAATACGGAATACAAAACAAGGGTTAAATGTATGAAAATAGATTTAAATTAAATAAATCGAGAGCGAGTTTGCAATGCACGCATGAAAACAGATGTCGTCATTTCTTCTTATTGCCATAGATAAAATAACATGTAAGAAACCTTTTAAATGTTTTTTTTTATATCAAGAGCACGGATCACATTCTTTAAGGCCAGTATTTTTTACCTTTTCACCGTGTGCTTAATTATTTAAGACAATTATTTCAACGTTAAGTCGATTTTTTTCTTTAATTTTAATTCATGTAAATTGCATTACTTTCTTAATCCAAAACGGGATTTTTTTGCACTGAAACTGATAAAGTAAGAGTACTAATTAAGATTATCTTAATATTTATCTTTTACTTTTGTGTTAATCCTTGATTTACCTACTTTTTGTTTTATAAAATTAATTTTGTTGCAAATGTCATATGTAAACATTGAGCTAAACTAATTGAAATAATTTAAGGGAAGGAGTTATTGCTATCATTAATTAAAAAATAAGTTTACTTTCACACTTCAATTTGCTCATTACAATTCAGCATAATAATTATAAACAGTCAGTATTTATTTTACTATAACGGAAGTTTTATATTAACAGAATTCAAAGAAAATAGACGTCATCGGAGATACACGCAAATATTTTGATTCCTTTGATAAAATGGTCTGAGTAAATTTGTATCTATAGATCCATGGCAAAACAAACATTATTGTTTTCAGATGTTAAGCTTTCCAGCACTCTAGCCAAGTAGCTAGATATACAGCGCCCTTAAAGATAAAATAACAAACAATATTTATTTGCGAAGTGACAACAAAAATATTTTGAGATAAACTTGTGCTAAAACCTTGTGATTTGGCGATACGCCACTTCATGGTACGACTTTGATATTTTTACCCGAATACGTAACAAAGTCAATAAATATGTCTGTTTATTTTCTACCTATGTTTTTTATTACCATTTATATTTAAAGGTTTGTTTAATTGGGATTAAAAATAAGTCTGTATGTTTAAGGAGGATTGACGGCCGTTACCTGTTACCTGATTACATTTGAGGATAGTGCTCAAATTTTAAAGTTTTACAGAGGACTGACAGGACTTACTAAATGATAACCAAATCTTGGGAACCATTCGATACTTGTTATAAATAATGAGGTTAATACTAGGATGTGATAGAGATAAGTGCGGTTAGGCTTAGATTTATCTTGGTAAGTTTAGGCGCCATGACTGTGGCGTAAAGACACAAAGTACTATACTTAGAGAATATGATCTGTGCTCTTGATATTAAACTTATGTAGGGTAAACCTTTAAAGATCTTTTGCGCCTTTTTATGCAATATCGCAAATCATAGACCTCTTTCTTTTGCTCTATCGGTCTGGTCATTACACATCGTAATATCAGCGTGACGTTTATATTGTGATTATCTTTTATCGATTAGGAATTAACGGTTGCCGACGTGCCTCCACCCACGTGCGTACTTTTAATTAGTACGATCATATGTAGAACTTGTCATTAATTCAAATGTTCATTGCCATTTGCATATTTTTAAATGTTTTGGCAGTTGACGCATGGAGGTTAGTTTTTTTGCACTCATGTTGTTGATGATGTTTTGAAGAAGATTTGCTGTCTATGGTACAGAATATATCAAAAAAGTTTAGTTAAGTATCTGTGACTATCTGTTAGTATCTAATTATCTATCTATCTATGATATAATATAGAGTAGAGGTAGTTCCTTAAAATAATTTTAACAAAATGATTTAAAGATTTTTATATGTTATCAAAAAGTGACAGCTATTTCCGCCATGCTATTTTGTTTGTTTATTCGTATTATTTTGATTAGGCATTGTTTTGTTTTTACATAGATTGACGTCACAACGAAGTACTTACTATCATCAAAGAAGTTGTTGGTACTCTGTCTACGAAGTGAGTAGTGACATTTCCGTCAAATAATATCATATTTAAATCGTACTTGGCAACAAGACATTTTCATATAAATGTGTTAAAATATTAACGATGATCTCAGAGCTTTTTTAAATGTAAATTTTCTTATAAATATTTTAATATTTAGACAAGTTATGATCTATAAAGTTTATTTTATATTGTCACTGTCTGTCGAATTAGGGATTACTTGAGTAGCTTTTTGTGTTTTGTGGTAATTTAATTGTATTATGGCATAAGACATGATGACTAAGTCTTTAATTTTGTTCTTGATTTTTGTTATCACTTAGATCGCAAAAGGTTATTCATTTTCACAAATAGCCATTTATCTTCATTATCTGTTATTATATTTTGTTCTACATTTATAAGGTTGAAGTCCAAAGTCAAATGTTCACCAAAACAAGAAACAATATATGATTAAACTTTTTGATACATTAGCCAAATGATAAGGTACAAAATACATAATAATATTTGTCACGCGACTAACTAATTATAAAATTTTACACGAATATATTACCTACATTATATAATTTATGAACCTAATCAGATTCAAATCCTCAAGACAAGTTTAGAGATTATTTTTGTCATTTATCATAATTTATTGATATGTGATGACTTAAATTATAAAAGAAATACAAGTGGGTGTACGCTATTAGCACGACAAATTGGCAATCATTTGTATTTTAGATTAAAAAAAGAAATATTAAATAATTTACTGGTAATCGATTACACGATTAAAAAAGTTCGGCAACCTCTTTGGTTTGTGCAAAATGTAAAATACTGGCGACTAAAAAAAAGAGATTCAAAAAAGAATTCGCGGCGGCCATCATTGTGAGCTGAATGGGTTTTTGTTTACTGATAATGTGTTTAAATGTATTTCTGTTTGTTTCGGGCAGGAATTGATTTGCAATGCAATTTGAACTTGAACTTGAAAAATCGGACGGTGCAGGTCCAGATGGATCAGAAATGTTATAAAACCGCATTTCGTGTATTTTATTGCACTCTCGCATCTAGTTTTTATTGCAGATGTTTTCAAGATGTTATGTCTATCTTCATTTTCATTCTCATGTCTATGGATTAAAATGGTAAGTAATGTAGTTACCTTGTCTGATTATTGATATTAGTTTAGTAGGTAAAGGTGAAATACTGAATTTTAGCAGATCAGCAAAATAGAATAAGTAATTCCCAGTACAGTCACGTCCAATACAAAACAATACAATACGATGTTTACAATAAATACCTAATGTCATTGAACTGCAAGACAAGAAGCAATAAGAGTCATTATACTCTGACTAAATTGGTACACAGCAAATCAATCTTACAATAAATTTAAGTGCTTACTTGCATTACTTACGACCTATGAGCAAATAAAATTCAACCTTAATAGTTATTATGCTCATAAAATATAATAAGGAATTGTTTTTTTTTATTAAAGTGAAGGGGACTTTTAGTAACTTTGGAGTTTCCAATTTCAATTATAAAATAGGTTACCAAGAATCGGGACTGGGTTTGGTCTGATTTTACCGAAAGTGACCCGAATTCCAAGAATATTTTGATTAGACCTCAGATCTTTTTCTTTCGATGACGAAAATGATAATTAGTTTAGCTTTATTTATTGCAATTTAAATTATATTTTCGTCTGGTTTTCATACAACAAGGAAAGTTTATTTTGCTTATAACTTCGTAATGATGGTGAATAAAATATACCTCTCTATAAATTAATAAAAGACAGCTGTGGTCATCCCTGGTTAGATGTTACCGGTTAATCAATTACTGGCGCTAAGCTAACCACAAGATCGTGACCATATTTTATAGTCTCGCTTTACCGGACGTGGTGAGCCAAGCCAATTAAATCTTTCAATATTAATTACCTATTTTAATTCTACATAGACTTTGAAAGAAAATAAATGTGTCAAGTAAAAATTAATGATAAAAAGCTAGTTCTATTTAGCTGTCTGGGTCAATTGTATTAAGAAAACGGATAAAACAGTTTTTAATTCAATACTTTAAGTTAATGTAATGTAAACCACTTTAAGAACAAAGTAAACTTGTTGATATTTTCTAGTATCTTTGACATGCGCAGAAGTGTGGTATCGTAAAATCTACAATAGCGTGATTACTCCAATGTGCGTCAACCGCGGTTAACGTCACATTGGCCCACGACGAATCCGTAAATTCTCTTTTCAGTAAACAACTGAGATTACAGTCATGTGATTTGGGAAATGTCTTACTTCATAGGCTCGATTAAAATCTTTAGAGTATACCTACAATTTAATACAATGGCATGTATGCCAGTATCTGTAAATTGTTTACTGTGGAATCTGTGTCATCGCTCACAATGTGGACATCGTATAAAAATAACAAACACCAAAATAGGATATGTTCAATGAGACGATAGGTATAATTATCGCTTGACTCAGACTATGCAATTACTACGGTTAGTTGGCGTCAGTACTAATATTTGATCTACGTTCATTAAACTGGGAAAACGTTACGTATTCTATGAGGCAAAGGTAATCAATTGTCAGCTTGTTGGGTCAAGTAACGCGTGCTGACATGACCTTGTTCCAGCGCTACGCTCGCGTGACGTAGCGCTACGTCACATGTCGCGTTCGCAACAGGTTCCAGACGTCGTCGACGTCGCGATTTGAACGACTTTCAAAGGTCATTTCGTCGAGTTTCGGATTCTGAGTATCGAATTGCAAACTGTAATGTCTATTGGAAGGGTTTAAATTGGAAATGCAAAGTAAACCATGACGTCTGCTCTAGTTTGTTGGATAGAGACTGTAAGTACCAGCGTAGACGTAGGTATATAATTTAAGAGTTCAATGACACAGATAAATAACTGGCAGATAAAAACGGCTGTACTAAATTATATAAAGACTCAATTAATAGTAGCTAGGCGACCCCTCACACCTTTATTGTTCAAATATTTACATTTCTTACGTTTATTTGCTCTTACTGTCGTTTTATACTCCATATTGTGTGGCGAGTAAATAAAATGACGAGTTGTGACGTAATTTGCCTTCACACTGTTGTCAAGAGGGAAAACTGATTCACATTACGATAGCCCTTGAGATTAACCCTGAGATTAAGTAATGGGTGTTCAGTGTTTAAGGTAATTAAATATATTGCTTCCTTTATTAATGTTATTTTAATCACCTATTAAGGAACATATATTTGCTGTTTCTATTCAATTAGGTAGGTACAATGTATTTAACGTGGATACTAAATTGAATAACTACAAAATGTTAAATATAATATTAATAATGTAGCTTGCGAGAATAATCCACTGTTAAATACATGTAAATTGGCGTGTAATTTGAGTCGCCTTCATATTTCATTATCGTTCAGATAATGGAGAATAACGAGGCGTCTCCATACGTCACTCACGCAGAGTACTGCCATAAAAGAAAACTTGTATCACACGGATTGTCTTACAAGGCGCCGCTGACAACTTTTAATTGCATATAGTGTGCGTAACACGATTGTATCTCTTATTCCGAAACTTCAGTGGTTGATATCGTATACATCATCAACATGAACGCAGCCATAACTTACGAAGTAGGCACGATGTAGGAATTCATATTGCATATTTCGAATGCCATTTAAAACCTTGTGTTCGGATACATCCATAAAATGGAGATCTAGGCCATTGGATCGCGTGTACCACTCGCTTATCGTTAATGAATCGTTAAGATTGGTAACATTATGGGCAATTTTTTACTTAAGCCTGCCGGTTATCGGAACCTACTTGCATTCCGAACAGTAGCGTTTCAGTCAATTGAGTGCACATTAGCGCTTACAACTTGTAATTATGACTAATAACTCATTTAGTGCGACACCGAAGCGATGTTTTTAGTAGAATGCTTTACAAAACGCCACATAAAAACTTACTGGCGTTTCCGATCGCTTTAAAGAAACCATAATATATACACAGCAATTTTTTTAATTTATGTGCGGAATGTCAGTACTTCAACATATGTATTTATAATCGCAGATGAATGATAGGTTTCACAAATAGATTAACCTGTTTTTAATTAAATTTAATTAAGATATCATTAAATAGTTTCATTTCTAGTAATGTGAGATGTTTATTTACGTCTGAAGACGGTCTAAATGTAGTCATGGCGCCGTTTTGCAGAACATGCAGCGCTTAAAATATCGGAAAAGAACTTGTCTTATATGGCGTACAGAGAAAATGCGATTCTTGATAAAAATAACTGCTCGTATTGAATCTGTACAGACCGGTCAGTAATCGCGAGTTGCGCAAGTAGCGAATTTAATACTTTTTACGATAATTCAATTGAATACGAGTTTCTTAGTGCATACAGTTACATATTCCGAACATTACTTTGTATTTTTATTTTTGAGAACATTCATTTGAATTAGGCAGAACTAGTTTCCGTTCTGAACTATTTGCTATGCTACGTTTGAATTGCATTTGGTGGGAAGCAAAATATTATTTAGCATTAAGGCAATCAATGTAAATGTGTCAACCGGATTTTATAGATGAGCTTCTTGAACTTTTTGAGCTCAATGTAATTTTATGAGTTCTTAAATCATTCGAAAATGTTAAAATACATCTGTAGCTTTGTACTCAATATAATTTCTTTCTTAAAATACATGCGTTGCTTGGAAATGCTCGTATCTTCTACAATTCATCGTAGACGCATGCGACCTCATTTTAAATTGTACCAACAAATTGCCAGGGATGGCAGATGCATACAATGTATTGAATCTTTGAAGCACAGAGATTATCTACGTCTCTTCTTTAGTATATCTAACTGAGACAATATTGGAAAATTCAACGGTATGTAGGTTAGTTATAATTGTTAGCTTCATTGAATAAATCAGAGACTGTTTGTGATCTCAAGGGTAGTTAGTTGTTCCCACGCACTTATCAACATTTATGTTAATATTCTATGAGATCAAATCTGCTTTACACAAGATAATACATTCTTATTAACAATATAATAATATAGGTACGTCTAAACAGACACCAAACGTCAATAGAATCATGAGGATGTATTGTCAAAGCCTTAATAAATAATCTTATCGGTATACATAATATTCGTATAATCTTGCAGTCATAGTAGAGAATTCGCAATAGGACGCACACTTGATCCAACGTGACATTATGTGACTTCACGTAGACGAGACGTGGTATACAAGTGATAGGCCAACGATATACTGTGTATGTTTGGACTTTCATCTTTGAGGCGATCTTTGCTCTGAAGAGAAAGCTTATTCATTAAGATTGTTTATATTACCTATGTCATAAAGGATTACCGATTGCATTAAATTGCCTTTTCTATCCGGGACAATCTCAGCGCTTTACTCCTACTCCGTCATATAAAATACATACGGCTTTGATGTTTCAATTAATTGCCTCTTATTTCTGATTCATTGTCTCTTCATTCTACAGCTGTCTGTTTCTGACTCAGATTCTAAAAACAATCGATTAATTTCAATTGGTTTATTATTTAGTGATACAATCAGTTGTTAATTGATGCGTGAGCATGAGAAGTGACCGATCAATCGGTATTATTAAAAAGAAGGTATTCACATGTTTCTACATGTGTAGACTTTTAGATTTACAAGCAAAAACTATCGGATTGATAAATAATTGTGCGTGCGTCAAAAATTGATTAACGAATCGTTAGGCGGACAATCCTCGGTCTGATACGAATTTGAAACTCACATGTTACTACATGTGGAGTTTTTTTAATTTTACCTAAAGTGAGGTTTTTATCACTTGTTTCATTTGACAGTAGATTAGTTAATTCGCCTACAGTGTCTCTTGCTATAGCAACAATTTTTAAACTTTTCAAAAGACATCTTATCTACGGTTATACATTTTTAGTGTTGTATATTTTTTTGATGATCTACGTTTTGGCACATCCCTAATATAAAATTGCATGCAAATATAACAAAGCTTGTGTACTGGTCGCATTCAGTTGCCAACTCGTGGGCAGAAACTGCTGTGTTCACATTACAAGCTGTTTTACAACGTTTAAAAAACAATTAACGACCACTTGATATTGTTTTGATTATTGTAAATATCGTATGTGAGTGTTATTACAATTTATAAGGCGGTGTATTCACTTTTAGTTTATCGGAAATCAATGTAATATTGTACCAAAGATGTTGTATAAGTAAGGCTCTTATCGTAACCTCTTTGGAGAATTCAATGTATATTTTGGCGTATTATCTTGCACTTTATTTTTGTGCAACTGTGTTAAAAGTAGGTATCAAATTATTCACATATACGGTATGCTAATTATGATAGATAATCTTCGTTGTTATCGGCTGCAAGGGTTTTCGATTGTCTAATTAAAATATGATTCCGGGTTTTTTTATAAACTTGTACAATGTTGATAAAAGTTTACGACAAATTATTTGTTGCCTATACCTAAAAAAAATCCTTGTCAAAGTGTAGTTTAGTTGCCAATAGAATACTTTTTAAAATTGTGTCCATATTTAATTTTGTTTTTATTCGTCTTTACTTAGTTTGAAAGCTACAAAGCTAGAAAGGGCGAGTTTTTGTTATTCAGACTAGCGTTAATGATTAATGATTTGGTCTGATTACAATATAATTAGCTGTTTGAAGGCAAATTTTAATCGGCTACTCAAGAAGTCGTGATTTGATTTACAGTTTCAAACATGATCTGCATTTTAATCATCAATCATCCGGATTAGAGGATGGTACAGTTTAATGGTCTTTAGTTTTTTATTAAAATTTCTGTGGGCCAATAAAATAATGACATTTGTCAAAAGATTCTTAACAGATCGTAAACCTAACGAATACTTCGATTAGATTTCTATTTTTACAAAACAGCCGGCGAAGAGATAATGCCGTTTAGGCAGGTCTTCTATCTTTGATACGATGATTATTAATATGTAATAAATAACAAATGTAAATTATTGTAATGTATTTAACTGATTACACGTCTGGTGCACGTGTACCTAGGAACTTATGCTTTGATTTTGTGCCAATGTAACGACAAGAAATAATAAAAATAAATTTTCATTTGCGCTCGGTATGACTTGCTCTAAGAATGTTAAATAAATATTTCGGTAATAAAATTGGAACGTAAGGATTTTAAATTATAAACTTTGATAAAATTATTTTACTATAGGTAGGATTTAGTAAAAAGATAACAAAGTCGACATTCAAAGCAACATTGTTCGTTCATTAAAATCTACAAAGTAAAAACTTAAAGCGATTCGATAACGGTGTTTATTAAAAGACAATATAAAATACACCATAATAAATTATAATCTGCAAGATTTATTACTCATTAACTTTGACTTGGCGCCGAAAAGCAAGGGCAACTGACGTTCTGTCTGAACTGTCAAAAGGTAAAATAGATTAAAAATGATATTTTTTGAAGGAGACTTGCTGTGTCTACCAAGCAGTAGGTACAATGAACTTCACAAATAATGATAACCAGCTGTGCCTAGCTATCAAACCTCTTATCTTCGCCTAAGGCTGGCTTAGTCTTTACCTCTATAATTGATGCACTTTGATTCGTATGTGATAATACGTTTATTGCCTATAGTTTAAACGGCAAAGCCATTAATTAAAGATGAGACAAGGACCAATTGGGTTTAATCTAATGAGAGAATAATATAAAATAAATGATAATACATTATACATTATCTAAATATCTATACAGATCTCCATGTTCCCGATCCGAGTTATCAGCCAGTACATGTGATAAGCCTAACATTATCATTTTCTTTTTTAAATGAAAGGTGTATAACCTGTAACGGACACTTGAACATTTTCCAAAAATAACGATGATGAAATGTTTTGTTGTTAACGGTAGCAAAAAGCTTAGTAATCCTGATTGGATTATTTTTTTAGGTTAGTAATCACTTTGGAAATCTCTTTTGAAAACAAATATGTGCTTTGTAGTCATCAGATGTAAAACAATAGCTTCAAGTATTGTACGTACGTAGAGAAGTAATCCATTGTTTTTGTAGTCGTTACGTAAGGAAGCATTTAATATAACGGTAATGGTTGATAACGATAGTAATACAATGTATTTGGAAATTTTCCTTTTTTACCTGTTGTTTTCATTATTATTCAGCTGACTGGTGGGTCAAGTGATCGTAGGTGTTTAAATTAAACTTAAACTAGGTCTAAGTGCTTTTCAAACATGTAAATGTCATGGTTATACAAGTGAAGCTTATATATTTCCTAAATAATCAAGTACTGTTTGCAAATAAGAATATCTGCTAACCTTCACTAGTCGACATTGAAGATGAGGTCGATTTTCACAAAGATGATGGCCATATGATTGCTAATTCGTTAGCTAAGTTATTTGTTATCATTTCTAACACGAAAAGATTTAATGATGCTAAATAATATAATTAGATTGAATAATAATATTGCTCATGTTTTTCGTGATTGCCGGGATCATCAATGTTATGTCAAGTTTAAAATACATGGAAAGAAATAAGTATAAACACTATATAAAATATTATGAATGCTTTTAACTGCAATTAAGAAATGAATTGATTAAAAGGCGTCCTTATGCTACACATATTAAACCTTTATGTATTTAAATAGTGATTGCCTCTATAACACCCTTCTATAATAATGATACTTTAGGTTTTGTGTTCGTAACGATAAAATATCACTTTCCGTGAAAGTGATACCTTTATCTCGATCGCTGTTGACATTAAAAACAATAGCAAATCTAGGAGAATTATCAATGCAGAAGTTTCTCGAATTTATTTCGTTCTTATTTAATGTTTTTGTTTCGGATTTATACATCATTACAATTACCATATTTTTGTTTCCATGAACAATATTTGGCGATATAATTTCCTGTCGAATTTTTCAATACCGCTGAAGTTAGTCATGCCGTCATTATCTCACGTTAGTAAAATACGGAATTAAAAGTGCATTGATAACATTATCAATCGAAAACAAACGATTTATTACGTTAATCGATTAGCGGCATTAATCGATGTTTTGATTGGTTGATAAACGGCCGCTATGCTGTCATCACAGCTAGTGGAATGCGTTTGACATACCTTATGCAATGATGAGCTAATATCTTGGAGACTTTGACATTTCAGATATTTCATACTTAGATTAAAGTGATGAGGACAGTGAGTGACAGTGTGCACTTGCAGAGTGTAAATTCGTCGTGTTTAGACAAATTCTAAGTTCATTATGAATGATCTATTTTTGGCACAGAAGTAAATCGTACGTTTTCGTTTACCAGTTTTAATCTGTAATTTATGTAAATACACCGTGAGTTATGTAAACGAAATGAATAGGCTGACTTTCCTTTTACTAAAAAATAAATTATATGTTTTCCTCTTCAAAAAACATCGATTTTTTTTTTTTTTTAATAAAAACGTTGCCCCACACTAGGATTTTCTCCTGTGTCGTGGGTGCGTTTACAAACATACAAGTTCACATACACAATGACACCCAGATCCGAAACAACAATTTGTGGATCACACAAAGTGTTGTCCCGTGCGGGAATCGAACCCGCGACACGTTGCACGGCAGCCGGTTGCCCAGCCACCGCACCAACCGTGCAGTCTATTATTATCAATCTATATGATAATGTTGATCGATCGCTTTTTCTTAGACTCGTATTGGTTGGTGTTGCGAAATATTTTATCGACGTATTGTAAAATAAATATTTTCTTTTTCCCTTAAATATTCCAAAGATTTTCCGCTCAAAGGACAATCAAAGACAAAATGTCACTAGCATTTGTCGATAAGATCAGTTAGGCTTAGGTACTAAGTTATCTAGATCTTAAGTCCTACACTTTGAAGTACAAAGATGAGAAATAACGTTTTATACGTCATAGTGTCATGTGATTTAAGTAATACAAAGTACCTATTGTAAAAATTTAGCACATAATTTTTTAATTACTTGAAATTATGCAATGTCTGTTACGTACGTTCGTCAAAGAGGACACGAGGCTTTTGACATAAATTAAACCTTTCTTTAGTGCGTACCTGCGTCAATGTAAGCGTCGATCATATTACGGGTATGAAAGCAACAGCTAAGTGATTTTAATATCATTGTAATTTGTAATGGCATATAGACTATGAACATAATGTCTCGGAAAGATAACAGTAATCTTAAGTACGTAGGTACTTTCCAATTAATTTTTTAATGTTGAGTCACAAACGTGAATCTATTTATAACTTTATCTTTTAACAGTTTATTATTCAGCGTGTCTATATTTAGCACCAGTAGTAGGTATTGCGAAGTGGCACCGTAATGACGCTCGGGTTCCGCAGATTTCTCATAAACAAATACGCGGTTATGACTACTAATATAATTTTATTTCCATTGAAAACTAGAACTTCTTTTTTATTTGTTAAGATTACTTTTTCCCTATTTTGAGCAGGAAAGTAATCAATTTATGAATCGAGACTCCACGTTTTCAGGTATTGAAAAATTTCATAACTTCCTATTGTTAGAGAACCGTGGGAACTGAAGGCACGCGCCCCTATTCAGTGGGCGGTAGCAAATGAACAATGCCTTTTATGTCGTGCTTATTGTAAGAGTGATAGAGGTGAGTTTTCTTTGTCGTGTTGAAGCAGTAAGTCTGCAGGTTGCAATAACAAGATCACGAGGGGTATAAACAGCAGTGGACAGTTACGTGCCTGTCGACACGTCTCTACACGTACACGATGTTTTGAGATCGATTTCATCGCCCGTAGCTCTTGAAAAAGAGGCTGCTGAACGCATAAAACTCACTATAATAACTTCTGGTCGTTTCTGATTGTGCTGAACTACTTTTGATTTAACGATTTCTGCAATAAATGAGAAGGTTTAGTGGAAAATTTAACGAGTTTTAAATGGGCTATTTTCCTTTATTTGTTACGTTGAAAAAAGAATACGAAACTATGAGTTATTTGGCAGGCATTCCTAACGTAACGCTGTCTTCTGTGGTTTAGGCGAAAGGTACCCTATTTTTGTGTTATTCCTAGTACTGTTTTATTAGCTAAACTAGTTTCGTGACATGTGCTGACCTCGTTTGTGCTCTGGTCACAGTCCAACAGTTTCTTCCGTGTTATCACCGGCCGGAACACTTTGTTTTGTTTTCCTGTTTATGCCGTTAATAGTATAAATTGTTTACTTAACTTGTTATTACATAGTTTCTTCTATTTGACATTGTCGCGTCATTTTGTCAATAGATTGATTATTATTAGGTACTTATCCGTATCTATTTATTTGGTTAATATATTTTCGAGTTATCACCGTTTATGTGTCACTATTAGATTTTTCACATCAACCAAACATCATTTTTCGACGTACTTTCTCCTAAATGTAATTTTATTTCGTTGTGAAACTCTTTGTTGCTGTTATCATAATAAGTTAGTAGATTGTTCAACCGCAAATGTACATTTCGTTGTGACATATGTATATCATGATCGAAGGTCGATGTTAAAACGTATTGACACTAATAAGTGGCCTATATACGTGGCTATCACTTATATTATTTAACGTCTATTGTCGCTATGTGGGCTATGAATCGAAGTTGCATCATGCAGTTACATTCCTATACAATTGAATGTGTATGTATTGTATTGTAGGGACGCTAGAATATTCTGTTCTGAAAATATAAGATATGTTATAAGTTATACAACTCTATTGTACATTGGCTTGATGTTTTTAAACTATTGGTGTATCGTAGATAAAAGTTAATTCTATAGTACCTATCGCCATATTTAAAAACATGTTGTCAAAAAAGAAATAGGAAAAGCGTACGGAAGAGTATTGTAGTTTATTATGTTTTAACATTAATTAAAAATAATAAATGTAAAACAAACATGATTAGTAGTTTCCATTTTTATGCTAATCCATGAGCGTTGTTAGTTTCAAGGCAAAAAGTGACTAAAATTAGAACATTCGTACCTAAAGTAAAACTAAGATTGTAATGTACAAAAAATGCTCATTTTTTTAGATCTTAAAAGGGTTTAGATAAGGTTAAATTTAAAGTAAATGAAGCAAATGATAAGTAATGGTAGTTACAGATTAAAATCTACATAATCATGTTACTTTAAAACAAATTCCTTACAAATCCGTAGAAAGTTAAACCCTTTAAATTATTATCATAATCGTATCAGGCTTTTCGTGCACATTCCTTCACCTTAGAAAAAGGCTGTAATTACGCCATAATCTATAGTTATTTTTAATTTCTGAAACGGCAACCCTATTGACAATATCCGTGACACACACAGTCTGACCTCGGTTTAGGCTAGGTATCTAGATCCATTCTATTTGAAACCTATAGTACTTTCTCAAACCGCTTTAAAAATTATTCAGGCAATTGGGATATTACGAAAATATTCTTTATTGCTATTAGAAATAAGCTGAAGTTAAACTAAGAAACTTCTATGTTAAATATTTTGTTCTTTTAATCACATTTTCCATTGCATTTTATAAGGTAGAAGAATTGTAAAAGCCTTCACTGAGAATTAAGGAACTAGACGCAACAAGGCTTCGTCCAAATGTTACTAGTACAATAAAATATTAATTTATATATCAATTTAATTTATAAACTTTTTAATTAATTGGCACCCAACTGGGTATCTGAATTAAAGACTAGTTCTTCGATAAATATGGGATTACACGTGGATTACAAAGCATCTCCTTGTTAAGTTGTTAGGTCATCAAGATAGACGTGTTTTAGGATGTCTAGATGGTACACGTGTGTCAGACTAGAGTCCTAAGTATCAATATGCTCATTGTTTGTAATCCCATACACATATAACTAATATTTATACTCATACACCGCATGGATGATGGATGGAGACGTAAAAATTTGTCACAATCTCAAAATACGTGATATTTTTTACGCATAATTATAATATATAGTTTCCAGACAATGGTAATAGTGATGACGCGATTTATTTCATGACGACTGTTTCTGTATATCTATCAGGTAAATCATAGTGTCTATTTTATCAATTATGACCTAATTAACACTTCTAAAACTACCGCTACAACTTCTATAAATAGTTGTGTTTGATATATAGTGTGTTGACCTCGAAAATTACATAACATAACATAACATCATGCCTTTTATCCCCGAAGGAGTAGGCAGAGGTGCACATTATGCCACTGTACAATGTAACACCCACTTTTCACTATTTATGTTATGAGTCCCATTCCCATGTAATAGGGGGTGAGCCTATTGCCATATACCGGGCACAATTCCAGACTCCGTGCTACTACTGAGAATTTTTTAAAATCTCAGTTATACTTTGCTCGACCCGGGAATCGAACCCGAGACCCCTTGCCCGGCAGTCGCACTTGCGACCACTCGGCCAACGAGCAGTCTTCGAAAATTATTATTATATTACTAAGTTTTTTTGTTTGCAGTATCTCATTTTAATTGCAATCATTACAATGCTTTCTTTGAATTCTTTAGCTTGATAAAATCACTATTATTAACGTCAGCTACGATGCATATACCTCTAATTTAAATCTTATTAAGAGATATGATTTTCAATTTGTATTAAAAAAAATTATACGAAGCAGACTTTGAAACGCCAATTATTGGTCAGCCATCTTGTAGTCTATGTCTGGTCTGTATTGTTACTTTTACTTGTACTTCAAGTATATAGGTACTGATAGGAAATCTAGGAAATTTTTGCAGTAAATACGTATTATCTGTTACAGTTATCACGACATGTAAGTTAGTTATCGTTAAAATCTAAACTGACTGTTTAGTCATATCGTTTGATTGACAGTTTTATTTTTTTCCATAACTAAATGGCGCAGTTATTTTATTTCATAGATTAAAAAACTGAAACAATCTTCCGTATGTTATGTTAATTTCTTACTTAGGCAATTACTATGTCCTGTAAAGAATTTTTGTTAACATTGACGAAGCTACCTTCTATTCTATTTGTGGTTTAGTTGGTTGTCTCGAGGTTTTCGCAATTCAGTTAAATAGTCAGCGTTGTCTAACTGTTGGAATAAATTGAAATAATTCGAGGCTTTAGTTGTCACTACACAAACTCGTGTCTGTCTGCGTATGGAAGCAGTCATTTATTGTTATTCATAGTTTTCATTTGTAGTGAAAGTGAAGAACGGTGACCGATATTCAAAAGAGATATGTATGTGTTAATTACGCATCGATAAGCATTACTATCTACTACTATAATAAATATAACATGGCTTCGAGAAGTTGGTACATTGTTTAATAAAACCTATAGGGACTTTGTACCGATCACGATACTTGAGATAAAGTAGAACGTGTTGATCTTAAAGCCTTTGTGACATGCATCACGAGTTCTGCTGATAACGGAGCTTAGTGTCGCATGGCCATGCCTCCATAGAATGAACAGCCTCCACAACTCTCGTCAAGTGAAATTGCTAATTTAGATAAGGAGATCGGCGTTCATTCAAGATTCAATATCAAATGCGGCTTCATAAAGATGTCTACAAAGTGTTCGCGTAGCAAGCCTCGTTATTTGTGACTTATATTTTAATTTATCTTGGTAGTCGCAAATATTAAAACAGGATGTTAAAGAAATTTGGAGTATTTAGGAAATCTTGCGGACGCGACGGTCGCCATTCGCGACTTGCTACGTCCGGCACAAATCAACGTCTATACGTAATCATTTTTCACACGCTGAAAACTTTGATCCAGGCTGAAAATATTTCGACTCTTCAAGTGTCCCACTTAAAGAGTCGAAATATGATGAACTGAACTAATAATGAATTTTAACACTGTTTCGACTGCCAGGTATTTTCTACAAGAGAATGCTACCAACATAACCTCGCAAAAAAGAAAGTCCGTACTCACACGTATGCTTTCGTCTCCTGCACCCGAACGAGGGCCTGCTTGAAGTGGTCGTAGCAGATCTTGGTGTACTTGGTGGACACAGCCAGGAGGTCTGGCTGATACTCCACCTCCTTCTGTTTCTCCGAACAGTGGGGATCAGTCACAATATTGTGCTTCTTCTTCATTCTGTCTAAGGCACGCGAGGTTGCGTGCGCCGGCGCCACTGGTGCCGGGGCCGATTCTATCACGTCACGGGTACACATATTACACATCTTTTATGAACAAACACGCTCTACGCACGTTCACTGACCGTATGACCGGCGCGCGCGCCGTTCACGTATATAAGTCGATAATTTCGTATCCCCACCACCGAGCGTGTGACGCAAGGTGTGCAACGGCGCCGCTGATAACGCGGGAAATTGATTTAATGGGGGGATCGACGTAGATACATCAATTTTCATTTAGTTTCTGCACATTATACGGGTTTCAGGATTTCCCTTGCATTGCCATTTAATTTTTCATGCTGTACATATTCATTTAATTAATTGATCAAGATAGATTTACCGGGAAAGCGTTTTTGTTTAAGCAGACGGTCCATTTATTTATATCTTTGATATTGTAATGATAAGGTTACATCATTACATCACTGCAATACCTTAATCATGTGTAATTTCCATCAGAAAAGGTATAACTCATCTTTCAGGAGATGACGTTTACATATGTTTGTTTCCACTGAAAAAGAGTCACATGTTTTCATAAATGGTGACTTAGATGGTTCATATATGGTATAAAATCCGTAGTCTTGGTACATGGAGTCATACATAAGCAATTACATCGTTGTAGTTACTTCATATGTGTCTAAACCTAACCTAATTGTGTTAAAGTAACTTTTTCTAAACGTTTTTTTATGAAATCGGTGGTAAACGAGCAGACAGATCAACCTAAGATCACATAAAAGTGGTACTTTTTAACCGACTTCAAAAAAAGGAGGAGGGAAACGTATGTATGTATGTTTGTGCGCTATTATCTCGTGATTGGTTGAACCGATTTTGATGCAGTTTACAGAAAAGTGTTTGTTACACTTCGGAGAATATTTTAGTATATAATTTAAACGACATCAAAAATAGAGGGTTTTGAAGTCTGTATTTTTAAATGTAGGACATAAAAGAGAAAGATGTGGATTGAAAGATGATGTAGTGATAAGGATTGAAAACGAAATGTTACGCTGGATTGGACATGTAGAAAGGATGGATGAAAGTAGAGTAACGAAAGAAGTATACAGAGCGGATATGAATGGGGCCGTCGGTAGAGGGCGCCCTAAACGGACATATACTGACCAGATTGGCGATATATTTTAATATGTCGCCAATCTGGTCTGTCCCTTGCCCTTCTTTAGAAGGGCCAAATTGAAAGTGCCCTTAACCGTCGAGCATACATGAAAAAATTTAAGACTATTGATGAAACGAAAGAGGTATGTAGGAATCGTAGTAATTCGCGTTCTACAGTCTCTGCCTACCCCCATGGGAGACAGACGTGAAGTTATGTATGTATATAGTAGATAAAATAATTATTAAAGAAAATTTTCTTAGAATGGATTTGAAGAACTAACATTTTATCTCACCAGTTGCTACCAAAACTAACTAGTTTACCGCGGTATGATTTATCTAATGTACCTCTATTTATCACAATTGAAACTGATATTACAGTACAAATCTAAGCTACGTAGCGTTAGAATTTCCATATTTCCTTTGCTATACTACATAATAATCTAGTATATTATTGTAAATACTTATTTCAATTTTCACCTAGTTTTTCATGTAGGTATTCCTGTTCGTTAAGATGAGTCCTGACTTTAAATACTCGCCGAATCATGGGCCCCCGCTCGTAGTTTGGACATGTTCAAACATGTAGAATATTTGACTCGTGCGAGGCGGATACCGCTTGCGCGACGCGCCGTGAACCAAGACTGAGTCTTAAACTGTCAAACACCAAGCGGTCACCGGTGACCGCAACCTATTGTTCTATAATTGTGTCTATAATGACGGTACTCGACGAGTTAATAGAGTAACTGAAAACGTTCAGCTAAAATGCAAAAATAGCATCATAAAAGGCTTTCTATTGAGCATCCTTAAAAAAATGTCCAAAAATCGAACGCCTGTCTATTCGCAACCATGCCTGAAATGAGCGTTATTATTTTGAGCATCACTCCGACACACATGCTACTAAGTGACGAGTGCTCAATTGAAGCATACTTTTGAGCTTCAAATTAGAATGAGTAACAGTACCTTTAAGCTTTTATGACATAAATTTTAAATAAAAAAAGCTAAGCGTTTATGTAGATATTCCTTATGGAGTGTAGAGACTTAATAAGATTAATAAAAATAAGTATCTGCCTAGAGTATAGTAGGATTGCCAACTTTTTTTTAAGAAGATATAGAGTGTATTTTAAAGTAGGTGAATAAACAGTACGGACAGTTTGTGCTTTAAAAAAAGTTGTATAGAGTATACCTACATGATATAGAGGACAATACTCTATTTTAGAATACGGTTGGCAACCCTATAATACCACATTGTCAGTAACATACAATATACAAAATAACCGGTAAAAACTAGACGTAGATATTTTACTACTTATTTTATTTGACTTTAATTACAAACAACCACAAACATATGCTTTGTATCCCACCCACCACAGGAGCAGCGGTGACGCAAAGGTGTCATGTGACTGACACTAAGATAAATAACATTCTTTATATCTTTATGCAACTTATGTATGATTTCTATTTGTATCTGTACTATGCATCAGAGATGATTCGAAACTAAATATATAATAAAATCTATTAAACATTTACTTTAGTTATCTGACGATGGAGTTGCGAATGTGATGTCTCTTTAAGCGGAGGGCAGAGGGCAGTCTCTTTATTTTAAATTCAGCTTAATCTTGTTAATACTCAGTTAATCTAGGTACTTGAAAAAATACCAGGAAAAGCAATAAATAGCTGTATTATTATTAGGATTTTTTCGCATCGATAAGCCGCGGCAGACGTA
Organism: Spodoptera picta; assembly: GCA_038387885.1. Classification (NCBI taxonomy): domain Eukaryota; kingdom Metazoa; phylum Arthropoda; class Insecta; order Lepidoptera; family Noctuidae; genus Spodoptera; species Spodoptera picta. The sequence continues at coordinate 397,774 of JAZHFQ010000329.1, forward strand.
TATGTATCAAATTTGTTGATAGACTTTGTATATTTATTATAATTCCCCTCACAGTTCATTACCTAGTGTTTTTACTAATAAATAATTGAAAACAGAAATGTATGAAACCAGTGTATAGTTCAATAAAACGGGCTGAATAGAATTCGAGGGGTGAATAGATACAAAAGACAAATGTTAGGAAAATATTCTAATACTTATCATCCCATTCCTGTATCTATCACCCCTTGAATTCTATTCACCACGTTTTAAGGTTCTATCATTTATCAGTGTTTTGATCTTTTTAAATAAGTTGCACTATTGTTGCGAAACAAATATACGTAGTTTATCTTCATATTGACTACGTATCGTCTTCTCGAGATATCTCTCGAGTTAGGAGAACTGATATTTCTACATTTCAGATCATTGAGACTGAGAGCTAATACTAGTCACTCTTAGTGTACTTAGTCTTGTTTCGTAATGTTAAGAAATTTTTATTAGCTTGCATTAAAAATGGCTGGCAAATTTTTTGATCAATTATGTGTAATATAATAAAAAATATTAAATATATACACCATAAAGAAAGATCGCAATATGGCGGCCTAGGGCAACCTTTAGATTGATTAGCGGTAATAAAATCATAGAAAAGTTATAATATGCTTATTACCTTTCTTCTTATCCTTTCTCCAACTAAGGGCCGATGTTACAATCATCAGTTAATTCTCAACTGTAGAAAAAATATTGACAGTTGACAGTTTTGAGTACGGAAAAAATGTCAACTAATAAAACTTATTCCTCTGATAAAATTGAACTGGCGTTGGAAAAATCAGTACTAATAAGATAAATGATCGTTCTTGATGCTCTGAACCAAAATTATCTACATTTAAATTCAAGAATGTAAATAAATGAAAGCTAGTAGATGTAACTAAATAAATAAGCATAGAAAATGCACTCTCGTATCTCTCATGTATATTCTATGGACGTGGAAAACGATGTTTTAATGTAAAGTTCTGTCTATCCTCATTTCGAGGCAAATACCAATGTGACTTTTCCTAGTAACGTCATGTAATTTTCGAATCTGCTTAGGAACCATTGACTTTCTGTAGGAAAATATCACGAGGAAATCTGGACATGTTATTAAAATTGTCTTAAGTCTGAGTTCATCAACCCACCGTTGTCATCAATATTCATTCCTTCTTTTCAAGAGAAGAGAACTTTGTCCAACAGAAGGACAGTCTAGTACAATCTGATAGTGATAATGCAACTACAATATAATATTACATCTATGTAAAGGTTCAATAACTCACTGAGGCGTTCATCGCCTGATTTAAGAAATCTCAAAGCGCAATGTGCTCATGTCGAGGGATTCACATAACTTATCATATTTCGTAAGGAATTTACCGCATAGTTACATTGTTTGCAAAGATTACTAGATACATTATATGTATAATTAAATATTTGTCATTAACGTAATCGTAATAGATTTATATCTGTTGGTTTAAAAATGTAAATATAGTTTATCAATCATTAGGCTTGCCGTAGCCGTGACTAATATATAACAAAGATTATCGTAAGTTGTAGCACGATATTTTGTAGCTTTTACTTCTATTGCGGTTTTACCTTACTTAGGTACTAGGTACTTGATACTTTAAGAAAAAGTTCTAGAAAGATATGGATCATCGATTAAGTTTTTTGTTTTATCCATCATTTTCCACATTATCACATCAAGGCAACAGTATCTACTGCTGAACATAGACCTCCCTTCATATCCATACTTCTTGCTAATTCTGAGTTTATTTGTTTGAGTGGCTTTTATGAGTAAGCTGCTTGACCAATCATTATGACATTTCTCATTCTTATACTTAAATGGAATGGCGGGTTTTTAAATCTGCGTGTTTTCCTAGACTGCAGAGGATTTCTCATAGGTTTTGGTGTGAAATACCTGTGAGCGGGCTGGCTATTCGTCGTAAAAATAAGTGAGTTTAAGAAGAAAAATGGATCTACAAGAAAAATATTTTTATTTATTTTTAGCCATGATCGTCCCCCTGCAGGGCAAATGCCTCCCTGTCCTCCTTCCACTCATCTCTACTTATGGCTTTCTGTATAAAAATATAATTTACCTAAAAGTATTTGAATCTTTTGTTGGGACATTCTAACCTGCTATTCTGGCCATTATCAGTATGTATCTCAAGATATCTAATCTTTCAGTTTTTCAGATACAATATCGTGAAAAATAGCGTCTGTGTTAGTTGATGGGCTTGGCACACGACAACCGTTACACAACGTTACAGTTTTCCATGAAACTATTGATGTACTGCGCATGTGCTGATAGCTACTGATAATAAACCTTACAGGTGAAATCTTTGTCAACTGGCAAACGAGTCATTTGTTTGTGTTTTTTTACATTTATGAGAAAAACATTGCCTATTAAACAAACATGTTGACTGACTCATATATGATGAATTTCATATCGGTTACATCTGAATCTGTTTTTCAGTGTTTTAGCATCTTTCTTATCTCGCTACAACGACGATTAGTATTAATCATTTTTAATTAAATTACTGAAATATCCCTATGATTAATTGTGGACAACGTGTATATTAGAGGTTCCTTTCTTCTGTTCCTTTTTCTTATTTAGGACCGATTTTTCCAACGCCATATAAATTCTAACTGAGAAATAACTTTGATCATTTGATAATTCTTCCGTACTAAAATCTGTCAAATAAAAAAAATATATATGACGAAGGCACGGGCCCAGAGTCCGTGCAGAATTTATATATGCAATATTACAAAAACCGAACTGTCCATTTTGATCCATGACCGATCCATTTTATTCTACAGTTAAAAATTAAATAATGATTGTAAAATGGACCCTTAATGAATGCTAATAAAAATATAATCAAGTTCGACTGGAGTCCGTATATTATAAAGGTAGAATAGAGCGTGTAATAAGTAACTAAACCCACAGTCCCAAATATGAATTTACTCACTGTAAATATGTAATATTGTAATATTAAAATAACTACTGAATAGAATCCGGGATCTCATTGTTAGCAATAACATTGACGTGAAACATAAAAATATACCTAAGTTTGTACGTAGTTACATTATTTAATATCATTGGTATTTACATATATGTGGGTACTTATTAAAAGACTAGGTGCAATTTGCTGGTTCACCTTTACCTCTATTTTAAGCCTATATTGATAATGTTTCTGACGAACAAACATATACCTTTTAAAACTATGATGCTTAGGAAGCTGTACAGCTTGGCATGCTCTTAGTAGTAGCATAGACAAGCATAAAGAGAGGATCTCCCGAAATTTCCACGGGAACGAGGAACACGTGATGAATTTTAATTCGTTTGTAGTTTTAGTAAAAAATATATTTAACTTAAAATCGCGTATTACTCACGTGAATATACTGAGAAAAGCTCTACTAGTTTCGAGTCACAGAGGGGCTCTTCCTCATGATCAGCATGTGCGGTCGCCGCGATGCAGAAGCAATAGGCAACGCGATTTTATTTTTATATGGTTGTAGTAATTTAATATTTTTTTAAGCGTTACATATGTCATTTTATACATTTACTACAGCTGTGGCACTTTACTCTAATCTCTTAGTTTTAAATAGATAAACATCATATTAATATTACTTCTCGCTAGGTGGTCGATGCTAACTCTAAGTATAAATGTAGATGGGATTTGAACTCGAAGTCGGCTTGAGATTATAATCTCCTATAATAAAAACAAATGTATCAGACATACATTTGTTTGCTTTTGCTCCGATGCTCTGGGTAGTGCAATTTAAGTGCTAAGTGCATTTTTTGTTTGATATACGAATAGTTGCTTTAAGTGAGTGTAATATATTGTACATAAGGTTTATTTATACATGTAGATAAAGGAAGAGGTGTTATTTAAGCACAGGTGGTTTTTATAGTTGTAACTGATTTATTCATAGTACTCGTTTGCCTTTAAAAACGAAACCTTTTAAATATAACTAACGATTAAAAAATATTCAATATTCAATGAGAACTTGGAATTGATGAATCAGTTTGTACTATTTTGTATTTTTAGAATGAAAATTTGGACTTGAATTTATTCAAGAATTAGGAAAGTATCTACCTAATACTTCCATTTTTTTATGACATAAGCCGGTAAATGAGCAGACGGATCACCTGATGGTAAGCAATGGGCGTCGCCCATGGACACCTGGAACACTAAAGGCGTTACAAGTGCGTGACCGGCCTTTTGGGAATTAGGAGTTTGAGGATCGTTGGGGATTCAGGAATTGGGGAGATTGGGGAAGGGGAGGATAATTGGGCCTCCGGTAACCTCACTCACACGACGAAACACAACGCAAGCGTTGCTTCACGTCGGTTTTCTGTGGCCGTGGTATCACTCCGGTCGAGCCGGCCCATTCGTGCCGAAGCATGGCTCTCCCACACTTATTTCGTTTAGTCTACACAATTGTACTTAGATACTAAACAGGAATCTAAAGTGCAGTTGACGTGTAAACCGGTACTTCTCACGCTAATCTTTAGATAGTTCAGTGGCTAACTGCTATGACGTAAACCAAAGAGGCTCATACTTCTAAAAAGCAAAATGTTATACTTTAAAGGAAGTAGGAATGACGTCAAAGAACAGGATAATGGTTTCCTCAGGTATTAAAAGAAGGAACTTTCTCTTATGATAAAATATACTATTTATACATGTTGTTAAGATCTACGTGCGTAAGTATTTAGGTTTTTTTTTAAGTCCACGTACGCAAGACGCGTACGTAACTAAAGTATGCACCTTTTTATATTTGATGGGCCGACGTTTGACCACTGTCTCGCCTGGTGGTAAGTGATGATGCGGTCTACGATGGAGGACGTCGACCTATAATTAATCTATTCACTCGGGCATTGAAGATACCCAGGTTATAACCTTAGAATAGATAGATACCCTTCAGAAAACACAGATTCTGGCAAAGAATACCACTCCTTAGCAGTATGCATGAGGAAATTTAAAATTCTTAGAGGCAGCTCAATCAACCATGAGCATATTCCTCTTTCATATTTAAAGGAGGATAATATGGTCCAGTAGTGCAGTGGACTGCCACGGGCTTTTGACAATGATTAGTACCATGTAAGTGCATTGATGCGTCTCGTTTGACGTAAGCAGATTTCTGATTACCTATCGAAAAACAACAACCATAACGTTACATTACTTTATTTGTAGGTACATAACAATTTTGATAGCCAATCCACGTACAAGTCTCGGATTCTTTGAAGACTAAAATTCCCATTTTCTCAAATTGCTATTCATTACAAGTATTGGAATATCCAGCGTCCGAATGTTCTTAGAACAAAACTACATAATACATTGTGCAGGTGAGTCATTATCTATGTGTGAACAGATAACATTTTAAGAGTAATCAGTACGGTATCTGCTAATGAGTCACGGATGGATAAGTAATATAATTTGGCTTATCTACGAACTGTCCCGTTGCCCCCAATGTATGTATGTTGGGAGCTTTAAGTTATTACCAGGTATTTATTTAAGGCCAACAACCTTTTCATTACTAGGATAACAGTTTTCCTTAATTTGACGTGGAATTTAATTTGTCTACTTCCTCGATCCAATAATTTTAATACAGACGTTTTTTTAAGGGGGGAAAATCATCGAATGACTGCTCCCGCCCGGGTGAGGCGGGAGGGAGTGTCAGACTCTTACTGACTAAAAACCACCCTGTTCCTTCTCCTGCACGTCGAGCCGGAGCCCCAGTTACCCGTTAGGTTCTCCGCGACTCCGAATCGGCCCTGTTGGGCCCCATCTGTGGTGGTTTGATGGCTCTTTGAGGTGCGCGCGGAACGCGACGCGCCATACTCTCGGGAATAGAGACGTTTGATGTTTTAATTTCAACGCTTTGTTAGGAAAGTACTGTATTCAAAAATTTTATAAACAAATAAATCTCTAAAGCCCATGTTTTCTTTCAATTAGCGACTGTTTAAACTTACTTTTCGATGAAGATAAATATTTAGTTTTAGTTTCTTTGTAATTTTATTGTGACATTAAAAACTATTAATTAATGATGTCATGGGTACAACAATAATATTGTGGTAATTTTAGCTCATTGCATGACCTTTACTTCAATTAGCGATTTCGTGTGGAATGACTTCTTGGAGTTATGTGGATGATAACCTCAGAGGTTATTGATAGAGACCTCCTTTGTGATCGGACATGTATTCAATTAGTGTTACAATGAGGTGATTGATTTTGTACAGAGATAAATGAGATTCGACCGCATTTTACACGTAGTCATATTGATTTTAAGATATCTTTCTACATTTAGTTTCTACTAAACATGTTTGTATAACAATTGTCCTGAAAAGAGGTTTCATGTGAAATGGATTGATATATTTTACTTTTTAGCTTTTCTTTGTAAATAAGTTATTCATTTTATTAAGGTTTCGATTAAACTTATCTTTTTTATTCATATAGGTGATATTATTTTTCATATTAAGTGGATATAGGAAATGATATAGGAAATAGAAGAAATTTCCTTTGATTTTAGACTGGTCGTATGAGGTCATAATTTCACTAGAAGACTGCGTGATAGCCAATACTGACTTACAACCAATAAACACGTGATACAGGTGATTGCACATCTATTTCCAAACAAAAACATTGTTAAGAAAATACAACTTAACATGAATATTGCAATTTCCATAAATATCTCTTGCAATCATTGTACTGACGTGACGTCACGGTTTATCAGAGGGCAGATGTCTAGATACTGACAATTGATTGGTAGATACAGATTCCGATTGTGTTTAGGTACACTTCAAAGCGCCACTCTAGGAGGCCGGCGGCTTCTGAAAACTTTATAAACAAAGACCGCCAGATGTATAAATTCCTTTTTTGTGCGGCTTTTGTAGTCTCCAAACGACAAAGTTTATAAATAATAATTTGATAAACTTTTTTGGTAGAACTAGATATTTATGTCTCTGTATAAAAATCACTGGAACAACTGTTCAGCAGCTGTAGCCACATGCCATTTAGCGCTAGTCTACTTGTAGAATAGAAAAGCAAATTATATGGAATTGACGTAAATTTTGACATTTGTCAGTGTCAGTGTCATTTAGCACTAGTCTACAAGTAGCGTAGCGCTAAATGGCATTTGGCTACAGCTGCAGGTGTGAATAGTTTGACGTATATTTTTCCAGATTTCTCATATTAAGGATCGTTTTTAGTCAATAAGAGCGGATTCTTAGTGGCAGATCGTTGTTTCTCGTATCACCCAAGGTCATTTGTCAGTCATTTGATAATTTTTTCCCTCACAAAAACTTAGGCTTGAACTTACAAGAGTTTTTCGTAGTTTATTTGTACCTAGAATTAACAAACTATGCAGTATGCTGCACCAAAGAAACGAATAAGTACCTATGACGTGACGTGATGCTCTGTAGCCAGAACTGTTATCCGAAAGTCATTGATGATCCAATTTGGGACAATGTAAACAAAATGTTGGTGATGGATGCACGGCCACGTGACCTGACCAGTTTCCAGTAATCTTCAGTCAGTCACGTTTGATTCACATTATTTCCTGATTGTTATCGATTTTTTTTTATTCGTAGATAATATAATTGTGACGTAGGTAAAAAAGTTTGCATTTTTTTATTTATATATTGATGATAAACGGTCGTTTAAATCGCAAAAAATGTAGTCTGGTCAAACATTTAGTTTTTTTTAATTTGGTTGAAATCTATTTGTTTGTAAATATTAGTAAATTAAAAAATAAAGTTTTTCTACTTGTTTTTGAAATGAATTACCTACACTTAAATTAAAGTTTACAAACACATCGTTATTAATGATTATATTAATCATTGCATTTTCCTGCTTCGGACTTGGGCTCGAACCAAAATCGAACCCGAGACAGCTCTACAATCAGAATCACTCTACCAAACAGACAACTTAAATCAAATCTCTAAAGTCTAATCTAAACAAAATATCACCAATTCATTAAATAAATTATACATTACACAAAGATTTTCCATTATTTATTTAAGTTGACCCGCTATTTCAATTTACTATGTTCCTCGAAGATGTTTCTATCTCAATAGGTACTGAGGGAAGTACTGGCTCATCTGCGCTGACGCAGATATCGGCTCATCATTAAATACTGTAAACCAATTACTACGAATCTGATTTCTACTGAGAATGGCAATGGATTTGTGCACCTATTTGGAATTTAATTAATTTATATACTTAAATTTTTGGAACACAAAACTCCCAACCAATGAAACTACGTCGCACAGAAATTGTATGTCATGTGCATACACGTGAAAGTGGTGAGTTTTCACTCATAGCAACATTTATAATGGATGAAGACGAACCTGCTTCTAACACGTTCCAAACACGTGTCAATAGTAGACACAGACATTAACGAGGAGCATGTCAAATGATTGATTGTAAAAAATGCGCGTGGGCAATTTTTAGGTCCAGTTTTTCAAACCCAGTTTGTACTCTATACGAATAATATGTAGGTACAACATAAAAAAATTGGCCTACAATTACAATTATTTAAACCTGTCCTGCAATTAAGGTGTTGATGAGATTATTAAATAGTCAAGGTTATTGTTGTGACGTTGTTTGGTGTTTGTGTCCACTGTATCGATGAACAAATTGTAGTAGTTTCAAATACTGTATCAAAAAACTAACAAACGCTCTCGCTTTCACCCCTCGGTTTCCATGGGATCCCATCATCAGATCCTGACCTGGTGGAAATGGGACCACCCCGAGAATATGTCCTTTTCAAAAAAAGAATTATCAGAATCCATTCACAAAAGCCGAAGTAATCGCGTAACATACAGACAAAAAACATACAGCCGAATTGATAACCTCCTCCTTTTTGGGAAGTCGGTTAATGAAAAATTTGGCTGTCAGACATCGTTTATTGCCAATAGCAAAGAGAGACACTATAGCCTCTAGGCCAAGCTTCTATTACACTATCGGGTAGACTATAACCTAATAATTAATAGAAAAAAATTCTGCCAACCATCGTTCATCTGGTAGTGTAATACTAAGAGAGAGACTACCTAAGTGTGTTAATTTCAGACCCACTTTTTATAGTTTACACTTGTCTCTTTAATTACCAGATAGATACTATATCTTATGTAGGTGATATGAAGGTTGTCTACTTAAAGATTTTATTGTAGGATGTGGTAGGAACCTCGCTGACATTGACGACATTCTAAGTCCAAGCTGTCTGGCGTGGAGAACCTAACGGGTAACCGGGGCTCCGGCTCGACGTGCAGTAGAAGGAACGGGGTGGTTTTTATTCAGTAAGAGTCTGACACTCCCTCCCGCCTCACCTAGGCGGGAGCAGCCATTCGATGATTTTCTCCCCTTAAAAAAAAAATACCACACAGGAAAGCGACATCATTACTTTAGCTTCGGTTTAAGGATAGAAATGCTGGCGATAATGGTGAGTGTAAAAATCTTTAATGAAAATATAGAAGTGTCTTATTAGTTTCTGAGAATATATATTTTAATATTTGTTGGGCCAACGTTTGACCACTATCTCGCCTGGTGGTAAGCGATGATGCAGTCCACGATGGAGCACGTCGACCCATAAGCAACATATTCACTCGGGCCTTCAAGACACCCAGGTTATACGTTAATGTATTATGAAACAATGTATCTTGAACAATGGCGCTAGATGATTTAGCTATCGGTTTTCACACCTCCATCTCAAATAGTCTCATGTCTAGCAGCTGATAAGGTTTGACAGATAAGATTACAAATAATGTTATCAGAGCCTGTGTTTCCCGATTTCTTGATGACTTGAAGATCTTTGAATCTTCATCGAATTGTGTAAATTTAAGTTATGAAATCTGTTACATACCGATTGATCTATGTTACGCAATATTTAACTAAAAAAAGATTTAGGAAAAGATCATAGGCACCTTAATATGAAAGTTCCACGTTCAACCAACAGAAATGAAATGACATTTATTGATATGTATTCGATGTGCAAATTACGTGAATATAAATTTTACTAGAATGATGACAGGGTATGAAAATTAAAAATGTAATTAGTCCGTAAGTTAGGTAATGAAAAAATATTGGACACGTATTTTTTTTTATTTTGTCGTATAATAAAACAATACTTAGATAAAACGAATCAAACTTTAGGAGTGGGAGCTAAAACGTCATTTCTAAGTTTAAAAAATACATAGAAGTGACGTCATGCGACATTTCAAACCAATATATCGTTGAAAGTATTCGTTTGCCCGACCCGGGAATCGAACCCTAGACCCCTTGCCCGACAATCGCACTTGCAACCACTCAGCTAATGAGGCAGTCAGTATTGCCAGTTATGTTAATATAATACTATATGTAATTAGGACGAATCGAATCGTTATCGCGTACAGTTACAGGCTTTGTTAGTATGCATGTTCTTGCCTTCAAAGTCAAAGTCAAAATCATTTATCTGACTTAGACCAGAAAGGCACCTTTGAGCATCAACAAAAAAATAAAAGTTATGCTATTACCTACCTGGTCTTCCCCTTTCCTCATTTATAAAATTTCACACCAGTGTGGTTTTCACGCATTGACTTTATGGTGTCCATGGTTTAGTGTTTCTACTTATAAATTTAAGGACAGTAAATTAATCATAGTTTATAAGTCATTTATTTGAATTAAATCGATAGACAACTAAGTAAAAGTGGATAATGTCTCCTGATTTATTTCGTTGTGGGATGCAAGACAGTTATTCATGTCCCTAGGACGCGCCGTGTTCAGTGTTCCGGTGTTTTTATGGTTGTATCTACTGTAGATATTGGCTTACAGGAGTTGTAGCGGTTTTTGAAGGTAGTGGAGGGCTTGTCCCATAAAAAAGCAACTAAGTAGGAACCTTGTATACAAATATTTGTTTTAATTCGTCGAGTACCGTCATTATAGACACAATTAAATAACAATAGGATGCGGTCACCGGTGTCCTCGTGGTGTTTGACAGTTTAAAATGTGTTATGAATTCATTTTAAACAAAACATCTCGTTTTTTATACCTAAGTACCCGTAGTAGTAGAGATATAGACACTTACCGTGTCATAGGTATATCTAAATACACAGTATGTAGGTACAAACGAAAAAACGCGCACGCGCACGTGCCTTAACACACCATTTACAAAATACTCACAAAGTATTTTTACGTGGCAATATAACATTGAAAGTAACTAATCAAATTGCATATGGTCCATAAAATTTAAAATATGTTCATGGCGACTTTGTCATTGACGTCAAGAGACCTCAGGTTTGTATAGGGTCGCGTTCGAATGCCCACGTACTTCCCGATATCTTAACACTTAGTCAGATTTGGGGTTTCCATAGACCCCAAACATTACGGTCATATTTACTCAAATATATGCGTAATCTAGTAATGGTCTTCTTAGAAGTATGGGTCTCAAATACTGAATCAGTTAGATGTTTACTTAAGAAAGAATCTATCGTCGACCGGAGCACTAAAGTGTAATTTCTTAGTCTTAGTCCTTAGTATATTGACTGAAAAGGTTTTCCAGGAGTCAGAACTGCGTAGATTTCATATCTCCATAGATTCCGATAACCTCTTTAACCAGCGTAATTGTTCAACCATAGCTTGGAAAGTACAGAAGTAAGCAAGTAAGACATTTTGTGACATTCTTAATTTTAGCCTAACCCTCAGACGTGTATAATATACGTATAGTCGAAGTAAATCCCCCATTCAAACATGTAGAATGATAGTCTATCAGTCAATCTAAACACAAGGTATCAATTTTAACTTTATTGCTGACAAGTAAATGCAAAGATTGGCCTGAACGATATCCATGTAACGATGATACGAAATACTCTTTTATTGCCTTTAAAAGATTACTTAGTACTTCAGTAACCCACTTGTTAATGTACTCAAATTACTCTAGAATAAATGTGTAAAATGTATTAATTATCATTAATCACTTAAAGCGAAGTCTTGGCTGATAGTCCAGTAAGGGTACACGTGATTACTGATACGTTTTAGTAATCAGATGATAACGCATTTAATCGTAATGTAATTTTATGCATTTATAATCAAAAGCTCGCCTTTTGAAGGTGAGCTTAATATGTATTTCGCTAAAATGCAGAATGTTATTCAATATGTTCAATATTCATTTCCAAATTGTGTGATTGAGGTTAAGAGAGACCCAATCTCCAATTACCCCAATCTCCGAATCTTTAACAATCCTCAAATTCCTAATCCCCAAAACGCCGGCAACACACTAGCAATTGTAACGCTTCTGGTGTTTTGGGTGTCCATGGCGCTTATTGCTTACCATCAGGTGATTCGTCTCCTGGTTTTCCGACTTATTCCATAAAATAAAGTTAATTTATTAGTATTGTTACTTTGGTATTTTTATCATTTGCCCAAATGTGTTTTTCTTGGAAATAAAATTATTTTACTGGGCGACGTGCCTATCCCCATGTCTTGTATACTCAAATTGAATACGATATTACAAAATGGAGTCAGCAGAACATACCTGTATAAGGTTTATTACTAACGAAGCCTTTATATGGCCAATTGAGAGTTTGAAAACATACAGGGGACAATACTGAGCGTAAATGCTGAAAATATTCAATAACTTTGAGTAAAAAAATTTAGAAGAACATTGAGCTGTCCTATTTATACTGTTATTTCAAACAAATGTATATAAAACGATGTATAGTTTGGAACCTTCCTTAATTATTTTTTTATGGGATAGAATAGTTTTCGGAAATGGTTTTTCATATGCAACATATGTAGGTAACTAGGTATCTGTAGAACTTTTATATCAGTTAAATTGATGAGTCCTACATATTATTGCTCAACTGAATTCTACTAAATCAAATGTCTATTACGTTAACTTTTTTATTTAGATAAATAAATCGTTCATGTTAGGATGTATGTAAATACCTATATAATATTGTGTACAAGTTCGAGATAGAATACAATCGATATTGTTCGATAAGTCATTCATTATGTGTGGGATTGTGCGCCGCAGACAACAATACCTTCATTTTCTTTTAAATTATTTTACATAGTGTTTTAGTTACACATGGAGACTTCTTAAAACTAATTAACTCTACGTTAATTACATTACATTATTTAAAAAGTCTAATTAGTACTACAAAAGGAGAATTTTCAAATGAAAATGGGTTCTATAACTAACGAACTAGAAGACTATCAAATCAACAATGTTTAGCTATATAATATCGTTTTAATAATGACTAAACCCGTGATCTATGTATTTGTATCTATTTAATGATGCACATGGATGACTGGTAGTCAAGGCTTGTCATATAAAGGTCCCTATATCATTTTTATTATAATCCTGCTAAGGTTTTCAGTTATAATTAACGCACTAGCTGACCCGGCGAACTTTATAAGTACCACCTTTTTTCTCACTTTTTGAACCTTCCCTGGACTTCCATGCAAGACCGAAATAAGGCAAATCGGTTCAGCCATTCTCGAGTTGTACCTAGACTAACGAACGGAAATTGATTTTAATTATATAGATTTAGACTGCTTCATTGGCCGAGTGGTCGCAAGTGCGACTGCCGGGCAAGGGGTCTCGGGATCGATTCCCGGGTCGTACAAAGTATTACTGGGTTTGTAAAAATCTCAGTAGTACGTAGCACAGAGTCTGGAAATGCGCCCGGTATATGGCAAAAGGCTCACCCCCTATTACATGGGACTCATAACATAAATATTGAAAAGTGGGTGTTACATTGTACAGTGGCATTAAGTGCCGTAATGTTTCTGCCTACCCCTTCGGGGATAAAAGGCGTAATTTTATGTTATGTTATGCTATATTAGTTTACAAACATGGCGCCAGTCAAACTTTAGCAATAACTTAATATTGTTTTAAGGTTTTATATCATAATCACGATTAGATAGTATCTAAATAGAATTTCAAAATTGCCATTTGACATTATAAAGTGTTGATTTAAGCCCCGCGTATAATTTAATTACATTTGCAATAGTTTACAGACCTATTCGTTTTGCAGTTAAATTTTATTATGTGTTCAAGTACATAAGGTTTACGATTAAATATAAAGATAAAACTCTCGATTTCCACCAATCTTTATCGCTAGATAAACCTCTGAGGTTCCACTAAGTTTTAAAAGACATAGTTTCTATAAAGAATGGTTTATCAGAAACCTTTATCATGCAGTATTTACTTTGATTAAAAGTCCAATAGAGAAAAAAAACTCCAATAAATGGTAATAATTATAGTTACTTAGCACTATGGTCACACTGAGATGATATCACAAACATGATATCAGTGCGTGATAATCACAAAGACATTTGATTCAGACGCCTGTCTCAGGATTTCGAAGCCCCAACCTTCAGATAGAGAGTTCAGGAACCTCATGGCAGAAACACGGGGTTTTAAGGATAATATCTGACAACTGTTTACCATTATTCATTTATCAATGCAATACAAGGAGTTGTTAGAAATATTAATTAGTTAAACATCCACGAATAGGTGATGTGTAAACAGTTATTTTAGGTCAAAGTCGCGCGTGGTTCCTCTCAGCGACGCCGTACGCGGTGGCACGTGCGACGTGGACTTATCAATATTCATTGGAATTGCTGCAATTCTGGATAACTGCGAAAATATTTATTCATGTTAAGATTCTCAAGTTTCGAGTTAAATAGAGATAAGTTTATAATTTCCTGTTAAATTAAATTGATAGATAATTCAGTTACACATGTTTTTTATTTATTTAAAGACGATGACTGATAAAGCTTGAACACAGTGGCTGTGTTAGAGTTACGAAAAAATCAAAAGCCAGAAGTTACAAAGTATTAGAGACGATTTGTGAAATCAATTCTAATTCCAATTCCGTAGAATTAAAAGGACATTTTCTTTCTAGCTAGAAGATTCTTATTCTTGGAAACTGTAATTTTTTTTATAGAACACTAGCGACCCGCCCCGGCTTCGCACTGGTGCAATATGCATGTAATATACATAAAAAACTTCTTTAAGACTAGATAGAGTGATTTCTATCTATTACAAAGACCGAATCAAAATCCGTTGCGTAGTTTAAAAAATCTAAGCATACATAGGGACAGACAGACGGCGGATAGTGACTTTGTTTTATACTATGTAGTGATAGAAAGATTGTTTCAGTGTGTTTAAAATTAAAAACTCAAAAAATATATTTGGTTATGATAGTAAATAACAAGTGTTGATTGTTTATTAATAAACCTGAACTTGAAATCTTCAGAGAATTACACACATAGTTATACAAATATCTATTTATAAGTTTATCTAACGGGTAGTGCCTATTATTGGTTTTGCGGCGTCTGGCTAACTCGGAATTCAGTATTTCCTTGTCTGAGTTTGAGCTGATTCATAATTTGTAGTAATGAGGAAAACTTTAATATTTATTATTATGAATTGAAGTTTGCAGTTTGGGATTAATGGAATTTATTTTTAAAGGAACATCTAGTCGGATGATGAACTTTAAAACGAAGTAGGGACGGCCCCTTAGTTTTATCTTACATAGTAGTTTAATACTGCTTCAGGAATTTATAGAATTCCTGGTTTCTGATGACAATTATGTTATTCTCATTATGGACTTTGTACTCTCTGTGTTTAGGTTTTATTTGTTTTATTTATCTTAGTTTTTCCATATGGATAATCCCACCGTAGGAAATTTAAACAATAAAAATGTTATGAGTGGAACAACCGATTACTAATTCCAATTAGTATACCTTTTAGTATAATTTCAAATGTGGTTTCGTTATGACCTATTGTTTCATTGGTCTAGTAGTTACTCTATACGACTATTGAAGATAATAACATAACATAACATCACGCCTTTTATCCCCGAAGGGGTAGGCAGAGGTGTACATTATGACACTGTACAATGTCACACCCACTTTTCACTATTTATGTTATGAGTCCCATGTAATAGGGGGTGAGCCTATTGCCATATACCGGGCACATTTCCAAACTCCGTGCTACTACTGAGAATTTTTTAAAAACCCTGAAATATTTTGCCCGAACCGGGAATCGAACCCGAGACCCCACGCTCGGCAGTCGCACTTGCGACCACTCGGCCAACAAGGCATATTGAAGATAGAAATCTGAGTTTAATAACAAGTTAGGACGACATATTACCTATGGAATTTCTACTCTAAAAATTAGAATAACACATCAAAATAATCATCAGCTTTGTGAATGAAACTATAAACTGCACACAATTACATTCAAACATCCATTGATCGTGTATGTTATCAGTCGAACATGAATCCAAAATTATTGGTATTTGCTTTACATGTACGAAATAGGTCAATGTCCGACCGTTCAAACACAATTTATTAGTTCCACCTGACTCCTATTGAGATCATGGCGATACAGAAGTGTGAGTAATTTATTGTTACGTTGAACCAAATATTTTGACAAACGATTACTATTACACTAGATTATGTAACATTTTCAAGGTGGATGATATATAGGTGTAAGTAGAGGATTTGCAGCAGTTGAAAGCTATTTAGGTCCTCATATCATTATCTTCATCAGCCCGTGTTCATCCACTACTAGACACAAGCCTCTCTAATGACACGCCACTGAGCTCGGTCTTCAGCTCTTCACATCCAACCACTGTCAGCAATCTTGTGGATGTCGTCATTCCATCTAGCTGGAGGACGCCCTTTTTTTTTTTTTTTTGAGGGGGGAAAATCATCCATGACTTCTCCCGCCCAGGTGAGGCGAGAGGGAGTGTCAGACTCTTACTGACTAAAAACCACCCCGTTCCTACTCCTGCACTTCGAGCCGGAGCCCCGGCAACCCGTTAAGTCTTCCGCGGCTCCGTATCGGCATTAGCCCTGTTGGGCCCCATCCGTGGTGGTCTGATGGCTCTTTGAGGCGCGCGCGGAACGCGACGCGCCGTACGCTCGGGCCTGGTTCTGGTCGGGCGGCGAGTCACCCGTGCTCGCCGTCCGCAGGCCCATGTTTACGGTGGCCGGAGATCGTCTCGCGATCCCCGACGCCCGGAGTGTCTCTCGCGACGGCCGGGGCGTGAGGAAGTTCGTTCCCTCACGCGCTCCGCCTCCTCCTTAGCTAGCATAACTGCTTCGCAAAAGGAGGAGACGGCATCCCAGTCCCCCTCGCTCCGTACCATGGTCTGAACCAGAGCCGGACGCGAGAGGTCGCCGTCGCCAATCACATCCCTGAGGACACGACGGTGCTCAGCCCACGCAGGACACACCGCCACCGTATGCTCCACCGCCCTACACTACGTTTGTCTAGACTCAGTTTCCACTTGACAAACATCTCGACAAATGTGACCGGCCCACTGCCACTCAGCTTACTAATCCTTTGGGCTATGTCGATAACTTTAGTTCTCTGTCAGATTCTCATTTATTGGTACCTAAGTCAGAAGACCTACATGTATGTAACCTACATAGGTGTACCATGTAGAGGTATTAATAGGAAGGAACTAATTTACTTGGTATAACGACCTTGCTGACAATTTAGTACATTTTTGCTTGTTTTAAGAATTCAATATCTTTATCCTACGTACCATTATTTAAACAACGATATTCGAGCTTAATCATCATCTTTATCATCGTCAGCCCTCACTGTTGGGCTATGGGCTTCCTCAACATAAAAGTGTTGCCATACTCTGCTTCCTAGGCGTGCTGGGGAATGGAGGATTGCAGTTTAAAAGGGTTTACGTTTCATCATCTTCAGATAGAGAACACTGCTGCGTAGCTTCCGTTACGAGTACAATGAGGTTTATCTGAGAGTGCATGCAGCTGTTCGGTCCCTGTCCAATGTATAATTACATAGGCTATCACAAGAACCGCAAGAACAGCAGAAATAGTGACTAATGTTTTCTACTCAGCCGTCTTCACATAGCTTAGATAATACAAATCTTTTTTGGCACATCGCAGCCTTCTGCCGCCTGTTTTTTTACCAATTAAAAAAACAGCCCAACCAAATGGCCGTTGCGACAACTGGACCGTGTATTGCAAAGCTTTAACGTACGCACTTCGGCGCACGTACACATACAAATACTTCAAACAAAATCTTTATTTTGTAATAAGTTAGTTCAGTTATCACTTAACTGTTAGTTTTACGATAAACTAGTATTTAAGTGGAAAGGTTATGACAACGTTAATTGTATATATTATGTAAGTTTCTGTACATTTTATCTATGTAGATATGTTTTGAGAAAGTATTTATTGGTATTGTAAAAGGTGAAAGCTTTTTAATGAGGTCATTAAATGTGTTTTGACCTATTTTTAGTTACTTTGTTTACCTTTGTTTGTATTTCATGTTCTAGGTATGGTGTAATTCTTTGTGTCCCATGTTCCATCCTGTAGGAATACTCGGATATTTTGCGTCGTAAAAAGTGAGACTTTCAATGGTAATGAAATGAAAAGTGTTTTATTCGGCATACGGCATGAATGCCAGGAACAAAAAAAAAAGAATATATAATTTGACAAAATAACAATATACAGGTTTAAAACAAGAGAGAGAGAAAAAAAGATAACAAGCTTAATTATAAAATTAAAACAAGATAATGAAAATAGATATAACATACTGTGCAATGGTACAACTCTTCATAAACTAATTTCAAACGACAGTATTTTAACAACATTGAATTTTTTCCATTGGATATAACACAATATAATATTATTTATTCCGATTTCTATGTACTTTCTAAGATACGACACCACAAACGGTGAAGGAAAACATCGTGAGGAAACCTACATAGGAAGTTTGTAATCGCCAACTCGCATTGAGCAAGCGTGGTGATGAATGCTCAAACCAAGCTCCATGTGAGAAGAGGCTCAGCCGTGGGCATTTATAGACTGTTGATGATGATGATGATGATGTATATTATTTATTATGCGTAGTTATTGAATCAGAAGGGACGGCGCCGCATCGATTATTAGAATGTATATTTGTGATGACTAGGTAAATAGATAAGCTTACGAAAACAATACACAAAAACACACGATCATTGTGTACTAGACGTACCTACTGAGGATATAATACATACTATTTATATTTGTCCTTGCATTTTATTGCAAGTTAGAATGAGTAAGCGGAAACATGATGCCATCGCCGTTTTCACCACCCCTAAACCATTCCTTAACTAAAAGTTACTTATTGTGACGAATCACCTAAACTAACCCGTTACTTGTACTGTTAGGTGTCACTTATAGATTGGTGAAAATCCAACGGTAAGTAAATATAAATATCTTAGCATAGCGGTTTCTTTAAAATTTAGGAAAGGTTATTGAAAACGTGCAATTAACTCTCATAATATTATGATGCTTAGGTTGTAATTGTAATTGTAAGATAGACCCATTAATTCAATATTCCTAGTCAGTTTAGTAAATGTTATTATTTACATATATTTATTTAAAATCATCTACAAAAACAAAAAAAAAATATTAAAAAATATAAAAAATAGCAGCCGACCGGGAGCATGGTCCAAGCTACGATGGTTAGGGCTCCAGAGACAGAAACCTCCTTACGATACGTGCCGTTTCTAGGTAAACTGCCTTCTGTATCAGGCCCTTGATCCATCCACCTAACGCCAGCCTCCTAAGATGGATGTCGAGGGTTTTAGGGGTTAACCCATTGGCCAACATTATTATTATTATTAGAATTCAATAATGATGCATCAGGCTAGCTAAAATGCATATAAAACCTTTATAAGATAACTAGCTTTTGTCGGCGGCGTTGCCCACGGTCCCGTAAGGTAGAAAGTAGCCTATGCGTTATTCCAGACCATAATCCACCCCTGTTCCAAATTTCACCTCGATCCCTTCAGCCGTTTTTATGTGATTGAGTAAATTTTAGTATTACAACGAGACACGTTGAATTAATAGGTAATACATCTACCTAAGGCCTTAGTACGAATTTCTGCTTCGTTTAAAGTAATCGAAACGAGACGGCGCGGCGTTC
The DNA here is from genome assembly GCA_038387885.1 of Spodoptera picta. Lineage (NCBI taxonomy): Eukaryota > Metazoa > Arthropoda > Insecta > Lepidoptera > Noctuidae > Spodoptera > Spodoptera picta. Next base: position 417,721 of record JAZHFQ010000329.1, read on the forward strand.
TGTGCTCTGATTGGTTGGTTCATTAGAGCCGGCCAATCACAACACCGAACGCGTACTCGTTACGATTACTTTGAACGAAAAAGAAACTCGTACTAAGGCCTCTGTATTGTGACGTAGCAATACGTACTACGATATATGCTAAAAATATCTCGAAGTTAATCAGAAATACACACAGAGAGAATATCTGTAAATCGAACAAATATTTTTGTATGCAGAAGCTGCATGGCTGTGTCAGACGTCTTCCGTGAAGGCCATATTGGTTAGCAACCGATTCGATTTGACTAATTAGTCAGCTGATGACTTCATGTGATTCCGATATTTGTTTTAAAAGGTAGCTGGACTTTTAATTATGATGTAATATGTAAAACTACTATACTGTACACTAGTCGCGGATAACCTAACGGGTAACCGGGACTCCGGCTCGACGTGTAGGAGAAGGAACGGGGTGGTTTTAGTCAGTAAGAGTCTGACACTCCCTCCCGCTTCACCCAGGCGGGAGCAGTCATTCGATGATATTCCCCCGTTAAAAAACATACTGTGATGATAAAAAAAATACTGTACACTAGCTGTTGCCCGTGACTTCATCTGCGTAGAATATGATTCTTTTAATTTAATCGGGATAAAAATCGGGTGCCCTATCACCTAAGTCAGCCCATACCCTGCCTGTATACCTCACCAAATCTGTTCAGTAGTTTCAGCGTGATTGCCAGAAAACAACATCCAAACAGTTAGTGTGATTGTTGTATAGTTCTTACTTTCATTAGTCTCCGAGGAAATGTTTTGCCAATATTATTTAGATTAAGAGAAGAAAATACTGAGGTACTCTTGTTTATTAATATTTGTAAGTAAATAATATAAAACTTTAAACTCGGTCAATAAAGAATTATGTTCATCATCAATCCTTAAGGCCGATTTTTCAATCATCAATGAACTCTTATCTGTAGAACAAAATTGACATTTGGTAGTTTTTAGTTTGGAAGAATTGTCAAATATTCAAAGTTAATCCTCAATTAAAATTTATCTGGCGTTGTAAAAATCGACCCCTAGAATAATAATAATAATAACTGGCAACACCACGACATGTCAACGTACAAAATTTTACTCTGCTTTTTTTTTGGTTTATTTTTATAAATAATTCACACGTTTCCTTATAGTCAAGATAACAATAATAAAACCTTTTTATAATAATATATTCTTACGACAAAATCAACGCCTACAATAGCAATAAACACACAATAAATGAAGAAAAATGAAATTTGACAGTGACAGATAATACAAAAGGAAGATTATGAAGTAGAAAATAAAAATGTTACGTTGATGTTGACGAGAGCCAGAAAAGCACGAGACGCACCCCCACCACCTCCGGACTCGTCGCTCAGCTCCGCCTCGCCGTTACCGGACCCCAGCTCCGCAGGATCACCGGTGACAGCAGTTGCGTCGAGCTCGAGCGACGACTATTTCTCCCCGCCGACGTCGCCGACACCTGTACGTCGGCCGGGGAGAGGCCGGCCACCGACGGGCTTGGGAGCCAGGGGCCAACAGGCCCCGGGACGGGTCCCCGCTACCGGTGGTTGTGTGCGGCGCATGAAATGGTCTCAAACCATAAATGAGAACGTCATGCGCTCGTACTACGGTGCTACAGAGGGAGGGACTAACCTCACTGCGTACCGTGAAAGGCGTGCGTACTGCTGTCTATGTTTCAGGTTCTTGAGCCATCTATCAGCGTCTCGGCCCAACGACTGTCGGATCAGGTGCGGGTCATCCAACGCAATCGCAGATTGGATGAGGCTGCGCTTGATCGGCTACGTCTTTTTTTTTTTTTTTAAGGGGGGAAAATCATCGAATGACTGCCCCCGCCTGGGTGAGGCGGGAGGGAGTGTCAGACTCTTACTGACTAAAAACCACCCCGTTCCTTCTCCTGCACGTCGAGCCGGAGCCCCGGTTACCCGTTAGGTTCTCCGCGACTCCGAATCGGCATCGGCCCTGTTGGGCCCCATCTGTGGTGGTCTGATGGCTCTTTGAGGCGCGCGCGGAACGCGACGCGCCGTACGCTCGGGTCTGTTTCTGGTCGGACGGGGAGCCACCCATGCTCGCCGTCCGCAGGCCCGCGCTTACGGTGGCCGGAGATCGTCCCGCGATCCCCGACGCCCGGTGTGTCCTTCGCGATGGCTGGGTTGCGAGGAGGCAGCGCTTCGCTGCCTCACGCGTCCCGCCTCCTCCTTAGCTAGCATGACTGCTTCGCAAAAGGAGGAGACGGCATCCCAATCCCCCTCGCTCCGCATCATGGCCTGCACTAGGCCCGGACGCGAGAGGTCGCCATCGCCGATCACTTCCCTGAGGACACGGCGGTGCTCAGCCCACGAAGGGCATTCTCCCACCGTGTGTTCCACCGTGTCCTCAGGGCGGTCCTCGCAGTGATGACACCCGGGCGTTTCCTCCCGCCCCATCAGACACAGGTACCTCCCGAAACTTCCATGTCCGGTGAGGACCTGCGTCAGGCGGTAGGTGAGGACGCCGTAGCGTCTCTCAAGCCACTCCTCAAAGAGGGGACTTACCGCTGCGATGGCAGCGAGCCCAGCCCTCGGTTGCGACAGTCGTTGCTGCCATTCCGCCATGAGATCGCGCCGGAGCTCATCCCGCCACGCACCTATCTGGCGCGGCAGCGGGGTTTCGCCCCGGCGACGTGCCTCCGCGCGCATGCCGTACACGCGCGCGAGCACCTTCGCCTCCAGATCCCACGGCGGTAATCCGGCAAGGAGGTTCGCCGACTCCCCAGAGATCGTGCGGTATCCGCGGATCATTCGGATCGCCATGACCCTCTGTGCCATGTGTTGCGGCGTCCCGCTCGGACGCTGCCGTCCGAGCGGGACGCCGCAACAGGTTTGGCGCCCAAACAGGGGCGCCGTAGAGGGCCATGGACCGCACGACCCCGGCGTATAACCTCCGGCAGGAGGCGTTTGGCCCCATCGGCTACGTCTAGAAGCACTGCGCAATCGTGTCGTCCCCACACCACCACAATCGGTGGCACAAACATCTGTAGTGTCACAATTTGTGACGCCAACCACCCCTATCGTTGGAGTGGAGGATGACAGGGTTGAACAAGTGAGTACTCAGTGCAATGAACGACTGAGGAGTGCTTTGGAGGATGCGGTTCGTGAGTACAGACTTGCTCCTAGTAATTTAAGACCGAAATTACCACGTTTGCCCATGTGTAGAAAAAATAGGGCGCTGGTGAGTGCCTTGGATTCGCTACTTAAAAAATATTTTGAGAGTAGCGAAAACCTCTATGATACACACTCAATCTTGTACTGTGGGGCGGTAGCTGCTTGTCGAGTGGCTAACGTCAGATTCCCAAATCTTGACGCAGCAGTCCGACCAAAACCAGCAGTACCTGCCTGGCAGTATAGGATAGAGCGTCGTATCAGTGAGGCCAGGGTACTCATTGGCAAACTATCCTGCTTCAGGGAGGGCAATACTCGCCCTAGAGTGATGCGCTTTGTAAGACGTGCATTTATGGGGACTGCAATCAGTCCTCATGAATACCTGTCGCGTGTTACAGAGCGCATCGACTTCCTGAAGCAGAAAGTTTATGCATGGGCAAACCGAATTAGAAGGTACAAAAAAAGAGTGGAGCGCTATACTCAGAATCGCATGTTCCAAAGAGATCAGAGGTGGGTATACAGAGATTGGGAACGATCCAACCAAGATGTGGCTGACGGGCGGCGACCGGATGATGATGCCACTAACACATTTTGGCGCAACATCTGGTCGGTGCCTGTTAGCCATACGGAAGGTGACTGGATGTTTGATGTTAAGCGAAGGTGTGAGACTATACCAGAGATGGAGGAGGTAGTAATTACCTCCTCTGATGTAGCCAGTGCAGCCTGTTCGGTCCCGAATTGGAAATCACCGGGGCCGGATGGACTGCACAATTTCTGGATTAAATGGCTCAAAAGTTCACACGTTCGCTTAGCATTACACTTCCAGGCAGCTTTGGAAACTGGGTCGTTACCACAATTTCTAACAACAGGAGTTACCCACCTGCTCCATAAATCAGGTAGTTCCACTGAGCCCAAAAATTATAGACCAATCACATGTTTACCAACGGTCTATAAACTTCTTACATCCATTTTGAGGACAAAAATAACAAAACATATTGAAAAAAATTCCATCATGTCTGTATCTCAAAATGGATGTAGGGAGGGGTCTCGTGGAACTAAGGAGCTACTCCTCATTGATATGGTTGTTAGCCAACAGGTTCGTCGGTCCCGAAAAGATTTGTCTACATGCTGGATAGACTACAAAAAAGCATATGATTCTGTGCCACATACATGGCTCCTGAAGGTGTTGGAGTTGTATAAAATAGATGCAACTTTACGCGCCTTCTTGGAGTCGTGTATGAGGCAGTGGAGCACTGTGCTTTGCTATCCGGGATGTAGACAAATCCAAGGGAATGAAGAACCTGTAAGGATAGTACGAGGAATATTCCAGGGTGACAGCCTGAGCCCACTATGGTTCTGCTTGGCCTTGAATCCTCTAAGTACTCTACTGGAGGATTCAGGGTTAGGCTATCCTTTGCGGAGAAGGGGTCTAGTTATATCCCACTTACTTTACATGGATGACCTCAAGTTGTTTGCGCCAAACAAGAAACAACTGATGGATCTACTGAATATAACTGAAAAATTTAGTAGTTCCATCAGAATGGAGTTTGGAGTAGACAAGTGTGCGGTCATGCATGTAAAGCGAGGAGGGATTGTGGAATCTGAGGGTCTAGAACTCTCAGATTTCACAAAGCTGAGATCACTCTCCGCAAACGATACATACAAGTACCTGGGTATGTCAGAAGGATTAGGCATTAATGGACCGGACATGAAGCAATCGTTACAGGAGCGCTTCTTTGGCCGTCTGAATAGGGTACTGAAAAGTTCCTTATCAGGCGGAAACAAAGTGCGAGCCTTTAACGGTTGGGTCATGCCAGTCCTTATGTATTCTTTTGGTATACTCAAGTGGACTCAGACTGAACTTGACACCCTGGATAGGCGAGTCCGGACACTGCTAACTGCAAATCGCATGCATCACCCTCGTTCGTCGGTCATGAGGTTGTACATCCCGCGGAAGTGTGGTGGTCGAGGCTTATTAAATGCTAAGACCCTTCCCTGAGGTGTGCAACCTCAGGGAATATTTCCTGAAAGTCAACGAGGGTATGCATCGAGAAGTAGCCGCAGTGGACAATGGATTCACTCCACTATCCTTGTCAAAAGAGAACTGGCGCAAACCTGTGGTACTGAGCGTCAATGATCGCAAGGAGGTATGGCATAGCAAGGAGCTCCACGGACGCTTTTTCCGGGCCCTTCATGGGCCCAGTGTAGATTTTCTAGCGTCCGTATCTATTTATTTATTTATTTATTTATTTATTGCAAAATGTATATACATAGTGGTATTAATACTACTAGTACAGTACATCACCCTGTTAGGGCGCAGCAATTTAACTTATAAATAATAACTAAATAATCATATAATATATTATGTACTTATTCTATTCATTATTAACTTAATTACTCACTATAAACTTATTACTATTAAAAAATTTTTTCACTTATACCTCTATACCTATATGATACAATTATATTATTTTATACATTATTTATAAGACATTTTAATTATAAACATTAAATAATTTAAAGTAGCAACATTACTGAAATTGGGGAGAATTGAAATTATCACATTAAGTTAGGAACTATAATTACATATTAAAAATAAAATTAACTTAACTAATAAAATTAACATAGGTTATAAAATACATATCTTGGTTACGATTCAGTAATCTCTTTGGAGAAACTGAAGGATTTGTCTGTGCAATAATGGACGAAGTTATCCTTACGAATAACTATCGGAAATATATAATTAAGGATGGGACGGTTGACATATGTCGGGCATGTCATACTCCTGGTGAATCCATTAGACATATAATTTCTGGTTGTGGTCGTTTGGCTAACAGTGAATATTTGCATAGGCATAATCAAGTAGCCAAGATTATCCATCAGCAACTTGCTTTACACTATCGACTTGTTGAATCTGAGGTACCGTACTACAAGTATGTGCCCGACCCAGTTCTGGAAAATGACCATATCACATTGTACTGGGACCGGTCTATCATTACTGACAGGACTATTGTAGCCAATAAACCTGACATAGTGGTGATAGACCGACAAGTACGCCGCACGATGATAATCGATGTCACCATTCCCCATGACGAGAACCTCGTGAAAGCTGAGAAAGATAAACAAATAAAATATCTAGACTTAGCTCACGAGGTTGTCGACATGTGGAGTGTGGATTCGGCTATCATTGTGCCGATAGTCGTGTCGGCCAATGGGTTAATCCCTAAAAGCCTCGACATCCATCTTAGGAGGCTGGCGTTAGGTGGATGGATCAAGGGCCTGATACAGAAGGCAGTTCTCCTAGAAACGGCACGTATCGTGAGGAGGTTTCTGTCTCTGGAGCCCTAACCACCGGTAGCTTGGACCATGCTCCCGCTACTGGTCGGCTCCTATTTTTTATATTTTTAAATATTATTTTTATTTTATAAGTAGTGTTTAAAAATGTAATTTATAGAGAATTTTAAATAAATATATGTAAATAATAATAATGGAGTGAACGATGACAAGGAACAGGTCTCCCACCTCTGGCTTGCCTTCATTGGCTGTCCAGAGTGGAGTCGCTAGAGCAGTGATCCTGCTCGGAGGGTAAGAAACTATTCGTAAGTCGCGAGTGGGCCAGGGATGCAGGAGGCTTCGGCTGGAGCAGATGATCTGAGTAGAAAGCGGTGGTAGTTTCTTAACCCTTCAGCCACTCACATTCTCGTTGCCCCTATGTTGCTATATCTAGCAACCATTCCCGGGGCCCGGTTGGTGAGTTGGCGAGTCTCCGCCTGCCATTTTTACGTGTAAAAATTACATTGTTTCGGCAGGTGCCATAGTCATCCATAGTTCCTAATTTACAAATCCACAGCAACCCATCCATAGCCCTACCTTTTTTTTCCATTATTCACAATAGTCCTACACTAACCGGGGACTGTCCTTGGGTGCATTTCCATAGTGCATACAGGGATAGTCGCCGGTTTATGTCTCCATTACATTTAGATTAAAGTTGTCTAAAGGGCCTCTGCGCAGTTGGGTTCGGCCCCTCGTACGCCTCCCAAATGACCGGGACTCTGTGGTCCCGTGAATGGTAAAGACATACATAATAATAATAATAATAGCCTTTATTTAACAATCTTTCTTACAATTGTAGTACATAACAATAATCTTATTTAATTATTAGACAACGGTACATGAAGATTGTCTTGTTGTCCAGCATAGGCCTCCCCTAGAGCTCGCCATCGGATGCGATTCTGCGCTTGTCTCATCCAATTATGTCCCGCTATTGTTTTGAAATCGTCTTCCCATCTACGACGCTGTCTCCCTTTCCTTCGTTTGTATTGTCTTGGGCACCACTCTGTTACGTCCTTACCCCATTTATCCCTATTACTCCTCGACCCTTAGTATTCATTAAATAATGCGTAACATTGCGGCTACACTCATTGAGTTCTGTAAAAAAGAAAGTATTTAAAACAAATAATAGCTCAGTATGTAATGCGTCACTTGGCAAATGTTTGCATCATTTTCGTGAGAACTAAACGATGCTGTACCTACTGTGTTGTTTGTACTGTATTGTTGTAACATGTGAAAGAGTGAGGATATTGCTAATTTTGAGAAAGATCGTTAAAAAATAGGCTTATCATATCAGAGAGCGGTATTGTTAAATTTGTAGATACTCCCTTAGTTCGCTCTTAACATACACGCGGGAAGAGTGGGAGATGGTATATTTTTAAAAAAAAACAAGAGTGGGAGATGTGTCCTCTCCCTTCTACTTTACTTTCACCATTTGGTAGGTGATTTACCTTTTACTTATAAATACTTTTCTTTTATCAACTACGTTTAATAAAACTGACATCAACCCTCTCTTTTTTGAAGTCGGTTAATTAATACACTAAAACCTTCTCCTAAGAGTAGACAACAAAACCTTCTCTGAAAACCGCATCAAAATTAGTCCAGCCAATCGTGTAATAATTGCGCACAAACTTAGTACATACATACAAACCGAGAATCTTGTTTTTTTTAAGTCGGTTTAAAAACAACTTCTTATTTAAGTGTGGAGTACTATCTATCAGCTATAAGAAATGCATGACTGTGATGGAAACTAAAGAAGATCTATCAAGATCGTAGATCCCTCTTTCCCACTGGGCACTATGGCCACGTGCCCAGGGCCTCGCAATCGAATAGGGCCCCCTAGTCAGATAGATACGGTAAGGATGCAAATAATTTTCTAAAATCTATCACGAAGATGTAAATAAAAAAGAGTTAGAAATATGTAGAATGTCAACATTTAAAAGAATACTTAAATAATGTTCAGAGTGAAAATGAAGCACCTAAACTGTTAGGTGCTTCAATTATATATAAATACTTCTTGTACACTGGTACAAGAAGTATTTATATATAATCTATTAAAGCAAAACAAAACTGAAGACACATTTCCTAACGTAAAAAGTGCATTGAGAATATTTTTAAGCATGATGGTTACTAACTGTAGCGGAGAACGCTCCTTCTCCTAAAAATGAATTAAGAAGTACAATGCTTGAAGAGAGATTACCTAGTTTGTCGCTGATGTCCATAGAATGTGATATACTCGATACAATAGATTTTGAAAGAAGGGTACCTTTGCAATCAACATAGAATTAATCTAAGAATTTTATGCTAAGCGAGTTACTTTTGTCGATTATTTTTTATATTTCTTATTTTTATAGTTAAATCAAAATAAATAAATTTGGAAACTTGTTTATCTACTTTCTTTCTCTATTCTTCTATCTATTATAACTAAATAGTGTTTTCTCAAGGCCCCATGATCGTAATGTGCCCAGGGCCTCAAATAGTTTAAAGACGGCCCTGAATTCATGTGGCGCTTTATACTTTCTACTTAAACAATTGCACATACACAAACGTATCTTATAGAACAAGAAAGATAGCAGAAACCACAAACAATAGTACCAATGTCAATAAAAACCATGATAGGAAACTTCCTTGTTTAAAAATAAATCTTCCCGAGGTCACCGGTATCAATAAGGAAAACCAATTGCTTTGTAAAGTAACTCCTATACTTCCACATAGAAACAGTGGTGTACCCGATATCAAGGACGTAACAGGTACATACATATATAGACAAGGAATCAGTTTTCGGATTTAGCAATCCTAACATAGATGTAATCAGATTGAAATGAATTGTTTTATCAATCAGGAAGGAGTGATTTAGTGATGGAAGTTTTCGTGATTTTCATCAGTATCTGTAAGTTTTCCCGTGTTTATTCAAATATACTGTTTGATAAGATTTTACTACAGATGCATTGACATAAATGCTCTTTCAATAACATATTACTTATGTATATTTTTATACCCTATGCGTTAGGAAGGAAAGGAGGTGCAAGAAGGAATAGCTTTACCGATTTCTCTTCTTCCAATTACAGTAATTATTTTTGTAACCTTATTAGCTTGAGATATCGTACCGAAAATCCCTAAGATTTGTTCATACAGAAGTAGTTTCTAAACATTTGAAATAAGGTCTATAATGCAGTTAGTGGAGAGCGTTCACTGTTGTCCGCTTGGGTCTTGACTATAGAATTCAATTCAGTTGTTTAAACTTAAAAACAATCAAATAAAACTATTACAAGAAACAAACAAATATGGGATTATAAACTGACTAACTGTTACCCCACAATAGGCGTGTCGACAGGGTAAAAAAATCAAAAAAGTAATTAGTCCGTCATTAAGATCGCACGAAAATATCAGACACGTATTTTTTGTTTTATCAAATTAACAGAAGAGTACGTAGTTATTCCGCATTAAAGTTAGGGAGTGGGGGGTGTTGACGTCACACTTACGGAGAAATCGTACCTAATTGTGACGTCACGCGTCATTTTAACTCAAAATATCTACATGTGTTTTTGGATACGAGAAAAAAGAAAAAATATCGAAGATTTTTAAAATATCTAAAAGACGGACAAAAAATTAAAAAATAGTCGCCATGCCTATTCCATAGGTGAAGTCCTGATTGTCTAGAATCTGTCCTTTTAACATACCATTATCACAATACAGAAGAAATAGCAACAAAACAAACAATGGTAAATAAATAATTAATCAATTTATTGTTATCAGTAGAATTCCCCCGTTGCTAAGTAACCTTGTTTTCATTGTTATGATTACACCGCCAGTATTAATGTTGATAACAACGATTAATAACGTAACTTCAAGCTTCGCTTGCGAGCGCTTCGTGAAGCGCTTCGCTTCAAGCTTCCTTGTGCGTACTGCTAAAGTGTGGAATTCTTTGCCAGAGTCTGTATTTCCTGAAGGGTACAACCTGGGAGTCTTCAAGGCCCGAGTGAATAGGTTGCTTATGGGACGACGTGCTACATCGTAGACCGCATCATCGCTTACCACCAGGCGAGATAGTGGTCAAACGTCGCCCAATCAAATATAAAAAAAAAACTTTAATCAAACAATTTGATGTTGAAGTTGATATTACATAACATAAACGAATGTCCTTACTAATATTATTACTGTGGTTGTTTGTTTTTCTGTCATGTCGATATGAAGAATTTTTAGTGTGACTTTTTAGTCGTAGTTTTTATGACGCCCTCTTCTCCTGCATGAGGGTGCGGGCACGAAACCCGCCAACGGCAAATACCAATGTGACTTTTCCGAGTTATATGTACTTTGTAAGATTATTTAGACACCACTGACAAACGGTGAAGGAAAACATTGTGAAGAAACCTGGGCTAATTCTAATTATAAGTTTAAAATCGCCTACCCGCATTGACTTCAATAACAGAACATGGGAATTATATCCTAATTCCGTTTATAGTTAATGTAATTCATTTAGAATATTAAACAAAACTGAAAGGAGTTCCCAAGGGTCTATTTTGGATCCCCTGTAATTTTTGGCAACAATATTTGTAATTATACGTTGTTACTACACATTTCCTTCGGCTAGGACATCAAGATTAGAAGAGTCTCATACCACATATTCATTTATTTCACAATTTCTAACTCACTATTACTGTCTCCGTCTAAAATCATAAAAGGTTAGGCATAAAGCCCACGTGGGTCTATTATTAATGGTATCTATATATAACAAGTATTTCTGACCGTTGGTGAGTCGGTCACGTCTGGCACTGGTCATATGACGTTGTCACGAGGTGTATTCAAGATGGCACAATGGATATAAACTTCTAACTTTCTAAGTACTGTTAGTTATAATAAACAGTTCATAATTATGTATGACATGTGACTGCCTCGTTAGCCGAGTGGCCGCGAGTGCGACTGCCGGGCAAGGGGTCTCGGGTTCGATTCCCGGGTCGGGCAAAGTATTACTGGGTTTTTAAAAAATTCTCAGTAGTAGCACGGAGTCTGGAAATGTGCCCGGTATATGGCAATAGGCTCACCCCCTATTACATGGGACTCATAATATAAATAGTGAAAAGTGGGTGTTACTTCTGCGTACACGTCTGCCTACCCCTTCGAGGATAAAAGGCGTGATGTTATGTTATGTTATGTTAATAGTCTCTGGCCATCTTAAAGTTATTCTTTTAAAAATTACGGCACTTAATGCCACTGTACAATGTAACACCCACTTATTAACCCGAGACCCCTTGCTCGGCAGTCGTAATTGCTACCACTCGGTCAACGATGTTAGAGACTAGAGACTATTCTCTATATAAAATAATTCAGAAGAAGAGTACTATGAATAAAAAATCAATAAAAGTTCAACGACATAAACTCGTAATTTCACAAAAGTCGTTGAAAAAGTAAAAACGATTTGTAGATTCTCACTGATTGTCGCGTGCCAAAACCAGTTTGTTCACAAATCATGTGAGTATATTTTTTTGTAAAAAAACCACGAGATTTTTTGGCGTTCCGCATGTAAACATGAATGGATTGAATGGCATGCCCTCTTTGGTCCGATTCATATTACATTGGTACTTCTTATTACCTCTATTATTATTCTTTTGAAGTTATAACGTTGCCAAAATAAATTATTTTACGAACATTCGCGAACAGTATTTTGTGACTAAAATGTGTTTGGGGCTCTTATACTTACTAGGTTACATATGGATTTGTTGTTTGACCTTGAATGCTGTTGGTTTTGGAGGTCCTTAAGAACCTTGGTTTGTCCTAAAAGTCATTCGACTATGCTTTTAATTTGTTGCAAAAAATTAAAGAATGTAGTCTTTTAAAATACGGGCAATGTACTTTTTGCAGTGCATCCTCTACCATCAGGTAATGCGCCTGGTCGTTTGTCTCCTGTCCTGTAAAAACTACTAGTAGGCCGATATCTGCAAGAAGACAATCAGCGACCCACATGTAGAAAGCGCTTCGCATCAAGCTTCCTTATACGTACTGCTAAGCAGTGGAAGTGAAAAGAGGAGTGGACCTGGGTGACTTCAAAGCCCGAGTGAATAGGTTGCTTATGGAACGACGTGCTCCATCATAGACCGCATCATCGCTTACCGCCAAATAAGATAGAGATCAAACGTCGGACCATGAATAAACTCTGCAACGTTTCGATTATGTTGTTTGTTCTGCCCTTGACCTTTTACCAATTGTGCCGATTTGCCGTCCCTTCGTATCACGAGAGTGTGTGAGCAAAGAGTACGCATAAACATATTAATGTTTGCACGCTTGTATCCTATATTATCTGCGTAATTGGTTAAGGGATCAGGGGTTTGTCACCATAATTGAATTAATTATTGAGATAGATAAGAATACGCTTTAAATTACTCACGGTTTTAGTTTTCACACATGACAATTTTCGGGAATAGATCAAAATGATATCAGAAATACAGTCATTGAATCGAATAAGGCTCGTGCATAACCAAGTTTTCCAGAAAATCGATAAAACTTGTAGAAGATTCATGTTTACCAAAAATATAGTCGTGAGTGATTGAATATGGGAAAATCTAAATATTGATAAGATTTATAAATGTCACCTAATGCTAAATCGCTTGATTGACGATATGCAATGTAGATACGTAGTTCATAACTATTTGGTCGGTTTTCCATAGGGACAAGTATATACTTGTATTGTATATGTCAGTGACACAATGAGTCAACCAAACTATTTTTATGCAAGTGAGAATATAATCGAGAGACGTTAACCAATTAGGTGGGTATTGATTTAAAAAGTAGATAGTTTCCTACACTAAGAGCTAAGGTCTAAGTACTATTCTTTTTTAAACTATAATCTTATCTTACTAATTATAAATGTGAAAGTGTGTGTGTGTATTTTGTAACTCGATCGGGATTAAATTTGGAATAGAGACAGATTATGGTCTGGAAAGCAAAGAGTACTTTCTATTCCACTAGAACGCTGGCGAAGCCGTTGGCAAGCTAGTAGCTATGTAAATATGCCGTACTCTTGCAACAATCAAAGAGGTGTTGGATGAAAAATATTCCACTGTCTATCTATTACGGTTCTATAAAAAGGCTAAGTAGATATTACCTACTTTGATAACGCTTGCAAAAAGATTAGCAATGACCTACAAACAATACTTTTTTTTTTTTTTTTTTTTTTAAGGGGGGAAAATCATCGAATGACTGCCCCCGCCTGGGTGAGGCGGGAGGGAGTGTCAGACTCTTACTGACTAAAAACCACCCCGTTCCTTCTCCTGCACGTCGAGCCGGAGCCCCGGTTACCCGTTAGGTTCTCCGCGACTCCGAATCGGCATCGGCCCTGTTGGGCCCCATCTGTGGTGGTCTGATGGCTCTTTGAGGCGCGCGCGGAACGCGACGCGCCGTACGCTCGGGTCTGTTTCTGGTCGGACGGGGAGCCACTCATGCTCGCCGTCCGCAGGCCCGCGCTTACTGTGGCCGGAGGTGGTCCCGCGATCCCCGACGCCCGGTGTGTCCTTCGCGATGGCCGGGTTGCGAGGAGGCAGCGCTTCGCTGCCTCACGCGTCCCGCCTCCTCCTTAGCTAGCATGACTGCTTCGCAAAAGGAGGAGACGGCATCCCAATCCCCCTCGCTCCGCATCATGGCCTGCACTAGGCCCGGACGCGAGAGGTCGCCATCGCCGATCACTTCCCTGAGGACACGGCGGTGCTCAGCCCACGAAGGGCATTCTCCCACCGTGTGTTCCACCGTGTCCTCAGGACGGTCCTCGCAGTGATGACACCCGGGCGTTTCCTCCCGCCCCATCAGACACAGGTACCTCCCGAAACTTCCATGTCCGGTGAGGACCTGCGTCAGGCGGTAGGTGAGGACGCCGTAGCGTCTCTCAAGCCACTCCTCAAAGAGGGGACTTACCGCTGCGATGGCAGCGAGCCCAGCCCTCGGTTGCGACAGTCGTTGCTGCCATTCCGCCATGAGATCGCGCCGGAGCTCATCCCGCCATGCACTTATCTGGCGCGGCAGCGGAGTTTCGCCCCGGCGACGTGCCTCCGCGCGCATGCTGTACACGCGCGCGAGCACCTTCGCCTCCAGATCCCACGGCGGTAATCCGGCAAGGAGGTTCGCCGACTCCCCAGAGATCGTGCGGTATCCGCGGATCATTCGGATCGCCATGACCCTCTGTGCCATGAGCAGCGTCCGAGCGGGACGCCGCAACAGGTTTGGCGCCCAAACAGGGGCGCCATAGAGGGCCATGGACCGCACGACCCCGGCGTATAACCTCCGGCAGGAGGCGTTTGGCCCCCGAGGTTGGGGAGGATGCGTTTAAACGCAGCCCCCGTCCTCTCCAACTTTGGAGCCAAACGTCGGAAGTGCTCAATGAAGTTCCACCGACTGTCGAGGACGAGTCCTAGGTACTTCATCGTCGTCTCGACGCCGATGGTAACTCCTCCCGCCGTTATTTGGGACCCACCCGGAGGTGGCGCGTTCCCGCGGCCATGAAAACACATGGCCTCGGACTTGTGGAGCGCCACCTCGAGTCCCAACTGCCGGATTCTCTCAACGACTGTCGCAACCGCTGTCGCCATTAAGTCGGCCGCCGCCTGGTGTGACCTCCCGTGCGCTAGCACCAGCGTATCGTCGGCGTAGCATATTGTGCTAACGCCGTTCGGGAGGTCGGTGCGCAGCACCCAGTCGATTACACGACGGAGGTAGGTAGGCACCCGATGATATCGGAGTGCCTCCAAGATGCAGCTCCAGGGCAGGGAGTTGAAGGCGTTGGCGATGTCCAGAGACACCGCCACTACGACCTTACCCCTGGACACTGCAGTCCCCGTCGTGAGGTCTCTAACGCGCATGATGGCGTCCACCGTGGAGCGCCCTCTGCGGAAGCCGAACTGGCCGTCCGACAAGTCCGGCCCAATGTCCGTCAGGTGCGCGACGAGGCGGTTCGAAATGATGCTTTCGAAGACTTTCCCCACCTCGTCGAGCAACACTATGGGCCGGTACGCGGACGGAGAGTCCGCAGGGCGCCCCGTCTTCCGCACGAGGACCAGTTTTCCCGCTTTCCAGAGAAGCGGGAACTGGCCTCTCTCCAGACATGCGCTGTAGAGACCAATCAATCGAGGCCCGAGAGCCTCTGAGGCCAGGACCCATGCCTTGCCATGCAGGCCGTCGGGTCCTGGGGCGGTGTTCTTGGCGCCCATCCGGCGCACCGCTGCTCTCAATTCTGCCTCGGTCACCTCTGGGACGATGTCGTCGTCGTCGTCGCTGTAGCCCGCGTCGGGCACCGCAGGGGGCGGAGTCATATACGGAGGGGTGAACCCCCTCCACAGTCGAGGGAACAGGGTGCCAATCACCTCCTCCAAGACTTCTTGCCGGAGACTCTGGGTGAGCGGGGGAGCCCAAGCGCGGAGCTTGTCACGTACCATCCGGTACGGGCGTCCCCACGGATCTCTGTCCAGAGTCCCCAGCATCTCTCGGCGGGCCTCCTCCTTGGCCCGCAATCTCTCCACCTTGAGGAGGGCCTTGGCCGCCCTGTATCCCTCGTACAACTCCGCCTCTCTCGCCTCCGCATTAGGAGGACGGATGCGGCGCCTGCGGTGCCTAGTGTACTGGCGTCGCGCAGCAGTGCACGCCTTGCGTAGAGCTGCTAGCTCTTGCGACCACCAGTACACCTGGCGCTTTTGTTGCCTCGACCGGATCCGGGGCATCGCCACGTCACAGATCCTGGACATGGCGTCCTGGAGCCACTTGGCCTCATCGTCTATGTCGGCAGGCCTGACCGGTGGTATCACCCAGGCCTGCACGATGGCGGCTTCCAGGAGCAGCTCCCGGTCCAGCTGTTTCAGCGCCCAACGCGGGCCACATGGGGCCTGTCTGACCGGCGGGTCTGCGGACTCGGCGGAGACGTCGAACCGGATATACCGGTGGTCGGAGTACGTCTCCACCTCCTCCATGACGCGCCAGTCAACAATACGCGGTGACAGAGCAGGGCTGGCGAACGAGATGTCCACCACCGACTCGCCCTGCATCCGCACGCACGTGGGGACAGAACCCCGGTTCAGGACGACTAGGCCCGTCTCAAGGGCCCAGTCTTCCACCATCCTACCCCGGACGTCGGTGAACCGGGAACCCCAAGCCAAGTTTTTGGCGTTGAAGTCCCCGAGGACGAGCACGGGGAGGGAACGGAACCCGACGACGACAGTGACCAACTCCCTCAAGGAGTTGTGGAACTCGGCGAGAGTTCGGTTCGGAGAGAAGTACACGCCCACCACAGCGAGCTCTCCGAACCGTGCTGCGACACAATCGGGGTACCAGCGGCGGCCGACGAGATGATGGTCACCGAGCCGTCCAGCTCCGCCACCCAGTGATCCCTGGGCAGGACAAAGTACGGCTCGGAGACCACGGCGACATTGATCGACCACTGCGCCATGCTCTGGAGCAGGAGATCCTGAGCAGCGGCGCAGTGGTTGATGTTCGCCTGGAGGAGGCGGAATGGGGCCATTATTGGCAGTCCATTCCGACCTCCTCAGTGGCGGCAGCGGCGACTGCGGTGGCAGTGGCGACGGCGGCGGCGGAAACGGCAGGGGCGGCGGAGGGCCTACCTTTGCCCTTGGGTTTGGCGGGAGGGGAGCAGCCTTTGCTCCCGACCCGGTGATTGGCCGGCTTGCCAGCCGCCGGACATGCATTGCAGTGCAGCGGGGCGGAGCACGAGCCGGCCTTGTGACCGGGCCGACCGCAGCGGAAGCAACAGTCGCTGCGGTCCACCTCCGAGGTGCATTTGACACTCACGTGCTCCCCCACGTGACAGCGGTAGCACCTCAGAGGCCGGGTCTCGAGCAGCTTGACCTGCGCCGAGACCCATCCCACCAAGAGCCTTTTGCCCTCCTTCAGCTTCTTGGCCGCTGTGACGGGGCAGCTGACCACAACAGGCGCAGCCCCGAGTTGTCCGGGCGGATGGCGCCTGCCTTAACTTGGTCAGCAGGGCACCCTCCCGTCCTGGCCACAGCGGCCACCACCTCCGTCTCCGTTACGGAGTCGTCCAGGCCCAAGATCCTGACATCCAGGCATTTGGTGGGCCTGGA
The DNA here is from genome assembly GCA_038387885.1 of Spodoptera picta. NCBI lineage: Eukaryota > Metazoa > Arthropoda > Insecta > Lepidoptera > Noctuidae > Spodoptera > Spodoptera picta. The sequence continues at coordinate 435,284 of JAZHFQ010000329.1, forward strand.
CACGCGGGCCTCGTCCGCACCGAGGCACGCCCTAAGCCTCTCGGCCAGGGCGTCGGCCGATGGGCCGCTGGTCGCGCCGGGGACTTCCAAAAGACGGGCTCCAGTAGCGGTCACCTTGACCGCGAACCCGTCTGGCGCCCCGAACTCCGCAGGAGATACCGCCCCCTTCAATTTGGCGAGGATGTCGCCGTAAGTGACGCCCCTATTGACCGCCTCGGGCTGCAGCGTAATCACTACAGCCGCGGTCTTAGGGGCGAGGAGCAAGGCAGCAGCGCGTTTCTCCCTGCGCTGCTGCTGCGCCTTCTTGCGGCGCTTCCGGCCCTCCCTGGCGACTCTCCTCGCCTCGCCGGCGATTTGCCACCCGCCGCCGTCCTCCGCTCGCGGGGCGGGTTCCACCACCGCTACCGCAACTCCAGCCTGCCGGGCTGGAGCGCCTCTCCTCTCCTTGCGCCCTGCGGGCGCTGGCGCTGTCGGCGCAGCTGGGGTCTGCGCCGGCGGGGGCGCCGAGGCCCTCGCTGGGGCAGCCGGTCGCGCCCTTGCCGGCGGTTGGGAGCTGCGGCTAGCCTGACTCGAGGTCGAAGGCTTGGCCGCAGCGGCCGCTTACGACCGCGGGACCGCGGGGGCGACCTGACTCGCCGCGAGTGGGGGGCGCAAGAGCCTGCCCTCCAGCACGTCGAAACGTCGCTGGAAGGCAGCCAACTCCGCCCGCAGCAGTCCGACTACGTCGGCCTCCGCCGGGGGCTGGGGGCGACTGCCGCGAGCAGCGGCGAGCTCGGCCCTGGCCGTCCGCAGCTCGGCCTCTAGAGCCGCATTGGAGGCCGCCAAGCGCGCCAGCTCTCGCCGCATCTCGGCCAGCTCGGAGCGCACCTTTCCCGCAGTGGGCACCGCACACTGCTCCAAGGCCGCCTCCGTTATTGTGGCCGCCGCCGCCCTGAGGAGGCGGAGCCTAACCGGCTGGGATTTCCCCATCGCCAGCTTGTAGAGCTCCGCCGTAATGGCCTGTTGGAGGCCCCCGGAGCAGCTCTCGCTCTCAGAGCCGCGCTCGCCCTCCGACATCTCCACGCCGGACATCTCGGCCGCAGAGGACTCCGAACGGGCAGCGCTTGAGAGAGCCCTGCCCTCCGCGGCCAGCTGCTCGGCTGACTCCGCGCAGGCAGCTGGTGCCGGTTTCCGGCGACCGCTTCCCTTGCCGCCCCTACCCCGCGCTGCCGTGGGGACCTTGGGGGGAGGCGTCTCCTGAGCGCCGGAGGACGGGGACAAACTATCCTCCTCCAGCCTGGGGCGCTTGAACGTCCCCGTCGCGCGGCGGCGTGAGCCTTTCGAGCTCACGCTCAGCCGCTCCGCCAATGTTGTGTCGGGCTCTGAGTCCGACCCCCTTCGACTAGACTCCCGTGTGTGGGGCCTGCTGGACGAGTCCAGCGCCTCACCACGAGTCCCAGAGCCACTAGGGCTCCCTTCACCCGCTACTGCAGGCGAGCTAGGCTCACCCGCACTCTCCTCCTCCAGATGTGGTTTGATTTTTGTTTTTAGAATTCAACGCCATAAAATTCCCATGAGTATGGGGGAAATATTCGGTCCACCCAGGCAGTGCCCCCTGTACCTGGGTAAGTGTTCATTTGTTTACCAACTAGAGGTTCCACTGGTCCCCTAGCTGGGGGTGCGCTCGCGACTGACACTACTCCTCAGATGGCTGAGGAGTAGTGTCAGTCGCGTAGTAGTAATGCATACTCAGTAGAGTAGTAATGCATACTCTCGCCGCGCACCAGAACTTAGTATTGGAGGAATTTTTTATAGAGGTTATCTTCCTCGCGGTCCGGGCGACCAAGCCAAGACCCTCGTCCCGTTCAGAGTCACAAAACATGACCGTGACCTCCTTACGGATTACGATATCGACGGCTGCAATCGGGGACAGCTTGTGTCCCGATGCTGCTCGCTGGCAGGGTGAGTGCACAACGAGCACCGCCCTTGCCTCTCCGCTACGCTCTCTGCTAAGCTCAGAGAGACAGGCGGAGAAACGCCCCACGGAAGCGCGGGCCATGAGCACACAGCCCGCCGCCTCCAGAACCCTATCGGGTTCGCCCGCCCAGTCCAGAAGTCTGCTGCGGGCGACAGTCACTCCAACCCTATCACCCCCGCTAGGGAGACTGTCGCCCGCACCCAGGGTGCACCACGGGGAGGTCTTCTGGCACCGCACCCCTACAAACAATACTAGGCGTTATCCTATACTGACATTCTGAGAATGTGAATTTGTATGTTGTTTTTGACTTCGAAATTGCTCACCTGATTATGATGAGTTTTGTCAGGAGTATACATGGGATCCTTGACCTTGATAGACGCCATTTTTTGCGAAGGCATTGAAATGACGAATTTGTCCTATTAAAAGTTATATTCGCATGTACGGAACCTCAAATTTTGGCATTTTTTATATCCAAATGCAGTACAAAGCAATTATGTACTTATTGACTGTAAGGAAGTAATAACATGCTATGTTGTATGTGAAGTCGATAATTTGACTGCAGCGGTCTTTTGGAAGTCTGGGAATACACTTGTATGGGATGTGTTACCTTGTAAAATGAGGATTTAAATGGGCAGGTAGGTGGATCTCTCAATTGACTGATGTTGCTATTCCGGTGGTCAAATGATAATAAGATGGTCATATACAAAACAATATCTAGATTTTGGATAAGTATTATTAGTTCTATTTTTATAACCTTTAATGGAATATGTTGAGGTGTTATATAATTACCAGCTATTGCCCGCGACGTTATACGCGTACAACGATGACTTTTGGCAGAATTCGGGTTTTTCAATAAGGGTATTCTACGATTGTAACAAATGTCACCAAAATCGATTCAGTACCCATCTAATCCCTTTAGCAATAAAGTACGCGATATTACCAGGCTCAAGGCAAAAGTATGATTACATTTTCAATTTCCAATTTCAGAATAACACCACAGAGTCTAGATATTATGTCGTTGTTATTTACAGTTAGGGTCGTCCCCTTCGACATGAGTCAGATTACAACTAAGACTAGTTGTTTATGAATGACCAGCTCGATGACTGAATGAAATAATTCATAAATAAAATGTACCTTTTCCTGCAGCCAGTGATATACAGCATGCCAAAGTATTAGATAATACTTGTGTACCTGACTTCTATTTTCCTGTTAACTTTCAGTGTAACCTAATATTTGTTCTTAGAACAAACAATATATCGACCTATTGGTCATATATGTTACGTACGTAGTAAGAAAACATTTCTAAATATATTTCTGACTCATTATAGTAAAAATAGAATATGTAAGTTATGACTGAATTTTGAAATATTCGCGTAAGTACAGTTGCTTATCTGATATTACTACTTATACATGATGCATAATCTTTCTTTCACAGAATGCCTTTCTTTCACAGAATAAAATGCCTTTCTTTCACAGAAGAGATAGACAGTGCACAATTGGACATTATGGCAGACCCACTTTTTACTAGTTACGTTTCGAATACCTACCTTCCTTGTTATGGCGCTGTATCTATAGGTACGTCACAGTTACCAAATGAGTGAGTTTTTGTGTATGTTTGCTAGTCAATCACATCTAAACGGCTGAAGGGATCAGGATGACATTTTTGAATTTGGAACAGAGGTTATGATCTGAAATAACATATACATTACATTTTATCTCACGGGAACGGGCGTAGCTGCAGGCAGAGGCTAGTTTTCATATACATTTGTATATCGGAAGTTAATGCTAAGAGCATTTTCTAACAGTCATACTTTTTTTTTAATGGGACAAGCCCGCCGCAACCTTCAAAAACCGCTGCAACTCCTGTAAGCCCTTTCTTAAGGTTGTAACTGTAGATCCTGATCTACAGTAGATACAACCATGAAAACACCGGAACACTGAAATCCGGCGCGTCCCAGGGACATGAGTAATTGTCTTGGTTTTGATGTGTGTTTTTTAATAGATAGAGTGATTCTTAAGGAAGGTTTATATTTATAATACACGCATATTGCACCCGTGCGAAGCCGGGGCGGGTAGCTAGTATAAAATAAAAAAAATACCTTAACCAATCGATTTACTAGTTTCAATTTCTTGGTAGTGGCTACCGCTAGTAGGTCTGCTTGTTTTGGCCAAAACAGTTCCAAGTAATTGCGTTAGTAAGCCGAATTATTGTGGCTTGTTTTTTGACCTTTTTCGTGTTAATGTGGTTATCTTTACCGGTGTATTTGTTAGTTTGGCTTTATTGATTCGTAATAACTACTATTTTATTTGCATCGCGCGTGTCAAACTTTGAAGGAGTGGACAGCGGTGTGCTTGTAACAAAAAAATCATGTTCTCCAGAATGATTATTATGAAGGACAGTTTTAGGCCACACATCATTTTCTAAACCACTACTAAACTCTAGTAGCACTTTATCCGATCCAGGAATCAAACTGAAGACTTCGCACTCCGCAGTTTAGCTAACGATAGCCAAAGGACTATTTTTTTATATTTGATGGTAATGCACTACATAAAATGTGTAGATATTCGAAAACAATACATTCAAAGCCAAAGTCAAAAGTCAAAATCATTTATTTCAATTAGACCATAGAGGCACTTTTGAACGTCAATGAAGAAAATTAACAAGTGAAGCTATTTGCTCATTCCAAGGTGTAGATTCCTATGGAGAAGAACGAGCAAGAAACTCCATAGGTTACTCTTTTTCAATCAATTTCACAATTCTCCAGTTACAGTTTTTTTGTTTGGGTTGTGCGAGAACAATGTAACACTAAAATACAGTCAAAGAGATCGAAAAAAAATAACCCTAAAGGACATTTAAAAAAAAAGAAATATACAGTCTGGAGCTGACCAATCCCAGTTGACGGCGCCCGTTCACGAACATGACACGTACACCAGCACCGCCCAACTCAATCATATTGTAGGGAATCGAGCGATCCACTGCACGTGCCACCGCCAATGAGACCTTAGAGTGAGCATGACAACTCCAAGCTGACACAAACATATTCAACTATTTTAATTTAATATTCAGGTAATTACAGGGCTCTCACATTTACAATGATTATGCAAGTTAAACAATATACAAATGAGCAACATAGCTGTATTAATTACATGTTTGGATTTCATTAAAACATCAATGCTTTTCGTTTTCGTTATCCTGTGGAGCCGGACTAGCTTGCATCCAAGCATTTTTATCCTCTATATAATCATTAACCTTGTAATATGCTTTTCTACATAAAGTTTTTTTATACATGATTTAAATTTTGTTTCATTTAGGTGTTGTATGTCGCCTGGTATCTTGTTATAACATTTAATACAGAATCCCATGAACGACTTACCTACTTTCGCCAATCTCAAAGTTGGTTGACTTAATCTATCCTTATGTCTAGTTTGATAGTGGTGTCTGTCCGACACTTTACCAAATAACTGTAGGTTTTCCTGACATACATGATGTTTTCATAGATAAATTGACAAGAAACGGTCATAATGTTGATCTCCTTAAACTTTTCTCTGAGAGATTCGCGACGACCTAGATTGTAGATAGCTCTGACGGCGCGCTTTTGCAAGATAAAGATAGACTCAGTGCCAGCAGCGTGTCCCCACAGCAAAATGCCATACGACATAATGCTATGAAAGTAGCTGAAGTACACCAGTCTTGCCGTGCCTATGTCAGTTAACTGTCGTATCTTCCAGACAGCATAAGCTGCAGAGCTCAATCGTCCCGCTAATGATGTAATGTGAGGACCCCATTGCAATTTGTCGTCTACAGTGATTCCCAGGAAAGTTGTCTCTTTTACAAACTCCAATCTCTCACCATTCAAGAATATGTCACATTCATTGCTTTTAACGTTTGGCAAAACAAATCTAATACATTTTGTCTTTTTATCGTTTAGTACTAAGTTATTTAATGTAAACCAATTATGAACCTTCATTAGGGCATTATTTACGTCGTCATAATAATTTGTTCGTCGATTTATTTTAAAAACTAATGAAGTGTCATCAGCAAATAATACCATCGTAGGTTCATTTTTAAATAATGGGGCAAGTCATTTATGTATGCCAAAAATAAGAATGGACCTAGTATTGAGCCCTGCGGTACACCCATAGATATGCTAGCACCCTGTGAATTTACTTCATTTACCTGTACTTTAAGTTGCCTATCCTGAAGGTATGATTTCAACAGTTTTAGCGACGTCTCCCGAATGCCGTAGTATTCCAGCTTCAGCAATAGTGTCTCATGTTCAACACAGTCGAACGCCTTCGAAAGATCACAAAATATTCCGATGGCATCCCGTGCTTCTTCCCATGAGGCGAAAACCCGCTTAATGAGAGCCACTCCCGCGTCAGTAGTGCAGCGACCCTTGGTGAATCCGTATTGTTGAGCATGAAAGACGGAATTAATGTTGAAGTGACGCAACATCTGAGAAAGCATCAGCCTTTCAAACACTTTGCTGAGCGCTGGTAAAATAGAGACCGGTCTATAATTATTGGGTTCTGCGCTATCACCGGATTTAAACAATGGAACTACTTTACTATGCTTCATTAAATCCGGAAAAACTCAGTGATCTACACTTTTATTAAAAATGGAAGCTAAATGAGGCGCTATAGTTTCTATAAAAGACCGACACACCCTAACAGATATTCCCCAGAGATCTTCAGTTGACTTAACTTTGATATCTTTGAACGCTTTAATTACTGCTTGGGGGTTTGTGTGCTGAAATCGAAATTCAGAAAGACACTCCTTGACATTACTTCTAAGGAGTTCAGCAGAAAGAGTTGGAGATGATTTCAACGCTTCCGTAGTTTTAATCGGTATGTTTTTAAAGAAACTTTCAAATTCTTGGGCAACTTTCAAATTTGAATTGATGTGTCCATTCGCAGTATTTAGATTAAATTCAGCATTGCGCGATTTATTTCTACCATGAAATAAAGAACCCAAAGCTTAAATTCCTTTACCCCAAAAGGTTGGATAACTATTCGCAACGTCTGGAAGGTGACTGGTTAATGACCTACAAACACCGTTCTATAATTATTTACCGACGCGACACTCCGACCTTCCATTCATACGCGGTACATACGACTGTTTGCTCCTACGTCAGACGCGTGCCTACGTGATCGGCAAAGGTCGGTGCACCCATTGCAAATATCAAACCCACATCATCACAACACTATCTTAAACACACTAATCCTATCACGCAAAAACCCACTCTAGCATCATGATTCAAGAGTTTATTTCACAGTGTTATGACTAACGTTTGTGACGTTTTGTTTCAAGTAGGATTTTGCATCAATGTAATAGGAGTCTTCCCGGATCGTAGTATGTCATTTGATCAGACTTCTTCTGTCATGTTTACTGTTGGGGGGTAAAAGAGGTGTATTTTGATAGTTGGGAATGAATTGAAATTTATTTTACCTTCAGTCTAACCACCTAAAAAGGAGTAGAAGACAGGAGTATATGTCTTAAAACACCATTCAGCCAATGAGGGATTGGCAGCAGTATCCTCTAAGTTTTCTGTGATCCCCGACCCACCTGCAAAGCGTGACGAATATTGCAATACTCTTTAACGAGATGCCTTTGAATACCAGAGGACGCTCGCAAACCGTTCACAACAGCAAGTCAATGATATTGAGTAAAAAACTGATGTCACTTGATAGTCAAAATTTTATCTTTTGTTTATTCGTCATGAATCAAATGAGATCAAGTTGTCTTTCCGAATAGTGACGAAACAATGCAGTTGAGATAAAAATGTACTTCAATTTGTTTAGGATTGTAACTATAACATGCGTTAACAAACTGCGAGTAGAATTATGTACTTTATTAATCTGTGTAATAAAAACTGTGAGAGCCAGTCATTGTGGAAATGTATATGGAATGTTTTTAAAAGATTGCATTGTGAATGATAAGAGATATTCCAACATTTTCTACTACACCTTGTAGTTGCGTTGACTCCCATATTTCACATTAATCATAAGCTGAGGTTAATTCAGGCTTTAGATTTGGCCACTTTCTACCTTACCTAGTTATATAGTCGCGGAGAACCTAACGGATTACCGGGGCTCCGGCTCGACGTGCAGGAGAAGGAACGGGGTGGTTTTTAGTCAGTAAGAGTCTGACACTCCCTCCCGCCTCACCTAGACGGGATCAGACATTCGATGATTTTCCCCCCTTAAAAAAAAGACAATACAGCATAAAAACATGTATAAGTTACATTGTAATATCAAAATCGTAGACCATTTATAATAACTTGGTATCGAACCTCACATTTCATTTTCTTATACATATAATATCACCTGACCAAGGAGTCCGCATAAACTGTAATACATATAAATAGTGCTTACAGGAATCAGAAAATAAAGGAAGTGATCATTGATCATGATAATACTAGTTCTGTTGGGAATTGGCACTTAGTTGGCGGGCCAATCACTATATAGGAGGCGACACAACTATTACGTATTAAACTGTCAAATACCAAGCGGTCACCGGTGACCGCAACCTATTGTTCTATAATTGTGTCTACAAAACCGGTACTCGACGAGTTAAACGATGACTATAAACTGTTGTTACTGACCACTACTGTAACTGTTTGTGTACCTAAATGTAATATTATATAGCTATGAGGAAATATCAATATTACTGGGACATAACAATACGACATAATAGTTATTTGGTCTCTCTTTCATAAACAATGCGCCTTTTTCCCCTTAAAACTGCAAGTTAGAGTACCATTGTGTTTACTTGTTGTCCTCACTGAATGTGACTTTAGGTACTATAAAATCGATATACTACTGAATTGCCAAGTCGAGCAAAAAATTAGGAAAAATATAGAATTTTAGATTCAAACATGTCACAATAATTTATGTAACAATAACTCTTCCCTCTCTATGTCTACCAGATACAAATAAATAACAGATTATATCTACAAAATTTCAAAATATTCTTTCACTACGATAATCGTTACGATAAACCATGCAGGCTTAAATGTACAGTTCGAGTGTACAGTTAAATCGTAGCTCCAACATGGGGCGGGAGGAAACGCCCGGGTGTCATCACTGCGAGGACCGCCCTGAGGACACGGTGGAACACACGGTGGGAGAATGCCCTGCGTGGGCTGAGCACCGCCGTGCCCTCGAGGAAGTGATCGGCGATGGCGACCTCTCGCGTCCGGGCCTAGTGCAGGCCATGATGCGGAGCGAGGGGGACTGGGATGCCGTCTCCTCCTTTTGCGAAGCAGTCATGCTAGCTAAGGAGGAGGCGGAACGCGTGAGGCAGCGAAGCGCTGCCTCCTCGCAACCCAGCCGTCGCGAAGGACACACCGGGCGTCGGGGATCGCGGGACAATCTCCGGCCAACGTAAGCGCAGGCCTGCAGACGGCGAGCATGGGTGGCTCCCCGTCCGACCAGAAACAGACCCGAGCGTACGGCGCGTCGCGTTCCGCGCGCGCCTCAAAGAGCCATCAGACCACCACAGATGGGGCCCAATACGGCCGATGCCGATTCGGAGTCGCGGAGAACCTAACGGGTAACCGGGGCTCCGGCTCGACGTGCAGGAGAAGGAACGAGGTGGTTTTTAGTCAGTAAGAGTCTGACACTCCCTCCCGCCTCACCCAGGCGGGAGCAGTCATTCGATGATTTGCCCCCCTTAAAAAAAAAAGCTCCAACACCTATGACCTAATTGCTGTGCAGTTTCATCTATTTTCTTGTTTCGATTCAGTTACAACTGCACAGTTTATCGTCGTGATTATCGTAAGGTCTGGAGCGTGCATTAGACTTATGAAAACGTGTTAAAAAGGAGGTTTCTCAATAACATATTGCAAGTTGATATCTTTCCAAGCCCACTAGCTTCTTAATCCAAAATCCCAGACGTATTCCGCATTCCACATCATACGTAATTGCAAAGAAAAATGGCCGCCATTATAGATTGGACAGTAAAGAAATGCGATTATTACAGTAAAGGTTCGAAATGATAAAATATTATTTTTAAATGTCTTTTTTTAAATAAATGGCGCCGTAATTAAAGGGTGTAGTCGTATTACGTGTCGATATGATCTGTAAGAACTGTTAATGTGTCTTGCATTGCTTTTTATGGCAGTTTTCTTGGTATAACTTGTGTGAGCAGCATTGGTGGTTACAGATTAATAAAATACAAGGTGAAGTTTTCTTTACTAATGAAAGGACTGATGTTTTTACGTGCATGTTAATATTTGTGATTTCAAGTACTTTCAAAGTAGTCTGATTACGAAATGAAAATTCTATCCAAAGATTGAGCATATTAGTAATTTGGTAGATTTCTAAATCTACTAAGGATTCAGAGGAAGTTTCAAACCTCAGGTACACGTAAATCAGCCATTTCTTAATATGTATTCATCAATATATTACTCTTGAAAATCTATCGATTGTCTTTCTCATAACACATAGCCGAATAATATCGATTCAATATAACTACCTCTATATACATAATGTCGTGGTGGCCTGGAGGTTTAAGACGCCCGCTTCTCATGCATGAGGGTGCAAAGTCAAAGTCAAAGTGACAAACGGTGAAGGAAAACATCGTGAGGAAACCTGGGCTTATAATCGGGTTAAATGGGTTTGTAATCGCCAACCCGCATTGAGCAAACGTGGTGATTATTGCTCAAACCTTCTCCATGTGAGAAGAGGCTTTGCTCAGCAGTGGGTATTTATAGGCTTTTGATGAATGAATGAATAAAATGAGTGTAACCATAAACACGCGAAAATACCCAACGGAATAGTAACACAATATCAAAATAGTCCCGATTTTTTTCCTAGAAACGAACCAGGAAAAAATAGTCTTCAATCTAGAATGAACTAGATACATTAGAACATTACTTGGTGACGTGTTAGATCATTCTCAAAGTTCCTATATTCCTATACGTCACTAGATCACGGTCTATGTGGACTGGTGTCACGTATACATCGTGTTTAGCGTTTATTGGCTCTAAATGGGGCGTGACGGTTATAAACAGTATTAGGTCACATACGACAGTTATACAATTTCGTGGATAGTGTCAAGTTCAAGGAGAGCGTATGATATTTGTAACTTTGTCAAACTGTGGAGTTTAGTATTAATGTTTAACTGTAGCTTTATTATTAATGACAACATGTTACCTTTTTCATTTTGTCATCAAACTGAAACAAGACCTAGATAAAACTTACGACTTAATATTTCCTTGCTGTGCCCTATAGGGTACTGATGATCTGTATTATCCTATGTTACTACATAACTCAAACATTGTGGAATGCATTAAAGTATTAGACTTTAAATATGTATTTAAAAGGAAATGGGGGTCAAACGGGTATGGAATGATTCCTATGCTCGTTTGAACCCATATCCCTTCACCTGATGGTAACTAAACCAATAACGGATGTCCATGGACAAGACTAAAGATGATAAGTGTCTCGCTATTTTCAAAAGGAACAGCTTTTGTTTTGAAGGTTGTAGGTTATATCGGTCGGTAGTAGATGCCTTCACTGACCGTCTCTTTGACCGAGTGGTCTTAAGGCTTTTAGCGTTCGATTCTCGGGTCAGGCAAAGTATTAATAGGTTTAAAAAAAAACTCCTTAGTATCACGGAGTCTGGAATTGTGCTCGGTATATGGCAATAGACTTACGCCCTATTACATGGGACTCATAGCATAAATAGTGAAAATTAGGTGTTACCTTTTACAGTGGCATTTAAGTGCCGTAATGTGTACATTTGCCTACCTCTTCGGGGATAAAAGGCGTGATATTATATAGATGCCTTCAAAACCTCAGGTACGATATAAGCCTTAAATGGCTTTAATATGTACGTAAAGTACTATTAATGTTAAACAGATTAAACAGATATCAGAGATATCAGAGATATCTGTTTAACATTAATAGTGTTAACATTAATGTGTACACATACAAATAACAACATTATTATCACTCGTGTGACGTCATATGTTATCTTCACGCTACTACAAAACAGTGGTCAGTAAATATTTTTTATTTATTTATTTATTTAATATGCTTCATGCACAAAATGTACAAAAAGGTGGACTTAATGCCGCAGGCATTTTCTACCAGTCTGGCCTTTGGGTGATGCAGAGAAGAGTAAATGGTAGGTGCAAGAGGCAAGCAGTGATTTTATTTAACAACTAGCTGTGCCCGCGACTTCTTTTATTTTATTTTAGATTTGGATCATAATCACAGTCATTTTGGGTAGCTAAAAAACCTACTTTACTGTAATGCTTCTCTATATACAATATTAGACGTATGGCCATCGGGGGTGAAAGCATACAGGCTGCTGGGATTGCTAACACGGGACAGAGCCACATACAATTGACCGTGCGAAAAACAGCTGATACTTAGATCTATACCCACAACTTTTAGAGTCTGACCTTGAGCTTTATTAATTGTCATGGCGAAACATAGGCTCACTGGAAACTGAATTCGTTTAAAATTAAACGGAAAATTTTTTGGAATGAGAGGAATCTGAGGAATAAAACCACTATCACCTTTTCCGCACCCTGTTAAATATATATATATATTTATAAGCCATTTCTGAGATTAGCGTGAACAGACAAACAGACAAAAAAAAGTTAGTTACATTTTTGGGTTCGACATCGACATAACAATAGCCCCTGCTATTTTTTTAATTTTTATTTTCAATGTACAGACAGCACTTTTCTACAATTTTATTATATGTATAGATATAGATAGATGAAAGATAAACTAATTAATATATTTCGGAGATATACATACATAAATAAATTTAATTATAATGTATACCTACACAACAATATGCCTACATACATACATATATACATAATATATAAATATATACTTGCTTACTAGTACACAGTGGATAGTTAGCGCGATGATTCAGCCAACCTCTTTAGGAAAAGCTCACGTACTTTCTGCTTAAAAGTTAGTCGAGTTGAGACCATCCTGACATCCAGGGGGAGCGCATTCCACAGCAAAATTGCCTGTACGAAAAAGGATGAATGTAAATATGTGCCCACTATGATTACACTATCAATATAATGATGGAAATTTAATATTTGTCACACGCCGCGAGCACGCTTAATAACTACGCGTATTACAAGTTCGTTTCAAGATAAGTTCGGTTAACTTTATTTACAAGTACATAATCAATACATAGTATAAAACAAAGTCGCTATCCGCCGTCTCTTTGTCCCTTTTTTTTTTTTTTTTTTTTTTAAGGGGGGAAAATCATCGAATGACTTCTCCCGCCTGGGTGAGGCGGGAGGGAGTGTCAGACTCTTACTGACTAAAAACCACCCCGTTCCTTCTCCTGCACGTCGAGTCGGAGCCCCGGTTACCCGTTAGGTTCTCCGCGACTCCGAATCGGCATCGGCCCTATTGGGCCCCATCTGTGGTGGTCTGATGGCTCTTTGAGGCGCGCGCGGAACGCGACGCGCCGTACGCTCGGGTCTGTTTCTGGTCGGACGGGGAGCCACCCATGCTCGCCGTCCGCAGGCCCGCGCTTACGGTGGCCAGAGATCGTCCCGCGATCCCCGACGCCCGGTGTGTCCTTCGCGATGGCTGGGTTGCGAGGAGGCAGCGCTTCGCTGCCTCACGCGTCCCGCCTCCTCCTTAGCTAGCATGACTGCTTCGCAAAAGGAGGAGACGGCATCCCAATCCCCCTCGCTCCGCATCATGGCCTGCACTAGGCCCGGACGCGAGAGGTCGCCATCGCCGACCACTTCCCTGAGGACACGGCGGTGCTCAGCCCACGAAGGGCATTCTCCCACCGTGTGTTCCACCGTGTCCTCAGGGCGGTCCTCGCAGTGATGACACCCGGGCGTTTCCTCCCGCCCCATCAGACACAGGTACCTCCCGAAACTGCCATGTCCGGTGAGGACCTGCGTCAGGCGGTAGGTGAGGACGCCGTAGCGTCTCTCAAGCCACTCCTCAAAGAGGGGACTTACCACTGCGATGGCAGCGAGCCCAGCCCTCGGTTGCGACAGTCGTTGCTGCCATTCCGCCATGAGATCGCGCCGGAGCTCATCCCGCCACGTACCTATCTGGCGCGGCAGCGGGGTTTCGCCCCGGCGACGTGCCTCCGCGCGCATGCTGTACACGCGCGCGAGCCCCTTCGCCTCCAGATCCCACGGCGGTAATCCGGCAAGGAGGTTCGCCGACTCCCCAGAGATCGTGCGGTATCCGCGGATCATTCGGATCGCCATGACCCTCTGTGCCATGAGCAGCGTCCGAGCGGGACGCCGCAACAGGTTTGGCGCCCAAACAGGGGCGCCGTAGAGGGCCATGGACCGCACGACCCCGGCGTATAACCTCCGGCAGGAGGCGTTTGGCCCCCCGAGGTTGGGGAGGATGCGTTTAAACGCGTCTCTTTGTCCCTATGTATGCTTAGATCTTTAAAACTACGCAACGGATTTTGATGCGGTTTTTTTAATAGATAGAGTGATTCTTAAGAAAGGTTTATATGTATAATAAATGCATATTGCACCCGGGCGAAACCGGGGCGGGTCGCTAGTGTGTAATGTTTTCCAATATTTTTTTACTGTCAAAACCTTTTAGTGAATTTTTGAAAATATTTTATTATTAATTAAAAAAATTGCGTGACGGACTGACGTCAATGTTTTCCGTTTCAGCGGGTAAGGGTAACTGTTCACGTTGTGTCATTTGACGAATGCCAATGTATGCATCCTTCACAAACAATAGTCGGCCTACAAATGACAAATACTTGCACGAAGCAAGAAACAATGAAAACTGTCCACCAAGCGGCAATGTTAAATTCTCTCATTGTTTTTGACAGTTCGGCAAAAATAATGGTATCAAGAGTTTCCCCGAAGGTCAATAGCAATAGCTTATTGATGGTTCATCTTTACAGGTGTAAACTATAGTGTAGTGATCTTGTCTATTAGTGATAGTGACTGCCTAGTTGACCGAGTGGTCGCAAGTGCGACTGCCAGGCAAGGGGTCTCGGGTTCGATTCCCGGATTGGACAAAGTATTACTGTATTTTAACAAAAAAATCTTAGTAGTAGAACGGAGCCTGGAATTGTGCCCGGTATATAGCAATAGGCTCACCCCCTATTACATGGGACTCATAACATAAATAGTGAAAAGTGGGTGTTACAGTGGCATTAAGTGCCATAATATGCACCTCTGCCCACCCCTTCGGGGATTTATCCCCGCCTTTTAAGGCGTAATGTTACATTTTGTTACTATTGTGAACGTTTGCCATGAGGCAAGTAGGCTTTATTGCTATTACTACTGATAGTACTATAATTTGCATTCCAAGGTCGTAAGTATTCAAGTTCCAGTCAAACAAAAAACACTTTTAACTACATCATATTACTGTTGAACATTAAAAGACAAGATCCATCACTGTATATGATTATTAAACAGCTATCGGAAATATATTATGACTGCGAGTGATTCCCACGGCCCGGTACGATACAACGATTGTGTGGTTTTCAGTTCAGCAAGTAAACGTTTAGACTGTTAAAATCCACACAATATGCTAGCAGTCATTTGACCTTGATAAGGGAACTTTATGAAGGATTTTCTACACTGGAATTACAAATAGAATAGTTAAGTGAGATATGTTTCACATTATTGCTACATCTGACTACCAAAGTATATGCAAATAGAAGATGGAAATGCAGAGTAATGATATGACATAAAAATCTGATTAGAACTTTTGAAGACTTCCCAATAACATCCACGCCAAATCCAGGCGTGCTATATAACATTTCTTGAACAAAGTGTGGGAAAGCCATGCTTCGGCACGAATAGGCCGGCTCGACCGGCGTGATACCACGGCCTCACAGAAAACAGACGTGAAATAACGCTTGGGTTTTGTTTCGTCGTGTGAGTGAGGTTACCGGAGGCTCAATTATCCCCTTTCTCAGTCGGGGAGACTGAGAATCCCCGAATCCCTCACAATCCTCAAATTCCTAATTCCCAAAAGGCCAGTAACGCACTTGTAACGCCTCTCGTGTTCCACGTGTCCATGGGCGACGCCGATTGCTTACCATCAGGTGAGCCGTCTGACGGTTTACCGGCTTATCCCATAAAAAAAAACAAAAAAAAGAACTTGCGGGACTATTTTTTTTTTAAATTAGGTCAAATAAGAAATTCTTCTCAAATTCCCATAACATCAGATGTGCCTGTACATTATCACGTACACCTACTTCGATTCAGTCACCAACAGTTTATGTTTACGATGAATCGGAATTCTTTCGTCCATTCTGCTGGAGAGACAAAACATTCAGGTTGTTTACAAGCCAAGTTGTAAATATTACGGTTCGTATCATGACATAACAGTTAACAGCATAAAGCAGAAGATCAGGGGGAGAATATGGAGAACAGGGAGCAAGAAGACAGTGTATTAATCTTTGTGCTTTAGATTTGGACATATTTATTTCCAAGACTGCCTCGTTGGCCGAGTGGTCGCAAGTGCGACTCCGGGCAAGGGGTCTCGGGTTCGATTCCCAGGACGGGCAAAGTATTACTGGGTTTTTGAAAAATCCCAGTAGTAGCACGGAGTCTGGAATTGTACCCGGTATATGGCAATAGGCTCACCCCTATTACATGGGACTCATAACATACATAGTGAAAAGTGAATTACATTATACAGTTGCATAATGTGCACCTCTATCTACTCCTTCGGGGATAAAGGCGTGATGTTAGGGTGTATTTCCAAAAAATTCATCATCGTCACCTTCACGTTATACACCCGTAATAGTTGGCACGCATTTTGAAACCTTGACAAGACTTAAATGCTAGGTTTTGACTAGTCGCAGTTTCTATTATATATTATAGTATATTAATCTTTTGCTACAGATTTAGAGTACCAGGCTTTAAATCTTTGACTAGACTTAACAGTTGACTTGAAAGTCTTTGTGAAAGTTTTTGTGTGTGGGAGAGCCATGCTTCGGCACGAATGGACCGGCTCGACCGGAGTGATACCACGGACTCACAGACAACAGACGTGAAACAACGCTTGCATTGTGTTTCGTCGTGTGAGTGAGGTTACCGGAGGCCCAATTACCCTTTTCCCCAGTCCCCTTAATCCCCGAATCACCCACAATCATCAAATTCCTAATTCCCAAAAGGCCGGTAACGCACTTGTAACGTCTCTGGTTTTTCGGTTGTCAATGGGCGCCGGCGATTGCTTACCATCAGGTGGTCCATCTCCTCGTTTACCGGCTTATCCCATAAAAAAAGTCAGTTTTGAATTTGTCAACTGAATTTCTGAATACATATTAAAGTATAATGTTGTGTGATTCGTATCTATTTATCATTATTTTTAATCTCCTCGTCAGTAGAAGACAAATAAGCACATCATATTCGAATTTATTAATCGAAAAAAGAATAATGAAAGTTTTTTGCTCAATCTTGTCCATTCGAATCTACATTTTGAAACGACCACCTAGCTTCACTGACGGACTGACTATCAAACTATTATTTCTTTTGTATTTGTTGACGTTTCAAAAGTACCGAAATTTACAAAATAAGACAAACACATGAATTATAATGCCCCGCTTAGACAGGAGCCTCGGAAGGCCTAACGGGTCGCCGGGGCTCCGGCTCGAAGAGCAGGAGTAAGAACGGGGTGGTTTTTAGTCAGTAAAAGTCTGACACTCCCTTTCGCCGGGGTGGTTTTTAGTCAGTAAAAGTCTGACACTCCCTTTCGCCTAACCCAAGGCGGGAGAAGTCATTGGATGATTTTTCCCCCTCAAGACATTTCATTTGTTTTACTTTTGCAGCCATTACTAACTAATTTCTTCTAAGTTTTTGTGACTTCAATATAATAAATCGTAATTATTATTATATCCTCTAACCATTACAAAGGTTGAATCAATTGTAATAATATTTCTTAGAAAAGAGATCATTGTTGTTTTTTATTATCCTGTTCAATTGAAACTTCTAGTGAACTATGTAGCCGGTAAGATTTGGCTAACGATAAATAACACGAAATCATTTATACTCGAGTGACGGGTCAGTTTGGGTACATAGTACCTTTAATTATTTCGGAATCTTCTATTTTATTCTATCGACTTGAGCCGCATTGAGCAAGAGTAGTGATTAATGCTCAAACCTTCTGTGAGAAGAGGCCTGGTCAGCAGTTGCTACTTATAGACTGTTAATGATGATGATTCTAACATAGCATTCTGAAATAGACCAAATAGTAAAACCAGAAATACTTACAATATTATTTGCAAGCAACAAATAGCACTGACATATTTACTTACTAGGTAAAAACCTCGCCAGTATTTGTCTTCTAAGATCAAATAATATTTACTTCATTCTACACAAAACAGTTCCAACAAACAAATAACAATGGTAGCAACTGCATCAAAACACATGCAGTATTTTCCGAGATAAGAAAATAATAAACGTACGTAAACGTGCTCGGAAAACGTAGTTGGATGATGGCTAATGATGATGCGTGCAATAAAGCTATGCGATATGAGATGCACAGACAACAGCCCGTCAACCTACACCTTTCTGTTAAATCTCATTTTCAACTTTATTGTTTTTATATAGGGTCGGAAATTTAATGAAAATATAGACACATTTGATTAGGTTAACTTTCTTGTAATACTATCAGAGATTTAGATTGATCTAGTCATAATGTTTGTGCACAGTTTTATGGTTTAATAGCTATTTGTGAGCATCTGACGTTGAGCTGACGCACGCAGACAATTCTCAATCATATGTTCATCGCTCTGGCAATATAATTAGGTCTCATTTTGTTTGTCTATATGACAATGTTTGTATATTCTAGTTTTGGTATAATGAATTAATTTGCTTTGTTTAACAATAACGAGACAGCTGTTGATGGAGTATTTACAAGAGCGACTGTTGAGAAAATGTTCAGTTTATTATGGTTTTTCGATTTTTTTCT
This sequence comes from Spodoptera picta, assembly GCA_038387885.1. Taxonomy (NCBI): domain Eukaryota; kingdom Metazoa; phylum Arthropoda; class Insecta; order Lepidoptera; family Noctuidae; genus Spodoptera; species Spodoptera picta. Next base: position 454,161 of record JAZHFQ010000329.1, read on the forward strand.
TTATTATAGCGGGAAGTTAATGAATGTCCGGTATATAGCAGTCCATGGAAGTTATTGGGAGAGGCTTGTGCCCACTAGTGGATATGATGACAATGATAGTCCTATTACATAGAACGCACAACATAATAAATTGTGAACAACAGGCATCATCATCGCCATCCGGAAAAATCTTCGGGAATTATAAATATAAATTATAATAAATTCATGTACCTGTAATAAATATATTTACTGTTTCTGTGATTTATTTAGTTGGAATTTTTCATCGTCACAGGTGTAATAGGAATTTGTAGTAATTTATTTCTTATACCTTTAACTTTTTCCTTGAAATACATTCCAGTAAATATTATTTATAATGAATGTTCAAAATAGTTTATTTACCTAAATTACCCATTAATCTGTTCGTATTGATTAATTGTAAAAAAAATATAAAAATCTGATTAGATAGCGATTGTAACAAGGCTAATAATAAAAAATTAAAATTAAATTTGTAGTCCAAAAGACGAAATTCATTTTAATTTAATCATCAATTTAAATGCTACCTGACGTTTCTTCAAGAAACAAGCTTGTATCTTATCTTTAGATTTTAATATGGCTTGCATAATGAAATTGCCTAGTTTTTGCTAAATGCCAAGTTACCCCTTTATCTTGAAGATAAAATATAGTAATTATAGTATATATTTCATTCAGAATCAAGTTTTAAAAGTTAATGAACACTTGATAGCGACGTATTAGAAATAACAGTATCCTAAGATAGGGTAAAAGTACCAGTTATCAGATTTTGAAAAATTCTTATGACTTGAGTAATGATACATTTTGGGAATGCAATCCTTTGGTTTCGTCCCCACGTTATATAAAAAGGGAAAATAACAACACCAAAGTAGGTACAGGTAAATAAAGTAAAAATAATATATATTATGTTATTTATTTTCGCAACGGAACCTTTTTTAGGAACTGATTAAAATTATGGCAACAAAACTTTATTATATTTATATGAGGAAAAAAATAATTAAAAATATTATTGCAATTACACTATACATAATTAATTTATAGTATTACCTCACGGAAAGCAACATTCTCTAGAATAAGGCAAATTGTGATCGAATAAAATATTTGTTTTAGTCTTGTTTGTAAGAAAATCCCATGACTACAGTAATATACAATAACAATAAATAATAAATATTGTTCACTCTACATGACATCAGGTAAGATCCCAGGTTTAAAACCTGCTGCAGCACACGTTCCAAAGATGCTGTAGGTATTATTTAGTGAAACTAGTAAACACATTGAGAAAGAGCAAATGAGCTGACGGATCGCCTAAGTAAGGAATTGGCGTCACCCATGGACACCTGGAACATCGAGGAGTTGCAAGCGCGTTGCCGACTTTTTAAGGGTTTTTTAGATTAAACAAAAAAATGTGTCAGATCGTGGTGTCACTCCAAAAAAAGTTAGTCTGTAAGTTTTTTAGCTGAATTTGTATTGTAGCCTGTGGCTGACATATGAAGATGATGAACTGAATGAAAGGAAATGAGGTTGTTTAAATTTATAATTATATCCCATATAATTATTGCAAACTCTCTAGAAATACATTTTTAAATACTTCTTACAATAAATATAATTTTATAATATAATAATAGGAGCCTACTAGTAACGGAAGCATGGTCCAAGCTAGCGGTGGTTCGGGACACTTCAGAGACACATACCTCCTCACGATGCGTGTTATTTCAAGGAGAACTGCCCTCAGTATAAGGCCTTGATCCTTTCGCCTAACACCACCCTCCTAAGACGAATGTCGAGGCTTTTAGGGATTAACCCATTGGCTGACACGACTATATCGGCACAATGATAGCCGAATCCACACTCCACGAGTCACAACCTCGTGAGCTAAGTGTAAATATTTTATTTGTTTATCGTTCTCAGCTTACACGAGGTTCTCATCATAGGGAATGGTGACATCGATTATTATTGTGCAGCGCACTTGTCGGTCTATCACCACTATATCAGGTTTATTGGTTACAATAGTCCTGTCAGTGATGGTAGACCGGTCCCAGTAGGATTACATTATATTATTATTACGAAGTTGCGATTTGATAAATTTATAAAAAGTTCAAGGATTTCATACATAGGTATATTTTCTATTGTTCCACTTTGATGTCAAAGTCAAAGTCAAAGTCAAAATCATTTATTTCAATTAGACCAGGATGGCACTTTTGAACGTCAAACAACAAAAATTTATAAGTGAAGCTAGTTGCTCATTCCAAGGCGTAGATTCCTATGGAGAAGAACGAGCAAGAAACTCCATAGGTTACTCTTTTTCAATCAGGTTTACAATAAAATTCTCTAGTTACATAGTTTTATTGGTTCGATTATGTGAGAACAATGCAACACCTAAATCCAGTCAGAAAGACGAAAATAACCTTGAGGATAATAAAATAAAATGATACAGTCTGGAGCTGACCAGTTCCAATCGACGGTGCCCGTTCACGAACATTTGGCGAACCCTAGCACCGCCCAATTCAACCATTTTGTAGGGAATCGAGCGATCCAATGCACGTGCCACCGCCAACGAGATCTTTGAGTGAGCATGACAACTCCAAGCTACCATAAATGCAATCTACTAGTCTAATTTGATTTAATTAATTACAGGGCTCTCACATTTACAATAAATTGTGCAGCGTTTTAAACTATACAAATATTTAAGCAACATGATTATATTATTACACAAATAGAATTTATTGAACATCACTGTGTTTCATGTATTATCCAGCGGAGCCGGACCAGCCTGCCTCCGAGCACTTTTATCCTCTATATAATCATTTAGTTTGTAGTATGCTTGTGTACAGATGTAATACGATGTGCGCAGATGATGAAACTCATTGACATGTGACTTTATAAATGACATAATATTGTACAGTACCTTAATATTACGTGACATATGAGTATTGTGGGTGTTACATTTATATTGCTTTGTTACGTTCTTATTGTTTTATAGTTCTTTCTTTGCTCGTGTACCAATCTATGCTTTCGCACGTGTAACTTTTTTATGAATTAACTAGCCGATCCAACAGACGTTGTTCTGCATATCCACTTGAATGTATAAACAAAAATTCATTCAAATTACTCCAGCTGTTTAGGATAAATAACCTAAACACCGACTGCAGCGCCATCTGCCGGGCTGATTTGTGAATTTAGACCATTCCCCGATCCCCTTGAACACACACAAAAAAATTCATCAAAATCCAGTCGTTTGAGAGAAAATCAGTGACATACACACTCACAGAAGAATTATATATATAAAGATTTACGTTTTTAAGAAACCAATCATATGTACTAAAAAGAAGTTAATTTACCTACTGGAGCCAAATTGAAAATAAAATAGGTTATTTTATTTTCAATTTGGCTCCAGTAAAATTGACATCGACAAAAGAATAAGACATAAATAAATATTTACCAGTCAGCCGAGCACAGGTACATCCACTCTACTCGACATAAACGACTTTAAAGGCGTGAAATTGTCACCTTGTTATTACAGAAAATGATTTAAATTGACGCTCCAATTACCCAGGCTTGGAAATAGATGGGTGACCGCGTCTTCCGTGTTTTAGATATTAAACTGTCAGTCCTATTTGATGTGCATTTGTAGCATTTGTTTTGCAAATGGGGAGTAATTGCAATCTGTCTGAGGCCATATGCGGAGAGGTCGAATTGATATAAGATTTTATCTTGAGATTTATGATCGCATCTCCTTTTAGGTGAAGCAGTACAGACTGCAGGGTCGATACTTTATTGAAGACACAGTAGAGATTCAAAACTTTATACTAATTTACAATTACTTTGTTTTATAGTATTAAGTACTTTATATAAGATGAGGTGACAAAGTACAATAAAATTTCACACGCCTTCCAAATTCTACTGAATGATTTATGATACCAAATGAAAGTAAAATCCTTTGCGAGTATATTTGTTTACTTTAAATCGAGAGTTGTATGACGGAGGCTTTAGTACATAGTGTGACGTAATATAATGCCACACAATTTGAATACTTGAGTTAGAAATAAATGACATGTATTCAATAAATGTACTGTATCAATTTTTGCAGGAAAAGTGTATTTTTAGTGGAATTTGAGATCTAGATTATCTGATTTTTAAATTAACTATAAGTTTAAATAAATTGAAATTCACTGCAGCACGAACTCCAGCCTCCAAACTATGTAATTACAGACACAAAAATTACACCCTAAAATCACTTTATTGCGATGTGAATGAAAGACTAGCAAACAAAAGAAGTTTCGGAATTATTAATAACAATTATATTAAAAAATCAAGGATATCTAACCACATATCCTATTGACATTTTCCCAACATTTTATGTATATTTGTCTATGCAGTTTGTACGCAACTGCTGACCTCTTTATAGGGGAACTAGCTGTTGCCCGCGACTTCGTCCGCGTAGAATAATGACTTCTAGCAGAATTTAGGCTTTTGAATTAGTTTTTATCAAGGGATATTCTACGGTAATGGATGTCGTCAGAATTGATTCAGTCCCGTAGGTGATAGCGTGATAATATGTAGCCTATATGTTTACCAGACTTGTTAGTAATATTCATGCAAAATTTGAAATAGTAGTGCAGTACTTTTTGAGATCATCACGGCCATACATACAGACAAACAGACAAAAATTCTAAAAACCACATTATTGGCTTCGGTATCGATTAGAGATCACGCTTCAAATATTCTTTTAAAAAATATTCAATGTACAGTTTTGACTTTTCTACGATTTATTATATGTGTAGATAGCTGTTGCCCGCGACTTTGTCCGCGTAGATTAATGACTTCTGACAGAATTAACCAGAATCAATTCAGTGCCCAAGTAAGATTTACCTATTTTGAAATGATTTATCGTAGTTTCAATAAATAAATAATCCCGCAGGGATCTTACTAGTACAGTGCCCGATCACGTAAGGTTTGAGTAATAAAAACTATTCTATCGACTATTGTTGTACCGAATCTCTCTAGAATAAGTTCAGTGGTTAAGAGTTAGAGAGTCCTGGGGCATTGACGCATAGTTCCCGTTCTCGTGAGACATCTGTGAAAAAACTATCATACGTTACCCAGGTCCCAAATCATCGTTTTACCGAATGTAATTCAAAAAGATTCAATGATTCTAAATTCAACGGCCAAGAACATTTATACAAACTCTCATTCCCTATTTTATCCCCTTAGGGGTGGAATTTATCAAAATCCTTTCTAAAGAGATACCTATGTCATAGTAACTTTATGCATGCAAAGTCTCAGCCCGATCAATTTAAAACTGGCAAAGTATCATACTTTGGGGTGAGAATGTTCAAAAACCTTTCTAAAGGGACGTTTACGTCATAATATCCATCTGCACGCCGAATTTCAACCCGATCGGTGTAAAACTGACAAAGCCTCACACAAACGTTCATCCCCTATTTTACCCCCTTGGTGGAAATTATCAAAATCCTTTCAAAGCGGATGCTTACGTCATAACATCTATCTGCATGCCAAATTTCAACCTGATCGGTTTAAAACTGACAAAGGCTCATATAAACTTTCATCCCCTATTTTACCCACTTGGGGGTGGAAATTATCAAAATCCTTTCACAGCGGACGCCTACGTCGTAACATCTATCTGCATGCCAAATTACAACCCAATCGGTTTAAAACTGACAAAGGCTCATATAAACTTTCACCCCCTATTTTACCCACTTGGGGGTGGAAATTATCAAAATCCTTTCATATCGGATGCTTACGTCATAACATCTATCTGCATGCCAAATTACAACCCGATCGGTTTAAAACTGACAAAGTCTCATACAAACTTTCATCCCCTATTTTACCCCCATTGGGGGTGAATTTATCATAATCCTTTCACATCGGATGCTTACGTCATAACATCTATCTGCATGCCAAATTACAACCCGATCGGTTTAAAACTGACAAAGTCTCATACAAACTTTCATCCCCTTTTTTACCCCCTTGGGGGTGGAAATTATCAAAATCCTTTCACAGCGGATGCTTACGTCATTTATTTATTTATTTATTTATTTATTTATTTATTTAGAAAATGTACATATACAACACCACAGCTTACGCCATTAAGTTATACTGTTAAACTTATATATAGAGGTATAAATGCTATTATTTAGGTAATTAAAAACAAACTAATTCAACTAAATTCAGAAACAAAATTAACAAAAAACAAAAAAAAAAACTATACATTTGAATAACAAATGGTAATTACCTCTAGAGTAATTATTGTAATTTAATACAAACATTAACATTATAATCAGCTACGTATCATCCATCCTCTCACAAAATCTTAAACATTCACGACACACATCTATCCATCTTTATTTTTTCATTGCAAATAAATCATACTCTGGTGCTGACATCAGGAGAGAATTGAGCATGGTGAGTACTCGGACCAGCGGAGAATTTACATGGGCCACTGTACGTGCTTCTGGTACAGCTAATAAGGGATGTTGACGAGGTCGAAGTTGGTGTGTGAGCAGCCTCGGTACTGATAACCGCACCACCTGACCTACAATCTCTGGACAGTCAGATTCACCTCGCAGCGTCTTACAACTCATAGTCATTAAGGAGTAATTACGCCTTACCTCAAGAGAGTTAAACCGTAACATGCCTAACAGAAACTTAGTGGGGTACAGAAAAGGGTAATAGCCAAACCGTTTACTGTACAAAAACCTCAAAAACGCCTTTTGCACCTTTTCAAGCATCAGAGCATAAGTAACCTCATGCGGACTCCATACCAGAGATGCAGATTCTAGCTTGCTTCTAACCAGGGTCATGTACACCAATTTGATAGCTGTTATATTATCAAATTCGCGCATTTTGCGAATTGCAAATCCTAACCTACGATAAGAGTCGCCAGTAACCGCTCTCATGTGGTCATGAAAAGTTAATCGAGGATCGAACCATACCCCTAAATCTTTTACCGAGTAGACACGTTCGATCCTTTCTCCTGCCAAATAGTAGTCCACATGAATGGGCTTGTGAGCTCTAGTAAAAGACATCACATTGCACTTGGCCGTGTTAAAATTAAGGTGATTTTTAATGCTCCAGTTAAGTACGGAATCAATGTCACCCTGCAATGATTTTGTGTCCGCTATGTTCTGAACACCGTACACCAATTTGAGGTCATCCGCATATAGCAAACAACTAGCACATTTAAGAGATGCTTCCAAGTCATTCACCATTAGGCCAAACAGCAACGGCCCCAAGATTGAACCTTGACTGACGCCAGAACGAGTATGATATGAAGGTGAGACAAAACATCCATGCTTCACGTACTGTTGGCGATCACGCAAGTAACTGGCAAAGAATTCAAGAAGGTTAGAAGAAAAACCCATTCCATATAATTTACATAGCAGAACATCATTATCAACCCTGTCAAACGCCTTTTTGAAGTCGAAATAGATAACGTCAACCTGAATGTTTCTATCTAAGTGTTGCGAGACAAGATCAACCAATGTCAAGAGGTTAGTATTTACAGAGCGGTTCAGTCTGAAACCATGTTGCGAATCGCATAGATAAGGCTGTATTTGTTTACTAATATGTTTATGTATAATAGATTCAAACAATTTTGGCAATGATGACAGTATCGCTATGGGTCTATAATTTTCTACTAGTGTATGATCGTTTGTTTTGGGGATAGGTTGCACACGCGAAACTTTCCAACATTTAGGATATGTCCTTGAGTTTAACGCCAAGTTGAATATGGATGCAGATAGATGTCATAACATCTATCTGCATGCCAAATTTCAACCCGATCGGTTTAAAACTGACAAAGCCTCATACAAACTTTCATCCCCTATTTTACCCCCATTGGGGTTGGAAATTATCAAAATCCTTTCATATCGGATGCTTACGTCATAACATCTATCTGCATGCCAAATTACAACCCGATCGGTTTAAAACTGACAAAGTCTCATACAAACTTTCATCCCCTATTTTACCCCCATTGGGGGTGGAAATTATCAAAATCCTTTCACATCAGATGCTTACGTCATAACATCTATCTGCATGCCAAATTACAACCCGATCGGTTTAAAACTGACAAAGTCTCATACAAACTTTCATCCCCTTTTTTACCCCCTTGGGGGTGGAAATTATCAAAATCCTTTCACAGCGGATGCTTACGTCATAACATCTATCTGCATGCAAAATTTCAACCCTATCGGTTTAAAACTGACAAAGTCTCATACAAACTTTCATCCCCTTTTTTACCCCCTTGGGGGTGGAAATTATCAAAATCCTTTCACAGCGGATGCTTACGTCATAACATCTATCTGTATGCCAAATTTTAGCCTAATTTGTCTAGCGGTTTGGGCTGTGCGTTGATAGATCACTATGTCAGTCAGTCAATCACGTTTGAATTTTATATATATATATATATAAGATAAGATAAGATAAGAAGATAGAAGATACCATGCGTGATGCTATGTCAATATAACGAAATAACTGATTGTAATTACAAGTCAATACCTTTAACCTCGACTACACCTAACGCGTGACTGGTCAGAAAGTCCTAGGTTTGATTTCCGTGATTGAGAAATACCTGAATTATAGATTTTAGTACTATATTTGGGGACTAGATTTATTACTAGAGTGTGGTTAATAGGCAAATGTTTTATTAATGCTATTTGTTAACGTTCATTACAAGTGCAGTTAATAGTCAACAAAGGATTTGTCTCTGGAAGTTGATTACGCATCTGGTTTTATAAAATAGACCTTAGGTTGCACAAATTAACATAAAGTGTGTTATAAATTCCTTTCAAAAAAAACTCACAATGCTTTGTCTCGACTATGGACCGAACAAAATAATTATAAATCAAGATGGCATCTGGTATTCTGTTCATTTTTCATTTTTCAGAATTAAAAGAAAAACCTCTTTTTTCAATTAGATCTAAATGGATGAAAGTAAATCAAGAATATCAATTGTTTTTTTCATCAAAGATTGTATACTGAAACAAAGCATTACGTCAAAGTGTCAAACAATGTAAGCATTCTTAATACTCGTATTTCTATGAATTGCTACAACTGCACTAAATATGTTCGTGTTTAATCAACAAACCATTTGTTCCAATTAAACTATTATATCATCATACATTTCCTTAATTAAACAATCCATTATTAATTTTGTCTTATCTTAATTTCTAGATATCACGCACCGTACATTCAGCTTTTAACTCACTTTTACACAATGTGCAAAGTATTGGTCACTTTCTCTATACTCTGCCTAGTCATATAATCTTCGTAAACTATGTTTATAAATAGAAAGGATATTACAGTCTTTATTTTACTTACTTACTTCATAAACGATGTTTGCAATCATATTAATTACTTCAAGGTACTTAAAACAACGTCTCTAGTGTTATAAAATACTATATCTATCTCTTTCTCTTGCATAGCAACAGTAAAGGATAGAGACATGCCAATGCAATATTAAAAAAACAATGATATTCAGAAATCAAGTTTCACTCTAAATCAAGACAAAACGCGTTGAAGTCTTTTCTTAGACATACGCAATGGCATTAAGTTTCAAAGCAACAAAAAGTAATTGTACTCAGTGGCCGTCGATCTTTTATATGATTCGCATACGTTGTTATAATCACGAATTTTATTGCGAATCGTCGACTAATCGAGTCGTCCGGCTCGGCTAGAATGGGAACGCGCTCATTTCGCGTTGTATGCGAGATAAAAGTACGTTTCCACTGTTTCGCGAGCTGCGAGAAAGTACAAGGTTGATTTGTGAATGATTTAAAAATAGCAACCGTAAATGATTAAAAACGCGTCAATACGTAAAGGTCGTTATGACATGACGAATATATTTGTCCTTGATTATATTGATTAGACAAATAATCTTAATAGCAACCAGTGTGAACAGTGACAGATTTGAAATAAGAGAAGACTTCCTCTAGCTGATGGTGATCACACAGGACTCACGATGACCCACGAAATGTGCTACAGCCCAGGCAACTCATGATAATGATAACAAACAACACATTTACAGTACTATCTTTCCTCCCAAACACTCCTAATACATATTTTATTAGATCCCGCATCGTACAACAGTGTACACAAACACCGAGGGTGGCGTACGTGCGCCAGAGCACGTTGTAGCTCCGACTCCTATTCCACTGGTCGCCATCACAGAGCGAGCGCCGGGACTTGCGCCAGCGCATGTTATCTGACACTGTTGCCACCATGCCCTGAGATATCACTTATCTTATACTTAACACGTTCGTTCAAGATTTGTCTTCCACTAATTAGTTGAAATTAGACAATAATTGATTTGACCTCTTGACCTTTTTGTTGCTAGGTCAAGTATTATAGATGGCGTTACCTAGTTTGGGATAGTTTGGTGAATTGTAGCGAAATTAATTTTGATAGTTTTGATTAAAATAGCATTATTAGGTTAGGACTGTCCTTGTCCCCTAATAAAATACAGTTTACACAATTTATAAATTACAAATAGTTGTAACTTAATAAAATACTGAAGGCGTGTTTCATAATGTCTAATTAAGATTCTAATAATCTACCTGACCTATACTTTGACACCATTTATATTATGGACATGGAAATACGTCAAAATATCTAGCAGTTATCCTAACATCAATTAATGAAACTGACCCAAAAAGTAACAAATGATAATAATTTATTAACCATCAATTAGTATGTGTTGATAATTTTTATGTAATATTGATAATTATGATAATATATATCTTTGTCCAATCTTTGAACTAATTAACTTGTAGGTCAATGTCCTACTCGCGCTCTTTCAAAGAGTTCAGTTGCCATTGTCTTGTCTTATATTATAAATAGATACTGGTTCTAGAATTGTGTCTGTATGTATTAGTACAAAACAAAGTCAGTTATCTGCCGTCTGTCTGTTCCTATCTACCTCTTTTTAATATATAGAGTGATTCTTTAGGAAGGTTTATATGTATAAATACACGCATATTGCACCCGTGCAAAGCCGGGGTGGGTCGCTAGTATACAGTGAAACCTGGTTAAGTGAGACATCAAGGGACCTGCAATGTCGTTTCGTTACTTATAGAGGTATTCCACTTACCCAATGTCTCAGATATAAATAAATATCAGATTAATAATATAATATAATATCAGATTAATATAATAATATCAGATTTATAATATACAGGTATAATATAAATAAATATCTGTCTCATTTACAGAGGGTTCCATTAATAGAGGTGGACTTGGAATTACGTATGGAATTTGTAGGTAGAATAAGAATGCGTAAACAAATAATGTTATCTCAGTTACAGAGGTTTATGCATATAAAAATTACTCGCTGTCTCAATTACAGAGGTAACTATGATGATAAATCGAAAGAACGAATCCCAGATATAGAGGTTTACCTCGTCCCACTAACAGAGGTAATTCAGTGCCAAAGTGTTGGGACCTTTGCATGAGTTCCAGTTATGGAGGTTTTTCACTTATCCAGGTCCCACTTAACCAAGTTTCACTGTATTATAAATAGATACTGGTTCTAGAATTGTGTCTGTATGTATCTAAATGTCTTTTAATAATAATAGCAAGGAGTTTTAATTGTTTCGCTATAGGTATACAGGTTGATAGGTGTAGTGTATAACATAATTGGATTAATTGCAAGTTTAATCAAATAATGTACATTTCGATTCAAAGAAAGTCAAAATATTTTAATTCAATTAGACCAGAAAAGCACTGTGAACGTCAACAAGAAATTTAAAGTGAAGCTATTTGCTCATTCCAAGATGTAGATTCCTAAGGAGAAGAACGAGCAAGAAACTCCATAGGTTATTCTTTTCCAATCACGTTTACAATACAATTTCTTGATAAGATTGTCTTTGATACTTGGTCTTTTTTTTTTTCGAATAAGCCGGTAAACGAGCTGACGGATCACCTGATGGTAACCAATCGGCGTCGGCCATCACCATACACCTGGAATGCCAGAGGCGCTACAAGTGCGTTTCCGGCCTTTTGAGGATTTGAAGTTTGAAGATTTTTTTTTTTAAAACGTTGCCCACACTATGATTTTCTCCTGTGTCGTGGGTGCGTTTACAAATATACAAGTTCACATACACAATGACACCCAGACCCGAAACAACAACTTTTGTTGGGGATTAAGGAATTGGAGAAATTGGGGAACCTCACTCACATGACGAAACACAACACAAGCGTTGCTTCACGTCAGTTTTCTGTGAAGCCGTGGTGACACTCCACTTAACCACAAAATTATAGTTAACATGGATAATATGCTGAGCAACCAGCTGCCACGCAACGTGTAGCGAGTTCGATTCTCAGACGGAGCAATCCATAAATTGTTATTTCGGGTCGAAGAATCGAAACGAGACCGTATTCGGCGCTCTGATTGGCCGGCTCCAATAAACCAACCAATATGAGCCCCGAACGCGGTCTCGATCCATTTCGTTAAACTTATAAGAAACTTGCACTATACCTTTGTACTTTGTACTCTATCATCGAAGTCCAGTGTAGCCTGTATTAGATAATACATGTTTACATTAGTCAGAAAAATATCAGTAACACGCAAATAATACAAATATTGCAACATTTATTGACGATACATTTTTATAGTTCCTTTCTTTCCACCTGATTACATATGAAGATTGAAGAACCCTATGTTCCGTCTCAAAGATTAAATATCGTTGATGTACCGATTTAGATTATCGTGTTATAAATAAGCTATTAATAAACTGATATTTCATAATATGTTGATAATAAATTAGTATAATAGGAATATTATTCTCCGTAGGGATAGGTCAAGTTCAAGGTGAGCCAGTAGGATATTGACGTTATGCTGGAATTGGATATGTGGCAGGTGGAATCTCGTATGTAAAATCTAATAATTCTTTGCCTGACATAGAAATCGAACAAGACCATGGCTGTAGACTTATTATTAGGTCCGGTATAAATCAAACACATAAACAGCCACTTGAACACAAACATTTTTGTATAATAATACAACGTTGGAATTATTACAAAATTCATTACAATACACTAATTAATTAGAGAAAACTAATCCCTATCCCAAATAAAATAAAGATTAGATATGCCAATCACTAATTCTCAATCACTTAAACAATGATTAATTAATCATAATCTGTATTCTATACAGGCTATTACTTGGGACTCGAGGTGGCGCTCCACAAGTCCGAGGCCATGTGTTTTCATGGCCGCGGGAACGCGCCACCTCCGGGTGGGTCCCAAATAACGGCGGGAGGAGTTACCATCGGCGTCGAGACGACGATGAAGTACCTAGGACTCCACCTCGACAGTCGGTGGAACTTCATAGAGCACTTCCGACGTTTGGCTCCAAAGTTGGAGAGGACGGGGGCTGCGTTTAAACGCATCCTCCCCAACCTCGGGGGGCCAAACGCCTCCTGCCGGAGATTATACGCCGGGGTCGTGCGGTCCATGGCCCTCTACGGCGCCCCTGTTTGGGCGCCTAACCTGTTGCGGCGTCCCGCTCGGACGCTGCTCATGGCACAGAGGGTCATGGCGATCCGAATGATCCGCGGATACCGCACGATCTCTGGGGAGTCGGCGAACCTCCTTGCCGGATTACCGCCGTGGGATCTGGAGGCGAAGGTGCTCGCGCGCGTGCACAGCATGCGCGCGGAGGCACGTCGCCGGGGCGAAACTCCGCTGCCGCGCCAGATAAGTGCGTGGCGGGATGAGCTCCGGCGCGATCTCATGGCGGAATGGCAGCAACGACTGTCGCAACCGAGGGCTGGGCTCGCTGCCATCGCAGCGGTAAGTCCCCTCTTTGAGGAGTGGCTTGAGAGACGCTACGGCGTCCTCACCTACCGCCTGACGCAGGTCCTCACCGGACATGGCAGTTTCGGGAGGTACCTGTGTCTGATGGGGCGGGAGGAAACGCCCGGGTGTCATCACTGCGAGGACCGCCCTGAGGACACGGTGGAACACACTGTAGCGGAATGCCCTTCGTGGGCTGAGCACCGCCGTGTCCTCAGGGAAGTGATCGGCGATGGCGACCTCTCGCGTCCGGGCCTAGTGCAGGCCATGATGCGGAGCGAGGGGGATTGGGATGCCGTCTCCTCCTTTTGCGAAGCAGTCATGCTAGCTAAGGAGGAGGCGGGACGCGTGAGGCAGCGAAGCGCTGCCTCCTCGCAACCCAGCCATCGCGAAGGACACACCGGGCGTCGGGGATCGCGGGACGATCTCCGGCCACCGTAAGCGCGGGCCTGCGGACGGCGAGCATGGGTGGCTCCCCGTCCGACCAGAAACAGACCCGAGCGTACGGCGCGTCGCGTTCCGCGCGCGCCTCAAAGAGCCATCAGACCACCACAGATGGGGCCCAATAGGGCCGATGCCGATTCGGAGTCGCGGAGAACCTAACGGGTAACCGGGGCTCCGGCTCGACGTGCAGGAGAAGGAACGGGGTGGTTTTTAGTCAGTAAGAGTCTGACACTCCCTCCCGCCTCACCCAGGCGGGGGCAGTCATTCGATGATTTTCCCCCCTTAAAAATAAAAAATACAGGCTATTACTGACTTAATGGTCTAAGAACAATGTTGTCATATTAATTTAAATCTATTAGAACGAATAAATGAGGCCTTTTGCCAAATAGTTTATATATAATAAAGTCTTAAAGTTTTTTATGGAACTAATACAAACGAGCATACTGATTACCTGATGGTAAGCGGTCAGCACCGCCCATGGACACCATACCAGAGGAGTCACAGGTGCGATGCCGCCCTTTTAAAAATGTATACGCTTTTATCTTGAAGGTTTGAAGGTCGTATTGGTTCGGAAATACCGCCGACGATAGATCATTCCACAGTTTTGGTATGCGAGGCAGAAAGGCCATTAAGATTAAGAATTTTAGAACAGGATTAGTAAGTAGAGATGCACTATTTCTTTTATTTCTTTTTTTCGAATCGTGTTCCACATTTTAATTTTCTCCTGCGTCGTGGCTCCGTTAGCAAAAAAATTGACAAAAGTTCACATCACACCCAGACCTGGAACAACAATTAGTGGAATACAATAGTTTGTAAATCTGTTACCTTTAATAGGAATTCAGTGTCTATACTATAACTTATACGGAGCGTACGTAGCGTATACTATAACCTTCCCAGGAGTATGAAGAATTATTGTACCAATTTTCGTTAAAATCCGTTGATTAGTTTTTATTTCTATAAGGAACATACAGACAGACAGACAGACAGACAGACAAGAATTTTACTGATTGCATTTTTGGCATTAGTATCGATCACTAATCACAATCTGTAGTTATTTGGAAATATATTTCGTGTACAGAATTGACCTTTCTACAGATTTATTATAAGAATAGATTGATTATCTCTGTGACCGTAATCTCGTAACACTGCCGCACTCCCGCGCTACGCTGTGACCGGGTCATTGACCGGCTAATTGGAAGCAAGCTAACTTTAAACCGATTCAGTATTTAGTCGTCTGACTAAAGATCGTTTAGCGATCTGAAAGTCTAATCCTAACTAGATATATTTGATTCGATATTTTTATTTTTTCCATCAGCTGTTAATATTGTCTGAAAATTAGTTATATAGAACAAATTTTGTAACATATATTATGTTTTATATAACTAAAGTAAACTATAGTCCATATACAGGTGGATTAAAAGACATCATATGATCAAACCACCCCAGATTTTTTATTGTTTCAAGTTTTCTCTTCTTATTGATTCAGATTGAGATGGAAGCCCAATTACGCCTCTTCTTAGTCTCCAGAATCCCCGTATCCTCCACAATCCTCAAAGTCCCAAGTCCCAAAGGGCCGGTAACGCCTAGGTGTTTCGGGTGTCCATAGGCGGAGCCGATTGCTTACCATCAGGTGATCCGTCTGCTCGTTTACCGTCTTATGCTATAAAAAAAAGATACATAAATAATCTAAAGTTTAATACAGCGAGTTTCCAGCGACTATAAGTCTATGTACTAATAAAAAGATAAAGTGAAACGTTTTTAGCGCTACAAAATATAAAATCTTGAATACTAATGTATCTAATCGGTTGATAAATTGTATAGTAAAACATGTGTGTATTATATTATGTTCACTAATTAGCAAAATCGTTAAGATTTTTTATACAGTGAAAACAGCTTAGTATCTATTATAGTATTTTAGTATAACTATTAGTAGAAGTTATGTATCCCCGATTACATTTAATCTTACATTTGTACTCAAAATAGCTCTTGGTTCTACTTAACCCATTTATCTTCAAGCTGTCACCGGTGACCGCTCTCCATTAACTACATTATATACCTTATTTCCAATGTTTAGAGAATACTTTTGTATGAACAAATTTAGGGGATGATTTTCAACAATTTTCAACAGTATAATTACTTGGTTCTTCTTAGTAGGTACTTATATTACTTGTCAAAGCCAAAGTCATAGCATTCCACGAATAGGCACTTTTGAAATGTCAAATTGAATTGTTAGTGAAGCTAAGCCCCCGTTCTAAAGTGTAGTTTCGAATGGAGAAGAACGACCAAGAATCTCTATCGTTACTCTTTTCGAAAAAATGCTTTTTACAATCTTATAATATAATATATGATATAATCCTTACCTATTGTATATATATATGTGTGAGAACAACGTAACGAAAATACAGTGATAGAGAAGTTTAGCATATTGGTGATATTGGTGATACCCAAAAAATACAAGTAAATACATAGCATAATATAGGTACATACAGATTTAACTAATTTACGAAGCAGTATAGTGATGGTAGACTTCACTCTGATAAACTTAAACTTAAACCTTTTAAATTACAGTCTTTCGCCTGCCAAGGGTGGAGATATGGCAACCCTCTTATTAATTAAGAGAAGTTCTCATAGTCCGGCAGTGAACTGTTATGAGCTGTTCATAGCTTATTGTAAGAAATAAAATTCATCAAACGTTTATTTAGTGTAACAACACTATTTCTGCACAACCTTTAGTGTTTGACGAGTGTGCAAAATGTTTATTATTTCCTTTATCAACTTTAATATTCTTGTCTAGTTGGTTCTTGAACTAGTTTTATCGTAATAATTTTATATATAATTTTCAAATATTTACGAATTAATTTCACATTGCATGATTAAAATATAATTTATAGCAATATTTTTATTTTTATTATTATGCAAAATTGTTTAATGCTAAGATATGTTTTGTTTGCTATCTAAGACGTTTTTATCTTTACCTTGCGTCAATTAAATAATCTGCAATGTTTATGTAATAATTAAGAAAATAATTTAGGTAAAAATAACGTTAGAGACAAGACAGCAATGTAAATAAAACGGGACTGACTGGCTGACTATAGCAACTCAGGTTATAGGGAAGGGAAGGTAATGTTACAAATTGTTAAAATTATTTCATCTGATGATGCCCTCAAGTATTCATTATAAAGGTTACACAAATAAAAAAAAATTCATAATATGTCATAACGTCAATATAAAAAGGTTGTAAGCGCGCCGCCCGCGCACCGCTCGCGCGCCGACAGCGAACTTACATACAAACTTTTTGATTTGTTTTCTAATCAATAAACGCAGTGCTGGAGCCGTGCTTGTGATGACCTTTAGACTATGGGCTCTTGCCATAATCTTTAAGCTTGGCAGGCAGGTTGGAGATGCTCAGATTGATCAAAGATAGTATTTGGCTGATACTAATACTTCAAATGATACCGAAGTGTGGATGGTTAGAAATATGACAGCAAAACTGTGGAATGATCTGTCGTCGGCGGTATTTCTGAACCGATACGACCTTCAAACCTTCAAGAAAAGAGCGTTTCCCGTTTTAAAAAGCCGGCAACGCACCTGTGACTCCTCTGGTGTTGCGGGTATCCATGGGCGGCGCTGATCGCTTACCATCAGGAGATCCGTCTGCTCGTTTGCCTCCTATTCCACAAAAAAAATGATGTGGCCATTACAGTTAGAACTTGCTATTCAGTTTGACAGACAGAACGGGTGCATGGAATTCTAAGAACTTATTAAGTTGTTATCTGCCAAATGAATTGTAGCAGAATGTTGTTAAATATTGAAACGTGACTACAGCTGTCTGTCTTATCACTTAGTTGGTAAGACCCTTCTGCTACGTAAATGGTCCCTATCCTATTGGCAGAATACCGCGACAAACTGTTACAACTCAGATACACACGTAACATCACGCCTTATATCCTCGAAGGGAGAGGAAAGCAGAGGCGCCACTGGACAATGTTACACCCACTTATCACTTGCATTGCCATAGACCGAGCAAATTTCCAGACTCCGTGCTACTGCTGAGAATTGATTAAAAACCCCAGTAATACTTTGCCCGATCCGGGAATTGAAACTGAGATCCCTTGCACGGCAGTCACACTTGCGACCACTCAGCCAACGAGGCAGTCCTATAACTTAGATAGTATATGTATTTAAACTTTTATTAATCATTAACTAAAAATTGCGGGTTATTTTTAATGATTTTTAGTTAATGTAGTATGTCTCACGATACTTATTTTACATAATTACATACATAATTTTACACCTGTCTCCCATGCAGGCAGAGACTATGGAACGCCAATTCCTTACGATTCCTACATACCTCTTTCGCTTCATCAACAGTCATCAATCTTTTCATGCATGCTTGTCGGTTAAGGGTACTTTTAAAGGGTTTTCGCGTCATAAGTAAGTGGCGCTGGTGTAGGTTTAGGTCTATTGAGCAATGAAATATTTGAATTGAAATATTTGTAGTTAGTTAAGCCGATTCGACTAAAGAAATATCATGCCCCACTATGCCTTGTTCGCACTATCCTAGTATTTTCGTGAAGTAGCGAGTATTTAGTAACTCTGCTAGCTTCTGGCCCAAAATCGAATCAGAATCATTTATTTGTTAAACATAGGTAGTTTACATAATAAGGTCTTATATATAAAGATAGTCCACTATGTTTTGCCGTGATAGACATACAAATATAATAGGTACATACATTTGAAACATTATTAGAATATTACAATTTGAGTTAAATTTTGTACAATAATAATAAAATAATAAAAATTAAGTATGTCAAAATTATGTCAATTAAAATTGTCAAGAAATAAATTAAAATCGTCAAAAAATATTATCATTAAGGAATTCCTCAATTGAGTAACAGCATTTGTTTAATAATAGTTTATTGAGAATACTTTTAAATCTAATTACTGTTGTATTTTTTATTTCATTGGGAATCTTATTATAAATTCTAGGGGCAAACAAACTTTTGTACCTACATAAGTGCTGTTTTACATTTTCGAAGCGAGAGGGATTTTTTTTTTTTAAGGGGGGAAAATCATCGAATGACTGCTCCCGCCTGGGTGAGGCGGAAGGGAGTGTCAGACTCTTACTGACTAAAAACCACCCCGTTCCTTCTCCTGCACGTCGAGCCGGAGCCCCGGTTACCCGTTAGGTTCTCCGCGACTAAGCGAGAAGGATATAGAGGTACTAAACACTCACTGCTCGAGTAAAATACTAGCATAGTGCGAACAAAGCACAACGCCACCTTGTGAATGCATAAATGAATATTCTTATTGTTATCATTGGTAAAAATATGTTTAGTAGAAATGGGAACACAATGACTGTTTTATTATTATCAACATAACAGGTAATCTTCTAAATCAAACAATGAATTGACAATATTACAAAGTTACGCAACTTAACGCAATATCTAACTCTTTCACACTCAAACGGTGATACGAGTACATTATGTACACATGACTATACCTACATTAAGGCATGAAAACCAGTATAAACTGATCGTCGTATGTGCGGATAGGACAAATAAAGCGAGACCACTATAAACTAGTTTTCATAACTTTATTTGCATACAATCCTTCCGCTGAGAGCCGTACAAGAAGTAGTGCAGGCATTGGGTATTTTATTTTTAATACGAGTTAAAAGAAAGAGGAAAGAAGAGGCTGACAAAGGACATTGCCAATAACAGCGTGCCCTATCGAACTTACGCACGCAATTTTGGATTCTCCACAATAAGCATCTGACTTAATTAGTTTTTTTACCGGATAAGCCGGTTAACGAGGAGACGTATCACCCGATAGTAAGCAATCGGCGCCCAAGGACACCTGAAACACCAGAGGTGTTACAAGAGCGTTACCGGCCTTTTGGGAATTGAGAATTTGAGGATTTTGGGGGATTCGGGGATTGGGGAGACTGCAGAGCGGGAACTAAATCACATGCATATCTATACCTAACAGATGTTGTTACATGGAACAGCTAACCATACTCACTTTTGTAATACAATATGTATTTTAGTATGAATTGTAATAATGGAACAAGCCGTCTACCAGACTTGTTTGAATACTAATCGAATATTAAACAAATAAGATATTACGCTATCTGTTCGTTCACCACTATCAATTGGTTACTGATGACGTTGAAGATGTCTATATTTGCGCAGACAAGGTAATCAATAAAGGACATACTTACCTTGATGTTTCTGCAACATGTCACTTCTTAAGATCCGACATACTTAGATTCAATCAT
Organism: Spodoptera picta; assembly: GCA_038387885.1. Classification (NCBI taxonomy): domain Eukaryota; kingdom Metazoa; phylum Arthropoda; class Insecta; order Lepidoptera; family Noctuidae; genus Spodoptera; species Spodoptera picta. The sequence goes on from JAZHFQ010000329.1 coordinate 474,706, forward strand.
AAGTAAATAGGCTACTTTTTATGTGATACAGCGTATCATATAATAAGTAGCTTAAGGAAACGAGCAGACGGATTAGCTGATGGTAAGCAACCGGCACCGCCCAAGGACACACGTGACTTTAAACTGACAAGTGCATTACCGGCCTTTTGGGGGGTTGGAGATCTGAGGACTTTTTAGTGCATAGGATTCTGGACCTTCTAAGCCAAGTCAAATTTTATTGAGATCCAGTAATAGTATAGTGTCAGAAGTCGTGAAGGTACATTCCCACTGGGGAATAACAGACGAGGTCTAAAAAGAGTAAATGTTGTAACTCTAATTTAATATTTTAAATCCGCTTGCACAATCAATGATTTCAAGTGTGATGTCATACAAAAACCGCAAATTGATTCAAAGTAATTGTGGTATAATATATTAAGAGATTAAATTGAGATCTGTTATTGTAAAATTATCAACGTCCTTGATTTTAGTATCACCTTCAACCTTAGAGTTCTAACTATATACTCGGCCTTCAATCTACAGGTAAAACAATGTTTTCGAAGCGAACTCCTCTGATTAATTATTGTTGTCATTAAAAAGTAGACACTTCAATTGTCAATGTCAATGTCACATAAATAGGATTCAGTGTAATTTATATCAACTCAGTAAACATTGGGAAATGGTGAAGAAGTTTGGCATAGGAGGCAAAACTAGTGTTGAGGCTGACGTCATAGTACTAGGATGTACCCTACCAGGCATCGTAGCGGCACACAAACTAAAGAGGAAGTTCGGGGACTCCATGGACATCGTAGTGCTGGACCTCGGCTCCACCTTCAATTATCAGTCCAAATGCAATGTAGCATTCACAGAACACAGCGATTCAGACTCAGACACTGAAAACACTAATAATACCATGTACTATAACTACACAGCCCGACAGCTACTGGACAACGTAGCCAGGATTTACCTTCTCCAATACGCCAAAGAATTCAAATTACCCTTACCAAAGTCCATTATCAATCCCGAAGGTCTAATAAAATCAGAACTTGACGAAGATTCATCTAGTTTATCATCAGAACAAGAGGATAGGATTCCATTACAAAAGCTGTTCCAATATCCGAACGGTACTACTGTAGAATTTTTGAACAATCTACACGATTTTGAATACTTGAGTTTTTTAGAAAAGTTTGAATTAAATCAATATCAAACGTTTTTGGATCAATGCATGAGCGAGCTGTTTCAGACAAATAAAGTGAATCTAGAGGCAGAGAGGAAAGTGTTACAGTACTACGATCGGACCACGATGGAGAAAAACATTTGCGAGACACTTCTTTTTTCAACTTCAAGAGAAATAATGAGAATTATCGTACGATTGGTATGTGGAGCTCCAGCTAAGAGAGTATCGCTTCTTTTCTACCTCCACCAGTGTTACAGAACGAGTAGTTCCAAGAACCACCTCGGCGGATTGAACACGAGGTTCCGAGAAAAAATATTAGGCCATTGTAGAAAACGTCTTTCCAGTAAACTTCAACAGAGTGTAGCTAGCATTACGATGCAAACTAAATCTATTAAGCAAATCCGCACTTATTCCGAACAGGTCATTCTAGAAACTTTAAAGGGTGAAATAACTTACACTTGCAATTTACTAGCGATGGCTCTACGACCTGATCAATTACACAATATTACCGTTGAAGATCGATTAATGTCTGAAAAACAAATAAAAATGACCAAGGATTTGCAACCTGGCTATGCCAAAAAATTTAATATACTATACAGGGAGAATTTTTGGAGTAAACAAGGATACAGCGGGGACATATTTAGTATGCGTGGTCCAATCATTTGGGCGATGGAAAGGCCAAGAATGTCAGCTACTGGGAGCATAGAGAAATACTCTGGACTGATTGGTTATTTGATGGTGCGAGAAAATGATAATGGACATGAATCCAAAGCGGGTGTCGTGGAGCAGCTAGTGAAATTGTTTGGGGAAGAAGCAGCCGATCCTGTAAGTTATAGAGAGACCCTGATAGCTGATGTGTATGTACCTAGTTGTGGGGACTATACTTCTTTACGCAAGTTGATGACTGAAGGGAGCCCAAAGTTTTTAGAATGGGGAGCGCTTGATGTGTTCGCTGACGGGGATGTGGCGGCAGCATTAGAAGCTGGTCACATAGCGTACTTACACTTGTTAGGGTGCTTGCGACCACAAGCGCAGACGTTTAACGACATCGTGGCTACTGATTGGCCGACGGTCCTTAGCGAGAGTCCGCTGTCCAGGTGGAAGTCGCAGATAAATATGATTAATGGCATTAAGATCACCATGTTCACCGTCGCCTTGGTCGTCGGCATCAAACTCCTACGTTCCTTGTTCACTAAATAACCTGAACAGTTGTTTTTTACGACTTTTTGTTTTATAGATATGGTTTTGTTTTAATAAATTATTTTATTTTATTATTTTCCTGTTCTTCAATTGAAAGTTTCAGCTAACTCTGCGAAATGGTAATGATTTTTCCCCGTGATAAGATTCACAGACATCGTTGAAATCGTAATCTCAGGTTGTTGTGGAGAATATGTTTAACGCAAAATATCGTAATTTCGTGTAATCTGTTATCGTATTTTATCAATCACATTGCTTAATTAATTTGGTATTATTATATTTCCTCGAATTCAATATAAAACATGGATAGGAAAATAATCTTGATAATAATTTCGTAACTAAATGTAAGTAGATAGACAGATACTTGGTATGTGCACCTAATTGTGTAATCTAGTAAGACAAAAATACATCATCAAATTTATTGTTTAGTAAAAAAGGCCTCAATGTTCTGGGTTTTCTGTTCTGATATGCCTCCTAATCCAAGTTTTCACGAATACTAGGCTATTCTGTAATTTAAATTCGTAACATCGAAATGAACTGGATCGCGGTCCGCCATGTCATTGGTTGTGAGAATAATCTGGACCAATGATGGGCGAGAATGTGATAAATCCTGTTATCACATTCTCGCATTCACATTCTCGATCTTCTATAAAATAAATAATTAATACAATAACAAACTGACATAAGTTTCCATCTAATTATACATGTGCCTACTAGGTAATTAATTACAAGACACTCACTATTTAATTCGTATACTTTACAATTTACATCTTAAGGACGTCATAAATATTCACTTCGCATCCTATCGGTGCCCGTGGACTATATAAGGGACGATTGGCCTGACCTTCGTGATATCGACAAGGGCGAGGTCAGGCAACCAGGCCAAGTTCAACCATGGTGTAACTAGATGAGTCAAGCCTACCGAGTCTTTCTCATGGACACGTAATACGGTGAAGTATTATTAGATAAAGACATTAATTTTATGGGAAATGTGGAAATTAGTCTGAAAAGGCGAGTTATTGATAAGTAACGCCTAATATAATATGTTTGGTGAGTTGTTCGTTTAAAATTTGTTGCAATTCTTTAATAGTAGGCGTTTATAATTAAGTTATTTTATTAATTAGTTCAAGACTGTTCTCTGAAAGATAAAGTACAAATTTGGTTCATTAAATAATGAACTATGTAATTATTCAATTAATTTAATATATATGAGCAATATTTTATAATTTCGAAAAACAAATGTAAATAATTTTCCTCATTTTCTTGTGTCTACTAGTAACACCGAGAGTAAAGCGCATAAATTCTTTTTGCCTGTAGGTTCTCTGCAGGCACTTGTTATTATTCGGCTGTTTGTTAATAATAATAATAATAAATTCTGAACACCTGTCGTATATTCTGAACACCTGTCGTATTGTTAGGAAGTTTCTGCAAGACGAGACCACCGAACAAGTACCCCATGAGGTTCACTTGGTTTAGGCCCGTGAACTTCATATTATTACCGAAATTTGTATAATTTCGAGAAAAAGGGAATGCCTCAATAATAATAATAATAATAAGCCCCCCAAAACCCAACCATACGTCCGAATCGACCATCTGATTCACGTGGGGGGCGGACACGCGATTGATAAATTACTGGCACGGCCAACATGGCAATGGAAACCCATACATCATGGAGACACGTTTAAAGAGAAAATTGAGAGGGCCGCTTCCCGGGGGCGATCGCCGGGGCACACCTGGAGCTGACGCTGGGTGTTTCAGCATGCGATCCGTCAGTGGTGCGGAGTTGAGCAGGCGGGCTCCCATCAACAAAGAGGTCACAGCCGAACCAGAATATTCTGATAGTCTTAATGACGATGTCACAAATCTCCCAAAAGAACCGTATAGTCCTAGTACCATCTCATATACCCCTTCATTGCAATCGTTACCTTCGTCGCCTAATTCATCACCACCTACAGTCAGGGTTAGAGACCCATTCATTCCAGCCTTGGATGTTGCGCGGGAGGTTAATACCTTTTTACCTGCGTCCACCAAGGCCGGTAAACCAAGAGTACGCATGTCTTGGAGTAAAGATGTGAATATATTCATCATGCGCACTTATTATTATATTACAAAGTTAGAGACAGATATGACAACATATAGGAAACGATTGCACGAACTATTCTCACGTCAATATCCACAAGTATCAGTTTCCGAACAGCGTGTATCAGACCAAATGCGAACAATAATTAGAAACAAGCGCCTGTCCCAAGACACTTTAGATCAGCTAAAAGAAGAAGTCGGTAGGACTTTAGAGGAAGAAGAAGCAAGAGAGAATTTCAATGTCGAAAACACATCAGAAGTCACTAATAATATCATTCAACAATCATTCATTTCATCCCAACCAATCGAACAATTAAACGTAGAACCTCCAATTACATATAGCACAAATCCAAACACACAATCATCAGATACAAATTTATCATGCTCACAACACTTAACATTCACTCAACACGCATTCACTCAAACAAACTACCCCCAGGAATTTTTATCACAGCAGGCGCTGATCACGCAACCTAGAGATACAACAGACATTGACACATATACACAAGAGTTGATAAACCAACTTGAAACTACTCTTATTCAATACACCGGTACAGATCCAACAACACGTCCTAAGCTACCAAAACTTAGAGGGAACAAAAAGCTCTATGGATTGGTTGATTTATTTAACAAACAAATATTAAACCGATTCTATTCTATTGACTCTGATTTGCTAGGTATACATACATTAATATATTGCAGTGCGTACGTTATTTGTGAAAGATTAGGATACAAAATAAGAACACATAAACTATCCCCTCAATCTCGTATAAACCTTCGTGGCAAAAAAGACTCGAAATAGATATAAAAATATTAAGAACAGATATAGGTAGGTTGACACAATATATTAACAACAATAGATCTAGGAAAAATATTGAAAACAGTAAATAGGATATTCAGAAAAACAAAAGTACATACCATACATGAACCAAATAACATAAGACCAGAAGAATATTTAAATACATTAAATTTATTAGATACAAAAATTAGTTCTAAAATCACAACGTCTTGCAAGATATTTAAAATCTCTTCAAAGAAAAGAAGATAATAAACTGTTCATAACTAATGAGAAAAACTTTTATGGAACATGTCGAGGCAATAGAATACCAAATAATTACAATATAATCCCCGATTCAAATGAACTCAAAAACTACTGGGCTAACTTATGGGAAAAACGAAACGACCATAATGATGAGGCAAAATGGATTGAGGAAGAGAGAGATAGGATGATTGACACAGAAGAGATGGAATTAGCTGATATCACACCAGAAGAAGTTGCAATAGTCACATCAAGAATGAAGAATTGGAAAGCGGCTGGTATAGACAACATTCATAATTTTTGGTACAAAAAGTTTTTCACACTCCATCACATTATAGCTAAGAACGTCACAGAAATCATTAGAGGTGAACAGACAATGCCTAATTTTATTACAAAAGGAGTCACTTACATGCTCCCTAAAAGTAATGATACGTCGAATCCTTCCCAATATCGCCCCATTACATGCCTACCGACGATTTATAAACTGATTACTTCACTTATTACACAATTAATTAATAGTCATCTTCACCGAAACAATATACTGTCTGAAGAACAGAAAGGATGTAGACAAAATCATAGAGGATGTAAAGAACAGCTTATAATAGACTCTACCATTTTAAAATATGTTCATACACAAAAGAAAAACTTATCCATAGCATACATAGACTACAGAAAAGCATTCGATAGCGTTCCCCACTCTTGGCTACTTAGAATCTTAGAAATATATAAAATAAATCCTACCATTATTAACTTTTTGAGAAATGCTATGTCTGATTGGCGAACAACCCTACACCTAAATAATGGTACAGATACTATCACCACAGATGATATTCATATCAGAAATGGAATTTTTCAAGGGGACTCTATGGTTTTGCCTTGCCTTAAACCCTTTGTCTCACCTACTCAATAATACAGATAACGGTTATAGCTTAAATTCAGATACAGCCATAAGTCATCTCATGTATATGGATGATATTAAATTATTTGCAAAATCTAACAATTGCTTACAATCCCTAATAGAGTTAACTTCCCAATTTAGTAGAGACATAAATATGTCATTTGGTCTAGATAAATACCGCATACTACACATTCAAAATGACAAAATAATAAGTACTGTTAACAATATCGACGAACCTGATGCATTTGAATCTATGGAACCTACAGAAACTTATAAATACTTAGGCATTCACCAGTCTAACATTATAGATCACATTAAAATAAAAAAAGATTTATGTACACAGTTTACAAGTCGACTTCATGTAATATGTAAAACACAACTCCACTCAAAAAATCTTTTTAAAGCTATTAATACCTTTGCAATTCCTGTATTAACATTCTTATTTGGTATTGTAAAATGGACACGAACAGATATCCGTAGTTTAGAAATTAAAATCCGGACCACTCTAACAAAGCATAACTACCTTCACCCGAAGTCAGCAATTGAGAGAATTTCGATAAAGAGGGAAAAAGGAGGAAGAGGACTCATAGATTTAAATGTATTGTGGGAAGGTCAAATTCAAAACCTTAGAAATTTTTTCTTCAGTAAAATCACCACTAGCAGCATGCACTCAGCAATAGTAGATCTCGATAGAAACTGTACCCCACTTAATTTATCCAACAAGAACATCAGTTATAAAACCCCTCAAAATCATATCACCGACAAAATCAATAGATGGCGTTCCAAGGAACTGCATGGAAGACACCTGCACGATTTGGAACAACCGCACGTAGATATAGACGCCTCGAATGAATGGCTAAAATTAGGTTCTCTTTTCCCAGAGACTGAGGGCTTTATGATAGCCATACAAGACCAGGTTATAAACACAAAAAATTACAAAAAATATATACTTAAGGACCCCACTGTTCAGAACGACAAATGCAGAAAGTGTCATCGCGCAACTGAAAATATACAACACATCACGAGTGCATGCCCAAACTTAGCTCAAACTGACTACACCCATAGACACAATCAAGTTGCCCGCATTATTCATCAAAAGTTAGCCATAAAATGCAACCTTTTACCGCCTAAAACCGAACTGTACTATCAATATAATCCCAAACCGGTGCTGGAGAATCAGAGTCACAAAATATACTACGATAGAGCAATTTTAACCGATAAGACAATTCATAATAATAGTCCCGATATAACCATGATAGATAAACAGAAGAAACACACATACATTATTGACATAGCAGTCCCTAACACACACAACCTACAAAAAACAATAACCGAAAAAATACATAAATATACAGATTTAAAAGAGGAAATAATAAGAATCTGGAAAATGAACAGAGTATACATTGTACCTCTGGTGCTCTCTAGTACCGGCGTAATACCTACACACCTTCATCACTACATACAACAAATTGAACTACCTAAAAATACGTATATAACTATGCAAAAAGCTACAATCCTAAACACGTGCAGAATAGTTCGCAAATTCCTACAAGACGACGCGAATTTTGAACCGAATCAATTAAATGAAACTCACTTGGCTTAGGCCCGTGGTTTCATTAAATTACCGACATTCCTTAAATGTCGAGAAAAACAAAAGTTTCACCATAATAATAATAATAATAAAGCCTTTTATTCAGATTTACAAAAAACAAAAATAAGTTACAAAAAAATAATATCACTCATGAATTTGGTTTTTACTAATTTTTTGCAGATCCGTTTGCCAGTTGGCATAGGCCTCCTCCAACCTTTTCCATTCTGACCTTTCATTTGCCACTCTGTGCCATGTATTTCCAGCTACTTGGCGAATGTCCTCATCCCACCTTTTATTAGGTCTTCCTCTCAATCTATGACCTTCTCTTGGGTACCACTGAGTAACAATTTGGCTCCATTTTTCTTTGCCTCTTATCAAGTGACCTGCCCATTTCCACTTTAATCTCTTTATTTTTAAAGTTACCTCTTGTACCTTGGTTTTGTCTCTGATGTATTTTTTCTTTATTCTGTCTGCTTTCTTTACACCTAACATGCTTCTTTCCATCGCATGTTGACATGTGGCGAGGTTTGTGGTCGTATTTTGTGATAATGGCCAAGTTTGGCAACCATAGGTCAGTACAGGTAAGATGCAGGTGTTAAATAGTTTAGTTTTTGTTGCTATGTGTAGTTTGTTATCTTTCATTACCTCCTTCAAGCCCCAGTATCTCTTCCAGCTGTTTGCTACTCTTCTTTCTATTTCTTTATTAACTGTGTCTTTGGGTGACATCAATTGTCCAAGATATATATATTCTTGTGTATAATCTATTTCTATGTCTTTTACCATTATGGTTCTTTTTTCTCCATTTGATTTTTCTCTATTTAGGTGCAGGCCTACCTTAGCACTTTCTGATGACAATTCATTTAACATGTTGTTTAGGTCTTCCGGTGTTTTTGCGAATAAAACGATGTCATCAGCAAATCTTAAATGTGTTAACATTCTTCCATTAATGGATAATCCTACTTTGTCCCAACATAGGTTCCTGAAGACCATTTCTAACACAGCTGAGAACAGTTTCGGTGATAGTGGATCCCCCTGTCTTACACCTTTTTGTATGTCGAATTGGTTACCTTTCTGTTCCAACTGTATGCAAGCAGAGCTGTCCTTATATATATTTCTTATTATTCTTATGTATTTTTCTTCAACGCCCTGTAATTTCAATGCTTCCCAAATCCTACAGTGTATTAATGAGTCAAACGCTTTGCTGTAGTCTATAAAGCTGTTTGTTACTCATTATTTACTAACCCTTACCCAGATCTATAGGAATTGAATTAAATAACCTAAATTTATTGATGAAAAAAAGAGTTAATTACGTGATAAGAACTACTTAACAGTTAAACCTATTTATTTCTTCATACATCGTAACACAACATAGTGTGTTCCTTATATTTAATCATGTGAGATGGGATGTCTTACAATTTTTAGCTGGATTTAATTTCTAACTGACCTTCATGAAAAAGGACGTGGCGAGGTGCCATAATTAGCTTATTTGTGTAATACTACTGATGTGCCCATCAGCTTTCCATTTTCATTATGTAATCCCATGGAAGCTTCTCTCTTATCGTTCCTTCATGATCATCTTGGCATCACTCTGAATCGGACGAATTGTCTCCATTGGCAGGAGCCGGATACAAATGGCCGCAGAACAGGCTGGTGTAGAACCGCGATGCTGGGTTGTCCTTAAGCAGGGTTACGTTATCTTGAAACCAATCTCAATGTCAATTCAATTTTAATCTACAACATAACATAACATCACGCCTTTTATCCCCGAAGGGGTAGGCAGAGGTGCACACAGAAGTGACACCCACTTTTCACTGTTTATGTTATGAGTCCCATGTAATAGTGGGTGAGCCTATTGCCATATACCGGGTACATTTCCGTGCTATATATCCACGCATTGCCGATGCAATGGGCGCTAGTGATGCAACTCAAGAGTACGAATTTTACAATATCAATGTAGATCGATCGGATTTTTTTTTACATTTGATGCGGTCTACGATGGAGCACGTTGTCCCATAAGCAACCTATTCACTCGATCCTTAAAGACTCCCAGCTTATGCCCTTCAGAAAATACAGACTCTGGCCAAGAATTCCACTCTTTAGCAGTACGCACAAGGAAACTTGAAGCGAAGCGCTTCGTGCGTGTGGGTGGAACATTTACCATGAATCGGTGACGCTTCGCCGATTGTCTTGTAGTACGATGTTCCGATGTTCTGATTGGGCGATCCGACCCCTGGGCGTCCTCTGAGCTTTCCAAGCTATCCCCCTGCGTCCCGATCCGTCGAAAGCACAAATTGGAGATTGAAGAGGAAGCTTAATTTTTACTAAATGTTGGAACCCCTTAAGTTAACCATAGAAATTGCGACCATCAGCCCGCCTACATAGTGGCGAAAATATACAAAACCATTTAATGTAGAGGATGCCCATGGTCCAGGTTCCAGGTGTGGACCAGATTGTTGACGATGATAAATACTTACATAAATAAAATTTTTATTCATAATAACACTGGTCAACATAGGTACAAAAATATCTTAATTAAGTGACAAGATTTTAAGAATAATATGCTTATACTAGGAATATTCCTGTGTCACAGGCGATATTAGCTCTAAAAATATGTTAATGATTAAGAAAACTTATTTATGTATAGTATATTTAAAATATTTAACACAATTTTCAGAAGTTTTTTTTTTTTTTTTTAAGGGGGGAAAATCATCGAATGACTTCTCCCGCCTGGGTGAGGCGGGAGGGAGTGTCAGACTCTTACTGACTAAAAACCACCCCGTTCCTTCTCCTGCACGTCGAGCCGGAGCCCCGGTTACCCGTTAGGTTCTCCGCGACTCCGAATCGGCATCGGCTGTGGTGGTCTGATGGCTCTTTGAGGCGCGCGCGGAACGCGACGCGCCGTACACTCGGGTAATTTTTTTTTTTTTTTCAGAAGTAAGGTAGCATTGTTTAAAATACTACACACTACACTACATACATACATATAATAACATCACGCTTTTTATTCCCTGATTTATTTTATTATGATGATAATCAAAACGATAACAACGAGTACTTAGAGAGAGAAAAAGGTAATTATACCTTATTCTAAAATCTTAAGAGCCAACCAATGAAATCGAAGACCAACATGCATTATTTATAACAATTATTTTTTTCTTCACCATTTAACTGTCAACCTCTTACTACCTACAGGAAATAGAAGTATTTATATACTTCGCGACAAAAACAAAATGGCGATGTCGGAACAGGAAACGTTTTGTTTTTATTTATTGCTTAGACTTAGTTACGCTCTGACGATCTCTAAACATGGCTTATCTTTCTTTAGGTAGAATTTATTTATTAACTCTGACTCCTCCTGGCCCGGTCAGCTTATTCTGACGTACCTAAAATCTGTTTTTTAGACTGAATTACTTTTTGGGTGCTTATTTAATTTAGCTTTAGACAAAATTAAGTCTTCGTTGTATAAAATGGGTAATATGGACATAATTATATTTTTATTTAATTTAGACTGCCTCGTTGGCCGAGTGGTCGCAAGTGCGACTGCCGGACGAGGGGTATCGGTTTTGATTCAGGAGGTCAGACAATGTTGTAATGGGTTTTAAAAAAAATCTCAGTAGTAGCACGGAGTCTGAATAGTGAAAAGTGGGTGTTACATTGTACAGTGGTATAATGTGCACCTCTGCCTACCCCTACGAGGATAAAAGGCAGGATGTATATGTTATGAGTTATATTTTTATATCCCTTTAAATTAAAAGTGCTTCCAATAGATTGAAAAGTTCAACTATTGCATCCCTATACATATAATTACTTTACTATTTTCAACAGTATTTACTTAAATTAACGAACGGTGACATTCCCACACGTAACAAAACGCACTGACCGCAAGGACCACTATACCAAGACATCAGTAGATGGCGCTGCCTTCCACACAAGCTGTCAAACAAACATCAAATGCAATATAGATTAAAAAGTTCTGATTTTAGACACGTGTCAAGTAACACTGGCTGGAATAAAATGTAGAACAGTGAGTGGGTCATGCATTAACAAAAGAGTAGCATAACAATTAGGCACAGTGACCTACAGAGTGACTAGTGAGTGGAGTTACGCAAACACTTTCTTTTCCACACAACCAAATAGATTATATTGTATAACAATTTAATATGGTGTACATTATAATTACTATGGGCGATTTCTTTTGGGGCCTAGTATTATGTATACTTTTATAACAGGCAACAGAATGTCACCGTTCATTAATTTTGACTGAAGTACCCTTAACCGACGTGCTTCTTTGAAAAGACTGAAGACTGTTGATGAAACAAAAGAGGTATATAAATTTATTTATTTATTATAAGAATCGTAGCAATTGGCGTTCCATGTCTCTTCCTACCCCATTGGAGACAGGTGTGAGACTATGTATGTATGTATTTAAAACTGCACCAGGTTTGGTAAGGTACCTATTTGGTCGTGATGTTATAATATCTTTCATCTCTTTGATCATGAATCACCCCTAGTTGGTCATTTCTAAACCACTATCACTACATAGTATAAAATAAGTCTATCCGCCGTCTGTCTGTCCATTTCCATTTTGTTTTCACTGGCCGACGATGGAAGCTATATAATGGTTATTAAGAATACTAATTATATTCCATTCTTACCTATACATCACTCCCATACAGTATAATATGTATAATGTTATGTATTCATGTAACGAACATACAAGTAAGTTGTTAGTAAATAATCGTAACAATTGCAATCAAGATGTCACAATTACCCAGTAACTTACCATGGGCGACATGCTTCCGGGTGTAGTTACATTGTTGTACTTAGTGGCTCTGGCTTCTTCGTAGTGTACTTCATAAGCGTTTATATCTATAACAATTATACCTTTAGAAAGAATTCACAAGAATATTTGTATTCCTTGTTTTTTTAATTCATTAAAAAAAAAATTATTGACACCAGTAAAAAACATCCTATTTTTACTTTTATTGAGGGAGAAAGTCATCCAATGAGTATTCCTACCTTGGGCGAGGTGAGAGGGATTGTCAGAATCTTACTGACTAAAACCATCCCGTTCCTATTCCTCTGGTTCAATTCGGGACTCGGAGCCCTTAGACTTAATAATGTTCTCGGCTTACTCACGTAACTGTTTGACAAGTAACTCGACTAGTTTCAAGCAATGCTAGAGGCTCATATTTATGAGCAGCATTCCGCAACATTCGACGCGGCGACCGTCGTACTGTTACTGTACCGAAAACAAAATAATTATTTTATGCGATTCCAATTAGTGGGCCTGTAAAATAAGCGACAAAAAGGCCGTATATTCTAGGTACTTACAGACACTTGATAGGCTTAACCTCTATAACATAACAATTAATTAATGTTCCAATTTCTACGTACAGCGTTTATGTGACGCAGTACACTTGTTAATAAACAAGGCTACAGTTTCGAGACAACACCAGAACACCAGGTGCTTAGGTATATGTGTTTCAGGGAAATTGGTTTGCGCAGGCGCCGTGCAGCCAACAATAGCAGACAGTAGGTTTGTAACAATCAACAATACCGTGGAATGATAACATTCTAGTGTTTTGTTGCGTAATTTGTTCTTGTCAGAACATTTATGTATTCAGTTAGTCTTCTCACGAATATTAGTTTTCGATACTCTTTAACGGTCAAGGTTTGAAGAAAGAACAACCGAGACCGTCCACGCAACGTTAAAATCATTTAAGAACAGTCTTTGTTTCTTGCTATTAAAGTAGTAAACAACACTATTCAACTTCTGTAGCATAACACATTTTCTCCGAAGGGTAGTAGTGCTAAGTAGGTAGTAGACCAGTTTTATTGTCGTTATGCAACTGATTGATTACGAATAGTAATTAGTCGTCCGACTGACTCGCGACGCGCTACGAAGCGTTGCATAGAATGCGTGAAGACACGATACAACAATCAATTGATTTCAGAAGAACTATGACTTAGCTTATAGATGTGCGTGCAATGCCAAAGAGGCTAGATAGTAAAACAGGTAAACTTCAAAATACTTCCACTTTTCGCCATTTGTAATATTATTTTTTTTATGGCATAAGCCGGTAAACGAACAGACGGATCACCTGATGGTAAGCAATCCGCGTCGCCCATGGACACCTGGAACACCAGAGGCGTTACAAGTGCGTTACCGGCTTTTTGGGGATTAGGAGTTTGAGGATCGTTGGGGTTTCGGGGATTGGGGAGATTTGGGAAGGGGAGGGTAATTGGGCCTCCGGTAACCTCATATATAATGGGGTAACAACAATAACGTACCGTATACAATAAAAATAGATATATAGCTGACCCGGCAAACCTTGTGCCGCTTAAATTTTATTTTTCTTACCTTTTAAACCTTGCCTGGAATTCCATGAACATTTTAAGACTAAAATTAGATAAATCGGTTCAGCCGTTCTCGAGTTTGACGAACGGATATTCATTTTTATTTATATAGATAGATAGATAGATGGGATATCACTAATTCCGACTTGTGAAATGGAAAACTGAATTATACTTAAGCAGAGTAACTACACAAGATAAGATCCCTCGGTTCGCAATAATCGAATACAATTCAATAATGAAAATAAATCACTCTGGCTCGATTGTTTTTTTTTTCTAAAACACTCGATGGTGTTTTAAAAGAAACTATGATAACGTAGGTAGCTCCATCAAAATGGTTCTTCTGTTTTATTAGTTATCAGTGATTCCACTTACATATAGAGTTGATGCGTGAGGATATGTGCTTTATATAGAGGTCGAAGGTGTGACGATGACGTGACGAGACATCTTGATACCGAGGACGAATGATTTATCATAGAAAATGTCATTTGACGATAAACGAATGATTTAAAGTGTAGCTGCAAGGTCTCTGTTTTATTGTTATTAGTCGAGTGCAATAAAAGTTATGACAGAAAAGAGACTAAGTGGTTTAATCTCGTCCTAATAAGAAAATTTATAGTCTCGTCATACACGTAATATAGACGAGAAGAAAAATGTAGTGAAATTACATTCTCCAAGAAAAATATCATAGAGGTATAATAAAACTGTAGAAGTGTAAATTCTGTTCATTGAAAATATTAAAAAAGAAAAAGTAAATGTTACTTTTTTTTTTTTTTTTAGGGGGGAAAATCATCGAATGACTTCTCCCGCCTGGGTGAGGCGGGAGGGAGTGTCAGACTCTTACTGACTAAAAACCACCCCGTTCCTTCTCCTGCACGTCGAGCCGGAGCCCCGGTTACCCGTTAGGTTCTCCGCGACTCCGAATCGGCATCGGCCGTATTGGGCCCCATCTGTGGTGGTCTGATGGCTCTTTGAGGCGCGCGCGGAACGCGACGCGCCGTACGCTCGGGTCTGTTTCTGGTCGGACGGGGAGCCACCCATGCTCGCCGTCCGCAGGCCCGCGCTTACGGTGGCCGGAGATCGTCTCGCGATCCCCGACGCCCGGTGTGTCCTTCGCGATGGCTGGGTTGCGAGGAGGCAGCGCTTCGCTGCCTCACGCGTCCCGCCTCCTCCTTAGCTAGCATGACTGCTTCGCAAAAGGAGGAGACGGCATCCCAGTCCCCCTCGCTCCGTATCATGGCCTGCACTAGGCCCGGACGCGAGAGGTCGCCATCGAAGTAAATGTTACTAGATACACACCGAACCCAAAAATGTCAATGAATTTTTTTTGTCTGTCTATATGTTCACGCATCACGCAAAAACTACCGGTCCGATTACGATGAAACTTGGTATGACTGCCTATACTTTAATGTCCTGGGCATAACACTGGGTTTTTATCTGGAAAAAGTATAGTTAGAACGAAAACGAAAAAAAAAGTACTTACAATCTTTAATAATGGGGATGTTGACAGGGTATAAAAATTAAAAATATAATTAGTCCGTAAGTTAGGTAATAAAAAAATATTAGACAAGTATTTTTTTATTTTGTCGTATAATAAAACAATACTTAGATATAACGAGTTAAAGTTTAGGAGTGGGGGGTAAAACGTCATTTCTTAGTATAAAATGTACTGAGAAGTGACGTCACGCGACATTTCAAATCAATATATCTTCAAAACTTTTCGTTTCCGTGAGAAAATAAAAAATACGTGTCTAATATTTTTAAATAATCTACCAGACGGACATTAAAATAAAAATTAGTCGTCTACCCCATTGTGCGGCTCGATCCCTAAACACAATTCTGTACCTTCAGTGAAAAGTGATATAAGTGAAAAATCATAGTTTTGAGTAATTTAAGGTTAAAGATTTAAAAAAATCTCGTTATTTTTCTAACGTTCTAAAATAAAAAACGATATGTAGTACGTGTAGATAATATTTTAAAGATTATATAGAGCTTGGTTTGAAAATATTATTTTGCACGGAATTTAAGTAATTAGTAAAAATAGCCAGTTATATCACCGTACACTATAGTTTACTTTGCTTATTTTTGTGTATTATAATCTATAATGAAATGAATTATTTTACACATTTAGTTACCGTTTTGTGTGAAATGTTATAGGGCTTAGGTTTTGGCATGTTTTGCCTGCAAATAGTTGTTGTGAGAAAAAGTCGTAAAACTAATATGATCATTTTGATTATCAGCAAACTTTTTTCACTGTTTTATTTAAAATTGCTTCGTAAGTATTCAATTGTACCCCTAAACACCAATGTATTTTTCAAACTAGTAAGTGATTAATGCTACAAGCTAGAATTTATTGTGACACATTTTGTTTACATCGAAGTGTTTATTGATACAAGTAATAAGTATTTTCAAACGTTTTTGTGATAGAAAGGGTAAAACTATGTTAATATCATAATAAAATAATAACTAAATAAAAAAAAGCGTGTCTTTAATAAAGAATTTTTGAATATACACTTTTTATGAATTACAATTAGTAGCAAAACAATAACATATTTTTAAAAATCAAACTTGAAACATAACTTTTAGACCTAAGTAGGTATTTATCGTTAATCTGATCATTCGAGTTATACCTAGTCTTTAAACATAATAAAACAAGCTCAAAAAATCAAACAACAGATTTGTTGTAGCACTAACTGTTCGCTAGAGGTATATAAAACAATATAATTAACATCCTTATAAAAAACAAAACTTTTAAACCTCTTTATTATTAATCTTAAACAGTCTTAAAGCTTATTTAATCAGTCTCAAAAAATCAAATAACATACGTGTTGTACATAATATTATATTATAGCACTTCAACAATTCCCTATAAAATACAATATAACATCCTTTAAAAAAAAAATACAACTTTTAAACCTACTTATCGTTAATCTTGAACAGAGATTGAATTAGTCTTAAATTGTATGAAATTAGTCTCCTAAAATCAAACAACAGATAACAATATAATTTACTTATAAAAACAAATAACTTTTCATCCTTTTTATCATTAATCTTGAACAGTCTTAAATTGTATTAAATCAGTCTCCAAAAATCGAACAACAGATATGTTATAGCACTGCAACTATTCATTATCCGAAACAATATCAGGATCTACGTCACGCAAATTTGAGTTTGTTATCAAATTATGATAAAAATCGTGAACACTTGGATCAATGTATTCTAACAGTGATATTAAATCCCTTTTCTTCAAAACACTTATAGGAATCGGTCCATTGTAACATTTTGGAACAGCATTAATACTAACTAAACTGTAGTCTTTATTCCTTTTGTCGTAAGACATCACATAATAATCATCACCTACGTAACTTTCTTTATATTCAAAAGCCGGAAATTTATCTTTACTAAATTTAATAACTCTTACATTCAACCATATATAAACTTTTCACCCGTAGAATTAGTTTTTTTAACTGTAAAATTATTTTTAGCAAACATGGCAAAATCGTAAAAATCTGTCCCCGCCATTTCAATTACTGAAAATTTATTAGATCTAGTTGATGCACTCCTTACCAATTGACACCAATCACGTGGGTGGTGAATATTCATTGATGTTCGTTTTTTTGCTCTTTCAATGAGTGCATGGTCACTATCAACTTCCATGTGTGTATGGCCGGGTACGAGAAATTTATGTTCTATGTTTAAAAGTTGAGGCGAGTCTTTTAGTGCAAATAATAAAGCTGTGCAAATAATAGAATTCTTGTTTTGTCCCGAACATGAATCTGAATACATGATTAAGGTTTTAGCATTTGGGTGAAGCAACGGAAGTCTCACAGTGATAAATTCATACAAGCACGAAGCTATTTGATTGGCGCCCCTACCACCGCTACATTCTGGCCACATGTAGCAATATGCGTAATTAGTCGAAAAATCGTGGATTGTCAGATTATAGACCCATAGTTGTCTTTTATAAAATGCTGATTGAGTATTCAGCATAGGAGTAGGTAGACATTGTTGTAAATCGAATGCAATAACACAAATATCCGAGTTAGTTTTAGCCAAAGCCTTATCTTTGCGTTTTTCAGTGTAAGCACTTTCGTAGCTTTCCTGATGTAGTCTCAGTTGCTCGCGTACTTGTACGATTTGTTCAGCATCTTGTAAATATAGGAGCTTATTTTGTAACAAGTTACATTTATTGCATGTATCTATACTAGGTTTCTTAAATGATAAGTTCATATCTTTAAAAACTTTGCCATATACAGTTTTGCAGACGGGGTTACTATTTTCTTTACAATAAAGCTGATGCATAGTATTTAGGGAAAGGTCAGAGCTAAGGTACTTTTTAGCAGTCTTGGCTCGAGAGTAATGGCTTTCGTACGCCGGGAATTTATTGATATGCTGTTCTACCTCTTTCAACCGCTCGTTAGAAATTTTTTTGTAGCTAGCAGCACGCCCCCTTTCACTTTTAGTTACACGACCATATTTTTTTATTTTTTCACACACGGTCTGAAGAAAGCGATTACTCTCACCAAGAGTTTTCAAAAGACAACTTTTACATATTTTGTAATCCTCATTAAAATAAACTATTTTATATGTATTGCTGTATTCTCGTTTTCCTTTGCCTCCGATTGTATGTGTTTTTTTGTTATTAATTTTAATAAAGCGTTCAGTATATCTAGCTCTCTCATCGTACGAACCCAAACCCCAGTATTCCTTAAAAATAAATTCTCTTATGTCATGGGATATACGACTATTGCATTTCATGCGACAGTCCGTTAGTGGGCCCAAATTTCTTCCAGGTTTAATTTTACCCAGTTTAGTAACATAACTCTTACCTGCATTGCGTAAAATTAATCTAGAATCTCTATCAACCCTTCTTTCCTTTAATGATTTTCGTTGTTTTTTATTTGAACGCGAGCATCCAGGCTCTGGTCCTGTGGTCGTGCTATCTGAGTCATCAGAGCTTTCAGGAATTATCAGTTTTTTGGTATATGTTTTTTTTGGTTTACCAGTCGACGAGCTTGTTTCAGTTGAGTCGGTTTCACTGTTTGGTATAAAATCATCACTGCTACCTGAGCTGAAATCTAAAATACTAGGTGATAGTCCTGTTTCCATACCTTCTGATCCACTGCTAATATTTTCTCCATATTGATCGTCTTTTTCAAGGGTAGTTTTTTCTATCTCCTCTTCACATTGCTCCACTTCTTCAATGGCCGCCTTTTTACAGGATTCTATTTCTATTGTGTCTCCGGGCTGATTAGATTTTTTTTCATTTATTATTTCTTCATGTAACATATTTTCTTCATCCCTCTGTTGCTGAACGCCTTCCATAATCTTATCTATTCGTTTTTTCATTATAGACTGTAAAAATAACAGTTCAAATTAATATCAAAGCGTCACATTAAAGTCATTCAAGGTAGAATTTTTAGCAGAGCGTCAGCATCAGTGTGACATGAAAATGTATGGACGGTGGCACTCAGCGGCTGCCACACCGAAACTACTATACGGATACACATATACATGCAATAATTAATGAATTCATTACAAAATGTTTATGAGACGTACAAGCATATGTGCAATGAAACTACACCAGGAAAGAGCAAAGATACCTATGTTTTGATTAAAAGTATTGTTGACAATTGATTAACAACAACGTCTTAGGAAGACGTTGTTGTTCGGAACTATTATACCTACTGAATACTCAGTTAGCATTTAATAAATGAGAATTAAAATAAATTGTTAGTCTACCTATATTATTATTATTATCATAATTAATAGTATGTTTTACGATTAGTAAGTTCGAAAATTAGATATTCTTTTCTTTTCTTTTTCAAAATAGGTATTTATAAAATACTGTGTAGAGGTAATACGACAATATTATTGAATTCTTAAATCACTATAAAATACATTCTTTGTAAACATTTAAATAACAAAATTGTTCCATAATTCGTGTAAAATGATACAAGTCTTACCTTACGCATCGCAGTTGTGTGCTGTAACGCACGACGCATCTGTACTGACGCACGCCCGAGACTAAAAATCCCGCGTCGCCTGCGCTCTTTCCCTTCGTCCTGCGGGGAAGTAGGGAGAGGGGTGCGTAATAGCTGCGCGAACTTGTATCACTGTGTACTACGTATTTTTTTGTTAATTTAGTTCTAAAATGCAATGCAGTTTTGATTCTACTATATTAGTATCATTATTCACGTAATTATATGTCCTACTTCCCTTATGTTCTTACTAATAGAATTAATATTAACTTTGTAATCACATCAAAATTGTTTACTTAAATTACGTGTAAATCGTTTGATTAGCAGTTGTATCATTAGTCACATATTTTTATGAAAATAAATTTGTGTTTGTATGGTTCATGTACAAATGTAACACTTTTCACTAGAATGCATTATTTCAATTTTTTTATGTTTAGTGATAGGATTTCATTTGTATCACTTTGGATTAATTGGAGTAAAAGCTTTCGGTTCGCGTAAGATGTGGTAACTCGAGTCGTATTAAAATACACTTTAGAAATATTAATATCGGTTCGGAGCACTTTGTTATGAATGAAAAAGTATTATTTTACACAATAATTTCAGTAAAAAATAGATTACTTATATCAATATACACAAAAAAAACTCATTCATTTTTAATCTTATAACAACGGGGATAAGATAGAAATTAAGTTATTTTTTCTTTAATAAGTTTAATCAGAGAATATACAGACAGCACAATTATAATTCCGTGTAATGACATCTACCAATATAATTTAGACATTAACAATTCATTGACATCTGTAATTTCATGGCTTGATAATAATAATTTAAAAATAAATTTGACGAAAACTAGTATAATGCATTTTGGACAAAGATTATGTAATCCACTGAATGTAATTTTAACTCACGACAATTATAATGTGCAAGAAGTAACTGATGCGAAATTTCTTGGTTTAACGATTGATAGCAAATTAAATTGGAAAGAGCACATAACCGCATTAAGTAAAAAAATTAGTAGTTTATCGTATGTGCTGTATAGCCTAGGTCCAATAATTAACATCGAGGCATTGCTTTCAGCATATCACGGTCTTGTCGAGTCTGCTCTGAGATATGGTATAATTTTTTGGGGTAACTCGACAAACAAGGGCATCATATTTAAATTGCAAAAGCGGTGCGTAAGAGCCATGTTCCGTAAACAGAGTTCGGAGAGTTGTAGGCCATTATTTATAACGCATAAAATGCTGACAGTACCATCACTCTACATCTTAGAAGTAGCACTGTTTGTTAGAAGCAACTCTCACTTATTTCCCACTCTGGCTGATAAAGTAAAACGAAATCGACGTGACAACAATCGACTATGTATTCACCCATCTAAAACAGCACTAATGCATAAAAGCGTGATATGTATGGCTCCCATAATTTATAACAAAATTCCTAAAGAAATTATTAAATTAAATTTAAACTTATTCAAACAAGCGTTGAAAAAACTACTAGTTAATAAATGCTATTATAGTGTTCATGACTTTGTAAATGACAAATGTTTGTAATTTTTTCTTTGTTGTCCCTGGTCAGGAGGTTTGAGTCTCTTATAGGAATGTTACAATTTAAAAGTTTAATAACTGTTATAATTAGATTTAATATTATATTCCACATTTGTACACCAGAAATGGTCAAACATGTTGATACTATGCTCACTGCTCATCTG
This sequence comes from Spodoptera picta, assembly GCA_038387885.1. Classification (NCBI taxonomy): domain Eukaryota; kingdom Metazoa; phylum Arthropoda; class Insecta; order Lepidoptera; family Noctuidae; genus Spodoptera; species Spodoptera picta. The sequence continues at coordinate 496,706 of JAZHFQ010000329.1, forward strand.
TACAACTTATAATGTGCATTTATGATGTATTATTATTTAACACGTGTTTTTGCAAATAAATAATCTTTGTCTTTGTCTTTGTCTTTGTCTTTGTCTATAAAAACCGATTTGGGTCGACATGTATCACTTTTCACTGAAGGTACAGAATTAATGTAAGTATCTACCAAACGCAAATATAGGTTTGTCGAATTTTGATTTACTCGCAAGCTGAAGGGATCGGGATTAAATTTGGAAGAGATTATGGTCTGAAGTAAAGTAGTCTCATTATATCTATGAATATAAAACCTGTACGTGCATAAACTACAGAAGTTAATAGAGAATAATGTCAGTTATAATTTACCATGGACTCTTGGAGGATGCCTCACATGTTCTAAGGCAAAGGTTACAGTTGACTGACCGTGGCCTCGACACTCCAAAACTTCTAACAGTGAATGACTAACGATTGTTCTAGAAATATTATGATTGATGGAGGAAGATCCTAATTTAAGTGCGAGGACAGTTTCTGTTGGGGATCAGACATTTAAGATAAAACTGTTTTATTATACGACAATAATTTTTGGCCAGGACTTATATTGAAGATGTAGGTTCCTAGAAGCTCTTGAAATAGAAGGAATCGACTTTGAGAGTTAAGTTTTGAAGATAAACTCAATGAAGCATGAGAAAAAGGAAATTGTTCTGCCAAAAACCCCAAGACTTTAGCACTAGGTGGAAAGATGACGATATTTTTAAACTGACAAAACAATCTATACAAGACACAACTGATAGACTCTTACATCGTACCATCGCGACATCGTCGAGTCATCATAATAATTTTAGGCACCCAAATGTTATTTAGTAATCAAGTCAATATAGATACCAACATTATCGTCCATACCAACAAACCAACAAAATGCCACTAGACCCAATTAATTTGTCCTATTATCTTTTATTGCAACCACAAATGATAAAAACAGTCGGACTGTGAGCAATGAACACTAAAAACGTCGCCTTGCATCGACCATGGCTTCGCAAAAACATTCTGTGGTTCATCAGTCAACTGAAACTATGGGACTCATAGGTAGCAATGTCATTGTGTAGATGTTATTTCTATTATTTTATTTGAAGTGTCTTCTTATCTACGTTTCTTTGTACCTACGCTGCTTAATGCCTATCAGCATAATACGATATTTTTCGACATTTCACCTGATCTCACTTCTCCATAATATTCTTAAGTTAAGACGTTTTTTGTGACGAGGTTTGCCCTAATGAGCATGCTTAGGCTTCATCATCATCATCAACAGCCTATAAATGCCCACTGCTGAGCAAAGCCTCTTCTCACACGGAGAAGGTTAGAGCATTAATCACCACGCTTGCTCAATGCGGGTTGGCGATTTCAAACTTATAATTAGAAATTATAAGTTCACATTTCCTCACGATGTTTTTCCTTCACCGTTTGTCAGTGGTGTCTAAATAATCTTAGAAAGTACATATAACTCGGAAAAAGTCACATTGGTACTTGCCGTTGGTAGGTTTCGAACCCGCACCCTCATGCATGAGAAGTGGGCGTCTTAAACCTCCGGGCCACCACGACATTATCATGCTTAGGCTTACCTAATTTTTACTCCATTTAATCGACCCCAGTGGCCAGACCAGGGTACTTTAATCATCATCACACCATCCTCATCCTAAAGGGCATTGATTAAAATTGGTGCCTTTCTTTTTTCTGGCGGCAGTCGATGTTTTATGGAAAATATTATCTAGAATGATATTACAAACGAAATTGCCTATGGGCTTATATATGGAAATCTCAGTCTGAACTGAGTTATGAGCGTTGAAAGGAGCTGGAGTCAAACATTTTACTTCGGTTTTTTATTCAAATTATTCATAGTTTTGTCACAATTTCTAACTTCCAATTGCGCGCCAAAATATATTCATATTGCCAGGCACTAATTTTTACTACCTATTTTCTCTCAGTCGATAACTTGTGGGATGCTTCTAGGAGTTGTGTCATGAAGCTTCATGAGCGTCAGCTGTGGTACCAGTGGTGGGTTGAGTAGTGGTAGCCGTCCAAACATCTAATAGAGTATATTTTTTTGCCATTGACTTCTGGTGGGTCATCTACTAATTAATAGTTAGTATAATCTTTTGAAGAAAGAAACCCATCGACTTTTATAGTGATCAGCGCTATTCAATCCGCTACCGACGCCGCAGCTGACAAACATAGCATTTCATGATAGGGCTCAGTAAAGTATTTTGCTAGTTTTTGACTGAGAGGAAATTGATCATGAAAATCTGTCATAGGCCATAAACCACATATGAATTGAACACGCTAGCCAATCAAGCGAAATGTTTCTTATTCTTCAGCAGTGGTCAGTTAATGGTTCACTCTGTACTGATTCAGTGGCCTTATAACAAAAAAAAAACAAAAAAATAAGTAAAAATGTCCACAATAAGCTTTATTATATTCCTTGAAATCGTTTATAAACATTTATTACAAAATATTTCTGACAAGTAAATGAAGAAGTATGCGTTGTGTACGGTCACCATCAACAAAATCACAGGGATAATACCTCTATAGCACTATTTTCACATCTTTGAACTGATTTAAGTCGGTTTGGACTGTGTTTTTGATATAAGACCCCATATATTTTTTTGTTTGTAATGTTATTCTGCATCACTTTTTCCACATCCGATCAACTGCCGCGAAAAAATGAAAAGGCACCACGCTCCATACAAATTTGGTCATTGTCATTTCTATTATCAATACACATGATGCATTAATCATACATATGTTTATGTAAAGTGCAATTAGTAAGTAGACTAGACGCGGTCTCGTTCTACAAAGATAATAGAGATTTAATCTCAAACCCATAAAGCCAAAAATCTTATGAAGCTACCACTTAAATACGGAAAAAGAAACAAGAATATCAAACTGAGTATTCGCAATTGGGTAATAGTTGTATAACAAGTAGGTTGTAAATAGTATCCCACCAAAAACATTCTGTAAAAAACTAACCAAGTCTCGATGGAGCTGCTAGTTTATCTCTAGAAAGTAATGAAATATAACAAAGTCGTTCCAAGTCTAAGGTTCCTTATTGCAATTTCGTTATTATTATAGTTAGTATTGTGTGACTTTGCCGTTGAAATTTTGGATTTTAAGTATGTGATTATAGCTTACTGGATGACGAAAATTTCTGCGTTCTGGTCTTATCCAGAGGTTCTCAAATAGAGGCCTGAAAATGCGGCTAAATAGTTCCTGTAAAGGATAGTACGGCAGTGTTTGCTTCACTCTCGACTTGGCGGGGGCAATACCGTGCCCCCAGATTTAGTTATAAAGCCGTGTAATAATGTGGTTTAGAGAAAATATTTTATAATTGCTAATATTTACGACTACCTCGTTGGCCACGTGGTCGCAAGTGCGACTACCGGGCAAAGGGTCTCGGGTTCGATTCCCGGGTCGGGCAAAATATAACTTTGGTTTTAATAAAAATTCTCAGCTGTAGCAAGGAGTCTGATATTATATATGGCAATAGGTTCACCCCCTATTAAATAGGACTCATAACATAAATAGTGAAAAGTGGGTGTTACATTGTACAGTGTCATTAAGTGCCGTAATGTACACCTCTGCCTACCCCTTCGAGGATGCTGTTGTAATATTTATACATTTCCTTTCATTTCACACGTTGCTTATTTCTTCCACAGTACATACTGATAATCAAGGCATAGGGGGTATTATCTTCACCACGCATGGGGCCCAATAGGGCTGATGCCAATACGGAGTCGCGGAGAACGTAACGGGTTACCGGGGCTCCGGCTCGAAGTGCAGGAGTAGAAACGGGGTGGGTTTTAGTCAGTAAGAGTCTGATACTCCCTCCCGCCTCACCCAGGCGGGAGCAGTCATTCGATGATTTTCCCCTCTTAAAAAAAAGGGGTGTATTCTCTTAAGCTTATGAAAAATCGATTTGTCTTTTACCGAACCTCAGATTATCAGATGCTCTAAAGAGCGATACCTAGTTAATATTAAAATATACGAAGAAAATTAATTAGAATAGTGCTATTATTCTCAATGGCAAAATAAAGTAGATATATTTAATTGGAATACACATTGTAACCAGGTCACTCATATAATGTAGACAGAAAATTTTAGAACATAACCGATAGGAAACTAATTAATTGCATTTTGTATCATTCATTTCGGTGATTAGCCTAATTAAGAGCAATATTCAATGAAATTACATTCTTACTGTTATTATTTAGGAGTCGCGGAGAACCTAACGCGTTACCGGGGCTCCGGCTCGAAGCGGAGGACAAGGAACGGGGTGGTTTTAGTCAGTAAGAGTCTGACACTCCCTCCCGCCTCACCCAGGCGGGAGCAGTCATTCGATGATTTCCCCCATTAAAAAAAAACTGTAGTTATTTTAGTAGATAAATATGGAGAAACGAACAGAAGGATACAACACGTCATGTAACGCTTCATCATCATTGCCATAATATAGGGCTTAGTACGAATTTCCAAAAATCATAATAATCAGAGAGCAGTACGCGTTCTCACCTCAGCCACAAAACATCCACTGCTGCACTTACCTATAGGCCTCCCCTTTCCCCTAATGACTTACATTATTCGTAGCGTAAATTGTGAAGGTAGACTCCACGTCTACACTGCATCTCTCACCGTCTTAATGGTCTATCAATGATAATTTCCTAATAACAATAAACTTTAACGATAGTAATTCATCGATTGGCCAAGGACCAATAAAATAATTATGAGATCTTATTCTATTACCTAATTTAATAAATACAATTGCCTTGATTACTCCATTGGCCTAGTTGTCGAGGTCTGCAAACAGCTAAGCATATTGTAAACCAGTGCAACGCAAGAAAACCTGTGGAAAATTAGTTTACTTAGTCACCCTTTGGGCTTTAGGATCTTTGGTCGATCAATTTTCACTCATGTCTGAAGGTTCCTTTGAGTTTCTGGCGTGGATAATCTACTTCCATCGGCTTATGTCCAGCGTGTCTCTGTGTTTCGATTTCGAAACACTAAACATTTTTCAATATTATTATTTTCGTCGCTTTGTGCCATTGGACTGCATCAGATACCATTTGTATTACTTAGAACTGAAATAAATGCTTGTTATACATATATACCTCATTCCAAAGAATACCATAGACACGTATGAGAATCGCGGAGGACCTAACGGTCGAGGAGAACCTAACGGGTTACCGGGGCTCCGGCTCGACGTGCAGGAGAAGGAACGAGGTGGCTTTTAGTCAGTAAGAGTCTGACACTCCCTCCCGCCTCACCCAGGTGGGAGCAGTCATACGATGATTTTCCAACCCTTAAAAAAAAGACACATATGGGGGGAACATCTATCTATGTGTGCAAGCGCAACAAACATTTGGCTGGTGAAACCGAATATCGATGTATGTACGGAGTCGATAAGAAAATAAAATATTTACTTGTGTAAATTGAATTTAGTAGTTCTAAAAATCGTAAAATTACTATGTAAATAGGTACCTATAGCTACCAGTAAACGTAATTAATACTAGTTTTTTTTTTAATGAATTCATGCACTAGTAAAGAACTATAAAAATATTATACGCAATTAGTTTATTAGTTAGGTAGGAATGTTCGTTAATTTTCTATTATTAGGTATAAAAATCTGTTCCAAAAAATGGATTTCTTGTGCCCGCCGTTTCCAACAATTAATCAAGTTATTCGAGGCCCTAGTTCTTTCCAAACTTCTAACCAGCTGAAACTGACATGGAGTCATTGGGAGGCCTATGTTCAGCAGTAGACGCTGTGGACATCTTATGGCTGAAAATTTGCCGATTCGGAGTCGCGGAGAACCTAACGGGTAACCGGGGCTCCGGCTCGACGTGCAGGAGAAGGAACGGGGTGGTTTTTAGTCAGTAAGAGTCTGACACTCCCTCCCGCCTCACCCAGACGGGAGCAGTCATTCGATGACTTTCCCCCTTAAAAAAAAAAGAAATGGCTGAAAATATGACGATAATCATGCATGTTGAATTCCATAAGCTATGCTACCTAAACTCTTATATCTAAGTACACAATTACATAGACAACTTAACTTCTACATTCAACAACATTCAAATGGACAAATAAATTGTTAGTGTTCCTACAATATAAGTAATACTTAGGTAATTTTCTTTCATTTGAGGTACGGAACCCTAAAGAGAAATGAGCGTAGGTATTTTTCAATAAATTCTGTTCATAAATCTATGTATAAGTACCTACTTGAATAAACTAAAATCTATAAATAGTAGTAAATGTTTATTGAAATATAGCAACTAGGAAAAATGGTGGTTTACCTAGACAGTGCAATGGTGGTGCGAGTGTTTGAAAGCAGATCACGTAGTTTTGAGGTCAAGTGTCCAGCCTCGGAATAACGTGTTACGACATTACACTTTAAATAAGTTAGGTACCTACGTAATGTACTAAAGTCACTACCGACAACTGAAAATAATTGTATAGTAATCGATTTTTCCCCAAAAGAAAAATAAACGCACATTTTTAGGCTTTATTCCCAAGTCAAAATAAAAAATAATGTTACGTAGGTTTTAGTTTATTATGGACCTAAGTACTGGCTGGAAGTATCAACCAACTTTATAAAATCGCCATGTATTGATTTTATAAATGTTCTTTACATATAAGCCAAAACACGAACGAAGCTTTAAAGTGGTTCTCAAAAACATGCACCCTTCAACAGACCCTGAAGAAATAAAAGAGGCGTTAAATGAAATAGGACATACATGTACCAACATATGGAATGTTAAGCAAATATTAACAAAAATCCATTGCCACTGTTCATAATAGAGCTAGAAACAAGGCGCAATAATAAATGCATTTACGAGGTTAGAAATCTAATGAACTGCATCGTAACCTTCGAACCTCCTCGCCCAAAACGTGAAATACCTCAGTGTGCAAAATGCCAACAATATGGCCACACCAAAACGTACTGCCACCGTAGACCTAAATGCATCAAATGTGCTGGCGACCATCTCTCTGCCGATTGCATAAGGAAAACAAAATCAGACTGTGTAAAATGTGTTCTCTGTGATGGTAACCACCCGGCAAATTATAAGGGCTGTCAAATATATAGAGACCTCCAAAATCTTAAGTTCCCAAAGGCACCAGAACGTAGAAAAACCTATATATCTAATAAACAGAGTGTTACGATAGAAAGGGAAAAAACCACGGATAAACAAGTTCGCAACAGCGAATATCAAACTTATAAAGACGTACTTACCAACAAGAATCAACTCGAAAATACAACAAACGAGACAAAACATGTCGACCAACACAACATGCATGAAATAATGACATTGATGAAACAAATGATGCAACAATTGACTACCCTGACAAACTTAATAATAGCCCTCACAACCAAGCTGTCAGATTCGATTGCTTAAAAATTGCCGTGTGGAATGCCAATGGGCTGTCACAACATACCCTTGAGGTTGGAACATACCTAGACACACAAAAAATTGATATTCTTCTAATAACAGAGACAAACTTTACTAAAAAAAGTCATTTTAACATTCACAACTACAAAACATATCACACGATGCACCCCGATGGCAGAGCACATGCTGGAAGCGCGGTACTAATAAAATCTAATATAAAACATCATGAAGCAGTTCATTATTGCACGGAGGAAATTCAAGCAACAAATATCGTTATTGAAGATTGGACAAGCCCATTCACAGTATCCGCTGTTTACAGCCCACCTAAACATAAACTTAAGCTAAAAGATTATGAAACGTTCTTTACCACACTGGGACATAGATTTATAGCGGGAGGAGACTACAATGCCAAGCATCATTACTGGGGCTCACGTGTCATAACTGCGAAAGGTAGACAGCTGCTAATGGCCATAGAAAAGTTAAATCTTAACGTTGTTTCATCTGGAGAACCCACCTACTGGCCTACAGACAGGAATACATTACCAGACTTGCTCGACTTTTGTATAACCAAAGGAATTTCTAGTAAATTTTTTACAAGCAGAACGAGTACCGAATTATCATCTGATCACTCCCCTGTTGAAATAGCATTAAAAAAGAAAATCATAGTGTCACCTAAGCCATGCAAGCTGCATACCAATAAAACTAACTGGAACCTCTTTAGACAGCTACTGGTGGAAAGCTTGAATATAAAAATTGCCCTAATAACGGACAACGACATAACAGAAGCAGTAGAACATTTTAATGGCTCTGTTCAACAATCTGCTTGGCTTGCTACTCCAGTTCCTAAAGACTTGCCGCACAAACAAGAATGCCCCTTATCTGTTCGAGAACTACTAACTGAAAAACGAGAGGCTCGAAAAAAATGGCAAAAAACAGGTTATCCTGCTGACAAAAAACATCTGAACTATCTACAAGGAAAACTAAAAACACTATTGCAGAATAACAATAATGAAAATATCCAAACCTCCTTAAGGAACCTGAATGCAACAGCAGAAACCAGCTATTCTTTATGGAAAGTCACTAAAAATCTTAAACGTCCAATCTCTAATCAACCTCCTATCCGTAAGAGTAACTCGGAATGGGCCTCCAGTGATGCGGACAAGGCTGATACATTCGCTGAGCATCTTAAACTGGTTTTTACACCAAACCCCGATACGGGCTCTTCTAAAATCCAGGAAGTTACACAATTATTGAACCAAACCCATCAACTGGATCCTCCTATTAGCAAAGTCACAAAGGAAGAAGTAAAAACAGCGATTAGGGCACTGGACCCAAATAAAGCCCCTGGATACGATCTCATAACTGGCAGAATTTTAAGAGAACTACCAAAGGAAGGCGTTCAATTCCTAACTTTTCTTATTAATGCTATCCTCCGAAGAAGTATGGTTCCTCCCCAGTGGAAAGTAGCACAAGTTATAATGGTTGCCAAGCCGGGTAAAAACCCTGTAGAGGCGCAATCATATAGACCTATTAGTCTGCTGCCCATACCATCTAAAGTTATGGAAATACTTATTTTGCGCAGATTACTCCCGATTATTACTTTGAATAAACTTTTACCTGACCACCAGTTTGGCTTTCGCCGGGGGCACGGTACAACAGAACAAGTGCACAGATTAGTAGAACATATCAATAAAGCGTTTGAGTCAAAACAGTATAGTACTGCAGCCTTCTTAGATATATCTCAAGCATTTGATCGTGTTTGGCATGACGGACTACTGTTCAAAATAAAACGAAACCTACCTATAAATTTCTACAATCTTATAAAGTCCTATCTAAGCGACTGAGTAACAAGTCTCAACTCTCTATGGAAAATAAATTGTTGCTATATAAATGCATAATAAAGCCTACATGGACAATTGGACATACGGCCTACAGCTGTGGGGCTCAGCGGCAAAGTCAAATGTTGAAATTGTGCAAAGGTTCCAGTCAAAAATGTTGAGAATGATAACAAACGCACCATGGTATGTCTCAAATAACAGACTCCACCACGACCTCTGCATCAGTACTGTAATGGAAGAAGTTTCAAAAATGACTAAAGTGTACAAAGACCGAATCACAAGCCATCCAAACAAGCTAGCAGTAAACCTGATGGACACCCAAACAGTCGCTAGAAGACTAAAGAGAAAGATTCCTCAAGACCTCATCTAGGAGGTTGTAAATATAAACGGGGCAGTCACTGGACAGCCCGCGTACAAGTCTGCTGCATTTAACAAAAATATTGCTGAATATCTATATGATAGATTGCAATACATATATTAAAAAAAAAAAAATGTATTGATTTTATAAAAAAAACCAAAATGGTTGTTGTTTTTCCCGCGCATCCAGAGACGGGCAGTCGCTGTTTTTATTTCTAAAATTAGCACCAAGCAGGTACCTACCAATTAATTTATTCAGCAAACTTCCTGTTTTCTTCTTTGCATAAAGAAATAACTTCCTATCAATCTAGCATTTATTGTGATTTTTCATATTGTCCTAGTTGAGCTCTATTGCACACGGTAAATCGCACAATGCATCGCGCATTCAGTCCGATGAACGATTCCGATTCCGACATTGAAACAAAACGTTTTTTCACTTCGCGGATCTGCCGCTATAATTCGACCGAATTAAACATTCCACTTGAAGTTCCAAGTACATTAAAGTGCAGTGTGCTCCCGCAGTAGGTCGCGCGCCATTGTTTTGTCCGGCAAAACGTTAGGCTTACTTCATAGACCGTCAGTCGTGCCGCGTCGCCGAGTCGCAGCTGTGATTGACAACGAGCTAGTGTTGACGTGCGCGCATCATTTATTACGACTACGAAATGTCATCTAATACAATTAGAGATAAATATGCGAACGATACGAAATTGAACAGTTTTAGTGCATTTACAGATAAAAGTTTGGCGCCAATAAACGGGCGGTATAGATCGAAGAGTTTGTCAAGTGATAAGTTGAATAAAACGAATGCGGATCGTGCGGCGATATTAGAAGACGTCGAAGACCATCATGTTACAGAAAAGTCTGAGACTCCAGGCTGCCTAGTCGGTAACAGAGTCACGGAGCAAGGAGGTCACAACACGATGAATGGGTGAGTTTATTGATTTCAAGTTATAAATAAAAGTTTTTCGACTATCATTTGATGACCTTTGATATTGAGTTGCGTGCGTTCGTGCAGTATTTGTTGACACTACTTGATGTCAGGACTCGGGTGTTGTTCATTTGTTTAGAAAATAACAAATAGGTATCGATAATTATAGTTCGAACACCTAATTGGCTACCTACTCAATTAGTTCTGTATAATATTCGCTAAGACAACGATAATATTAATTAAGGACATTAATTAGTTGCACAGGTGCAAATCTAATTTGATACATACCCTACCCTATACCCTCTTACTTTTATTTTTGTTTAATAAAAAACCAGAACTGTAGGTAGTTACAGTTAAAAAAGTCAAGTAGGTAAGTCAAGTTTCCCTATTACATTTATTGATGCATCTCAAATTGTTGATTAGTTTTAAATAGTTCCTTATTTTTTTCCACAGCAATTTCACAATAAATCAGAGAATAATTTAATTTTTAGATCAAACTTTACCTAAGCATTCTGTTCCTATTAAACTTTCAAACACTCAGCGGTCGAGAGATGGCACAATATTTGAGCACAACTTAAAATTAAGTAATGTTTCAGTATTCCGGCGTATGTCTAATAAGAAGCCAATTTAAAGTAAAGTGGATAATACAACATGATTAAATATTTGAACAATGTTACAATTATATTGAGTCTAAAAATTTTATTTAACTCGTCGAGTACCGTCATTATAGTCACAATTATAGAACAATAGGTTGCGGTCACCGGTGACCGCTTGGTGTTTGACAGTTTAATATATTTTCTGTAAATAATATTTATCTAATAAGTACCTAATTACAGAAATTACTAAATAGTACTTTCAGTGAAACTTATGCTACCTGTTGAAAATTGTTGAAAATCATCCCCTAAATTTGTTCATACAAAAGTAAAATAAAAGTAGTCTCTAAACATTGGAAATAAGGTCTATAATGTAGTTAGTGGAGAGTGGTTACCGGTGATCACTTGACGATATGTATGGGTTAAAAAAACCTTACTGATTTAAAATACTTTTTCTGAACAAATGACCAAATCTTGGCTCCAAGTTAGTTCTAAAACTAAAGTCCAAGCTAAACCAATTATCTAGTAGATCAATAATCTTATAACAGTCAACTTTGACACTGAAGATGAAAATGGACAAACCCCTGACAGGTGGCTAATAGCCCATAAAACCATTAGTCGGGTCCTTTCTACCGCTGGACTTCGCTGTCTGAAATTTCATGTAAACAATGTAACCATCCCTACCCAGTTTTGTAACTGGACTGGTAGCTTCCAGTCTAGTTACATAACTAGCTATACAGGCATTGACACTGTAAAAGAAGTGCATTCAAGATAATATCATTATGTGGGATTCTGTTAATCTTTATCTGTTTTACATGCAAGATGCATGTATATGCTATCCAAACATTATCGATAACTAGTTGTTGACATAATATTTTTCGGAGTACCTACTCTTATCAATTCTAAAGCTCCTGTCAATAAAATAGTTATCTTGTCATTTTGGTTGAAATCAGGATAAGTTGATTTTTTAATATTGTTTTTATTATTTTGTTTGGTCTTTGGGTTGATGACTGGTCGAAAAATGTGATGAAGTTATTCATCAGTGTTATTAAAATCCTTAAAAAATGGAATTATATTTGGTGCTTGCCAAATAGGCTCTCCTCCTAACACCTAAATTATTAAATTAAAGGGTAACCTTTGGTATTAGCTACCATTTTTTTTTTAATTAGATAAAACATCTTGCCGTTTTACCCGGAAGGGGTAGGCAGCGGTGCACATTACGGCACTTAATGCTACTGTACAATGTAACACCCACTTTTCACTATTTATGTTATTAGACCCATATTATAGGGGGTGAGCCTATTGCCATTTCTAGACTACTATTTTTTTTAAACCCAGTAATACTTTGCACAACCCGGTAATCTGATCCGAGACCCTTGCCGGCAGTCGCACTTGCGACTACTCGGCCAACGAGGCAATTTTTTAAATTATATTAGTAGGTAAATCATGCAATATTGATATCGACATGCAGAAAAATTACTCATAGTTAGTGTCAATAATAATTATTATCTTACGTTGCCATCATATTGCCAGCACTATTTGATATTTACCAAGCTCATTTCACCTTGTCAAACAAGCCAAGTGCCTATGTTTGCTGATAAATAAAAATAATAGTCATAATTTGTATTGTAATAAAAATTATCTGACATTCACCATAAGCCTTTCACACTAATTAAATGACAAGTAGGTCCCGGTACCTACACTTAACATTGGATGGGCATGCACTATGCAGTATGCATTTACTGTAAAATAGTTACCTAATGTAACTATGTACATTTTAAGTACCTATGAGTACTTGACAATATTTATCAAGCAATTTGATTCAATTATATTTAATTAATGGCATATGAAGATAAATAAAACAATGTAACTACGTAATACATATTTTGTTATCTCTCATTGACCAGTGTGAAGTGTGGTTACTGCTGTAGATAATTGCTGTTACAATTTAAGTAGTCGGCCCTGAGGTACTTGAGTAGTTCAATTTAATCAGAATTTAGTTTTCAATTATTAATCTATTGACCCACGAAAAAAACGTGACTACCTAGAAGCTTCCCTTGTGCTTTGTAATGGAGGATTAAAGTAGGGATGTGACTTTTAGGGCAGTAGAAAGGTATCATCGATATTTTGTTATTGGTTCTTTATGCACATTCCACATGTTATGTTTTTGAGGTATAAATAACATAACATAACATAACATCACGCCTTTTATCCCCGCAGGGGTAGGCAGAGGTGCACACAGAAGTAACACCCACTTTTCACTATTTATGTTATGAGTCCCATATAATAGGGGGTGAGCCTATTGCCATATACCGGGCACATTTCCAGACTCCGTGCTACTACTGAGAATTTTTTTAAAACCCAGTAATACTTTGCCCGACCCGGGAATCGAACCCGAGACCCCTTGCCCGGCAGTCGCACTCGCGACCACTCGGCCAACGAGGCAGTCTATCGAGGTATAAATAACACTACTCTATTACTTAAATATTAGAGGTAAATCTTTGCCTCAATTTTCATACAAAGGTCTTATATTAGGTGTTGCAGAAGCGGATTAAACTTACAGAGCGCCCTAGGTATCCTTATAGGCGTCCCTAATTTGTTTTGGCGCCGCCGTCGTACAAGCATGGGGCGCCTCTGTAACCTAGCGCCCTAGACAAGTGACTAGTTTGCCTTTGGGATCATACACCTCTAGGTGTTTGTCTCCTAGCGTTTGACTACGCCAAAAAGACAATAAATAAAGAGTACATGGTTAATTAATAATTGTGATTGATATCATAATGTAAATAGGTCATTGATTAGTAATTTCATTGAGAACTATGGACTTGGAGAAATAAATTCTTCGCTAATGCGGTCTACGGATCACGTAATTGTTTAAACACTGTATTTACTATTGTTCTGGGTAATTTTTAATAACAGTTTAAAATGTAATCAATAAATTCTTTCGTGAATGAATTCAATTATCGACCAAAACCTTTGACTAATTCCTTCTGATGTAAACTCAATTAATTTAGTTCAAAGTAACTAACTAAATTAAACAGTACAATTTAAACTAAAATACCTACATCCATAACTACATATTTACTTTAACAAAGTTTACTAATAATGCCAAGATTAACCAAATTTTAAGTAGGTGAGCGCATGACACTCGTCACGTAACTAACTATTGATAACATATAAATACGTTTTGCATGAATGTAGGTACCTATATAATATAATAGACATAATAATCATGTATTGCTGCTAAAACAATACTGAATGGATAACCGAAGGCTATTTATTCGATACACAAAAATGTGTAGGACCTAAAATCGAGCCCTGAGGCAGACTTTAATGCTTTATTTTTAAAAGACACAAAGGTTTGGCCTTGGGTTTTGATTATCGGATGCAATGTGGAAATGATTTGTTAAGTTAGCATTTAGGTATAATTGTGGCAGGGTTAGTTAGTGGCTATAACTAATAGAATCTCATGAATGCCCGTACTTTGACTATAGGCATACCTGCACAACTAGGTAACAACAATTTGGGCTGATAACTCAAACACGGGTAATTAGATAAACCTAACCTAATTTTATAACTAGTTATTACCGTAACATAACGTCACTTAATATATTTACACGTGATCTTATGCATTATCGTCATGAGTTATTTGAATAAGAGTATCGAAATCAATTCCGAATCTATTACGGCTTACCAGATCAAAAAGGATTGTTTCTTAGTGTCGGTACTTATTCATGCCTCTCAATATTCAACGCTATTATATAAATTTCTACTGGTTCTAAGTTAATTAACCTCTAAAATTGTATAATATTGACAAGAATTTCTTAATATTATGTTATAAGACCAATAATATTTATGTTACTTAGTTTTGGTTTAAACTGTGACTCAGAATCTATGACCTACGTTTTGTCTACCTGATTGAAAGGTATTGGCGTTTGAATTTGAATAAGATACTGGTGGTCAGGGTTATTAGAAATCGCGTCATTTTGTCCCATTGTCCAGTGTATCAATACTTGTAGTTAATTGTAGGTGAGTAATAGCTGAATCTGAATGTCAGTTTACGCATTCTTATTATTACCAAAATTCTTACGTTATATTGTATTGTAAGTATTTGTATCGTAATAAAAAACAAGAAATGACTACCTATGTACCTACCTATTTCTTAGAAAATCAGAATGTTATATGACTGTTATACAGATTTCAGGAAACAACTGTTTGTGTAACCCATCAAAACTTACCTAGCAGATAGCACAGTGTCAATATTTGTGTCTAGTCTTGACTGTGCTTGAGTGATCCTACCTAGCATACAGTTATACGTAATTCATAGATTGTCGACTTTATAGCAAAACGATAAGGTAGAAAATCTATTAAAGAAACACAGTTACGTTGCTTGATGTGATCGCGTCTAAATACAACTGATACACCAAAACAGTAGTTGATGATAGACCAATCAGTTCCAGCTTAATCGTTTATTGTTAGTTGTCATTAAAGTCGTATTGTATTTAAATTAAGATTTAATTTAATGTGGCTCAGAGTCTAGCCGATTCTTTTCCATATAAGCAAGTAAGCAAGTAGCATTAACTACCTCGTTAGTGGTCACAAATAAAGATGATTCGAGAAAGGGTTCGGGTTAATTAGCTAGTAGGACATAGAATTAGTATTTTAGGACCATCAAACATAGGTCAAGTAACATCTGTTAAACACAGTTATGCAAAGTAGAGTACATTACCACGGCAAACAGAAATATTAGTTTCCCATGTACTCTGAATGGAAAATGGAAACTCGTGCAGAGGATGAAAAAGTTATTATGATTCTCGATTTCTATGTAAACTAGAAAGTTTATCATCGGAAGTAAGTAATACTACTTATTCTATATGTGTATGGGCCGTGAATCGTGCCGTATCAGTGATGTGCGGTCCACATTGCTTGACTGTTGTAAACAACTATCTGCACTTTATTGGTGAACATAGATATCGTAGAATGAGACTTTATCGTCTCATTTTCTTACTATTCTGTGCTGCTTATATTATAAAGGTCTATAAGTACAGTTTATCCAGAACCTGAATGATATTTGGCACGTAGATATGTAGTTTAAGTCTGGTGTAACAAGGTCTGTTATCCCACTAAAACAATGTTTGTTTAGCACTTGGACGTAGACCACTAGAAGGAGAACGCAAGCATTAAAAGTACAACAGTCTGTCAGAAATATAGACCAAGAAAATTAATATTTCGGTAGAATACGAATATCTAACGAAAAATGCTACCGAAACAATGTGATGAGTATACGTCATATATTTAATTTGGCATGTAGGCAAACGCATAGTGACAGACAGATTTTCACAAGGTGAGATCATAATACAACTACGAAATAATCATTTGTTCTTCAAAAATAATACTAACACACTCCATCTCGAACATCTAGTTTGTTTATTTTAAATGTATAACAATATTGAATGGTACAATAAAATTTTGACTGTGCAAATGAAATTTTCACGCGAATACATCATTGGTGTGAAAAATATTGTTCGCTTTTGTATTTTTGCTTATTAACACGTCTGGTGTAAGTATGTGAACTAATATTATTCAAATGAATGAATGGTTTTGCTTATCGTCAAAATGGCGGGACCCAATTTTGGATAATGTTAATTAATACCTTTAGCTACATTTTGCATTGTTATGTGAATAAATTAGGTGTTTTAGAAACAATTGACATTAACATCGTATTTGGTACTTATATTGCTCCTTAAACTGTCAAACACCAAGCGGTCACCGGTGACCGCAACCTATTGTTCTATAATGACGGTACTCGACGAGTTAAACCGAGTTTTTTCCCTCAGACATTCAGATATAGAAACTACCTACATACAAGAAACGTTAAATATCGATCCTTATCCTCCACGAATAAAATATCCACGAATTTTAGATTAAGATCAGATATTGATTTCGGCCGTTGATTTTACAGGAGCTTAAGTCTGATCCGTACCGTTATTTCGTAATGAGGTGCAGATGACAAACAGTCTATGTAAATTACTTTGTTTGGTCCAAATACAATACCGTTTTGAACCCAGTTCCCAAAGGCCACGAAAAAGAAGCATTGTAATTAATATAATGCTAAACAGTATGAGGTTTTATCAAGTTCTGTAAGTCAGATTCGACACAATGCATTAACAATCTTAATGCATTGTATTAGAAATCTTAATGCATTATGTGGAACGTTATCTTAATTTAAGATAAGTTTGCTTTTTACTACGGTATCCAATACCCTTGTGTAATTATGCACGCACGCTACATTGTGGCTGTGTCGATGGAGATCTCGTGAAAGATCATTAAAGTCAAAGTACTTATTAGTGTGCTTTTTGGTGATACAGGAATGTAAGAACATTATTATTATATAACATAACATACATAACATCACGCCATTTATCCCCGAAGGGGTAGGCAGAGGTGTACATTATGCCACTGTACAATGTAACACCCACCTTTCACTATTTATGTTATGAGTCCAATGTAATAGGGGGTGAGCCTATTGCCATATACCGGGCACAATTCCAGACTCCGTGCTATTACTGGGATTTTTTTTGAAAAATCCAGTAATACTTTGCCCGACCCGGGAATCGAACCCGAGACCCCTTGCATGGCAGTCGCACTTGCGACCACTCGGACAAAAAGCTGCCTAGGGTATGCTTTTTTAACACCATTGAATATTAATTGTAAGCATTTTATATTTTGATATGTGTGTCTTGAACTGGGTACAACAATGCAAAATGGGAAAGCCCAAAATTGGTACCGGCAACAGAAAAGTCGTAAGATCTTTGTTCGAATAAAAAGACGCCATTTAAAAGAATTACTTCTTCCAACATTAAGAAGACGCAATAATAGACCAGTTGATAATAACATATATTGCCTACCTACGTCTATTGTGTGTCATATTCACGGTTAGCTAGCACATCAATAGCAACTTAATCACATGGTAGTCTCCAACGAGGTGAACCAGAGACCCTTAAATTAACAGCTAAATAACTAAAGTCACAACGTTTAATTGAATACTTGACGTTATCATAACGGGTACTTTGCACCTAAACGAGGACATTACTATGCCATGCTGTATGAATATGATAGCGAATATAAATTAATATTGCATAGAAAACTTGCATATTTTACATACATTGCATAGGTAATTATTATGTATATAATGTGCACACGTGTGCTCAAGTCGTAAAGGTTTACAGGACGGCCATGCTTAAGTAAGTTGTTCTGTGAATTCATGGCTTTCTTTCCCAGTCAATGTTTAAAATTTCAATCTTCTTAAACGTGTTCTCAACTGTAATAACGTCTTTTCTGTTGAATGGAAAACGGGTTCCTATCCTACCTTTTAAATAACAAAAACCGCAACGAAAGCAGTGCAAGGGGCTAAAATTCTTAATGAAACACGATACCCGACAAGTTTCAAGTTAACTGACTACTATAAACTTACATCAGTCCAAGTCAAAATCATTTATTTCAATTAGACCAGGAAGGCACTTTTGAACGTCAAAACAAAATATTGAAATAAATTTCAGTCTGTTGGTCAGTCCTCTAGGGAAGCTATTTGCTCGTTCCAAAGTGTAGATTCCTATGGAGAAGAACGAGCAAGAAACTCCATAGGGTACTCTTTTTCATCTTCTCTAAAAATAATGTAATTAGAGATTATGAATTAGGCATTCATGGAAGGGAAGGTCTAAGCATGCCCATGTCCGTGATGACGCCCGCATGTCCAATGCTAAGACACGGAATTATCCGTAACAAAATTGTTAATGAAATGCAATACAGCCGACCTTTTACTATTTAAATGTTGACACGACACAGTAGACGGTCACGATCACGCCTCGTCAATTAAAATAGCATGCGTTTCACACAATTACTTAGATAAACGTGCGAAGTACGCTAGGCGCTGATTACACATTAATCAAATGCTTCTTTACTACTGAGGAGTGTGAGTCTTTTTGTCCAACAAAACGGTAGATCATTTTTATTCCTGTTTGATAAGTTGGTTTGCGAACTGCCCTGTGCCTGCTTTGACAATTTTGGCAATTAAGCAAATTAAATGAGTCAAAGGTGTATCCAAAACGTAATACAATAAATCAAGACAAAATGAACATATAATAAATATATCCTAGTTACGTCAAATTATAACAGTTGATCGAAGACAGTCACATCCACATCGTGATCGCTTTTTTATATTTCTTGACTTCAGCTAAAGCCTGTTAAAATCTGCCCCCATATGCTAACTTTCACACGATTCATTATGAAAGTGAAGTTACAGGAAAATGACAAGAAATCAATAATAATTTTTGCATACCACGAACCACGAACTAAAGAAGTATGGCTGCGAATCGATATAATTGATTGTGCAATGTAAAAAAAGAATCGATTCTTGACCATGAAAGAAAATCTCGATCATAACTAATTCATGACGAGTCAAGAGCTATCTGTAGTAGTCCCAATATCTGTATTCATAGACCCTATACAAATATTCGACCCTATACCCTTCGTAACCTGTACTTACTTTAGTAGATAAATTATATCTTTGATTATTTGTATAATCCGGACATTAAGATAAGATAGGCCACAGTGCCACAGAAGTTAGAAGCGACATCTTGATTTGAAGTTTTTAAGAACCCTAGCAACTGGAAGAACTACTAGTTTTGAAAAGAATTTAAGAAACCCTACCTAATCATACACTGATACAAATTTTTTCCCCACTTAACTCATCAAAGAACTTAAGTTTAGTACATACACCAATGAAGATATCTGTATCAATTAATGGTCTAACTAAATAACTATTTCCATCTACAGAGGTCATAGTTCAGTTTACTCAAATTATGACTAAGTTGTGCAATATAAGTTTTAAAAGAAAGTAGGTAAATCATGAACTCTAAACCTAATATAATATAAAAATTACTGTTATTTACTATCAATACGTTTAATACATTCATTATCCTTACGATAAAACCAGATAAAGTTTTACAAGTGTAATCTTTTAAAATTAACTTAAAGTACTCGTTTCTTGTGATTAGCAGTGTCACCTTTAAGAGAGAATGAAACAGCAATCATTAATTTCATATTATCGAAACACTGCTTAGGTGCACAAACAAGTATTGTGATGATTCAGGGAATGTTATAATTGTATTGAGTAGGCACAGGACACGATTCATTTGTTTCTGTTGTGACTCGTGAATGTACCAAAGTACCCTTCTGAGAAGTCGGTCCTTGCTTCAACAATATTTACATACCATTCCCATCGTAATATTACTTATCAGTCGGTAGTCGCTGCAGTTATCAGCCTACCTACAATTTGTGCAGGGAGTGGTTTACTCGATGTGTCGAGATAACGGGGCGATAGCTTTAATAGCTATTAGATTTAAATTAGTATTCACCCGGTTACGCTATTAATATGACAGTTTGACGTTCAATAAGAGATTTTATTTGTATTATTGTGTTTTTTTTTGTGGTGTTGTGTAGTGAGTTTTAGAGCAAAATGACAGATTCCAAGCCATTGTTGCAGTAAGTTTTAGTTTTTAGTTAGGTATCTTTGTTGTGATTAAGTCGTATTTATTATTAATTCGTCGAGTACCTACCGTCATTATAGACACAATTATAGAACAATTTTTTTTTTAAGGGGGGAAAATCATCGAATGATTGCTCCCGCCTGGGTGAGGCGGGAGGGAGTGTTAGACTCTTACTAACTAAAAACCACCCCGTTCCTTCTCCTGCACGTCGAGTCGGAGCCCCGGTTACCCGTTAGGTTCTCTGCGACAATTATAGAACAATAGGTTGCGGTCACCGGTGACCGCTTGGTGTTTGACAGTTTAAAACAACGTAGAATGTAGTTTTTTGCGCATCTTAATGAATTTTACCATAAGGTTTTATTTAGCAGGTCTTGTATTTACAATTAAGTAATTACAAGTAGGTACTACTTAAATAAATGGAAAATGTTTTTACTCAAAATTAATAAACGTATTAATAAAACAATTTAGTGAATCGCTCTCTTTCACGGTAGTTAAAGACGAAACGTGACAATGTTATTGTGAAATAATGTTATTCACATTATTTGCATAATTCCATTATATTTATTGTCTATTACCTATAAGCAAAAACCTATTATCTACATAACAGAACTATAATTTTACTGACACGTGTCAGTCAGTCATGCAATTATGTGGTTTATTGTTTGTCCCAGAAGTACTACAGTAGCGTCCATCAGAAATTGAAGTTATTTTTTAAGTGTAACACTTTAAAGTTAATTTTCAATGAACGTGTATCACGTTCAGTTGTTTACCCGTTTAACGACCTCGCTTCGTTTGCTTTACAGTCCCTGTCTATTAGATAAGTGATGTATTTACACTATACCGTCTATCTAAATATGAGAACATCTATGCCAGTCAGTCATTATGGTTCGACGCTTCAAAATGTGACTAGTAGGTAGTCCATGAATGTGGCATCACCCTTAGCGAAGGCAGAAGTAAGAGAAGGTACTCCATATAACTGTAATACTGCCGTTTAACCCAATGTGGTTAGAGTTCATTGCTGATCCCAAATGTAAAATACTAATATTCAGCTGAATCTGGTTGGGGTACATTGCCAGATCTCGACTAGGGAAAAAGTTACGTAGATATCAAAAAATCCGATTTGTATTAGTTAAGTTTTGTGATTCGTTTCTTTGTGTTCTTTCTGGGAAATATAAGCCGTGACAATCAATCAAATTGTTTTATTTTCCATCATTTAAAATCGATTAAAAGATAAGACATACCACTTCAGGTAGCATACCTACTTAAATTAGAGAAAAACACGCGACTTCATTATGGGCGTTTTGTTTCTGTAAAGCTATATTGATAACAATTTTTATCTTTTGTTAGGATTAGTACCTACTAGTTACTCGCTGTTTCATTTCCGTGAAACTTACCTGGTCATAACAACTCAGAACATGTTTTGCCAAATTTTTAACCTTGGCCATCGTGTTCATAACAACATTGATCTTCAACTTAGTTAAAAGATGACAAGATATATCGGAAAATTAATGAAACATATTTTTCACTAATGGTACTAGTTAAATGTAGTTTAAAAAGATAAAGACACAATTTCGGATCCAATAACGAATAGGGTAAAATAAAAGCAGTTTTGTACTTCAGTGTCCTTGACTCTTGTATGCAAAATCTATTGAACAGATTTAACTACCTAATGGTTGGCATTGGCACTCGGCTAGTTTAAAGCCTTAGGGTGCAATTCCATTGAGGCGGAGCGGAGAAGAGCTGTGCCGCGATTCACCAATCACATGGCTTGAAATCCACATCTCTTCTCCACTCCGCTCTGTTCCGCTCCGCCTCAATGGAACTGCACCCTTAAGCTAGACGCTCATATTTATGAGCAGCATTCCGCGACCCGCGGCCCTCGATGCAGCGACTGTCGCGCTGCTACTCCCATTCATCATGAATATGAGCCTTGTTTCTCATCAAACAGTTACATGAGTAAGTAGAAACATAATAATTAATACCTAAGAAGTGTTACACTCGGCAAAACGGCGTCAGTTAGTTACAAACATAACCCATTTCCTTGTGTTTTAAGACTTTAATAGACAGCGAGATAAGATTTGGTGTCCATGTTATTTCTAATGAATATACAAATAATGTTTCTTTGAACGAAAATGTTTATATTGGTACGCACAGTCCACATAAATTAGGATTCCCGGTGATATAAACTGAAACATAATGTTGTAACAAATAACTATGTAGGTAGTAGTGTTGTTTACAAATCGACAGGTTGTAATGATCGATATTTGGTTCTTAAGTGCATTAATAGATGGCGTTACAAGACTAGCCACATTAATATAAATCATGTATTTATCATGGTAAAGTGAGGGTGGCAGTAAAAGAAAATAAAAAAAATAAATCTGACAGATGAGGATTATAAAAAGAAAGGAGACAGCTAACGGGCTCCTCATTTAATTTACATAATTGCTGTAATTCAAAGCCATAATTGCTCAGAAATGTGTAATGAATAGTAAATATATAAGTATTATTGCCGCTGTTTAATCTTTCATTACCCAGTTACTTGAACCCAGGTCATTACATTGGCGCCCAAGGGTTAACTGAATGAAGGATTAACAAGGTGTATTGAAAAAAGATTCTTGTGTAACAGTGTAAGTAGGCATTCATTCCGGACAGATATTGTAATTTCGTGGGTAATGGTAGGTAGTACGTATTATATTCATCAAGTAAATATTGTTTTGATTGTTTAAAGTTTTATTATTGCTTAGTCATGGATGTTAATGCATTATATAAAGATGAGCTCGAGTTTGAGTTGGCATGTCGAGGGGTTTCTGATTGTAAAACCGTGGCGACTATGCGGAAATTTTTGCGAGAAATTTTAGTTCGCGAGCAGTCAGGTGAGTCCTCTATTTCCTTTAAAGCACCTAAGTCATGCATCGAGAATCCCAAAGATGAGATATTAATTTGTAAAAAGAAATTGTCAGCTATCAATTTACTTATATCTGAAGTATCACACAGTCCTGAGCACTCGTTTTGTAAACGCATACACTCTCGTTTGACACACTTGTCAAATCGTGCTAAACTGATAATACCCTCGGAGTCTAGTGATATTGCGAATCATTCGACCTTGCTAAAGAATATTCAAGATACCTTATCGTCATTAAGACAACTTGAAAAAGAAGAAGGTGAGGATGATGAGGGAATTTCTGAACATGATAAGGACATCTTACAGAAGTCGCTGGGCGAAGAGGCCATACAGATTGTGGAACAGTTGGAAAAGTGCCGAGACCCAGAGAAAAATTCTTTACCGAAGGGTACTAACACTCAAATACATCAAGATCGAGCTCCACAATCTGCGGTGGCTGAGGCTGACACGCCAACTCCCGTCTTGGAGAGACCTAGTCATTCCTCTCGTCATCTTGGTTTACAAAGGACTTCTACATTTGATAATGGCTTTCACAAACGGAAGTTGGTACCGATTAAAGATTGGGGTGTCAAGTTTAGTGGTAAGGGCACCATAAGTGTAAACGCGTTCTTGGAAAGAATTGAGGAACTTAAAGAAGCGCGGAATGCTACCGATGAAGACTTGTTTCGCTACGCCATAGACTTCTTTGAAGAAGAAGCGTTGATATGGTTTAGGGCTAATAAAAATTCAGCGGCAAATTGGTCACAATTGGTTAGGCTACTGTTAGACACATTTCAACGACCGTATTATCAAGAAGAGCTATTGGAAGAAATTAAGCGTCGAACTCAAAGTAATCAGGAAGGTATTTCGGTCTATATAGCTATTATGCAGAATATGTTTAATCGACTACCTACCCCAATCCCAGAAACGCAAAAATTAATAATACTAAGAAGAAATTTACAACCATACTTTCAAAAAGCTATATGTCGAGATACTTTCGATTCAGTGGGCGAATTAACTGCAGTTCTCAGGATTATTGAATGCACCAAGTTGAGCTGTGAAAATTTCAAAGAACCTACCCAAAGTGATTATTCATTGGAAAAAGATTTAGCATACAAGGGTAATACTTCGAGGACCTCACGAAACGAAGATACGACTGAGCTAGCAGCTATAGATAATAGAGAAGTGCAGTTGACAAAGTGCTGGAACTGCAGATCTCCAGGCCATCGCTTCAGGGATTGTAAGTTGCCAAAACAGAGGCTCTTCTGTTATAGATGTGGACGTTTCGGGAAAACGACAAATAAATGCCCATGCAATACCACTGATAAGGGAAACGACAAGTCGGAGTCGATGCCGGCCGATCGTACCCCGAAAAACTAAGTCATTCTATCTCGGATGACTGGAAACAATGGCTACACACGGTTTCAATGTTTTGGAAAACAGGGAAAATAAATAATATTAATAAACACAGTCAAGATAATCGATATTATGCTGAACTAACAATCTTGAATCAGCCATTTGTGGGATTATTAGATTCTGGAGCCACTATCTCAGTAATTTCTCCGCAATTTGCAACGAGAGTTATGAAATTAGGATTTTCAGAGCATAAAGTTGACAAGGAAATGGTATCTACGGCAGATGGCACTTACCATACCATGAATTCCATTGTGCATTTACCCATTGAGTTTATGGGAAAATATAATGTGGTAGATTTTTATATCATGGATTGTTTAAAACATGATATTATCTTAGGCATGAATTTCTTTGAATTATTCAATTTAGCAATAGGGGCAGGCAAATCAATGGTTAACATCTCGGAAATAAAGGTACAGCTACCAGTGATCGCACGAGATGAACTGTCTGTCTCACAGAAAGAGCGGCTCGACAAACTGTTGGATGAAATGGCAGCAGATATTGGTAAAGGTTTGGGAAGAACATCGTTGATCAAGCACAGAATCGATACCGGGGATAGCTTGCCCATCAAACATAGGCAGTACCCCTTTGCCCCCCAATTATGGCAGAGCTTGAGAAGGAAATTCAGGACATGCTGGACAATGACGTAATAGAGCCCTCCTTTAGTTCATGGCGTTCTCCAGTATTACTAGTGAAAAAGACTTCGGGTAAGAATCGATTGTGCCTCGACAGTCGCCAATTAAATAGGATTACAATAAAAGATTCTTATCCCTTGCCTAGGGTTACAACCATCTTAGACAGTCTAAAAAATGCTCAGTTTCTGTCTACTATTGATTTACGATCAGCTTTCTGGCAAATACCGCTTGAAGAAACCAGCAAGGAAAAGACAGCTTTTGGACTCGCGGGAAAAGGACTGTATCAGTTCAAAGTCATGCCGTTTGGACTAGTCAATGCTTCTCAAACACAACAACGTTTGATGGATCGGTTGTTTACGCCGGAATTTGAGACTCGAGTGTTTACATATTTGGATGACATCGTCATTTGTGACAGCAGTTTTGACAACCATTTATCGTCATTGTCACATGTCAAAAATCAGCTTAAAGAGGCAGGATTAACGATAAATCTGGAGAAATGTGCATTTGCGAGATCATCATTAAAATACTTGGGCTACATCGTAGACAAGGAAGGATTACGTACCGACCCAGATAAAGTGAAGGCGATTCTCGACTATCCCAGGCCTACTACTTACACGGAACTAAAGCGATTCATTGGTCTAGCTAGTTGGTACAGGCGGTTTGTGGAAAACTTTGCCATTGTCGCAGCTCCGCTTCATGAATTAACTAAAGGAGGCAAGAGAACTAAATGTATAGAATGGAATAAAGAGGCAGAAGATTCTTTCTTAAACCTGAAGACTGCCTTGACCTCGACACCAGTGTTAAGAGTGCCAGATTTCACCAAACCCTTTTCTATTCAATGTGACGCCTCTAACAGGGGAACTGGTGGAGTTCTAATTCAAACAGTCGACGGACTCGAGGCTCCTATCGCTTACACGAGCAGAAAATTATCGGAAAGGGAATGCAAGTACTCAGCATCTGAGCGGGAACTATTAAGTGTTCTACATGCTGTAGAACAATTTCGTCCATATATAGAAGGGAATCACTTTAAAGTCATCACCGACCATAGCGCCCTTCAGTGGCTACACCGTAACAAGGATCCTCACGGACGTTTGGCGAGGTGGGCAATGCGCTTACAGCAATTTGATTATGAAATAGTCCACCGTAAAGGTAAATACAACACTGTGCCGGATGCTTTATCAAGAGCGATTGAAGAGGAAATTAACATTTTAGAAATAAAACCAGAAGATAAAGATGAGTGGTATAAATCAAAAGAAGACTTGGTGCTGTCTGGGAAGAATGAACCGGATTGGGAGGTTAGCCAAGGACAACTGTGGAAACATTTGCAATTAAAACAATTTCCAGATGAAAATGACAGTTGGAAACTTGTGATTCCCGAAGCGCTTCGCCAAGGCATCCTTAAGGAATGCCATGATGACCCCACAGCTGGCCACCTTGGTGTTAAAAAGTCAGTCAACCGAGCAAGACAGCGATATTTCTGGCCGACATTAATAAAGGACATGAAAGACTTTGTACGGAAATGTGAAGTGTGTGCAAAGTATAAGTACTCACAAAGTAAGCCATCAGGTTTAATGGGAAAGCAACGAGAGGTATCAGAACCTTTTCAGATTATATCAATGGACTTAATGGGGCCCTTTCCAAAATCGAAGCATGGTAATACTATGCTGTTAGTCATCACGTGCTGGTTCAGCAAATTCTGTTTTTTGTACCCTCTCCGGAATGGAAAGTCATCAACTATAGCTCGAATACTGGAGGAAGATATATTTTTAATGTATGGAACCCCCAGCGTAATAGTTTGTGATAATGGGAAGCAATTTGTATCCAACCAGTTTAAGGATTTAGTTTCAGAGTACGGTATAAAACTATGGTACACTCCTCATTATCATCCTCAGGCTAATCCCACTGAACGAGTAAACAAGGTCATTGGCTCGGCTATAGCTTCTTACGTTGAAGATAATCACAAAGAATGGGACAAGTATATACCACACATAGGTCATGCAATCAGGACATCGGTTCATGAAGTGACCGGAAAAACGCCAGCGTATTTGTTTTTTGGACGCGAAACAATAATCCGGGGCATGAAACCTTACAACTTTGAACCGGGTGAACCGATAACTTTCGATAAAGAGAGATTTGAAAGAAATATGACCTTCAGAAATAAAATTTATGAAGAAGTTTCTGAAAGAATGCGGCAGTCACATGAGACCAACAGTGATCAGTACAATAAGAGACGTCGTACTTGTAGATATGATGAGGGTGATCTGGTTTGGAAGCGCACTAAACTGCTATCGAATGCTGACAAGTCTTTTATGTCCAAGTTGGCACCTAAGTTTGAAAAAGCAGTCGTAGCCGAAAAGATATCAAACGACGTTTACAGACTAAAGAGTTTCAAGGGCAAAGATTTAGGAAAATGGCATTCTTGTGATCTTAAACGTTTGGTTTGAATCCGGTTGGATTCCTCAGAGGAGAGGGGATATTGTAATGATCGATATTTGGTTCTTAAGTGCATTAATAGATGGCGTTACAAGACTAGCCACATTAATATAAATCATGTATTTATCATGGTAAAGTGAGGGTGGCAGTAAAAGAAAATAAAAAAAATAAATCTGACAGATGAGGATTATAAAAAGAAAGGAGACAGCTAACGGGCTCCTCATTTAATTTACATAATTGCTGTAATTCAAAGCCATAATTGCTCAGAAATGTGTAATGAATAGTAAATATATAAGTATTATTGCCGCTGTTTAATCTTTCATTACCCAGTTACTTGAACCCAGGTCATTACAAGGTTTATAAACACTTAAATCTTTTAAGAAAGCTAACCTAACCTAACCCTTTCCCCAGTCTCGGAGAACCTAACGGGTTACCGGGGCTCCGGCTCGAAGCGCAGGAGAAGGAACGGGGTGGTTTTTAGTCAGTAAGAGTCTGACACTCACCCCCGCCGCACCCAGGCGGGAGCAGTCATTCGATGATTTTCCCTGTTTAAAAAAACCCTTAAAAATAAAGTTGGGGAAAGGGTTAAAAATTGAACATAGCAAATAGAATTCGATCTCTCTGGATAAATAAAATGCAATAACGAATCTTCTTGTCATTCTTAACTTAAGAGTTCAGCGTTCCACGTCTTCTCATTTCATTACTTCGTGATTACTGAGTATAAATTTAACAGACGTCATCAGTGGACTAGGTAATTACAAAAACCAAAGTAAAAAATAAATGAACAGTAGCTACTAAATTATTTCACCTCACGATTTGCCGATAGCCACCCAAGTACAAAGTAAGAGTTAATATAAAAATATCTACATAAGGTGTTCGAACGGTGATAATTTCATATTTTATCAGTGGCTTATCAAAATCGACGGTAATGTCAGGTATCGAAATATTTTGGGGCAGTCGGGTTTAACGACCCAATTACAATGGAGCTACTTGACCTTGTTCAGGGCAAAAGGAGGGGAATCACGTTCACGTGATTTAGATAAGGTATATCTACCTTTTCTATAGAAAACGACGTTTGTCGTCTTCGAAGTGTAATAGCATTTAATGTTGCAACGAGAATGGTTACCATCGGTAAAGTTCAAGATGTTGAAAGGCACGTTGGAATTACTGGCTGTTTCCTTTGTTTTATTATTATTAAAAGGTCTCAAGTCAACTATACAATCGATGTTTTGTCTGGAGAAATGTAAGATAGGATAGAAATGAATGTCAGCCTAATACAGAACTTTTCGGAACTAACAGCAAAATAAGTATCAGATCTACCATAATAACCAAAAATCATTTTATTGTTTCTATATGCACAATAGTAAAGAATGAGGATGATCTAAGAATAGCGACTGTTACCATTATTAAACAACCAACTAAAAGTATAACTGAACAAAAGTCACATAATAATCTCAGAGACAATAAAACTAGGTATCTTGTAACAAAAAATCGATAGTTTACATCCGTATTACATAAATATTGAAGGAAACATAAAACATAGTGTTTGTTGCTCATGCGCACCGTGGGAGCGTGCATTGTGTCTCCACATAACATGTGAACAATTCCACACGTGGACACAAATTGTAGCATTTTGCAGACAATAGCGGTTACTAGAGTTATCATAATAATTGAGACATTATTTTTGTTTGTATTGCTGCGTATAATTGAAATGTTTTTCTAGTCCCAGAAAAAAATATTGAGATACAGGTGATATTTACGATGTAAATTGGCCCTTAAGTCTTCACTATCGCTTGCTTCATGTCTGAAGATCGTGCCCCTGAAAGGTGTTCATTCACTATCTGTGTTATTTCCCTCCATCTGGACCTGTTTTAGTCTTTTCTCAGAGCTTTCGTAACAGAGAGTCCAGTGTAATTGGAAACTTGGTCACACTATCGTCTAGGTGATCGGACACGTGGTCTTTTTCCTTCCACCTTACTAACAACATCTAAATTGTCGTAGTTATCTGACTGGCCGCGGGCAATGTAACCGAAATACCCAAGAATTCGCTGATAACATAGGTCGAAACTAGTTTTTATACCGAACTATTCAAGGATTGACTTATTTGATCGTCTGGCAGTCCATGGTATCCGGAGCATTTTTCGCCAACACTATATTTCGAAAACATCTATCTTTTTGCGATCTAGAACCCTAATAGTCCACGACTCTGCACCATAGATGAAGATAGGGAAGACCACTGCCCCAAGTACTCTCCTTTTGGTAATGTTGGAGATATTTCTGTTTTGCCATCTACGTATCATTTTGCTCATTGCAGCGTTTGCCATTAGTGTTCTTCTTGGAATCTCCTGCTAACTTCCACCCTGATTCGTTGTCATAGACGTCAACAAATTCTAGAGGTAGATTTGAGAGATTCATTCGTTCTTGGCAGTTGACCGGATCTGTCAGAGATCATGACTTTAGTCTTGCTCTTGTTAATCGCGAGTCCAACCAATTCACTCTTATATACATTAATTAGTAGCACTCGAATACAGACGATTTTAGTAAATATGAGACTGACACATTTTAGTCCCAAAACCAACGTAACTACCGAACGTAAGAGTTCTGAGGTTCGCCAGAAAGACTTTTCTATTGCATAATTCATAATCATTATGCTTTAACTAGTTAAAGCACTGAAAAACGTGTAATTACAGAGAAAATCAGACCAACTTCGCCACCACTCACTCACATGAACTTTACAAGGTTTCGCGTAATCTCACGATAAGCGATCGCTTCGAAAGAAGCGGTTTGGTTAAGCAAGCAGCCAAGCAGCGCAAGCGGAGCCGGAGCACTTGCATTCGTCGTATCTTCATTGTTCATCTGTAGGTAGTCTTCAGACTTCAATCGACGCCGGCGCCCGGAGAAATGCGCTGCTTGGCTGCTTGCTTAACCAAACCGCTTCTTTCGAAGCGATCGCTCGCGGCACGGTGTGATAATGCTGTTGCCGCAGTGATTATTATTGTTTCTACTTTCTATGCGAGAGAGTCGAAAACTGTCTTTTTCAAGACAATTTGTTTCTTGTTTCTAAAACGAAGTAAGTCAATAACTTTGGTAAAGGTATTGTGGAAGGTATATGGTAAGGTATTCGGTGGTACTGGTAACTGGTAGGTATGTAGTCGTGCGGTGCGGCTACAGTACTATTAAATGTAGATAACAATATACCTACTGTTTATAATGTAATATCACTTGTATTAGCCACGATAACACATGTTTTGCATTCAAATACATCGGTTTACATTGAGAATTAATACTAATTATCTAGAGATACTAGAGAGATAGAAGTTATGTGTAATTCGTGGCGGTTTAATGTACGTTGTTTTGAATCGCTGTTACTTTTTGTTAACACTGCTAGTATTAGTATTTTTATATTAAGATAAGGTCAACAGAACATATTTTCAAGTATATTTCGATTATTTACGTACAATCTACACTGAGCTATTAGTACTGTATCGCAGTCTCGTACCATCAGAATCGGTTCCACACCAGAATTAGTTTATAATTAGTTAGTTACCATTATAAATATTTTTATAGAATCCTACGAAATCAACAGTTTTCAAATCACTAATACCAAGAAATTTAAAATAAGTATGTATTCTAGTCAAAATCGTACAAAAATTAAACAAAACCGCGCGCCATATTTTCCCTCCTATATAATTTCAAACCGCAGATAAAACGAAAACTATAGAGGTATTTAACGAAGTACATAAAATATACCTATCTACCTAAGTAGACACTCGTAGTGAACACAAGTCTGTTTGATGATTTGATAGCTATCTGCAATGATAGTAACCGTTGTTATTCAGTGATTGGCTGACTGACTGCACAAATGGGATAATCTGCATGTTTTCCGTCGTCACAGATTCACTATTGTCTGTGTACTGCATGATTATGGAAATATACTGTTAAGGTCATTGAAGACTCTATGAACTTGACCGTCCTCTTGGATAATGGTCACATTTGTATACTATATATATACATACTATAGACTCGTCTTCATTGGCTCAAACCGTTCCGCACAAACAATTATTTAAGTACTTTACGAAGCTTTAAAACAAATTAGCACAGCCTTTTAAATTGCAGAACTAAAGTGGTCAAAGCAGTTAAATGGATAAATTTGGAAACGTTAATAATATGTTCAAATTATTATTGCAGTCTGATAGCCCAATGTCCTAACCGGAAAAATTTCGTTTTTATTCGAAATAGTTTTAACAGCACAAAACACACATGATCTAAATTGCCGAAAATAATTGTCATTTATTAAGAATTCGGCTGCGATTTAACAGAAATGCGAAGAGTGAAGTAGGCTAGCTTCGACCTGGTCATCGTATTGCTAATGAAATGTTCCTATACCCATATTAACAACAATTTTGTAACCGAAGTGCTATAGGACTAGTGGCGTCTATACGTAGAATTCATGTAAAAAATCGCAATGTAATGCGAATTTACCTCTAATTATAAGAGACAATTAGATTGACGACAAAAACCTAGTATCATTACCAAGAATGCCTCCAGCCGTGACGAGGAACTGACTTTATTTCGCTTTTCCGTACAGTTGTTCCCGTGTTTTTCAATTTAAACACTCTTCACCTTCACACAAATTGACCTTTGATACTACGTGCAGCATCATAGTTAAATAGCCAATTTAATTCAATTACGTGTTAAGCTTTGATTGTGCTGGATTTGTCACTGTTACATATTTTGTTAGATTATAATATTATTATCTATTAACTTTTCTTGAACCCATTTTCGACTTAAACTGTCAAACACCAAGCGGTCACCGGTGACCGCACCCTATTGTTCTATAATTGTGTCTACAAAGACGGTACTCAACGAGTTAAAATACTTGTATGGGAGCGAATCTTTCTTGACATCTGATTTGTTGCTTTGGAAGCACCAACATAATTAAAAAAATCAGACGATTTCGGAATTTCCTTTCTGACTACTCAGAGAAGAAACTCCGGAGTTGTCAGCAAACCTTCAACGGTAACCATAATCACCATGCACTTTTAAAGTCTTGACAAGTTACTCATTACATTACATTATTCTTTTCTTCTAGATTCAAAGAGGGCAAAGTATCGTACGGCACAGACAGCCCGGCACGAGGTCGCCGGGTCATATTCTGCGTGCACGGCAACCCTTCCACAGGATGCTGTGCAGTCATAGAAACCAGCGCAGACGGAGACGATGGCGAACAACGTAATGGAAGCATTTCAGAAGTTGAAAGTAAGTAATCTACGTAAATATTTAAACTCACACCTTTTGTATAGAAACTACATGGCGCATTATTTTATGCATCTGCTTGTTATGTACTTGGACAGTGGTACTCCGTTCCGTACTTCATCTTCTAAGGTCACTACCACCGCTACCGTTACAAATATATTGTTCTCATTTTGATCATTCATATCGTAAGGGATGGTTCCGACATATTTCCGAAAACGAGGACATGTGTATAAACATATTATATCATATATATCATATATGGCATAAACCAGGAGGATGTTACTGATTATATCCACTTCGCTTGGTCTTGTCGTTCTTTAAAGGTCAAACTCCTCATATCATGTTGCATTGAACATGAACCGAACATCTGGTTAATACTTCTTGGTGGTCTTAACATCTGCTTACTAGTCCCTTATTTATCGTTAAGATCCGTAATTACATCCTTTCTTTCTACTTTATTGTGGATACAAGATTTGTTTTAACCTACTTGCAAAATGCAAGGAAATGTACCAGCCTCTACTGTCTCTACTATATTTATTGTATCTCCGGCTTAATAGCCATGAAGGTTGCGAATTCAGTTACGGTGACGTCATGTTATTATGACATGGGGTATTTATCTAGTTGTCGCACTGTAGTTACATATAAGGTCGTGGTACTTGAAGCCCATTGTTTCGCGTATCATATGTATGTTTTAACGTTTAGATTAATCCTTTAATATCTTTTATTCAACGTCCTTGATTCAGAAAACGAATTTATGGAATTTTTGATAATACAGAGTAAACAATTTGGTATCCTCTTTTTTAGCCATTAGCAGTTAAAAAAAACTGAAAATGACTTCTGTCAATGTCGTGATGGCAAGCTTGAACAAGGAGTCGATGATATTTTGAAATAAAAGAAAATATTGATTTATTTTATCAGTCGAATTATAGCCCAAGTTACTGTGCTTGTACATACGTACAATGTACATAAACTCGTTGCCTTTTGATGTCGTTGCTTTAAGGGACCATGTGTTTTCGCAAGTGGCAGTTCGGTTACACTTGATTATCAATGTGATTGACCAAAATCTGCATATCTGTTTGATATCCAGACCATTTTTCATTGGAATCGACTACGTCTGAGAATAGGACTCATGTCAATTCGTCTTTCGGTAGATTCAACTAATCAGCCAAGGTCTACGCAACGTAGTTCTGTATCAAATAATGTTGTGTTGGTGCATAAATGTTCTAATCGGATAGCTCGTAAGTCATGAGTTGTGTTTATCATTATAAGTATCAAGAAATTTAAACTTGTTTATTAATTGATAAACTAACTTTTTAAAGTTCTCAATTTGTTTTAACGAAACACCAAACTCCAACTTAACATCTTACCCAGAAGGTCGCATGTCAGTTGCCAACTGAACTTTAATTAAGTTGGTCGGCTCTTACGACGGCTGCAGAAGATTAGGGGTAGTGACAATAGGTAACGTACTACCGGTTTTGGTCTAGCAAGAAGTCTTTTTGTCCAATCACAGTATCTGTCAAAGATTGAACGTCCAATACATGCCCATCCGACACTAGCTAATTCCCTATTGGACGAAGAACGAGAGGTTCACTAATACCAACTAGTGAGCGAAAATACGGCAGCCCCCATTGTATTTGTATTCTCCTCTCCCATCTCTACTCAGTATCGGTACCACATCAAGTTGCTCCAAGTAACCTATTTACAAAACGCTCCTGTACAGTAACTGGCAAAGCAATTGACTTTTGTGTTCTTAAATCTTCAATAAACTTTGATTCATGTTTATTATTTTGTTGTTTCAGGGCATTGTCACAGATCGAGGAACGAAGAAATAGACAAAAGGGCAAGAAGAAAGTTGATAATAGCCAGCATATTATGTGTTATATTTATGATAGGTGAAATTGTAGGTGAGTAACATTAAGTATATTACTAGAAGGTATGTAATAAAAAAATGGGCATTTTCAATACCTTTATAAAATAGAAGTAAGAGAAGGCTAGAAGACCTTCAATGCCAGTGGTGACATCTGATGTCTGCTAAAATGAAAGTCTACAGAACAAATATACAACCCGACTCACATACATACATTATTTCCTCAACATATTACATAGGCCGAACCGAATTGCAAATAATAAATACTATATTCGAAAACAATGGCTTCGATAGTTACGTTCAAGGAATTTCAAATTACAATATAATCTTAATGTAGGTTATCAATATGGCACGTGGCCAATTTTCATATTATTTTCATGAAACATGACTACCATACCGAAGAGGTCTTATGTAACAGTTTTGTTTTACACATACTTCTGGAACGCGGCTCTACGAAGAAATCAACCATACTGCCTTAACTCGTCGAGTACCGTCATTATAGACAAAATTATAGAACAATAGGTTGCGGTCACCGGTGACCGCTTGGTGTTTGACAGTTTAACCCTTTGAGTACCGACATTATAGACGCAATTAAAGAACAATAGGTTGTGGTCACCGGTGTCCTCGCGGTGTTTGACAGTTAAATTTATAAAAAATCGATTTTAGAAACACACTTGAATCCTTGTTACAATTTGAACATACATATACTCTTAAGCCATGCACTCTAAAAGCTATGGTTGCTAATTTTCTTTTTCAATGTTTTCAGGTGGTTACTTATCAAACAGTTTAGCGATAGCCACAGACGCTGCCCACCTTCTAACAGACTTTGCTAGCTTTATGATATCGCTGTTCTCGCTATGGGTGTCCAGCCGACCAGCTACAAGACGGTAAGTGACTTATAAAACAATCAGTTGAAAGATATTTGATATTTGAAACATCTCTTCTCACACGGAGAACCGTGTGAGAAGAGATGTTTTCTCAGCAGTAGGACAATTGAATAAAATTTCTCATAATTTATCTTTCTTTCATTACAATTCTTATAA
Source organism: Spodoptera picta (assembly GCA_038387885.1). Classification (NCBI taxonomy): domain Eukaryota; kingdom Metazoa; phylum Arthropoda; class Insecta; order Lepidoptera; family Noctuidae; genus Spodoptera; species Spodoptera picta. Next base: position 532,899 of record JAZHFQ010000329.1, read on the forward strand.
AATGTATTATTTCCCAGAATGCCGTTCGGCTGGTACCGTGCGGAAGTAATAGGTGCATTAACATCGGTGCTCCTGATCTGGGTAGTGACGGGAGTGTTGGTGTACATGGCGGTGCAGCGCGTCATTTACAAAGAGTTCGAGATCAACGCCACTGTCATGCTCATCACCTCCGCTGTTGGAGTCGCCGTCAACCTTATGTGAGTTTCCTTAAAGTCAAACTGCAAACATCAAAAACTTACTCCACGGTTGGTGCGAAGGCTGGGCAACCGGCTGCCGCGCAACTTGTCGCGGATTTGTTTTCCGCACGAAACAACTCTGTGATCTACAAACAAATTGTTGGACCGGTTCTGGGCGTCATGTGTTGAGGTAGTTTATTTGTAAACGCACTGTGTTGTGGACACAGGAGAAAGTCCTAAAGTAGGCTAAAGATTTTCTAAAAAAAAAATTAAGGTGGAGTCGAGGTGGATTAAAACTGTAAATAGGCTACAAAATAGCCCGATTACGACGTTATAGATTTAAGTTAGTGTTTCCTATCTGCTGGTGTTGGTCAGAAAGGTTTAGTTGGTCTTAATTGCGGAAATACTAATAGTCCAAAATTGTTATCTACTAAATTTTGACCTATGGGCCTAGGCCCATACACTAGTGTGATGCTGCCACTTTCTTCATCGCCTTTACCCAGTCTAAAAGCTTGGACCGTCGTAAGTCGTGGTGGTTCATTCATAGGCCCAATAATGTAGTACTTGTACAAGTGGTGGTTGTATGTCCCAGTATGGGCCTGACGCTGCACCAGCACGGCCACAGCCACGGCGGGGGCGGACACGGACACTCGCACGGAGGGAACAACCCCGTACTTAATAATAAGGTATTTAATGTCTTTCAATTGTTGTCAGTTTTCTTATAAACACTGTGCAAATGTTCTAAATGCATAAATTGAGCTCAAACACTTAAAATTCAATTACAATTAACAATTTAAATCAAATATATTTAGTATTAATACTTAACCTCCATGGGTGCTTAACAACAAAGTCATGAGTGTAAGATTGTATAGCATAGTCTAATGTGATCCAGTTTTGAGTCGTGGGCCAATAGTACCCAGGGCACGAGTATATAATGATATTGTATGACGGGCGGTGCAGGAGCGCGCGGACTCGGACGCGGAGAGCGCGGCGTCGGCGCACGCGCACGCGCAGGAGAACATCAACGTGCGCGCCGCCTTCATACACGTGCTCGGGGACTTCCTGCAGAGCTTCGGCGTACTCGTCGCCGCCGTCGTCATATACTTCCAGGTCCGTGCACGTCGCTCTACTTCATAATACCACGCCGAGTTACTTAAAATGTGACTCAATTTATTGAATTTCCAATTTATGTCTTAGAAATAAACTTCAAAATGTATTAGCTTTTCAAACAGCCAATTATGGATTTTAAACTTTGTTTTGGCCTAAATATCGACTAAAATCATTATCCTTAAAAGAGGTTAAGTTCTTTTATTTTCTAATACCCATAACCCTCAAAGAAACAGTTTTCAACTCAATACTTGTTCTCGTTTCACAGCCGAGCTGGAGTCTAGTGGATCCAATCTGCACGTTCCTGTTCTCCGTGCTGGTACTCATCACCACCTTCAACATCATCAAGGACGCACTCCTCGTACTCATGGAGGGATCACCTAGAGGCGTGGACTTCCAGGTAACGACATCTAGCATCTATTTATCGTGTGGTGATAGCGAAGTATAAGTTTACTACCTCGTCTACCTCCTTGCTGGTGTCGTATGGTTCGGCTAACAGAAACTCCATACAACTAATGTCGGTTTTTTTATGGAACAAGCCCGCTATAACCGCTGCAACTCCCATAAGCCAGGATCTACAGTAGACACAACCATGAAAACACCAGAACACTGAAGTCGGGCGCATCGGCGCGTCCCGGGGACATGAATAACTTGTTTTGGATCCCGCAACGAAATAAATCAGAAGATATTAATAGAGGAAAAGCATAAAACCGATAGTTTTCACTTCCCTCGGTGAATTGATGCAGGAGAGAGAATGACTTAAGCCTAAAGACACAAAAGAGACTGAACGACTGGGAGAAGCCCAGTCGCCAAGCACCACGGAGAATTTGACTAAAACCTGAATGGAGTGCTATGTGTGAGCTTGAGATCGGTTATAGAACTCGGCAGTAAGGGATTACACATCTGTCTGATTACACAAGTCTGTGCAGTGGTGTTATCTGATAAACCTGAACAGAACTGTGTAACCTACTTGTCTAGTGTTGATAGCAACTCCCTATTAATTGAACTATCACGGGCTGTTTTTTTTTAATATTAAATATTAATTCTCCAAGGAGTCTTGGCCCGTGCCTTTGTCATACAATTTCTTTTAAATAAGTCTATTCAATTAACTAAAAATCGCGGGTTACTCACGTGAATATACTGAGAAAAGCTCTACTTGAGGAAGAACTTCATGAGCAGCGTGCTCTGTCGCGTAGGTCGGAGTATGCTGCGCGACATCGCCTGTCATCTGTTACTATATTATAAGAACAAGTCTATTTAATATTTATAAAGTTCCTATGTTACACGTCACAGGCCGGTTACGGTTAGTCATGGTGATGAAATAATTTTCACAGCTTACTGTAACTTGGATGTTTTTGTGTATTAATATTATTTAAGAGTTGTGTAATAATTCTTCTTTCCCCCCTCTTCGCCTTACAGGAGGTAGCCAATACGTTCCTGTCGCTGCCCGGCGTGGTCCGCGTCCACAACCTGCGCATGTGGGCTCTCTCACTCGACAAGACTGCACTCTCCGCGCATCTAGCCATACGTATGTATCTACAACATACACTCGGACAAAAGTACACTCGTGCAATAAAACACATAATATAAGCACAATCATGTCCACACATGCCCAAAAACACCCGAGTGTACGGCGCGTCGCGTTCCGCGCGCGACACAAAGAGCCATCAGACCACCGCAGATGGGGCCCAATAGGGTCGATGCCGATTCGGAGTCGCGGAGAACCTAACGGGTAACCGGGGCTCCGGCTCGACGTGCAGGAGAAGGAACGGGGTGGTTTTTAGTCAGTAAGAGTCTGACACTCCCTCCCGCCTTACCTCCTCCTGTCATTCGATGATTTTCCCCCTTAAAAAAATGCCCAAAAACACATCAACACTCATACCAACAAACTAATCACTCGTATACTCGTCAAAACACACACACTCAAAAATAAAACCTGCAGTCCAAGTAATCACTCGTATACTCGTCAAAACACACACGCTCAAAAATAAAACCTGCAGTCCAAGTAATCACTCGTATACTCGTCAAAACACACACGCTCAAAAATAAAACCTGCAGTCCAAGTAATCACTCGTATACTCGTCAAAACACACACGCTCAAAAATAAAACCTGCAGTCCAAGTAATCACTCGTATACTCGTCAAAACACACACGCTCAAAAATAAAACCTGCAGTCCAAGTAATCACTCGTATACTCGTCAAAACACACACGCTCAAAAATAAAACCTGCAGTCCAAGTAATCACTCGTATACTCGTCAAAACACACACGCTCAAAAATAAAACCTGCAGTCCAAGTAATCACTCGTATACTCGTCAAAACACACACGCTCAAAAATAAAACCTGCAGTCCAAGTAATCACTCGTATACTCGTCAAAACACACACGCTCAAAAATAAAACCTGCAGTCCAAGTAATCACTCGTATACTCGTCAAAACACACACGCTCAAAAATAAAACCTGCAGTCCAAGTAATCACTCGTATACTCGTCAAAACACACACGCTCAAAAATAAAACCTGCAGTCCAAGTAATCACTCGTATACTCGTCAAAACACACACGCTCAAAAATAAAACCTGCAGTCCAAGTAATCACTCGTATACTCGTCAAAACACACACGCTCAAAAATAAAACCTGCAGTCCAAGTAATCACTCGTATACTCGTCAAAACACACACGCTCAAAAATAAAACCTGCAGTCTAAATAATCACTCGTATACTCGTCAAAACACACACGCTCAAAAATAAAACCTGCAGTCCAAGTAAGCATATGGATGAACTATAACGGTTTCAGTTAATATCATTTCAAACGTAAACCTTGACCTTTTGCATAAGCTGTTATTTAATGTTCCGAAAAAAGGTTCGATTTAAGTTTAACCCACCAATTGCTGTCCCAACTTCTTCCTCAAATTATATAGACAGAACTCCTATATTGGGCGAGTGAGTAGAGATTTTTATAGATTGTGCAAGGATTTATGACTCGATCCATTTACTACAAGTTCCAGGGTGCGTAGGCGACTAAACCTTGAAAATTGTTGAAAATTTTTTCATACAAAAGTAGTCTCTAAAAATGACCGTGACCGGTGACCGCTTGAAGTTACTGAATGAATATCCTTGTTTTCTACGTTTATGTGCATTGCATTCGCAAAACCTCTGTAAAAATATACTGTAGCTAGCTACGGCTAGCCGTGGAAACCTATAATTGGCTTTGTATTAGCATATCCTGAATTTTTATTATTTGAAATATAATTGTTGGTTACCCCAAATTAAACTGTCAAACACCAAGCGGTCACCGGTGACCGCAACCTATTGTTCTATAATTGTGTCTACAAAACCGGTACTCGACGAGTTAAAATCAATAAATAATTTACACAAAACTTTAGTCTCCCAATATACTCTTTCAGGTACCGGAGTAAGTCCGCAGAAGGTATTAGAAGAAGCGACCAGGTTGGTACACGACAAGTATAACTTCTTCGAGATGACGCTGCAGATCGAGGAGTTCAACGACGGCATGGAGGACTGCAGCCAGTGCAAAATGCCACAGACTTAAGACATATTACTTCTATGTACAGACTCACATCAAAATACCACAAACTATCATATTTTGGTCTTTGTAGCGAAGAAAATGTGTTAGACTTAGAGATATGACAGTTTGAGATAGATTGATGTGCAGTCTAAACGTATTTTGAGATACATCACGTGGTTTGGCTTACTACTACACCAAAGACATTTCGGACCAGCTTCATAAGATTAAACGGCCCTGAATGCCTTCTATAAATATTTGTTGTATGAATTTAAGGTGCCTTATCGATTATTTTAAACTAATATCCTAATAATTAAAAAGTGAGCCAAACCACGCATGGACCTTCAGCAAGGTTCAAGGAAATGCAATTTCACTGTTGCCACGTAAGGATAAAATCAACAAAATGTATTTGAGAATTTCGAACTCCCCTAGGGGGTCTAGAAAACGAAAACCTCACGAAGAAAGTTCATAATTTATTGGCAGAGGACTATTTTCAACAAGGTCCTGTCATTGGACCAATGAATTTATTCGAGGTTATGTCATAAATTATGTAAAATAAAAAGAGACCTTGAACCATAATTTATTATAGACATACATACAGTACAATTGAATGTTCTATTAAAAAAAGATTTGAATCCATTGCCATTTTTACCATTTCCGTTGAAAAACTGTTAAAGTACCTAATATCTAAACTTGACGGACTTGTAAGACTAATCGATAGTGGCTCCCTCTAGACGTCGAATGTTGAAATTAGCATATTTGCTATATTAATAATTGATTTTACTGTCAACAAATTTTCTTTATATAGTATGTAGTATGATATTAATAAAACATTGATATTCCTAAGACTTCAGCCAAAAATGTTTAAAATAAGAGGCTATGTCTATATTTTAGCGGTAAATTAATTATGTCGGATTAGAAAATACATGTTTTCAAAGACAATAAGATAAAGTTACAAAATACCTTTCAAATGCATTTTAACAATGTAAATATTTTTCTACATAAAATAATTTGTCAACGCAATCTACTAGAGTCTATATTTTTGTTTAAAATCACAAGATACAAGTGTACAGCTAGATATGTTAATTAAAATCCGAATTTATAACTAGAACTGTACCTATTTATAAATAATTAAAAGTTTAAATTTTAATTATTTACAATAATACAATGTTATTTGTATATACAGGTAGCGTAATATTTATTAGAAAGTAGTTTATGTTAATTATCGTGGTTAAATCATGTAAACAGTTAAATAATTTTAAGTTATTCTAGTATGAATAAAGATAAATCAATAAATGAACACATTTTTGAGACACAATTTATTACTTTTATATCTACCCATGCCTGCCACATAAAAACAGTCGAATGATCTGTCGTCGGCGGTATTTCCGAACCGATACGACCTTCAAGCCTTAAAGAGCGTAGGTACTCCTTTTTAAAAGGGCGGCAACGCACCTGTGACTCCTCTGGTGTTGCGGGTGTCCATGGGCGGCGCTGATCGCTTACCATCAAGTGATCCGTCTGCTCATTTGCCTCCAATTCCATTTAAAAAACACTTGTCTGAAATATTTTACCTTTTTTATTAAATAGATATACTTAGGTTAAAATTGTATAGAAGATCGGTGTCGATCAAGCATAATCATTATGGATAGGATACTAACAACGCCGAGGTCTTTTTTAGATTATTTACTTAATAAGAGTATTTGTGCAATTATTAACATCAATGTTATAATTAATACTTTTGATACGTCAGCTATTGAAATGACACATTATATTATAGCTAATACGGATCATAATTATACTTTTGCTTTATTATGACAATATTAATTATAACAATATGATCTATCGAAGACCAATATATGCTTATCGGAATAATGAAATACCTACAACAGGAATGTGTGTTTAAAATAACTCCAAGTTTATCTATTTACTGCCAAGCTATATAAAAACAATACGACAAATTTGACTGGGAAAATATGAAGTATCGTCGTCTGGATAGTTAACAAAACAAATGTAATGACATCACAATAATCAGTTTTTGAAAGTTGGACAAGACAATTGTTTTTTTTGTTTGCATAAAGACAGTGTAGGTATTAGTATTTAATCTGTGGCATAAGTATAATCAGCAAAGTTGTTAGGTAGACAACCAGTCTTTGCCACATTGGTGTAATATTTCGCTGAGAGTCGAGCTGTCCTAGTCAGGTTGGGAGACTGGTAATCCACTTCAAATAGGCCAAAACGTTCCCTGAAATTATTAAAAATAAAACATTGAAATGTGTACTCTCGGGCGATGAGTGTAGGTTGAGAATGAGTTATTTTCAAGAACATGCATATAAAGATTGTTGTATATGGTCTAATTACCATTTTGTGCTTCTATCGAACTCAAAGACATCAAAGTACATTAACATACGGTTTATATGTCTAAAAAGACTAGGTTCCGAACATCTTCCAAAAAACTGATCAGAGTATAACTAATTAGTTATTGTATATATTACTATACTCTTTGGCTATTGTGTAACTGTTAATCCGAACTTTTGGTGTGATCTCGATGAGTGAGAATATACTCGCTCGTCATTGGTCGAGATTATATTCACAACCAATGACATGGCGGACAGTGATCGAATTCACTTCGAGCTGACGAATTGAAAGTTACAGAATAGCTTAGAAGACCTTTCAAGTCGGCAAAGCAATCGTAGGTACAATATAAAGTAAATACAATATACCTCTAATACTTACGAAAATCCTCTAGTCCACTCGAAATTATCCAGGAAACTCCAGTAAGCATAACCAACGACTAAACATCCATCTTGGTGTATGGCAGTGTGCAAGGCACGGAGATAACTATCGATATAGTTAACTCGCTTCGTATCACGAAGGCCACGCTCGAATGACACACCATTCTCAGTTATTAAAGTCTTAGGGTTTCTATAGTTCAGTCGCACCCAGTTCAAAGCTTTCCTGAAGCCCCATGGTACAACCTGCGAAAAGAAAACATTGGTTCATATTGTTATGTAAGAAGGATAATGCAATTGTGAAGAATACAGACAATTTTTACCATAATAAAAGGGGAAGAGAGGAACCTGTTGTCAAATTGAGAAGATTCTCAGATTCCGTACTATTAAAATGACCGGAATTCGGACTAGCGAAACTTCTGCACCGCAGTCGCACAAGATAAATATATTACCCTTTTACACAACGAAGTATAACTAATTTAAACCCACTCACCTTCAACCACGAGGAATTTGTTTTAGGCCATTCATCCTTCTGGAATTTAATTACGTTCATATCGTCTACGAATGAGGGTTGTACACCAAGCCTTCGAGAGCCATGTTTTATCAAATACGTGGTGTAGTGGTTCAAGCCCAAGAAGTCGTAAGCTCCTCGTATCATCTTCACCTCTTCAGGAGTAAAATAAGGCAGTCTTGAGTGATAGAACCCTTGCCGCTTGGAATTCGCGTCAATCATGCTTCGCATTATAGGCGGATAGTCTCCAGATTTTGAGAATATTGGGTGCGCGAACCAACCAAACTGGAAGAAGTAATTATGTTATAGTGTCAAGTAAATATGCTAGTACATCAAGGTCAAGGTATTCCACAACAGATACTCACGTAAAATTGTCTGGCAGTTTCTGCAGCTTGCTGGTCTTCTTCAGATGTCGTAGCTGGCTCCAACCACGAGAAATCCAATGTTATACCCATATGACCTGAAAGAAATTACTTGGTTGTAAGAATCCTAATAGTAGCTAGGCATTCACACGAAGTTCACCTTCTTGATTTTACAGTTAGGTAATCAATATTTTATTTAGGGTGACTGCCTTCCTGCCATTTGGTCTGGCTCTAAGGATATTTTTAAAACATTCTTTTTGTTTTAATTTTTTGGGTTTCTAACTTTCCGTAACGACTACATTATAAATATTTCTACAATAAGGATCAGTAGGACCTTCTTGCCAAACATACCTCCAATTTTCTTCCGATATTCCTTGTCAAACATACGGTATACCATACCATGAGCTCGGAGTACATTGTGGCCACACATGTAGTCTTCGAAGCCACTGGAATTCGCTCCCGGAGCTTCTATACCACCGTATCCATCTTCACAGAAGGTGTATGGCTCGTTGAATGTCAACCAGATTTTTACTTCATCGCCAAAAGTGTCTAGAAGCACCTGTGATGGAGCAAGTTTACAAAAGTTAGCTACTATAGAACGGGGTGAACTGAATTCAAATGGTGAATAGATATGTCTGAGTAAATCTCATGTAGTGTTCGCCAAGTGTAGGTGGAATATCTTCGCTAAATGCGGTTAATGCAAAAATCGGGAAATTTTCAGTGGCGCAAGCAGTATAAGGCTAAAATAGTATAAACTGATCTTTAGTGCTAAAGTCTTTGTTAGGTTTTTGCACCGTCACCACTGAACTTTACCATCTATCTACTTAGCCCAAAATAAAAAACCAACTTACTCTAGCATAGTCGACGAAGTACTCAGCCATAATAGGATTGGTCCACCCGCCAAGTTCCTGTAGACTTTGTGGCAGATCAAAGTGATACATGGTGACTACGGGAGTAATATGGTTACGACGGAGTTCAGCGAGTAACTCCTTGTAATATCTGATGCCATCCTCGTTCACGTAACTGTTGTACAATAGTAAAATATAAAGTTTAAATATTTTTTATGTAAAAATATCGCAAATACAAAGGCACAGCCCTTCATGCCATGTTACAGCCTCTACTAATGAATAGAAGGCCTTACTAATCATCACGCTTGTCAGTTAGATTACGAACAAAATTAACACGAAATGCTGAAGCTTTTATCTCGATGGTTGTTATCATTTTAAGACATAGTCAGATCCAGATTTAGGGCTCGTGCACAAAACTAATGTATGTAAAAACGCAAAACTATGCGAGATCCCTCTAAGCATCGCAAGAACTTGCGAATTGATTCGCAAGAACTTCTTTGCTTCTTTTTTCTGTATCTCCAAAGCAATAACAGAAGTGCACACTTCTTTTTACGATCCATGTCACGACCTAGTTTTCAATCTTATTACTTTATTATTTAAAGCGGAAGTTTGTTTTTTGTTTGTTTGTTTGAACGCGCTAATCTCCGTAACTACAAGTCTGATTTGAATAATTATTTTTGTGTTGGATAGCGCATTCATCGAGGATGGCTATAGGCTATAAAACATCACGACCAATAGTTGCTGAGCAGAGCGTGTGAAACCCCGCGAAGTAGCTAGTTTAAAATACGTTTAGTACGGTTGGCGGTCGTCGAATTGGGTGACGCCATGTAGCACGAAATCGCATCGCAGCAATTCGCATCGTAATTTTCTGCGTTGCAAATTCGCATCGCATCGCATCGTACTAGTACCTACTCGTACAATACAAAAATCATCAGTTACTAACTTGCTCAACCCATTAGGTAAGATCCGTGACCAGGCAATAGAGAACCGGTAGAAGCTGATCCCCAACTCCCGCAATAACGCGACATCTTTCTTCACCTTGTAGTAGGAACCATCAGCCACGTCACCGTTAGAGCGGTCGACAACGATTTCTGGGTGTGCATGGGTATATCTATCCCATATACCCTCGCCTTTACCTGCAACATTCACTCTAAGTTAGAGAGTTGAAGGATCATTTTTGCTAAGCAAGTCCCTAGTTAAATACAACATAGGAGTACACAGGAAGTTGGTACAATAAGTCTTATTTATTTATTGTCACATACTTAATAGTCCACAATATAATTATTTTATCATCCGCCAGTTACCGGTTTGCTCTGGTTTCCGTCTCACCTCGCACATGGGCAAGGCAATGGGAACTAGCAATTTCGAAGCCTCGCACTTGAGACGACGTCTTCAGTTAATACTACGTAGTTCTGATTTTATTATATCAACGATGTGTCTCAATGATACTATTTAATAAAATCAAAATCTGTGTGTGTGTGGGAAGTGTGGGAGAGCCATGCTTCGGCTCGAATGAGCCGACTCGACCGGAGTGATACCACGGCCTCACAGAAAAACGACGTGAAGCAACGCTTGCGTTGTGTTTCGTCGTGTGAGTGAAGTTACTGAAGACCCAATTACCTTCCCCTTCCCCAATCTCCCCAATCCCTGAATCCCCAACCATCCTCAAACTCCTAATCCCCAAAAAGCCGTTGACGCACTTGTAACGCCTCTGATGTTCCAGGTGTCCATGGGCGACGCCGATTGCTTACCATCAGGTGATCCGTCTGCTCGTTTACCGGCTTATGTATGCCATAAAAAAAATCGTATTTTTGTAGCATTTAAGAATTTCAGTTTCCTCGAGCCGATTCCTGCTGCCTACAAATAAATTGGTTGACACAAAAAGACTCACTGATGCAATAATGAAACTATAACGATGAAAACACCAAAACGCTGAATCTGTATAGGTAAGTAAATTGCTAAATAACCTTACCTGACACATTCCAGGCGCCTTCAATTTGGTATGATGCGGTAGCGACGCCAAAACTGAAGCCATCGGCAAAACATACTCGCGAATCTAGTACATTGCGGTGATTCGATATTACACTGCAAAAAAAATATCGTTACTCACCACTAATAAGTATCTTCTTACTTTGAAAATTATTAAAATATAATAAACTTGACGTCGAGGCGATGTGATAGTACCTAAAGTAATTTCTTTTAAAACCCCCTTACTATCATCCCTCTGCCATGGGAGTGGCAAGAGAGTGCCAGCCTCTTACTGCTAAAAGCCACCCCGTTTCAACTCCTACTTCAACCGGAGCGGCGGTAAGCCGTGCAGTTGTTCGCAGCCCCAGTTGAGAAATTACTTATAGTACACACATTATTTGGCCACATCATCACCACCACCAAGCGATATGGTGGCAAAACGTCAACCAATATCAACTATAAAAAAAAACTTAATCTCCACTGGCGCAGCTTTAGCTTTTCCCCGTATAAAAAATCTATAGGGCACCAAAATTTTTTTTTTAGTTTGGGGCCCCTTAAAAAAATCATTTCATTTATAGTAAACATATTTCTCATAAGGTACTAAGGTCAGAAACGACTTAAAAGTACCTTGTGAAGTAGATAAGCACATAACCATATAGGTACTTCAGAATATAGCATTACATTCTGACCTTACTTACGTCAAATAAAATGAAAACAAAATGTCTTACCCGTGCAATGAAATAAAGAGTATAAAACAGTGGAAATATATAAAGTTCATAATTTCGTTATCACCGTACGCTGACCGGCGGCAACCACTACTATTGTACTGTGCATAGATAGCTTGGCATTGCACTAATAATAAACATCAACTACAGGACGTTCTAAATAACTAAGCGATAGGAGCAATGAATAACAGAGGAATAAACAATATTATAATATTATTCATATTACCTCTATATATTATACTAGCTTTTTTACCCGCGGCTTCGCTCGCGTCACAAAAGGATAAAAAGTAGCCTATGTATGTGACATATACTAATACACACAGCGCCATCTAAACCAATACTTTGGTTTTCCCTCGGGAATATCAAATTTTTCCGGAATGAAAAGTACCCTATTATTTAATCCACACATCTAACTTTACATCTGCAAATTCAAAGCAATCGGTTTAGTAGTTACGGCGTGAAATCGGAACAAACAAACAAACTCAGTTTCCAATTTATAATATTATAGTAAGGATAGCACATATATTCATATTATAAGTACATAGGTCTAATCAACCACACTGTCTTGTTTTCAACTAATGAAGTGAGTTGCTGTATAAGTACTTAGTTAGTCTCCAGTTATTTATTACTTACTAGCTTCTGCCAGCAGCGGCTTCGCCCGCGATCCCAGGGGTAATGTGCCTATGTATTACTTCAGACCGTAATCTACCTCTGATACTAATTTCATTCCGGTCTCTTCAGTCGTTTTAATATGACTGAGTAACAAACAAACGCATAAACTCACATATTTTCACATTTATAATATCGGGTCAAGCTACTTTCAACCATCGGCCTTACACTTACAGCGTAAAGTCTATGGATGAGTATTGTAAACGTAAGAGTAAACAAATATAAGCAGAAAGCTTCGAACTGCTAAGCTATCTGGAGTTACACGTGTTATTGTGAGTCAACCATAAAAGATAGACGTGTGCTGTTGTGGGATATTATTTAGATAATTTTATGTAGAACATTTCCGTCATACATGATTTCTATGTAGCTTTAACTATTAAGCCTGCTCACGAGACGGAAGCTTAAAAAAAGGAGTACTTCTCCCGTTTTTCCAACACTTTCCTTCGCTGCTCTACTCCTATTGATTGTAACGTGATGAAAAATATACTATAACCTCCCCAGGAGTATGAAGAATAATTGTTAAAATCCGTCGAGTTTTTATTTCTATAAGGAACATACAGACAGACAGACATTTTTTGGCATTAGTAACGATCACCAATCACAGTAATCACTGATAGTTATCTTGGGAATATATTTCATGTACAGAATTGACCTCTCTACAGATTTATTATAAGTATAGATATAGACATATAGACTAGCTTCTGCCCCACTTCAAACGCGCAATACCGTTTTCTCCCATTACCGTAGGATTTTCAGGATTTTTTTGTCATAAGAACCTTCTCCTGACAATAACAAACACAACAAAAATAAATCAGCCAAATCGGTCTAGCCGTTCTCAAGTTATAGCGTGACAAGGGGAAACGGGTTTCAGTTTTTATACATATAGATAGATAGATGTAAAGTATACTTAAATCACATTTTGTCAAAGAAATGTTACTTAAATTCCACGTAAATGATGTATTTTTATTTGATGTTTATAGATTGTGGGTGTAGAAACTTGTAAAATTGATAATAATTTGTAATACTTTTAAAATAACAACCTGTTAAATGGGTTTTGAGGTAGGTATGCTTAACAATATTGGGTAGGTGTCTAATACCTTTTAATTCTTTGAAGGGTAGATGGATCTCTCACCACAAGTACTTACTTTTCGTCATTACAGCATTCCCCGCTTGCCCTGCGTGGGCTGAGCACCGCCGTGTCCTCAGGGAAGTGATCGGCGATGGCGACCTCTCGCGTCCGGGCCTAGTGCAGGCCATGATGCGGAGCGAGGGGGATTGGGATGCCGTCTCCTCCTTTTGCGAAGCAGTCATGCTAGCTAAGGAGGAGGCGGGACGCGTGAGGCAGCGAAGCGCTGCCTCCTCGCAACCCAGCCATCGCGAAGGACACACCGGGCGTCGGGGATCGCGGGACGATCTCCAGCCACCGTAAGCGCGGGCCTGCGGACGGCGAGCATGGGTGGCTCCCCGTCCGACCAGAAACAGACCCGAGCGTATGGCGCGTCGCGTTCCGCGCGCGCCTCAAAGAGCCATCAGACCACCACAGATGGGGCCCAATAGGGCCGATGCCGATTCGGAGTCGCGGAGAACCTAACGGGTAACCGGGGCTCCGGCTCGACGTGCAGGAGAAGGAACGGGGTGGTTTTTAGTCAGTAAGAGTCTGACACTCCCTCCCGCCTCACCCAGGCGGGAGCAGTCATTGGATGATATTCCCCCTTAAAAAAAAAAAAAAAAAGCCAGCCAGTAATGCAATATGATATAGAATTTCGGAGACGAGCCAATTCCCCAATCTGGGCACATTTCCAGAACGTACATACATTTGGCGATATAATTATGTTTATTTTTAATTTAACAGTGAAAAAGGCAATAATTTATTTGTTTAAACATAACATAAGCAACTACAGTGTCTACTAATTTGCTGACTTAGCAATTTTACCGCTATAGGAATTAGGTACAATAACAATTCAGAATAATTAAATTAAACAAACAGGAAATTATAACTACTAAAGTTATTTTAGTAAAAAGGTAACGTAGGTAATGCAATGCAAAATTAATATTACATTTACTTAATAATTAAATTAAATTGTATCCTTAAAAGAGAATGGCAACTACACAACGTTTCTAGTTTGATTCAAAGTAGTTTTCTTCTATTTCTCAACTGTCCTAACCACCTTTCGAGAACAAGTAGGTACTCAATAATACCAATTATGGGCCATTGAACTTGGTTTGGCTTAAAACTAATCGAGCATCGTCATCCAGCAGTATTACCACAAAATTAACGTAACATATTAAAACGACGAAGAGCTGTTTTAAAAATAGATTAGGTATAATTAAAGAAAAAAATACCTATAATTAAAAAAAAACAACCTGTATAGAAGTTATCAATGGCCGACAAAGTCATCGACTGTTTAAATCACATTATGCTTAATTAGTAATTTTATTGCATTGCACAATACATGCACAAAATGTAGCTACTGATGCACTGCACAGCTTCTGTAGTATAGGCAATATTTTAAACTATTTGCAATTTTTGTTACATTGTTTTTTTGTATCAAGGTATGTGAGAATCTGAACTTTGATACTAGGTCAGGTAGGACGTCAGAAAACCAAAATTTATTTATGTAAGTAGAGGTATAAAACTAGATATACGTGTCAGGTAGTAACGATAGTTTGATGAATAAATTGTAAAATCGCTGCAAAGTCTTGGTTCCCGCAACGAAATAAACCAGAAGATATTATTAAAGGAAAATTAAAAACGCCAATGTGTGTACATGTTTTTTTTTTCAGGGGGAATAATCATCGAATCACGTCTCCCGCCTGCTTGAGGCGGTAGACGTGATTCGATTCGACGTTCAGGCTCTTAATGACTAAAAATCACCCCGTTCCTACTACTGCACTTCGAGCCGGAGGGAGCCCCGGTAACCTTTTACGTTCTCCGCGGTTTCGTATCGGCATCAGCCCTACGGGGCCCCATCCGTGGCGGTCTGAATAGTGTACGTGTAGTGTAATGACGGCAGTTGATCACTTACATTTTCACTCCGACCCACGACCGGTGTCGTGACTGGTCAATGGTGGCACACTGCTGCTGCTATCAGAAGAGCCAATTAAGGTACTGAACATTCAACCTAGCAGCAGATCTCTTAGATGTACCGGTGCTTACTCTTGAAACCAATCTCAATGCCAATGCAATTTCAATCCAATAAAATCTCAATAATTACTTAATGTCTAAACTATACAACCCCTATCGTAGGTAATAAAATAACATTCAGAGTACGGAATATAAAGCCAAACTCAATACCATTTAGTTCATTAAATATCCACGCAATACGGATGCAATGGGCGTTAGTGTTGCAACTCAAGAGTACGAAATTTCATAATACCAATGTCGATCGATCGGAATTGGATTCAAGAGTAAGCCCCCTGAACACAGACACCTTTTACTGCAGTCTCCAACCCAACCCGCCCTGCCATAGTAACCTCTTATGTAGAGGACGTGTGCAGCAGTGGATGTGTGCTGTTTATGGTAAAAGCTCGAATAGACGATCGAACTGAAACTGAATTAATAAAACTAATTACCTACCTAAAATGAGGGGTACATTTGGAATTTTTCGAATCGTAGGTGTACCGTTTTGATCTACGTTATTAATTATATTATACATACATACGTAATCTCACGCCTATCTCCAATGGAGGTAAGCAGAGACGTATTGTCGCGGAGAACCTAATGGGTAACCGGGGCTCCGGCTCGACGTGCAGGAGAAGGAACGGGGTGGTTTTTAGTCAGTAAGAGTCTGACACTCCCTCCCGCCTCACCCAGGCGGGAGCAGTCATTCGATGATTTTCCCCCCTTAAAAAAAAAGCAGAGACGTATTAGATATTAGGTATACATAACATACATACATAACATCACGCCTTTTATCCCCGAAGGGGTAGGCAGAGGTGCACATTCTACCACAGTACAATGTAACACCCACTTTTCACTAGTTGTTATGAGTCCCATGTAATAGGGGGTGAGCATATTGCAATATTAGGTATATTAGGTAAAAAATACATAAGTACCTAAGCACTTATTTGGTATTTTCTATCACATTGCATTGCCAGTAGCGATCAACACCACTTGTTTTCTATATTGGCACATGATTGTCACTCCTCACGACTAAGTTTTTTTTTAATAGGTACTTATACGTATCTAAGCTAGGGTACAGAAGCACAGACAGAAGTGTTACTTGCATCACATGGACATGGACGAACAATAGGTATTGTTTAGTAAATTATTAAGGTTTATTGACCTTCAAAATGACCAAATATTTGAAAACCAATGTCGATATTTATCCTTGTTTTCATAAACTGTTCGCAGTGTTTAATAAAACAATGATTGTTTGTTTACGTTGAGTTGTATCACTGATAACATAATTTTATTTATCTAGTATAGTTCCACTATTACCTAGTAGATGGCGTAGTTACGTTATGAATAAGTTTCCTACCAACCGCTAGATGGCGTCACAATATAACAAAAGTGGAACATTCTAGAACTGGTTGGCCAGTACATTGCTAGCGAGTGAGACTTCGAATTCGTACCTCGCGTGTTCTACAGTGTTCGTTCGAGAGTGAGGTGCGAACCGTGTGGTACGTTCTCGAATTAACTCGCATCTATGATAATAGGTGGCGTTGGCGTCTCGGGCATATAAATACGGAGTTGCAGCGGGAAGTCGGTAGTTGTTTACAAAGAAAGTGAACTGTTCAAATCTGATAGAGAATATTCAAGCAAGTACATTAAAAATGTCGATGAATCCTTATTTCTACGACCTCGAAAGACAGTTCCGTATGATGGAGAGGGATTTCTACAGACCCGCGAGTTTCTTTGGCTATTCTCCATTCAACCAGATGATGTCACGGGACTTCTTCGGTCCATCGTTCTTGAAGCCATGGGAAAACATCATCAGGCCTATGGAACAACTCACATCATCAATGAATCAGCTGGCACTGAACGGAGCGAGCAAAATAACTTCGGACGACGAGAAATTTCAAGTGAATGTCGACGTCCAACATTTTGCACCGGAGGAAATAAATGTGAAAGTGGTTGATGGCCAAGTTCTGATTGAAGGGAAGCATGAAGAGAGGCAGGATGAACATGGGTTTGTGTCTCGGCAGTTCATAAGGCGTTATGCTCTTCCAAAGGGTTGCTTACCTGACACTGTGGAGTCAAAGTTATCGTCTGATGGCGTCTTAACAGTTACTGCACCTAAAGTTCTACCCCTCCCTTCTACTGGAGAGAAGATCGTGCCAATTACCCAAACAGGACCCGTCAAGAAGCAACTTGGATCACCAGATCCCATTAAAGAGGAGTCCTAAACGTGTAAATAGTGTAAATAATAAGTGTTATTATTTTTCTTGTAAGACTGATTTGAAATCTGTGCTATATTCGCCTATTTTTATTTGTTAATAAACTTATGATTTATGCCTATTTCACTTTGAGTTGTTTTATTTCAAAGTAGGTTCTAAGTTAATGCCAAAAGATAACTATAAAATCAATAAAGGATAACAAAGTGTTACTGCATTATTTAACAATTTGTGAAGTTAATAAACTAGTAGGTAGGCAACACATACTATTTTATCTTATTCAAATTTTAGAATTGTATGTAGGTACATTAATATTAAATTAAGTTATACCTGTCATGGTAAATCAAACTCCACAAGGCTTAGAAAAACTCACATCCACTATTCGTTGCCTATATCATCACACTCTCTATTTGTTATTGAGTACTGTACTATTTAATTACAAGTCGTCGAGTGGTTGATGGTAGGCCTGCCAAGAGGTCTTTGGTTCAATTCACAAGTCAGATTAAGTATCATTAGTGCTTTTATGATGGAAAAACAGTAAATGATATCATCTGACAAAATAGATCATAATTTGTTTAAAACAAATTCAATTAAATACACAGGTATGTATACAACTAATGGCATTGTGTTGGATAACTCGTCGAGTACCGGTTTTGTAGACACAATTATAGAACAATAGGTTGCGGTCACCGGTGACCGCTTGGTGTTTGACAGTTTAATAAGACAAGTTACTTATAATAAACTATAATTTTATGTAAATAACGCTTTTTCTGGAACATTATGTAAAAGGTATTACTGACGTAGACCAGGCATAAATAACTATAATCACAGGGAATTTAATGTCTATAAGGTTCACGACCAAAACTATTCTGAGCTTGGCGTGATGTCCACTGCAGCAACTGCAACTTTATAATAATATATATTTACTCTCTATTTTCTCCGAAAGGCCTTGGAGAAGCTTCTCCATCACCAGTTTCACCCTTGGATCTAAGCTTCTTCACTGGTCCAGTATGAATGATAGGTATGATGCGTTCATTTGAACTTATAGGACGTTCTAAGGGGGCAGTGACAGTTAGAACTCCGTCTGATGATAGACGAGATTCCACAAAGTCAAGGCAGCACCCTTCAGGTAGTGGGTATCTCCTTTTAAACTGACGGGACACCCATCCATGTTCGTCTCGCTTCTCTCCATGCTGACCCTCGATGACGACAAACCCATCAGCGGTTTTTACCGAAATCTCTTCAGGAGCAAAGTGTTGCATGTCCAAATTGACTTGGAACTTCGCTCTGTCGGACTTGATCGTTGTTCCGAGGTTCGTCATCAATGATGATAACTCTTTCCAGGGTCTGTAGTAGTCGTTTGCGTACTGCGGAGCAACCATCGTTAATATATCCTCGGGTGTCAGTGCCAATGCAAAATGTTGGTCGGTCAGTTGCAAAGGCATTTCGAAAATAAACGGATGTGTTGACATATTTGCAGTATAGAAAGAAATTATTGTGAATTGTATTTTATTAATTTTTTGACGGGCGGTTGTATGAGATTGCTGTGCGCAAGAAGTTTGCGCCGAAAATGTAATTATATGTGGCCAGTACTTATATTGATAGTAAAAACTTTTACTATTTACCTATTTACAATAAATGTTGTTCTACAATATACCTCTACTAACACCCTTACTTACTTTTTAATTTATATAACTACATAAATTTTTGCATGTAATAGGGGGTGAGCCTATTGCCACATACCGGGCACATTTCCAGACTCCGTGCTACTACTGAGAATGTTTTAAAAACCCAGTAATACTTTGCCCGACCCGGGAATCGAACCCGAGACCCCTTGCCCGGCAGTCGCACTTGCGACCACTCGGCCAACGAGGCAGTCTGGGACTCGTAACATAAATAGTGAAAAGTGGGTGTTACATTATACAGTGGCATTAAGTGCCGTAATGTGCACCTCTGCCTACCCCTTCGGGGATAAAAAGGCGTGATGTTATAATGTTATGTAATAAATATTTACAACTTAAAATTAACTACAACTAAATTATTAAATAAAACGAAAGTAAAAAAAAGAAAATAACAAAAATTATACCCTTCATTTAGGCGTCAAAGTATTCGTCAGCATCACTGTCACAGGGGAACAATAAATAGATTGGTCATATTCAGCACTTAAATTTTTGTAAATACATACGAAATGCAATGTAAGTACTAAGGAGCGCAGTGAGCAATAAATACATTACCTATAGACATACACAATATTTTTTTAGGGAATCAGAATAACTTTCGAGCCGAACATTATAGTACGAGAGATGACGACCAAAACCATGTCTTATAGCAATACGGCAAAAACCCTATAAAATCGTTAGATTGTATGATTCTGAACCCGACTACGTGTGTAGTAATGGTCGAAAGTGTAGCAACTGCGTGGGAGGCCATTTCTGCTGCGTCAAAAATATCTGAGTATCGAAAAGTAGTCTGATAGAGAAGGTGCTTTTGCACATGTGGACAACTTATTTTACCATGTCCAACAATTTTCTATTTAATGCGTTCACATTTCCGTCTGAAAATTGTTTTGTTCGCATCAAATAACCAAAATTTACTAATAAAAAAAAAGGTTTTCAGACGTATTGCTATGAGACATTTTTTGGTCTGGTGTTTTTGTGGTCAGATCAAACGCTACGCGGAAAATGTCTGATATTGGTATTTTCGAGTTCAGGATAATCGTATCTATCGATTTGAGGCGGTTTTGGCCGTATTGCTATGAGACAAAAATTTTGGTCGTCATCTCTCTAACTATTAGGTTGATTTGTGGGTCGGGTAAAATATTTTTGGGTTTTTCTTTAACTTGTAAAAATAACACCTAGCTTGAAATTATGCCCGGTGTACTTATATCATTCTTAATACATGGGACCCAACTGTTGAATATTGGATGTTATATTGTAAGAATATGCGAAGCTCGCCTCTGCCTACTCCTTCGGGGTTCATAAAATGTGCTGTTATACACGTACGTTTCACATAAACATGATAATATGTATCTTACTTTATAACTGCCTTGTTGGCCGAGTGGTCGCAATTGCAAGTGCGACTGCCGGGCAAGAAGTCTCGAATCCCAGGTCGAGCAAAGTATTACTGGGTTTTTAAAAAAGTTCTCAGTAGTAGCACGGAATCTCACCCCCTATTACACGGGACTCATAACATAGGTAAGTAGAGAAAAGTGGGTGTTAAATTGTACAGTGGCATTAAGTGCTGTAATGTGCACCTCTGCCTACCCCTTCGTGGGGGAAAAGGTGTGATGTTGTGTTATATTTCCATAAAACATTGTTAATTAGTATTACATTAAGTCAGTAAAAGTAAATATAGCTGTACATAATTAAAAACCACCAAACCTGTCGACATTGTATGATAAAATTGCGTCCTTGAACTGCGAAGTTTCCAAGTTCATTATCAGACATGTTTACATTACCGGTATTGTGACTGTTTTTTCTAGAATGTAGATGTTCTAGATTATGCGTATCGATCGATATTCGATAACTGCATTATTGAAGTAAATATTAAACTTACAATCATTAAACCTTATCTGTGGTATGGTGTGTAGAATCTCCTTTTTATTAGATGAATCATCAACATCAACAACAATATTTATGGATGAGTTCTTCGAGACGATACATATTTATGATGTAGTCGTTACCAAGCATATCATAATACATAATAAGTGGAGCCGTGGAGTATAATAAGTGAAAAGTGGGTGTTACTTCTATGTGCACCTCTGCCTACCCCTTCGGGGATAAAAGGCGTGATGTTATGTTATGGAGCCGTGGAGGACGGGTTGTCGGTGCTCCGGCTCGAAGGGCAGGAGTATGAAAGGGGTGGTTTTTAGGCCATTCGATGATTTTTCTCCAAAAAAAATGTTAATAAGTAGTTATATTCTTTAGTTGTTTTACATAACAGACTGTCCTTTGGTCGTATACGCTCAATATTAT
This sequence comes from Spodoptera picta, assembly GCA_038387885.1. Classification (NCBI taxonomy): domain Eukaryota; kingdom Metazoa; phylum Arthropoda; class Insecta; order Lepidoptera; family Noctuidae; genus Spodoptera; species Spodoptera picta. The sequence goes on from JAZHFQ010000329.1 coordinate 554,828, forward strand.
GACTTTTGGCAAAGGAATATAGGGTCCTTTTTCACATAAAATGTTATTAAGACATATTTGTAAAGCGTACAAGTGACAAAACGTTCACTGGACTACTACTAGGTCAAAAGAAAATGAATTTACTTAATAAATGTATATTTTTAGATCTTCTAATTCATATACAGGAAAATATGTAGCACCATGGTTGGTAGGTAGTTACATAAAACACAACACATAAACTATAATTTTAAATCAGTCTATTTTTGTCATTGGATTTTCGACTATAAACGTAAATGATAAAGTTGAAAATGTAATTAAGAAATTTAACACAAAAGAGTATGCTGTACAAGAGGTTGGGTAGGCGAAACTACAACGTTCCACCACTTCTATGGTTATCATCATATTTATTAACCGATTTCAAAAAAGAAGGAGATATTAGAAATAGATAATAATAAAAAAGAGAGAAACAATATTATGGAATTTCAGCGTCAGCACAATTTTGTTACATCTTTATATCATATCAATAGTAATTACTTAAATCGTTGAATACCGTCATTATAGACACAATTATAGAACAATAGGTTGCGGTCACCGGTGATTGCTTGGTGTTTGACAGTTTAATTTATAGTTTTTAGTAGGTAGCGCAGTGTAGGTAACGCATAATGTGATTAGAACATTTTCATAGGTAACTCTATTGAAAACTACCTAGGTACTAAATAAGTTATGAACTATTATAGAAAGTAGATCTAGGTTTATAATTATTATTTGTCCGGGGCTCCGGCTCGAAGTACCTACAGGAGAAGTAACGGGGTGGTTTTTAGTCAGTAAGAGTCTGATACTCAGACGGGAGAAGCCAACGATGATTTCGCCCCACTCGTCGAATACCGTCATTATAGACACAATTATAGAACAATAGGTTGCGGTCACCGGTGACCGCTTGGTGTTTGACAGTTTAAAAAAAGTTCAATAATTATTTTGAGATAACTACCTCCGGATTTTTTTTTAAAGAATTTTATGTGTGATCTGATGACAGTAAAATTAAATGAGGTAGTTTAAAATTATCACTTATTATAAAACAATAACTTGTTAGGCAATAAAAAAATTAAGAAATTATTTTATCGACGTCTAGCAATGAAATCTTATCCTAATGTTAGCTTGCACATTCACCTTCATATTTAGTATGATCCATCATAAACAAATTACAAGGCATATTTTAGTCTATTAATACTGTATAAAAAGCCGCTATACGTAAGTAATCGTTACTGGGTGTATCTAGAATGCTCCTTCTCACTTCGAGAACAGTTTGGTTCAATAGCAATATTCTAGATTCTGTAGTGACGCCACTCGACACCAGAGGGCGCACCGTCATCAGTTGCTTAGAACATTTGGTTATGGTAGTAGGTATTAGTTATGCTTAATCTGGAAGTAAGGATTTGGTTGATTTTAATACAATAATATCTGTTATTTATCTTAGATTAAAATAATATATTTTATTCTAGATTCCGATAGTGTAACGTTTTGTGAAAATAATAATCATAATCTTTCGTCGTATTAGTTTCCGAGAAATATACTAAAGTAATTATAGATATACAAAATTAAGAAATCCTATAAAAATAAATGTTATAAAATATCTCTTATTCGTATACAAAAATTTTAAAATATAAAGGCTATTGAAAGTTGTGCAAAACCAAAACTAGTAAAAAATGTTTATAGCGTCTGACGTAAGTACGTCACACGCCTGCGCGAGCCATCTTGCTCATTCTAGAGGCACATTCGAGAAAATTCCATTACATACTAGATGGCGTTGTCGTGATATAAATGTGAAGCCGGCTTGAATTCGGCATTCATTCAACTGAACGCGACACTGAAGAGAGCGATTAACGAAATCGTCGGAGATCTCTAAGCGATATTTGAGTAAAAACTCATTGAATTTCTTGTGTACAAGTGAATTAACAGTATTGTCGAGTAAAAATGTCGATGTACCCATTTTTCTTCGAGTACGAGCGACCACGGCACAACCCGCGCCGGTTGCTTGACCAGCATTTCGGCTTGGGATTAACACCGCAAGACCAGTTAACCATCATCGCTGTTCCTCAAGCCAGCCGTGATTACTACAGACCTTGGAGAAACCTTCAAGCGGCAGCTCAGGATGCGGGTTCCACCATCAAAGAAGATAAAGACAAGTTCCAGGTGAATTTGGATGTCCAGCACTTTGCGCCGGAAGAAATCTCAGTAAAGACGGTAGACGGTTACTTAGTGGTCGAAGCTAAGCACGAGGAAAGGCAGGACCAGCATGGATTCATCTCCAGAAGCTTCACCAGGCGGTACGCGTTACCTGAAGGTATTGATGCCGACTCTGTGATGTCAAAATTGTCTTCTGACGGAGTTCTCTCTATCACGGCGCCCTTGAAGCCACCTCCGAAGGAGTCCACCGAGAGGGTGGTTCCCATCATTCACACTGGACCTGTGAAGAAGCAGGAGAACAAAGAGGAGCAGGGGTAGAACATTCCAGTTGTGTTTAAAGTGGATTATTGTTATTATTCCGTGCTATTCTGATGGTTATGTTGAATCTGTCGAGCTGAGCGTGCTGTGTTGTGTGATTAATTGTCTAAACAATACTGATTAAGTGATTCTTTTGTAAGTTACAAAATAAATGACGTTCTAGTCATTAATTTTATTTAGTTGTATTATTTACCTCTTATGCATAGGTAACTTGACATTTTTTTTTATTTAAATGAATTGATTGATACTGGTACTACCTACCTTATTCAGAAAATACAAATTTTAATGTACGGTATACTTACATAAACCACTACATAAATATTGTTAAAGAATGCGTGGTTTAAATTATTTTTTATCATCGATAAGTAAAAATTGTTTACCAAAAAATGCTCGATATTTCAAAGTTATTTTAACTATTTCTAACCGCAACGCCATCTTTGAAATCTTGGTGTAACTACAAAAACCATATCTAAACCTAGTATGTATACCTATTAGTACAACCAGTTCTCACTAGATTGCATAAAAACTAAATATCATTGTGGTGAACAGGTACTTTTCCTCATTGAGTGCAATATTATGACTATCTATCGCATCACGTGTTCGATTCGAGTAAGGCCCGTAATAATAAACCGATATCAGTGTAAGAGCGAGATGTTAAGATCCTGTTTGATATTCTGACATATTAATCATGGTATGCCGGGAGCGTAGATATACGCGAGATACAATATGTTTTCTATTGTGTCTTATATGCCAACAGATAAGAGGTTAATAAACAAAACCTAATACGCGGTTTAAAAGGTTACCTGGGATGGGACCCAATACTTACTCTTTCCAATATTCAAATTTTCAATGTTCAAATCCCTAAGCCGTGTTGCCAGTGGTCATGGGTGAAGCCGATTACTTATCATCAGGTGATCTGCCTATCGTTTACCGTTCTATGCCTTGCAAACAACAATGAATAAGTCGAGTGGTAACAGCAATAAAATTAAGCAAAAAAACATGCTCAATATTTCCAAGTTCTTTTAACTATTTCTAACCGCAACGCCATCTTTGAAATCTTGATGTAACTACAAACACCATATCTAAACCTGGTATGTGTACCTATTAGTACTATCAGTTCTCACTAGATGGCATAAAAACTAAATATCTTTGTGGTGAACAGGTACTTTTCTCATTGAGTGCAATATTATGACTATCGCATCGCGTGTTCGATTCGAGTAAGGTTACCTGGGGCCCAATACTTACAATCTTTCCAATATTCAAATTTTCAATTTTCAAATCCCTTAACCGTGTTGCGAGTGGTCATGGGTGAAGCCGATTACTTATCATCAGGTGATCTGCCTATCGTTTACCGTTCTATGCCTTGCAAACAACAATAAATGAGTCAAGTGGTAACAGCAATAATTAAGCAAAAATGTATAGTAATGTTTATTTGTTATCGTCAATGCCTCAATGGTTTTTCCCTTAGAAGATTGCTGCTGTGTATAAGCTATCTCTTTGCTATTATTATTTATATAGGTATTATTGCAAAACTGAATTAAATATTATGAGACTATAACAAACTTACTTGTAATAAATTATGCAATCGAAATTTCGAGAGCAATAATTTTTATAACTGACGACTCGCGACTTGGCTTAGAAAAGGGGTTGCCTACTACTTCTTCCTCCTAAAAATCTCTTATGGTCGCATTTCTATCTACTATCTAGGTAGAAATAAAGAAAGAAAAACCATTTATTACGCCACGACACAACAAGATACAGGTACACACAGAAAGCCCGATGGCATTATAACGTAGCTCTTATTCTATCAGATATATTTCAAACGAAAACTTTCTATCTATCATTAGTTACTTAAAACATGAGATGACGGGGATGACTTTTTTCTTAATTGGGAAATCATCGAATGACTGCTCCCGCCTGGGTGACGCGGGAGGGAGTGTCAGACTCCTACTGACTAAAACCCACCTCGTTCCTTATCCTGCACGTCGAGCCGGAGCCCCGGTTACCCGTTAGGTTCTCCGCGATTCCGAATCGGCATCGGCCCTATTTGGGCCCCATCTGTGGTGGTCTGATGGCTTTTTGAGGCGCGCGCGGAACGCGACGCGCCGTACACTCGGGTCTGTTTCTAGTCGTACGGGGAGCCACCCATGCTCGCCGTCCGCAGGCCTGCGTTTACGGTGGCCGGAGCTCGTCTCGCGATCCCCGACGCCCGGTGTGTCCTTCGTGATGGCTGGGTTGCGAGGAGGCAGCGCTTCGCTGCCTCACGCGTCCCGCCTCCTCCTTAGCTAGCATGACTGCAAAAGGAGGAGACGGCATCCCCCAGTCCCCCTCGCTCCGCAGGCCATGGCCTGCACTAGGCCCGGACGTGGGAGGTCGCCATCGCCGAGTGTCAGACTCTTACTGACTAAAACCCACCCCGTTCCTTCTCCTGCACGTCGAGCCGGTAACCCGTTAGGTTCTCCGCGACATGACGGGGATGACTAATGATTGACTATAGATTAAAACAATTGAAATATTGAAGAAATGTTTGGTGGTATTAAACTATTAATATGCTTTTAATTCGGTGATGTACCTACCTAATGCAACTTACTGCCTGTGGTATGAGAAAGGGTTGGGAGGCAAAAAGTTTTCGACAAATTCACATAATGGCTAGCTAGACCCGGAAACACAAATCGAACCCGTGCCCACTGCAGTTATACTTAGTCAGCCACTGCGCTGAGTGCAGTCATTTAATAAATCATTTTGCTGCAAGTCAAATTTCTGTGCATTTACACCGAGTTCGGTCTTTAGAGGTCTTCAAATCGAAAAACTTGACTGCAGTAAGTTGACTTCAAACAAACTGTAATATTAACGCATTAAATGAAATGTATAGATTTTTTATAGTTCAAATAATTAGGTAATGAATTATAATTAAGTAATTCAAATGGTCAATGGTTTCAGATGCTGGTTTTTATCAGATATTCGCATTCATTAGATCTGGACGCACAATAATAATATAAAACACTTTCTTTTAGGCAAACGAAAATATTACCAACTTTTTGTCTAATACAATAATTACTTACAGTTCTCCTTTTTAATTTGACTGCCTCGTTGGCCGAGTGGGCAAGTGCGACAAGGGTCTCTGGTTCGATTCCTAGGTCGGGCAAAGTAATACAGGGTTTTAATAGAAATCTCATTAGTAGCACGGAGTCTGGAAATGTGGTACATGGCAATAGGTTCACCCCCTACCACATGGGACTCATAACATAAATAGTGAAAAGTGGGTATTACATTGTACAGTGGCATTTAGTGCCGTAATGTGCACCTCAGCCTAAATAAACGTTCGGGGATAAAACACCGACTTTAAAAAACCAAATACTACAAACAAAAAGTAAAAACTAAAAAGCAAAAAATAACTGATAACTTAGAAGTCGGCGCCACTCCACGCCATGAAGTCCGTAAAAAGGCGTGATGTTATATTATTATGTTCCTCCATTTTTCGTTAATTAAAACAAGGAAAATTCACTTCAAACTGATAATGTCGGGAATTTACGCGATGCAAATATTAATAGTGAACGGATGGTAAATATATGATAAACATTGAACTTTTTTACAAGCATGTATACAATTTTTGTTTGTGTGTTTGTTTGTCCGAGATGGGATCGGGATAGATTTTGGTTTGACTAACACATAGGCTACCTTTTATCCACCGAGAACGCGGGCGATGCCGCTAGTTAGTGTTTCATAATACAATTATTATTTTAGGCGCTTTTGCCATACCTATTATTGGAAGCAAGTATAACAGCTCACACATAGGACCCAATTAGTTTTTAGTCAAATTTCCGTGGTGCTTGGCGACTGTACAGTCTCTTCTTTGTGTCTTTACGCTTAATTAATTCTGTCTCCTGCAGTAATTCACCGAGGGAAGTAGAAACTATCGTTTTTTTTCTTCTTCTCCTATAATATCTTCTGATTCATTTCGCTGTGGGGAACCAAGACAGTTATTCACGTCCCTGAGACGCGCCGGACTTTAGTGTTCCGGTGTTTTCATGGTTGTATCTACTGTAGATCGTGGCTTACAGAAGTTGCAGCGGTTTTGAGAGGTTGTGGCGGGCTTGTCAAAAAATACTTATATATTTATTATTTCAAGCAAAAACGATAGAATCGACTTCATTAACCACATTTCCTCCGTTTCCAACTCCTTCAAAGTTGGTGTAATTAAATTATGGATTGCACTACTTCATACTATAATAATGGCTCCAAACAAAATGGCTAATAAACGTAGTGTTTGTGAGGCCTATTTAATGGCGCTACAATGCTGAGTTTGTGTCTTATGTACATATTTTGTATTTATTACTAGCCACCCGCCCCGGCTTCGCACGGATGCAATATGCATGTATTCTACATATAAACCTTCCTTAAGAATCACTCTAACTATTAAAAAAAACCACATCAAAATCCGTTGCGTAGTTTTAAAGATCTAAGCATACATAGGGACAGTTTCAGAATCATATCAATAATACAATATAATAATCATTGAAAATAGGTTTGTGTTATTGCAGTAAAATAAAACTAAACAAAATAAATTAATAATAGTAATTATAAATATTGTATAATATACTGTATAAAAAATATATCACTACATAGTATAAGTGTGGGAGAGCCATGCTTCGGCACGAATGGGCCGGCTCGACCGGAGTGATACCACGGCCGAGCAGAAAATTGACGTGAAGCAACGCTTGCGTTGTGTTTCGTCGTGTGAGTGAGGTTACCGGAGGCCCAATTACCCCCCTCCCTAGTTCCCATCCCCTGAATCCTCGAATGCTCCACAATTCCCAAAAGGCCGGTAACGCACTTGTAAAGCCTTGGTGTTTCGAGTGTCCATGGGCGGCGCCGATTGCTTACTATCAGGTGATCCGTCTGCTCGTTTACCGGCTTATGCAATAAAAAAATTAAAACAAATAAAAACTAAATATTTTCACAATTGTTAGTTGAAGCATGGATTTCCGCAAAGTGACGCCAATTCCATTCTTTAGAACAATAATTGTATTTAAAAATCTTAAGTAAATAATGTGTCATTAAATAGTGGTTTCAAATGAAACCGAGATGATTCATGAAGTCAAACAGATGGCTTTCAATGAAATAGGTAATACTTTGTATGTTATGTTTTTGTTTATATTAAACTTAGATAAAGCAGGGTACACACTTCACTCCTTAGCCGACTGCGCTAAAAGGAGGTTAATGTGTTTATTTGTATAGTAGTGAAGGAACAACTGCTGTAAACAGATTATTGAATTATAAGCTTACTTTAGGTATAAGCGACATTACATAAAATAAAGGTACATAAAGCTTAGGATAGAATAGTACGTAAAAGACGTTATTCCTGTAAATAATGAATCGTCCGTTTGTTTTTTCAGTTAAACTTTACCACATTATCTTATCTTATTCAGGGAGTGCCCAAATATCACAGTACGTCGTTCGGAACTGTCCTAAAACATCAGTTTACAAATAAATATCAAGATGATTCAACTCAATTGCGTTCCTATTATTTTTATACGGTATTATGATACGTAACCTAATACTATACCTAAATACAAAAAACAAGCAATATTAAATCTTAAACCACTAGATTTAAGGTTGGATATAATAAAAACACAATAGTGTGTCTAAGAACATCTATAGGTACGACTTCTTGTTGAGTGCAGACAAAATTGTTTGCACAGTCCAGAATGTGCTGATAACCTCTGAACCGATGTCCGGGCATATAAAACTCAGTAGTCACTCCCGCGCTCCAGTGACTCACAGACGTCTGAGACAACATGATCGCCTTGGTACTGTGCGCCCTCGTCGCCGCGGCGGCTGCAGCCCCGCATTTCGACTACCCCAGTAGAGAGTTCATGCCTCACCTCCACATACAAGCCCGCCCCTACATGAGCGGCGATATCTTCGACACATCGCGGTTCTGGGCCGACATGTCCCGAGAAATGAGGGAGTTCGAAGATATGATGAGCGATTTCACACGCCGCTTCCCAACCAGCACGTCACAGGAAGGCTTCGAAGGTAACGAATACAAAATAACTATTCGCTTGTCAGAGTTCGAAGAGAAAGACATCGTTGTGAAAGCCCGTGAAGGGTTGTTGATGGTACAAGCGATCCACAATTACGCAGAGGGTATGACCAAGAACTACTTGGATGTGAGGACACTGCCTAGCACTGTGAACGTAGCTGGTAACTGGGTGTTCGACAAGGGAGTGTTGAGGATCACGTTCCCGGTGAAGAGTGGATCAGAGTCACCAGCAGCGCCTGTCCCAACCACCACGGAAAAAACGTCATTTGAAACGGAACGCCCGACCTTCGGTGGTAGTCGGGAGGAGATAGAGAGCAATGCGGATGTGGGCGTTCTGGACGCGGACGTTGGACTGGGTAGAGGAGACCGAGACAAGGTTACCGACCTGAAGACTAACGAGATCCCTCAAGGGAACACCGTCGAAGCGACCACATATGCCGTCGACTTGAAAGATGAAGTAGAATTCGTTCCAGTTAAGTACTAGACTGTTTTTTTTATAAATAAAGATTTTTAAGAAACTTTAATATTTTTTTTATTTTGAAATAAGTAAAGTGTTATCTTATTGTGGCTCTTTGTGCTATGTGGTCATGTGTTTATGTTTGAACGTTTTGATAAGAATATATGTATAATGAGTTATTTACTAATGGGTGCTTTATTTTAATAGCGTCATAATGGTCAAGCTTACCAAGAATTTATAATCTAGATAATTCCAGAATTGCGCTCGAACGTTATGTCACGTGTGTTATAAATAATTTATTTATATAGAGTTGAATTAAAAAAAAATGTTATATACATTATTATAGAATTGCAAACACTGAAGTGATGTAATTGTGCGTAACCAAAATCGTTGTAGCACCAATGTCAATGGGTGATATATTGCGGTTACAGTATACAGAGTACTGTGTGTGTAAAACTGAAGAAGTTTGTTTGTTTCCTTCGCGCACTAATATCTGGTAAACTACTGGTTCGATTTGTAAAATTATTTTTGTTTTGGATAGTCCATTTATCGAGGAAAGTTATCTTAGGCCATAAAACATCACGCTGCGACCATTAGGAGAGTAGCTAGTAACTAGCAACATAATAAATGAAAAGTGAATGGTATCTATCTGCTTACGGGACTCTACATGCACTCTATTAGTATAAATAAGTATATAAATATTATAATATGTAATTGTTATATAGGTACTTTGACAAAATTCCCCTTTTCATATATTTATCTGTTTTATTTACATATATTAGTACTTATACTTATACTAGATAGGGTCGGGGTCAGCCACGTATCTATTACATGGCTTTATCATCAAAATAGTGCACAGTGACGTCATAGCTTTGCAATTAATGAACATAAACAAATTACAGTCTTTGGATAATGCACTCGAAGTAGAAATTCCTTTTAGGTGTCAACAATATGAAGATACATTACACCATTTTGAATCGCTCAAGGGGTTAGCAAAGATTAACATTGTTACATTCAATCTTCACCAGTCCTACATTTTTATTTGAGAGGGAATCTAATAACTTCTCCCGCCAGAGTGAGGTGAAAGAGAGTGTCACACTCTTACTGACTAAAATCACCCCGTTCCTACTCGTTAAATCTTCCGCGGCGTCCGTATCGGCATCAGTGTGGGCTCTATGTGTGGTGGTCTGATGGCTCCTTGAGGTGCGCATGGAACGGAGGTGATTCTGATCAGGCGGCGAGATACCCTTGCTCGCTCTCCCGTGCTTATGGTGGGCGAAGATCGTCACGCGATCCCCGACGCTCGGAGTGCCTCCCGCGACGGCTGGGGCATGTCATAAGTCGTATTATTACATAACATCACGCCTTTTATCCCGAAGGGGTAGGCAGAGGTGCACATTATGCCACTGTACAATGTAACACCCACTTTTCACTATTTATGTTACGAGTCCCATGTAATAGGGGGTGAGCCTATTGCCAATCGCGACCACTCGGCCAACGAGCCAGTGTCGCTAAATATGAAAGTAGCAATTTTGTTAACAGCGCCATCTCTATCACAGAAAGGGACCTTTATGATAACTTGAAATCTGTTTGAGGAAAGTGCTAGTTTTGCTTAAATTCAGACGATTTTAAATAGATGTCGTTTTTCTAAAACCCGAGAGACAAACTATTAAACAAACATTATTATGGTTTTTTTTGAAAACAAACTTGAGTTCCTTCGGGCAGTTAGTCAGTCTGTTAACAGTCAGTGTCAACAGTGTCAATTTATTAATTAACGAAAGTATACAAAATTTTCATAAGTTTAAACTTTTCTTTACATTTAACTTAAACCAATCTATTTTATTTTATTCTTGTCACTTTTTCAGAAAAAACCTGCCAATTCCACACCTTGTTACCTAAACATCCATCTGTCGGGGATCAAGTAACTAAACTTAAGTTAAACTTAGGGAAATTAAGTAATTAACTGAAACCTGCAGACTCTCCAACTTAGTGGTAACTTAAACGTAACTTAATCCTCAGTCGTAACCTTATGTTAATTCAGACATGAACTTAATTCGGGTATTCGTGGCATCTAAGTTAAAATTAAGTAAGTTTTCAGTTTATATTGTTTGTGCCTCGTGTTGATAGACTTGGTGAGTTATTATAGTACCTTTACGCTTGGTAGGTACGTCGCATCAACGAATGAGGACGTCCAGGTACTAAAAGACATATGTAAGTACTTACATAACATCATATACTTGTAAAGTCAAAGTCAAAGCATTTATTTCAATTAAACCATAATTTGGTACTTTTGAAACGTCAACAAATACAAAATAAATAATAGTCTGTCAGTCAGTCCGTCAGTGAAGCTAGGTGAAGCTAGGTGCTCATTCCAAAATGTAGATTTGAATGGAGAAGAACGAGCAAGAAACACCATTTGTTACTCTTTTTAAAAAGTATGTTCTACAATGTCTCTGATACATATTCCAATACTATACGTATATGTGAGAACAATGCAAAGACAAGCTTGACGCATTATAGGTACTAATTACAAAACTAACTAAAATAAAAAAAAATAAAAACATCTTATAAGTAGTTTAACATGGTGCTCACATATGCATACTGACAATCCATAAAAATAGTGCTTCTATACAAGAAACGGGGCTCCGGCTCGACGTGTAGAAGGATCGGGGTGGTTTTTAGTCAGTTAGAGTCTGACACTCCCTCCCGTCTCACCCAGGCGGGAGCAGTGTCTCGATGAATTCCCCTCTTAAAAAAATACAAGAAAAAGGAAACTCTTTGTTTCAATAAAGAAAGTTTGTAATATACAATTATTCCAAAATAGTTTCTGTATGAATAGATCGCGATCACCATCATTGTTGTGTCGTAAGTTGTAATTCACTGATTGCGTGAAATATAGTGTTATTAGAGAAAGGTGTGGATTGAAAGATGGTGTAGTGACAAGGATTGAAAAGGGAATGTTACGCTGGTTTGGTCATGTAGAAAGGATGGATGAAAGTAGAGTAACGAAAGAAGTATACAGAGCGGATATGAATGGGGCCGTCGGTAGAGGGCGCCCTAAACGGATATAATATTAAAGAAGGGCTAAATTAAAAGTACCCTTAACCGACGAGCATGCATGAAAAGATTGATAACTGTTGATGATGCGAAAGAGGTATACTGTATGTAAAAATCGTAGCAATTGGCCTACCATAGTCTCTACCTACCCCCATGGGAGACAGGCGTGAAGTTATGTATGTATTATTATCAATAATTTTGAAGCCGCTTCCTCATATAATAATCAATTCTGGAGCAGTTGACTGCCTCATTGGCCGAGTGGTCGCAAGTGCGATTGCCAGGCTAGGGGTCTCGGGTTCGATTTCAAAATATTACTGGGTTCTTAAAAAAATCTCAGTAGTAGCACGGAGTCTGGAATTGTGCGTATATGGAAATTGGCTCACCCCCTATTACATGGGACTCATAACATTAATAGTGAAAAGTGGGTGTTACATGGTACAGTGGCACAATGTGCACCTCTGTCTACTCCTTCGGGGATAATAGGCGTGATGTTATGTTACTTCATGTTCTGGAGCAGATAACTCTTGAACTTTTTGTGATGATGACAAAACTGACATAACTTGTGATAAACTGATAACGTCCACAAACTAATAACAATACTTCGTCGGACTTGAATCTGTATACTCATAATTTATAGTCAAATAATGAGGCAGTCGATACCCCAATGCTCATTATTTGAGGTAAACAGCTATCTATAGTTTATGGTCATTTTGTAACCACTAATAACTCTCGCTTATCTGATTTATGATAGCATCGCAGTCAGCAATATGCTGTATCAGCAAATTAGTGCACATTACCCGATAATTATTGCATGTTGGCTGAATGGTTGCGAATATGAATGATGTATTATTGCTTTAAGGACTGACAACTGAGAAGAGAAATAATGATGCATGGAGTGTATTATAAATCATTGTGAACCTGATTGAAAAAGAGTAACCTATGGAGTTTTTTGCTCGTTCTTCTCCATAGGAATCTACACCTTGGAATGAGCAAATAGCTTCACTTTTAATTTTTTTTGCCTTTAGAAGTGCCATTCTGGCCTAATTGAAATAAATGATTTTGACTTTGACTTTAACTTTGAATCTATAAACTGTATAAAACACTTTTCTCTGCACGAACCTGACGAAAGTCTGGATAAATAAACAAATTTTGACCAGACATAACATAACATAACATCACGCTTTCTTATCCCCGAAGGGGTAGGCAGAGGTGCACCTCTGCACATTTTGCCACTGCACAATGAAACACCCACTTTTTACTATTTATGTTATGAGTACCATGTAATAGGGGGTGAACCTATTGCCATATTCTGAGCACATTTCCAGACTCCGTGCTACTACTGAGAATTTTTTAAAAACCCAGTAATTCTTTGCCCGACCCGGGAATCGAATTAACTTAAAATTCCGAGTTACTCAAGTAAATATACTGAGAAAAGCTCTACTAATTTTAGTTAATTTCTTATGTCATAAGTTATTATAAAAACAGATTTGACGTTTGTTGTTTGTGAACAGATTCGCTATCTGTTTCATCGAATACAATATCCGATATTCGATCTCGTCAAAACCCCAGGTGAGTTTGCGATGTTATATTCAAATGTGTTGATGGTTTCAATTTACAAATTTAGCTTTGTGTTATAGAGTAGATTTTGTATTGCGTTCTTAGTGGGTGTATGTTTGAAATATTACCTAGACCTAGTTAGATTATTTAAAAAAATAACTGATTTATGAATGCAGCGTCATTTCCCACAGCGCAAGAACGCCTTTTGATGCCTCTTTTGACCACTTTTAGATATAGTAAAGTAAGACATAGAGCAAAAACTATTTGCTTATCTACAAAAATCTGAACTGTTCCCTCATCTAAATTGTAGTAGGAATCTTTGTATTTTAGTCCATCTAACAATGTATATAGGTCACAGAATCGACAATCTGTAAGCAAGTAGCCTTATTCCAATGCAAACTTTACGTTCCTTGCATATTGCAATGCGTCGGACTACATACGGCTAACACAAGGATACACAAACCCAGATTAAATTTCTTTCTGTTTTAAAAATAAAAGAAACGAAGTGTGCGATCTGGTCATTCTCAAAGTCTTCCACGAAAAGTTTGTTGGAGTCCAAGGCATGAGCTGAGAGAAGTTGGACGTATCAATTTCTTACAAAGGGGTCAATATAGGAAGGTATTTCTTTCGAAATTTTTGAAGGTAAATATATGATGAACGATAGGAGGTAAAGCCATTATATCATTGGGCCCAGGTAATAGTGGATTGTTCTCTCGATTGATTCTTCTTATTTGATATCATGTAGTTCATTTCATTTGCCTCAGGAAAAACTGTTGACATTTTAAGTCATTAGCTAAAAGTAATATCGTACTAAGAAAGACCTTTTTATTTTTATATGGTATCAATAACAAATTGTCGAAACGTGGGTGCACAGTAGACCCTTTGCGCATCTGGCGAGCAACGAAGTGTAATGTTACGTTACGTGTAATACTATTTCTTAGTTTAAGGCTCTTTATTGGTTTTGACTGCTCCCGCCTGGGTGAGGCGCGAGGGAGTGTCAGACTCTTACTGACTAAAAACCACCCCGTTCCTTCTCCTGCACGTCGAGCCGGAGCCCCGGTTACCCGTTAGTCATCTCGTTAATTTTTACTGTGCAAAAGGAGTTTATTTCTTGAGAATTTAATTGTAGACCACAGAAACATATGTATTATATACCTCTAGATAGGAATTCGCCATACTCATTAACCCCGAATAACCTACATAAATATTTTATTGACACAATCTGTGATTTATTGAATCGAATTAATGCTATTGTCATAGGCAAATACTATTTACTTTCTGTGTAAAAAAGGTACTTAATGTAAAATTGTCGAACAGATTGTACCTGTTAAAACTACGAGTGGTATAAGTTTATAAAGATAGCTTGTTTTTTATCCATGTTTTATCTCATGGCAGCCTGTATATCTCTGTCCGTGTAACATAAAACAATTTTTTTGTACAAAGGTCGCAAAGTTTTGGTGATTCTTTACTAAGTTTTAGCAATAAACTTGATTTATTCGGTCTTCTGCCACTTACTCGGTGTCGACAATCAGAATCAGACTGTTTACTGCTCGATTGCTCGCCTCATTTGTGCTACCTGCTTTTTAATGAAATAGATTGTTTTAATTTTTGGGTTTTATCGTGACATTAGGTGCATTTTAGTTATTTATTATTTGCAGGATGAAGTCATAATGACACAAAAAGGACTGCACAACTAGATATAATCAGTTTAAAAGTTTCAAAATAAAATTCGCTTTCCTAATCCAAGAACTACGAACTAAAGACATAACACAACATAGACAATGAGACACTAAATAAACAAATAAAAGAAGTGTGGAAGAGCCATGCTTCGGCACGAATGGGCCGGCTCGACCGGAGTGATACCACAGCCTCACAGAAAACCGACGTGAAGCAACGCTTGCGTTGTATTTTGTCGTGTGAGTGAGGTTACCAGAGGCCCAATTACTCCCCTCCCTAGTCTTCCGAATCCCCGAATCCTCCACATTTCCCAATTCCCAAAAGGCTGGTAACGCACCTGTAACGCCTTGGTATTGCGGGTGTCCATGGGCGGCGCCGGTTGCTTACCATCAGGTGATCCGTGTGCTCGTTTACCGGCTTATGATATAAAAAAAAAGAGTCCGAAAGAGTAGGCCAGGCTTAAATCTCCCTAACTTTGTCAAACAGACAAATCCCAACAACAACTTGCAATACCATTATGGCTTTATGAAAAAATTCGTTTTAACTCCGTCACAGTAGAAATGTCGAAACGTGAAACATTTTTTGCGCACAAAGTGCTGCCTGAAATCCGATTCAGTTATGGAATTCTCTTCCAGCTTACAACAAACGATTTTTTAGTACGTGGTACAAGCTCTGTGGTTCTAGCGAACACAATTTGAACCTTGATGGCTTGTATTTTTTTATTATATTAGATTTTAATATATTATATTAGACTGCCTCGCTGGCCGAGTGGTCGCAAGTGCGACTGCCGGGCAGGAGGTCTCGGGTTCGATTCCCGGGTCGGGCAAAGTAATACTGGGTTTTTAAAAAAAATCTCAGTAGTAGCACGGAGTCTGGAATAGGCATGGCGACTATTTTTTAATTTTTTGTCCGTCTTTTAGATATTTTAAAAATCTTCGATACATATTTTTTCTTTTTTCTCGTATCCAAAAAAACATGCAGATATTTTGAGTTAAAATGACGCGTGACGTCACAATTAGGTACGATTTCTCCGTAAGTGTGACGTCAACACCCCCCACTCCCTAACTTTAATGCGGAATAACTACGTATTCTTCTGTTAATTTGATAAAACAAAAAATACGTGTCTGATATTTTCGTGCGATCTTAATGACGGACTAATTACTTTTTTGATTTTTTTACCCTGTCGACACGCCTATTGTGCGCAGTATATGGCAATAGGTTCACCCCCTATTACATGGGACTTATAACATAAATAGTGAAAAGTGGGTGTTACATTTTATAGTGGTATAATGTACACCTCTGCCTACCCCTTCGGGGATAAAAGGCGTGATGTTATGTATGTATTAGATTTCATTTTCTCCACGGACTCTTGTCCGTGCCCTTGTCATTCAATTACATTTTAAAATTAATTGTTTCAAAAATCTTAGGTATGTGCTATATTAATGGCTTATTACATGTGATGTAGATATGAAGTTTCTTTTTGGGTTATTCAAGAATCTATAAATGATTTCATTAATCAAAAGATCGAGAATTAACATTTACTAAAATAAGGGATTCACATTTCTAGTGTTAATCTTAAATGATTACCTAGGTATACATATTATTTGTTTTAAAAAAGCCATTCTTTATTAGGAGAAGTACCTACTAATAGATTCTGTTTAAATTATTTTTAACTTTGAAAACAATACAATTTTCTCTTGTCCAATAACAAAAAC
Organism: Spodoptera picta; assembly: GCA_038387885.1. NCBI lineage: Eukaryota > Metazoa > Arthropoda > Insecta > Lepidoptera > Noctuidae > Spodoptera > Spodoptera picta. The sequence goes on from JAZHFQ010000329.1 coordinate 571,818, forward strand.
AAGAATCACTTCCGATAAACTTGTAATTGACTTACAATGATAGGGATTATTATAATAATTTATATAAGTCAATGGTTTTCCGATTTAAATAATGAAATGAATATAACTTATAATGATATTACAAACCGTAATTAACTTGGCAATGATGGAAATCGTGTTTCGTAGTGTTTCCTTGACGAACAACATGATTGACAAAAGTGATTTAAACTTTGATAAATAAGTAAATTATATACATTTTCAATAGAAGTTTCCTAAATCATTAGAAAATTCGTTTATTACAGTTATTTGGAAGCAGGAAAATGTAGACAAAAGGGTACCTGCTTTCCTTATTCAAAAATAAATTATTTTGACTGTTCAATACAATAAAATATTAAAATATAATCACACTTTAATTCATTGATTTTATGACCGACTTAATATTAGTATTTATCCAGCAATTTTTTTTAAGAAATTGATATGTTGTTTGATGATAAGAAACGTGACGTCACAATACACAATCTCGTACCAAAATAATTCATAGAAAACAGTACTTTTTGACAGTTCGTTAAAAGTACTTTTAACTACTACTTACTAATTGTGAACACCAAAATGTTAGTTAAGACGTTAGACGACAATTGAACTCAATGATTGCTCAGCGTTACGATTATTAAAATAAAAATAATCCTTATTACAATAAGTGGGTGCAGATATTTACATCAATAAAGTTCTGACGCAGATACAAACTACAGTTTTAATAACTTTACCAACAAAACGAAAACAAGAATACTATCCGAAGTGTTAAAATCCACAGCAATTCAAAACTTCAACGTTTTCTCTTAAAATTTTCTATAAATATTCATAAATTTGAAGCGTTAAGATGCGAAATGCTTCTGTTGGAGTGCCCGAAATGGTTTCTCGTCATAATTGAACGTTCTAGAACATTCGTCTGGATTCCTTTTTTAAATATTTTTTTTTATAAAAGTTTTATTGTTTGGTCGTGGTCAAGTGGAGTCGGTTTTGGAATATTGGTTCTCCTTTGGCAAAAGTGTGGAAGGCTTACTTTTATGTTGCTATTAAGTTATAAATGAATTTGGTAATATATCCATAATTATCAAATTATATTTTAGTTTTGTAGGTATTTTGTGTCATATTTCAGCATTTTTTATTCTCTCTGTATAAGTAAGCAATAGTTATGTTTTTAACGTGTGTTGAAATTTATAGAGTAGTTTCTATGTCTCTAGTTATTTTTATCTATACATATAATAAAATCGTAGGCAAATAAAAACTGAACATCGAATATTTTTTTAAATATTTGTTGGGCGTGATCTACAGTCGATACCGAAACCAAAAATTTGGTTTTTAGAATTTTTATCTGTTTGTCTGTATGTATGTCCGGGATGAACTCAAAAAAGGTTGCATGGATTTACTTCAAATATTGCATGAATATTATTAACAGGTCAGGTCAACATATAGGTTACATATTATCATGCTATCAACTACGGGGGAGGAGCTGTGAATCACTATTCCACACGAACGGGCTCAACTAGTAATACCTATGTATATAGGTAGCTCTTATATTTTAAGAATTTAGAAATTCTGCATCATCCTACGGTTGACTGTTAGAAAATGCCACTAGGCATTAGGTAAGTCCGCCATTGTATACCTATTGTAAAAAAGTATAAATAAATAAATAAATAAAATTCGTAAACCTCGGCTGTTGTCAGTACCTTTAGTCTAACAATGAAAACTTGAATTTACTTTGATGGTGTTCATTCCTTGAGTCTTCCTGAATATTTTTCCTACTCCGAAAGGGTTACCTCAGATTTTAAATAGAACCCCAGAAAATTTGCATAAAATCTTTAGGTGCTCTCATCGACATCTCCTTCTGCTTTATGACGTAAAAAAAAAACAAGAAAAAAAAAGAAAAAACCAAGCATTTCGTTAATTTTACTTTTGTCTGTACGAAAATTTTTTCAGCGTAGGTACTCGTTAAAATTATTTAATACTATAAAAAACTGTAGCGAAGGAGATCTATTTCATAATTTTGAACTTCAAAGGCCTTGTTCTACCTATTTGTTTTAATAATTTTAGCAGAGGCAGTTCTTTGTTATATTTTGGGTATAATTACGTCATGTAGTATAATTATAGTATGAACGGAACTGTCGATTCATATTTATTATGTTTTCAGCTTACTCATGTAACTGTTTAACGAGAACAGAAATATTACTAATACAAGGTGTAGTTTTGAAACCGTGGCATTTCTCGGGGGCATGTCACAGAAGTCATAAAGGTTCAATGTAAAAGAAAGTTTCGGGCCAATAGTTAAAAATACGGCTATAATAAGTCGTTTAATTTCGACAGTATTTCAGAATAAGCGACAGCAATGTTTCTTTTGTGCAAATTGTCGTGGTGGCCCGGAGGTTTAAGACGCCCACTTCTCATGCATGAGGGTGCGGGTTCGAAACCTACCAACGGCAAGTACCAATGTGACTTTTTCCGAGTTATATGTACTTTCTAAGATTATTTAGACATCACTGACAAACGGTGAAGGAAAAACATCGTGAGGAAACCTGGACTTATAATTTCTAATTATAAGTTTGAAATCGCCAACCCGCATTGAACAAGCGTGGTGATTAATGCTCTAACCTTCTCCGTGTGAGAAGAGGCTTTGCTCAGCAGTGGGCATTTATAGGCTGTTGATGATGATGATGATGATGTTTCTTATTGGAGTTTTATGGAATTAGAAATAATTACGTGTTTAAGTTTGTGTGTGTTAAGCCGCGTTATAAAACTAGGTTCAAGACGGCGGCGTGTAGTTCGCACTTATGGATTTCCATAATTTACAGAAAAATTAAAAATATTTACCTACAATTTTTTTTTATTGATTCGGACTCAGAATCGATAGCCGAATTACCTCCTAGAAAATGACGCAGCTTTAAAACAACACCTTGTATAAATATATCGAACAATATATATCAAAATAAAGGAATATACGTTCGAATTTTTTATTTAACAAATTAGTTCACATGTCATATTGTATTGTTGAAAGTGTATTCGTAAAGTTTTCATTACTTTTCTGTAAATAGAACAGTTCAAGTAAGTAATATTACTTACAGGACTATTGTATAAAACGACGTTGACAAAGTGGTCGCAAGTGCGGCTGCGGGTTCGATTCCCGGGTCGGGCAAAGTATTACTGGGTTTTTAAATAATTCTCAGTAGTAGCACGGAGTTTGGAAATGTGCCCGGTATATGGCAATAGGCTCACCCCCTATTACATGGGACTCATAACATAAATAGTGAAAAGTAGGTGTTACTTCTGTGTGCACCTCTGCCTACCCCTTCGGGGATAAAAGGCGTGATATTATGTTATGTTATGTATAAAACGAAAGTTTCCTTTGAAGTAAGAACTTGTTTGAAACACCTCAGGGTTAGGAAATTTTACGTCTATGTAACATACTCTAACACTGTCAAATACAGGCTTTGATCGATTCATAACATAGCGCCTTTTATCCCCGGAGGGGTAGGCAGAGGTGCACATTACGACACTTAATGTCACTGTACAATGTAACACGTACTTTCAACTATTTATGTTATGAGTTTCATGTAATAGGGGGTGACGCTATTGCCATATACCGGGCACAATTCCAGGCTCCGTGCGTACTAATGAGAATTAAAAAAAAATCTTTGCCCGACGGAACTGAACCCGAGAGCCCTTGCCCAGCTATCGCACTTGCGACCAGTCGCTCAACGAGGCAGGCTTTGTTTGATACAATTGATATTAAACAAATAGTTTATTTCCCCACCCTCCCTACGGGTGTCGTAAGTAGTATTAAAAGACATTTTTTTTTTAAGTGGGGAAAATCATCGAATGACACTTACTGACTAAAAACCCCGTTCCTTCTCCTGCACGTCGAGCCGGAGCCCCGGTTACCCGTTAGGTTCTCCGCGACTCCGAATCGGCATCGGCCCTATTGGGCCCCATCTGTGGTGGTCTGATGGCTCTTTGAGGCGCGCGTGGAACGCGACGCGCCGTACGCTCGGGACTAAGAGACTATAAGTTTAATAGGGCTATTAGCCAAGTATGGAAGTTATAGCAAAATCCACTTATGTAGAGGAGGCCTATAGTCTCAGTGGACTATCATGGGGTGTTCATTAGGATGCAATGTGTGTGTGGACCCTGTCATCTAAAGAAATGATTTTCAGCACGAATGGGCCGTCTCGATCAGACTGATTCTACGGACTCACAGAAAACCGACGTGAAACAACGCTTACATTTTGTTTCGTCACGTGAGTGAAGTAACTGGAACCTAATTGCCCCATTCCTTAATTTCTCCAAAACCTGTATCTCTAACAATCCTTAAATTCGTAATCTCCAAAAGGCTAGCGGCATTTGTAACGTCCCTGGTGTTTCGGCTGTCCATGAGCGCCGCCGATTGCATACTATTAGGTGTTCTGCCTACTTGTATATTGGCTTATCCCATAAAAATACTAAGGAACGGATTATTGTGTAAAACTTTCATTTTATCGACTTTAAACAACGATTTATCTAAATTAACTCCACCATCATATGACCACTTAACCGAGAAATCGTTTAAAATTCAATGTGTTTTAGAAGTAGGAGCTTGAAGATGCATGCACCAGTGGACCGTAAGGACAATAAACTACCGCAGACATCCCATGAGCCACAAATCACGGCATGCACTGAACTACACAATGACCAGAAGGTTAAATCTATAAAATGGAGTGTAGAATTGGCTACTTGGATTCACTTCAGAAACCTCAAAAAACCTTTTCATCGAACTAATGGCTTTTACTTAGTTCTGTTTTAACTGTGGTAAAGTATTCTATTGATTCCAATTGTATTTGTATTGTAACTTTCTTGAGACATTACTATGTTTTCGGCTTACTCACGTAATGATCAGTATCAGCGCGACAGTCGCCGCGTCGCGGGTTGCGTAATGCTGCTTATGAATATGAGCCTCTAGCATGGCTTGAAACTAGTCGAGTTCCTCGTCAAATCATTACATGAGCCGAAAATATAATAATTGATTCCAATTTTATAAAAAAATTCTAGCTACAAAATCATGAATGCGTTTGATTGCCAACGATATCAAACACATTTGTGAAAAGTCGTCGTAGCATTAACATTCGTTTGTATCCTTGGTATATGCTGTATGGAAAACTTAAATTAAAGGCAAGTCATAATTTTGAAAAGAAGATAAACTAGACATTGTTATTTAGAAATAGAAATAGGCTGTAGGACAGGCTTTAAACTTCTGTATCAACTACAAGTTGTACAGGAAAAATAAAGTGCAGCAATGGTGTGAAAGTAAATTGAGATCGGGCGAGTGCCGTGTGGGGGCCATTTGTCAGCATTGAATGGGACAGTCCGGGATCCGTTTTTATTGAAGCTGTGAAAATTTAACCTCCCCAGCTAGTGGACTTTGGACTTGGCTTGTGAAGTCCAATTTTTCCACCGGACAGCGTCGTAAAATTTGTCACAGGATCATTTTAAAGTTGAGCCAGATTGCAGTTTATACTGGACGACGTTTCCGCAGTGTTAGTACTTAAATGTTTAACGTATCATAATAATATACTGATTTATATGTGACGAGTTTCTAGTACAATTCAATTGCAATTATTACAACGACACTGAAGGAATAAGATTTTTTTTTGTGATAGCAAATCTTTACCTGATGTAAAACGTCGTTTTTTTGTTCATTTCGGCCACAATAAAGCAAGAAGTATGGTACGTAGCAAAAAAAATTACAATCAAATTGTACATTTACTGTCCAATGTTGTCCTATAAATATTGAAATTGAGTTTAGTTTACTGTATACATGTTATTAGATAAAAGGTTAATAGAGGTAGAATACAATATGGCAATATTTAATTTACAATAACTACATTCAGTGTCAATTAATTTAGTGTGGGTAAATAGCGAGTTATATATTTTATTTATCGTGTAAAATACAGGGCAATATTTGATTAGGTATTAAAAAAAGTTCATTCGTTTACAAATTAAATTATTTTGTTGAATAGGTAATGTTGAGTACGGTAAACAAGTGCTGTATTTTATAGTAAGGGTACTTGTATCAAATCTGTACGGGTTGGTACCGATCGGCTCAGGTATACTCATACAGAAACAGTTGCCACGCGTGGCATTGATTACACTAAAATGATATACCGGCACCAATCGGTACCGACCCGTACAGATTTGTCGACCCGTACAGACCTGTTTCTTCATGTTAGCACCCTAAGAAACAAGACAAAAGTAGACGAAAAGCAGTCGTAATGCAAATACTAAAGTCAAAATGATCCAGCGTCTGCAAGTTCCTTCCTATCTTTTATATCTATCACTGGCCGGAAAACGTCCATTGAACAAAGTCATCATTCTTAGAGGGTGGTGGCTTAATCCCCACTCTTGGCAGGCAGCTCGAGAGTCATAGTTACCTCGAAAAATTTAAATAACGTTGCTCTTTCAACGTTGGCATAATTTTAAGACATTAAGATTCTGTCACCTATAATTGACAGACTCCAATGGATTTAGTATTAGTGTAGCCATATCCGTATTTATCATGCATCATGGTCACACTAGCTCTTACATCTGAGCCTTGCGAAGTCTTGAGCGTTCTATTTAGAGTGCGAGGAAAAAAACAGCAGCGAATGTCTGTCGATACTCGCAATGCATTTAACTCATACATACAGCTTAGACTTAGGGGATAACTTTGCGTTTTTAATGATAAATTTGTGTAAAAATTATTAATATTTTACTTTAAGGGCGACTCTATGTTGGTGTGTAGGTAGTATAATTGGGTACTTACCTTAAAAAATAAATTATTTCGACTGTTCAATACAATAAAGTATTAAAAAATAATCACACTTCCCTTAATTGATTTAATGACTAACTTAATTTTAACATTTTTCCATCAAGTCACAATATACATATAATCGCGTACAAAATTCGAAGAAAACTGTCGTTATTGACAGTTCGAAAAAAGGATTGAATTTAACTAGTTGGCAAGTAACCAATTGTGACTGCCGAAATAACATTGTCCCACAAAAATAATTGAACCCGCGACATGTTGCACGGCAGCCAGTTGTCCGGCCAACGCCCCAACCGTGCAGTCTGGGGTGAGCCTATTGCCATAATTATACCGGGTCAATTCCAGGCTCCGTGCTACTACTGAGATTTTAAAAAACCCAGTAAAGCTCTGCTAGTTTTAGTTAAAACTTCTAAATTCTATTTTCATACGATCATACATAATCTAACGCCTGTGTCCCATGGGAGTAGACAGAGACTATTCTATTTACACTTGCAGATAATCTGTAGAGGTAGTATATTCATCGTAATCTCGAGTTCGTCTCCCTTCACTCGGAAATGGAGTAGATATAGCCTGTTAGTAGCCGTTCGCCATTATCTCTGAATTACTGAACTGAGGTAATGAAGCGTAAGTAGACTCCGTATCTACAGAAACTGTTTCTCTTCCCACTTGGTCTATAATAATATTATTATTATTGTTTGATAAATCATATTTTACTGGCCGGGGTTCCGGCTCGTAGAGCAGGAATAGGAACGCGGTGGTTTTTAAACTCAAACTCAAACTCATAAGCATTTATTTCAATTAAACCATAATTTGGTACTTTTGAAACGTCAACAAATATGAAATATATAATAGTATGTCAGTCTGTCCGTCAGTGAAGCTAGGCGCTCGTTTCAAAATGTCGAATCGAGTGGAGAAGAACGAGCAAGAAACTCCATTTGTTACTCTTTTAAAAAAAAGTCTGTTTTACACTGCTCTGATACATATTCCAATATTGTACACACATGTGAGAATAATGTAAAGACAATGTAAAGAATAATGTTTAGTCAATAAGAGTCTGACACTCTCCCTCGCCTCACCCTGGCGGGAGAAGTCATAGGATGATTTTCACCACTCAAAAAAAAGTCATAATGATCATCATCTGGATGATGTCTACTGCTGGGCAATGGCTTCTTATTCAGCTCAAAGTACATTAAATTGGAACCAGATACTATTTTTTACCGACATCAAAGAAGGAGATTATCACTTTGATCTGTATGTATGTATGTGTGCAATTATCTCGCGATTGGCTGAACCGATTTTGATGCAGTTTTCAGAAAAGTGTTTGTTACACTTAGGAGAAGGTTTTAGAATATTATACAGATTAATTAACCGACTTTAAAAAAGTGGGGGCTTTCGTCGGCTCTCTAATAGTCTATAAAATAATTATTAATACTCGATTCTTTGGTTGAATTACGTTTAAATTTTGTTTATACCACGACGGTGGCAACAAATACCATGTAGCTCATATTTATCTTTTAATTGACATAACATAACATCACGCCTTTTATCCCCGAAGGGGTAGGCAGAGGTGCGCACAGAAGTAACACCCACTTTTCACTATTTATGTTATGAGTCCCATGTAATAAGGGGTGAGCCTATTGCCATATACCGGGCACATTTCTAGACTCCGTGCTACTACTGAGATTTTTTAAAAACCCAGTAATATTTTGCCCGACCCGGGAATCGAACCCGAGACCCCTTGCCCGGTAGTCGCACTCGCGACCACTCGGCCAACGAGGCAGTCCTTTTTCTTTTTTTTTCTTCTATCTTTTTCTTTCAATCTTTTAATTGAATACAATAAAAAGATTTCTCTTTACATAATCGTTATACAGAGAGCCTGTATCTGCTTCAGAAATTCAGAAAAGGAATATAAAGCGAAGAGAATAAACTTTAGATTGTAAGTGAGTTTTAAAAAGTGTTTCGAGAAAAATGCTAACCTTCCCAGTTTCCACATTTCCTTTGTATTTCCCAGTCAGTTAATACGTATGTGTAACGTTCTACGTGCAAATGCATTACTCACTTTACCTCGGGCGCAGTCGAGTAAATTTTAAGATGTCACTGAACAAAGACCCAGCGATTTTGTACCGGGAACATTTCCAAAGAAATGTTAAGATATTTTTGTGTTTAAGTTTAAGGTTATGTATTTTTTGAAAGTTGAATAGTGTCTGGTTCTGATACTCTTTGATACTTACCTTTAATGAAATTTATTAGGAATTTTAAAATTTCTATTGGAGAAGTAAAATTAACATACTCGTTGAGTACCGTCATTATAGACACAATTAAAGAACAAATGGTTGCGGTCACTGGTGACCGCTCGGTGTGTGACAGTAACATAACGCCTTTTATCCCCGAGGGGGTAGGCATAGGTGCATATTATGCCTTTGTACAATGTAACACTCACTTTTCACTATTTATGTGAGCCTATTGCCATATACGAGGCACAATTCCAGACTCCGTGCTATTACTGAGAATTTTTAAAAATCCCAATAATACTTTGCTCGACCCGGGAATCGAACCCGAGACACCTTGCCTGGCAGTCGCCCTTGCGGCTACTCGGCCAACGAGGCAGTCTGTTAGGCAGTAGTAAAATTAATGCATTTAAAAAACCCATGACACAGGAAAAGCTGCATAGTGTAGGGGCAAAGTCTTAAAAATATTGATACATTGTATTGCATGTTTAATTAGTTTATTATCTTAATATTGCATTCAGACTAATAACAATTCATCAGCTACCATTACGAAACTCGTTTCAATTTAACTAGTTAAAGGAAAAGCGTTTTATTTACGAAGGCAGTGCATATAAAATGGCGTGCAATTCATCACCTGATATATTTACTGTGTCGTGAAATGTAAATCCACTTGTAAAGAGATCTCCGGCAACTGGATCTTCCTTACTGCTCGTATTATTTTTATGTACTGTATAAACTAGATTGAATCTACTTGATTGTATTGTCCTGGTTTCGTAGTTCTTGAATAGATTAATGTATTAGAGATGCTGCCATCTCTAATTCTGCTTCCTGTGGGCGCGTTAACAATAAAAACTTGAATTCCAAGTAAAACAATAAAGGTACTATGACTCGTATGTATTTTTTAGGGGACAAGCCGGTAAACGAGCAAACAGATCGCCTGATGGTAAGCAATCGTTTCGCTTATGGACACCTGGAACACCAGAGGCGTTACAAGTGCGTTATCAGCCGTTTAGGGATTAGGAATTTGAGGATTGTTGGGGATTAAGGCATTGGGGAGATTGGAGGCCTCCGATAATACACTCAACGCAAGCGTTGTTTCACATCGGTCTTCTGTTTGGCTGTGATATCACTCCGATCGAGCCGGCCCATTCGTGCCGAAGCTGGCTCACTCACACTTAAATGTATCAACTGATATAGATTTAAAGTCCATGTAACAACCCCATAACAAAATTAGTTACATAGAGCAGTTCACTATTAGCATTTTATTTAGATATGAATGTGGCATTGATTTCTATCGTAAAATCATTCACATACAAAATATTCTTCTATGCTTTCCAACATTAGGGTGAGAACACAGAGCCCAGTATAGAAGAATCACTTGACAGCGGGCTTATAACAAATGGATACACATTTCACGATACGATAAATATGCTTATTACGTCCTTTTGTTCAGTCGCAACAAAAGTGGCTTGTAAACGCGGAAGATGCTTTACGCTTATATGATACACGTGGAAATATGGGATAGGTAGGTACGAATGACAAATTGTATTGAGGTTTTAATGACGTAGAAGATGAATTTCATTTAATGATGTATTTAATTATATTCATTAAATTATAACACACACACATAAATTATAACAGCCACATCATTAGTGTTATTAGGTGTTAAACCTACGATTAGCAGCAAATGTTACGTTCGTATTAAAATTAGGCTTGAAATTAAAAATTTATTTAGTATTTATAATAAAATCTGATTACTTCTTGAAACTCAAAGTAAAGTCTTGTCAAAATATTGAACTTCACCATCATTTGTATTATACATCTAGGTAGACTGTAATTTGTCTTAATTCAAGTTTGCACGACGACACACACATGTTGGTACATAATTAAAACTTTCTCCAAACAAGAAAATGTTCTCAACACTTCATTGTAATGAATGAATACATATTTATTATATAAAACTTTTTCAAGAGTACCACAAATTCATTGTGGTGCCTTTTCTCAAATTTGAAAAGCAGTAAAATGCAAAAGAAAACGGTTAAATAGTAAAATTGGACATATCAAAGTCTATCTAAGCGTTAAGTCTTTTTATGTTACAGTGTAGTGTGATATTGTTTATAAGGAGATATTTTTTAAATACTGTTCAAGATGATCTCTCACCCTCCGGTAATTTGTCTGATCATTTGCCTGATATCTCAGAAGCAATGTGATATTTAAGAAATATAAGTATATATATTACTGTTTTTCCTTATTTTAAGGGAAAGTCGGTGATGGTATGATGCTAAAGTAAAATAAATACATCAATAAAGTATATTTCCTTAGACAGGAATAAATCATGGCAGTTCTATAATGTTACTACCACCGTGGATCACGAGGCGATGGTGACGTCATCACTCATTCCTGTCAGTGTTACCATATCTATTCATCATTGTTAGTGAACAAGGGAATACATTTTCCTGTTGGCAATACTTTGAATATCATATTTTTGGAAATATTGTTTGTCCTACAAATATAATAAAACATAACTTCTCGCCCGTTATTCAACTAAGATGTACAGATGATATTTATATTTTTGTTCTCCATTACCATTAAGCAGTTATAATTTTTGAAAACCATTATTCATTTTATTAAAAAATCGTTGCCCCACCCTATTTTCTCCTGTGTCGTGGGTGCGTTTATAAACATACAAGTTCACATACACATGACACCCAGACCCAGAAACAACAAGCTGTGGATCAGACAAAGAGTTGTTCCGTGCGGGAATCGAAACCACCATACTATTACTTTGCTTGACTCAATAGTGGAGAAATCGCACTATTGAATATTGCTCTGTGTTTGGCATTTAAGGCTAACTATTATAATCACCAGGTGGTAAGCAATCAGGTGCCATGGACACCCACAATACTCACTGGTGAAGTTGCTTACTGATGATTTTCTTTTGTAGCACTGATTTTGTACTTCTGAACGGTATAATGTTGATACATCTTTTCCAGGACATCAAAATGGGAGCAGTAGGTCAGTTCCAAAAATAACAAGGTAAAACGTTAACAATCTGTTTAATTAGAAAGTATAAACAATAGCAAAGATATTCGTTAATTGAATTAACTACTTCACAATTTTCCCGAAAGAACGGCTTGTCAAACCATCGATCACTGTTGTTACAAAGTTATACCATTAGCCGCTTGTATCGAGGAAAACTGTCATTTTCCGTGTATTTTCCACTTTCCTATGGGAACGGCAATCCATGTGCTGACGTGTTTCCCTCAAAAAAACTCATTTTTATTACATCTGAACAAATTACGAACGGATTTGCAGGAATCTTTCGCTTTGTTTATTGGATACCATACATTTGAGTAATACTCAAATGTATGGAGTAATAAAATAATGACAAAGTCAACCTTATTGGTAACAAGATAAAGTTTTTTGTTGTAGATTAACGCCTTTTGCTAAGAAAGTTAGGAGATAAATTGTTTTGCTGTAGGGCAAAGAATCTTTAGGGTCCGATAATACAGGATATGTATTGAATGTACCTATAACTTTAGTTTTTAACAGACGAATGTGGCCTAATAACGTAAAAACAATTCATGCCACGGGTACGTCAAACACCTTGTTTTTTGAAGGGTGAAAATCATCCAATGACTTCTGAGTTGGGTGAGGCGAAGGGGAGTGTCACATTTTCACTGACTAAAAACCACCGCATTCCTACTGCGGCACTTCGAACTGGAGCCCCGGTAACCCGTCAAGTCTTCCGCGGCTCCGTATCGGCATCAGCCCTATTGGGCCCCATATGTGGTGTTGAGTACCTAACACCCTAACACTAGACTACGTCTGTGATAATGTTCATGTATACTCAATCTCTGAAATCAAATATACCATCGAACATCCATCTAATTCAATTTGAATCTTCACACGTAAGCGGCACGGTACAAAATAGTTTATTTCCTTCGGGTTTTTTGGGGAAATAAACACAACTTTTACTTAAAGGTTTGTTTAAAAAGATGTCTCTCTTTACTGTCAGTTACAGACAAGGCTTTTACACGTGAGACGAGATAAAAAGCAGGTATTACGGAATACGGTGAACCGAGGCGTGACTAAACGTTGTTCAGACAGCTCTTGAAGTCACCTTAGATTCAACATTCTTCAATTGATAAATGATATGTGACTTTATTTGCATACTGGTAGGGTTGATAATGGTTTGGGGTAATTTGATCTCCTGGTGTCTAAACTAGAAACGATGTTAACAATATTAGCATTTTTCTTTGATGAAACTATTTTCTAGTTATCTCGATAAATTGTTAAAGGAGTTACAGCGAAGTAAATGTGAAGTTTGAACTAAAACTAGTGCATACTCAACTTTCATAATAAAAAATAAATTGAATACAATACAGAAATGAATTATTCCAACACAACTAACTTTACAAAGGAGGAATTTCTTAAAGAAAAAACTTCTTACAAAGAATAAGTTATATCTTCTTTCTGTACTTACAATACACCACGGAAGGAAGTTTCACATATTCGTGAATACGATTCTATTCTCACGATAACTTTGTACAAACCGCACATCAAGTTGTGCCACGTTGTCAAAATACTTCAATATATTTTCGACTGAAATACTGCAAGTGTACGGTTGCAAATCTCGTAGAGAAATGAGATAGATTTGAGTAGCTATAACTGGAACTTAGCATTGTGTACTGGACTATAATTTGGATTTTAAAACTTTTTAAATTTAATATTGAACACGTTTATTTAGTTATAATTATTGAGTTCTTGGTTTTTTAAGAGGCTGGAGTTGCGCGTTTCGGTTCGTTGAAATTCTACGGAATAGGATATCTATGATATGAAACTGTTCATTGGCTGTCTTATATCTTATCAACCACATAGTGGCCACTATTTAACATTCTATTCCCCAATGATTTCTAGATTGGCCAGTAGGAAGCGTCCTGCATTCAGTTAGTATAGCTAGCTAGAGTCTTGCACCATAAAGGGACAAACTTACATTAGTAACTTAAGTAAACATAACTATGTATCGTGATATGTATTATTTTCAATAATTTTTGGCTCTAAATATCCGGAATTTCCCCTAAAATTCTATAACAAAAACTCATAATAAATTACATAGTGACCGTATTGTAAAACTTGAGACGTAACTTCGAGTAATAGATTAAAAGAATTTCCAAAACATAGGAGAGGAGCAAGGGCCCTAGTGAAGTGAACCAAGTATTTGAGGTCGCTCGCATATTAAATTCTATAGCGTAATTAAAATTTATGCCAATAAGACGATGAAATCTTCTCAGTAATGAGAATGTTATATTAATTTTCGTGAAATTATTATCTGAGACGCCATATTGGTTTGGTAAGAGACGATTATTTTCGTAGTTGGTGAATGTAGTTTCTGTTTTGTAAGTCGGTTTAGTCGTTCTTATTTATTTATTTAAGGACAACAAACAAAGCATACACTAAAATACATGATAGGTTTTTAACATAATATTTTAACACTCTATAGTGTAGCCTTATTAAAGGCTGCCACGACATGCATTATAAAAGAACAGGATATTACAACAAAAAAAAAACAAAGAGTTCGCTTATCAAAGAAAAAGACATCAATTTCAATCACAATTGTTAAATTTAAATTTTTACATCTTTTTAATTTTTAAATTGTAAAATTTTGATTTGAATATGTAGTACATATAGTGCAGTTTAACTCTGTGAGAATGTCCTACGCAGGACAGTTTTCACTTTGAAAAGAGAATAGGACATGTCAATATCCACACTAAGTGAGCATGACAGGCGACTAAATTGTTCTTGCATTCTATTATTTGAGGATATATTATAATATGTTTTAGATCCTAGTTTAAATCGTATGTCAGTCACTCATTGAGTTTTCTTGACTTACTGTCATTTTAATTGGATTTTTATTAGTTTCCAATATAAAACAATGGGTTAGTTACTTGGTACCCTATTACAATAAGAGCCCAATAACATAACTAAAGAAAACTAGGTATACATCTCTTACCTTACTACAGAGAAATCATTATCATAGTCCACCATTTTGCTTCAAATTAATTCGAATCACCAATAGTTTCACTTTGGTCTTTCTTTGCAGACCGACTTTGGCAAGCATAGTTTAATTTAAAAGTTAAAACTGACTGACTGTAATGTATCCACGAGCTCTTGCACTATTTCTACGGATCGCAAAGAAATATTGTACAAGTTGTTCAGAATAAAAATATATTTCTTTAGAAGAATCAGTATCAAGTAGAGTAGCTACTTACTGCTGAGTTACAAGCAACTCTTCTATGCATTCTCAACAATTCTTGATTGTACAAAGTGTTTGTGAATATCTTGCGACTGTTCAGGACTTCTAAGACTTTTTCAATTCTTTGTGCAATAAAATCACGACTAGTTTTATTGCATGGAAGGCGTGGGTTTTTGTACAATACTAGAAATAATCTACTGACTGCCTCGTTGGCCGCAAGTGCGGCTGCCGGGTAAGGGGTGTCGGGTTCAATTCTTGGGTGGGGCAAAGTATTATTGGGTATTTAAAAAAATATCAGTTGTAGCACGGAGTCTGGAATTGAACCAGGTGTACGGCTTACCCCCTAATTACATGGGACTTCTAACATAAATAGTGAAAAGTGGATGTTACATTGTAGTGCCGAAATGTGTACCTCTGCCTACCCCTTCGGGGATAAAAAGCGTGATTCTATCTTATATTACGTAGAAATAATCTATACCCCGTAGTGAGGATTGGATTTTTTAGCCCTAATTGGACTCACAGGAATTCGAAACTCAAACATAAAGTTCACACTAATATCTAGTTGACCAAACATTCATAAAGACTAGGGTGCCTGTATAATTCAGAGGACTAGACTTTAGAGTTAGAAACTAACTTTGCCCTAAACACAAGCTGTCATAATAATCATATTTATCATTTATATGTGTGTGTATTTGACACACTAGCGCAAACGGTAATGATCCCGCGGCCAAAGTTAGTAGCGTTCGCCAAAATTAATTACATAGCCAACGTAATTAATCGGTCCATTGTATAACCGGACACGGCCCGTTTAAACCGGTTATGACCGCCTGAAACTGGATAGTAATTAATTTATTATGGTGCAACATTGGACTTATGGAACGACCTTCTGACAAAGATTGTGAGCTTTGATCGAAAAGCGTTTCAAGTGTTTTTGTAATTGAGTTGAAGTTCCTGTGATCATTGGGACGTTATTTCCAGTGTTTTTGAAACAATGAGCTAGTAGACTCCTTATTGACCAGATCAGTTAACCAATTCTAAGAACAAACCATAGGTACTCGATATTTTTCATGCTTTATAGGATAATAGAGAACACAATATAAGAATTATTTTTTCAATTAATACCGTAGTCAGCACTTTGAAGATCATTAGATCATAGAATAAATGTACTGAAATATTACTTACTACATTTATGAAATAGATATAAGTAAACATCCCAGTATGAATGAGTCTCTACAACAAAATCTCTCATACAAAGTCTAGGCAACGATAAATTCCGTACATTTTTTAGCAAGAGACGAATGAATTTGATTGGACGTTCCCTCAATAACACTAGAAAATAACAAACGAGGTCCTATCGATGTTTCACATTCATGGAGAGAGTGCACCAAATTCAATGGCATTTTTGATATTTGTGTAACTGGCTTAAATTGTTAACAGAATTGACGCTTATCGTATAAGAAATACGAACTGTTTTACTGTATGAACTTTTCGTTACAATAGTAATATTGGATCTACCTCTATGGTTGATTGTTATAAAAAAGATATTTATAATTGGGTGCTTGATTAAAAAATAAATCTTTCTAAAAGTTGTAATTGAATACAAGATTTTTATTTAAATGACTAAAAGCTTAAAGCTTAGACTATATAACCAAACTCAAAGGTGCAAACGAACTTATGGATCACCCGATGGTAAGTAATAAATAGACGCTGCAATGGATACCCTCAAGATCAGAGGGGTTACAAGTTCTTTGACTGCTTTTTACTAGTCGTTCTTCTAAAACTAGGTTTTTTTAAAGAGGGGAAAAACATCGAATGACTGCTCCCGCCTGGGTGAGGCGGGAGGGAGTGTCAGACTCTTACTGACTAAAAAGCACCCCGTTCCTTCTCCTGCACGTCGAGCCGGAGCCCCGGTTACCCGTTAGGTTCTCCGCGACTCCGAATCGGCATTGGCCCTGCTGTGCCCCATCTGTGGTGGTCTGATAGCTCTTTGAGGCGCGCGCGAAACGCGACGGTAGAACCTAGGGTAGGTTTGCCTGTTCGCGTCCACTCACCAGTTCACATCCCTTTTACGGATAGCCAATAGCCAAATCCAATAAAATCAATCAAATCGATGTCTACTAACTACTTCTAAAATGGTGTCAATTTCTGATCGGGAATTTTTAAAGGTCGTTCTGTAACTGGTGGGTGGATGCGAACAGGCGAATTTCCCTACTTGTTCGATAAAGTGGTCATAACTAATACGTCTTTAAACAATAATAAATTAGAAGCCTCTTAGTGGTAACCACTAAAAATTACTTGCATGATGTTATAATATATCTACAGCTAAAATAATGTTCAATGTATCTAACTAAATAATATGAAATACCTGTGGTTTGTGACCACATATTCAATAGCTGAATAATTACTCTGTGACAATTTTGATCAATGATGTTTAGTTATTTAAACATTCAATATTATGCGTGTATAACGCATAATATTGAATGTTTTGTTCGTAATTTTTATTTACTTTTTGATATATAGTATTCAAAGTCAAAGTCAAAGCATTTATTTCTATTAATCCTTATTTAGGCGATTATGAAACGTCAGAAATTTAATTTTCCGTCTGTCTGTCTATCAGTGAAGCTAGGCGCTCGTTCCAAAGTGTCGTTTTGAATATTTTTAGATATTTTTACGTATACTCACGTTATGACGTAACGACCTCCCACTCCTAAACTTAGCGCCATTTTATCTAAGTATTGAAACTTAATACGAGAAAATAAAAAAATACGAGTCTAATATTTTTTTCATTATCTAACTGACGGGTTGATTCGATTTTTAAGTTTGATACCCTGGAAACTGCCCAATTGTGACGTTGATATCCGACCTAATATTATACATGTGAAAGTTATTATAGGATGTGGAATATTATTATGGTCTGAAATAACCAAAGAAATATCTGTGGGAATAACACATAATAAGCCACCCTTTATACCCGATGGGGACGCGGGTAGCTGCTGACAGCAGCTAGTTTAGGGAACAGTGAGTATAGTTCTCTAAGATTAGAAAAGGAGGATCCTCCGACTAGCCGAGGTGATCGTGCCTGGCGGGCTTTCTGCCCAACAGTTGTTCGTTGGGATTTACTATCCGTGTTAATTTGCATGTGCGATGTATGATTTTTGTGACGACACTCACTCCCAAGACCGGAGGTCGATCCTGTTGAGACGGCTGTCGATGCTTGAGATGAGTAGTGCCAGAACCAGTGTAGAAAGTCTCTAATACCAGTGAGTCGTAACTGTGCCGCTGAATGCCCAGTGAGTCGGGTGAGCGGTGCAGGGTGAAACTCCAGTAAGTCGGAGAGATGAGTTCGCAGTGAGTCGGGGAATAGATGCTGCGAGGGTAGGTGCGTAGTGGCTGGCGTCTGCGTTGACCATAGATCACCACACTACCTCTAGTATTAAATAATTTGAGAGAATCCAGAAGCTTAAACTAGTGTTTGATACAAATAATTAGTGTTTAGTACCCGCTTTATTTACTTCATTAAATATTCAATGACTGTGGTTAGTTATTTATTCCGTGTGTGTTACCTATTTTGTTAGTACATTTAATATATTGTTATGTTGTATTTTAATGAACATATAACTATATTCGACACTTGTTTCAGCGTTTGATGGCTAGAAAAAGCCATCAAGAAGTCTCTGGCTAAATTTAAGTTAACAAAGTATTTAATGTACTATGAAATATTATGTTTACAAATTAAATTTGTATAGTTGTAGTCTATAGTTTTCATTTTAAATAGTAAAAGGAGTTAATCTTATACCAGTTTTCTTTACATGATTCTTTAATGAACTGAGAACAACATATTTTTTAAAAAGAGTAACAATATAATTTCTTGCGCGTTCTTCTCCATTAGAAACTATAGGACAGTTAAAGTCTGTCTCGTTGGCGGAGTGGTCGCAAGTGCGACTGCCTGGCAAGGGGTCTCGGGTTCGATTCGCAGGTAGGGTAAAGTATACTGGGTTATTAAAAAAAATCGATGTAGTAGCACGGAGTCTGGAATTGTGCCCGGTATATGGCAATAGGCTCACCCTCTATTACACAGGACTCATAACATAAATAGTGAAAAGTGGGTGTTACGTCTGTGTGCGCCTCTGCCTACCCCTTCGGGGATAAAAAGCGTGATGTTATGTTATAACTGTAAAGGTCATCTACACTTAACAAGCATGGCTACGGCTCAGCTCAAGCACAGCTCCGGCACGGCTTTTTATATTGACATTATGAAATATATCACACAACATACGATATAGGTTCATATTTAAATGACAATAACTTTGCTTTTAAAACCTCAAGCGCATCGATCTGCAACTGACCGAGATCATTTAACTGTACCTATCCTGAAACTTTCTACAATAAATATACTACATTACGTTTCCGATTCACAAAGCCAGAGACAAGTTACTTCAACCGAATGGAGACAGTTTGATAGTATCGTCAACATTTTATACATCCCAACACCAACAGCCTGAGAAACATTCTTCAAAAAAACAACCTTGAGTTAAAAAAACAGAACCCATTTTTGAGTGACGCAAGTTTGACAGATGCACAGTGTTGCTTTCCGCTTTTCGAGAAGGCCAAACATTCGGTAGCAATGTGTGTCAAAAGCAATTTGTACACAAACGAGTGCACAGTGCTTCCGAGTGCATTCAAGTCGATCGCGTACATTTGTTCTTTCAAAGTAATCGAGTGTGGAGCACTGTGCAGTGTGCACTTTAACTGCCGTAATTACATGGACGTACCGACTTCGACGCTGCGGATGAAGGAAATAAAAATAAAAGTTATTCTTTGTGTTCTAGCCACATGAGCAATCGCTAAGTCGTTTCAACACAGAAACTATAACATTTTTTTGCCCTACTGAAACCAAAAAGAAAATTTCATAGTTTATTTTTTTTTTCGTTACAAGTACTTACCACGTATCTTGCTTGAATGCTTGCTACATGTAGGTACCAATCTCTTTCGTTAACTATTATTTAAAAATTAAAAAAAGAATCTGATGAATTGATTATCCCCTTTTTTACCCGATTGCTGAAAGAAGGCCCACCTCATTTCAAAACCTTGCATATAAATAAAGTAGAGGAAAAACATATTGGCCGTTGTAATAATATTTATTTGACAATCAAGATATCCAAAAAAGTAGTACAGTTTTTTTCCATTTTGTTACAAATGTAAACACTTTTAATTCAAATTCATTTATTTGCAAGAATATATATTTACACAAAGGAAGATCTTACAGCCCCAAAGTCATTGTATTCTGCCTGCGAGCAAGCGTGCAAAGTACTTATAAAAAATTCAAATTAAAGTCACCCTAATAATTTTCATAATTACAATACAATATTTAGGTACGTTGATATCATAGTTAGAGGTATAGACATATTACATTTTAGTCGTAAATTTATTACAGTCATACATTACAAGATAACGTGGTATTGGGTCATCTTATAAAGCGGACTATCTTTGGCGAACCTATCTTACATTGTAGTCGATTAAAACATTTATTATTTATTATAAAAAATCTTCCAACTCTCAATACAGGATTTTCCCTATTCGACAATGGGGCTTAATCCAGCGGTCAAAACATATTTAAATTACCAAAAAGAGGTTATTAGTACAACGAAAAAAATAAAAAGTAAAACACAATAGATTATTTTATTAAAACCTGAATTTCAAATTGATTCTTAATCTCTAGCAGATAATTTCAAAACATCCTTCTGGTCCTAACCTAACCACACTTACATATCACCCATAAACTGAACGAGCGAATTAATAATTATAATTAAGTTATATTTTCCAACATGGCCGCCACGTTGTACATCAGCAACCAATGTTATTTCCAATTTGTTATTTTATTGAAAACCCTGTCTATTTTATGTAATGTTTACATTATTTTGTTTACCTAATTGATTATTCTACTTTTGAGAGTCGATTTTTTGTTTTCAACCACGGTAAACTGCATGTAAATAATATTTAAATTGTAGTTAAAAAATAACATGTACCTACAACATATAACACAACAAACAAAACGTTAAATTGTTAAAAGAACTGGTAAACAATATACGAGGGATAGGACACTTTTACCGTTACCGATAATAAGTAGGTAATTGTAAAGTAATTGTTCAAGATGATCAGTAATCGAAGTGGCTTACTTGTAAGTGTGGGAGAGCCATGCTTCGGCACGAATGGGCCGGCTCGACCGGAGTGATACCACGGCCGAGCAGAAAACCGACGTGAAGCAACGCTTGCGTTGTTTTCGTCGTGTGAGTGAGGTTACCGGAGGCCCAATTACCCTCCCCTTCCCCAATCTCCCCAATTCCTGAATCCCCAATGATCCTCAAACTCCTAATCCCCAAAAGGCCGGTAGCGCAGTTGTAACGCCTCTGATGTTCCAGGTGTCCATGGGCGACGCCGATTGCTTACCATCAAGTGACCCGTCTGCTCGTTTACCGGCTTATGCCATAAAAAAAAAATAGTATATCATAGTATTTCATATTTATGTAGCATGTGTAGTCCACCAATACTACCAATAGAGTGCGTCAATTTAGTGACATTACAACAATAAGATTCAATCAACAGCCAATCAACTGTCCACAGAGTCCACAGATTAATAACCGACCGTGACATTCTATAATAGAACAAACGTCTACTTCCTTATAACACCAATTGGAATTAGCTAAACTAATCATTTACCCATACTATTAAAGAGAAGATGTTAACCCCATATCAAAAAGTTATAACTACCGAAGTTTATTTGTCAAAACAGAACCTAAAATTAATATGTGGTAGAGTCGGGTTTTGTTTGTTAGGTTGAGTAAGTAAGGGGTAAAAGACACAATAGTCTTTTCGAAAGGCTTGTGCAAGGACGATTGTGTTCATTAGGTCTAAAATACAAGCTTTTTCGCTTCTCATTTAATACTCTTACCTTATTACGCTCTCAATAGGGTTGGGAGATACCGGGAAATCTCCCGGGAATTATTTACTTATTTACAAATTGAATAAGAAATCGTAAATGCTTGAATGTCGAAATTTACTTTCAAGAGTAATGTAAGGGAATGTAAATGATTGAATATTCCGTGGGTATTTGTTTTTCATTCCACCCGTTTAACCATAGTCCCGTTTTATCACAGAATTTTATCATATTAGGTACCTACACAGGCTTTTGTTTATTGTTTCGTCAATATTTATTTTGAAAGTAAGATAACGGTTGATAAATAAAAGGAATCTATATTTAGTAAGAGCTCTTTTATACACGGGTCTAAAGTCCGTCTCCATAAAATGATAAAATGTGAATACCTACTTCTCTTATATCGATTTGGTCTATGTTTTTTTTTTCTCCTTTCTTATATTGGCCTACGATTTGGTTACTTCTTTCAAAATGGGTTTGGAATCAGTTATGACGTAAAGATCCTAATGACTTTAACAAATTATAAATGTCGTAAATAGAGACCAGTGCGTCCTGGTGGTGTTGGAAAATTGATAGTCATACCTAAGTCAACAATCTTTCTGTTCCAATAAAAATAATATTCTTGTAATTAATATGTCATCCTCATCATCATCTCATCAACAGCATATAAATACCTAATGCTGAGTAAAGCCTCTTCTCACACGTGATCATTAATCACCACGCTTTCTCAATGTGGGTTGGCGATTACAAACTTATAATTAGAAATTATAAGCCAGGTTTCCTCACGATGTTTTCCTTCACCGTTTGTCATTGGTGTCTAGATAATCTTAGAAAGTACATACTAACTCGGAAAAAGCCACATTGGTACTTGTCGTTGGTAGGTTTTGAACCTCTACCCTAATGCATGAGAAGCGGGCTTCTTAAACCTCCGGTCCACCACGACATACACAATAAATTAATATGTAAACTAAGAATAAATATCTACTTATTTTAAAATTAAACATTTGAACACAAACACAATGACATCGCATGTGCGAACCACGCGATAGTTCCCATATCGCATTCTTTTCAAATAAATCAGAGTACAATATTATGATATCATTCGCTATTTTAAACACACCCTCATCCCACACTGAGTACTTTCAACTCATTTACTGATAACCATGTGATAACTGTACTCTATACAATACAACATACTGTCCGATATCATCACTCAAGATTATCGTAAATGTTCCAATCTTTCGATACGCATTAGAGATAAAAATACTACTGTTTTTTTCAACAGCTAATAACTGTTGTTTACTCCAAAAATAGAATACGTTATTTCAAATTTTTTAGTAATATTTTTTTAATAAATAAGTTAAATATTTTTTGTTTCTATTTTCATTTAAAATGAATACGATTTTTAAATTAAATGAATGTTTTTTTTGTTTATTTATTGAGAATTGTTGAGTTATGTAATGTGATCGATCTGTTAAGGATATCACACTGCGGATGGTGCATGCCTCAATATAAAGAGGTCGGATATCGAACTCCAGCCAGTCAGTTGTTATTGTTACTCAACCCCGGCGCGACTGTGCCACTATAAATAGAAATATAGCAAAATTTTTTAGAAATTATAGGTATGATATTTTTATTTTCTTGTTAAATTGTAAATGTTTGGTTAATTTATTTATTGTTAAAAATATATTGTTAACATCATGTGATCTTCACCTTGAAGAAATTAGTACTCGTACTATTTTTAGATGTGCGTCGGTGACAACAGCTGATTTTGTTGTTGTTTTTCGTAAATCGTTTTTTATTTACCTAAATGTAATATTTTTGTGGTTTTAAATGATTACATGTTCATTTCAATTAAATGGGATAAAATAATAATTATAAAAAACAAATAGATATGCATAAAGATTCGTCTCAATTATTTTAATGGAAATAATAGATTAAGGAAATAAATAATAATAACACATTTAAATTGCACAGATGACAGACGAGCAAGGATTCCAGAAAACGAAGCCAGGGTTCGCGACTATAGCTGTCCACGCTGGTCAAAACCCTGACAAATGGAATGGAGCAGTAGTGCCACCTGTCGTGATGTCCACAATGTATAAACAGGCTCCTGAGGGACATAAGGTAGGTGATACTTGTATTTTTGTTTGTAAAAAACATGTTTATTATTTAAATTAATTGTAAAAGTGAAAAATGTCTGAAATGCCTTGAATAATCGTAATCGAATATTTTTTTACGTTTTTTTTAATTTAGGTTTAAATTTTTTCGAAGCAGAAAAACAATCACTGAATAAGCTAACGGCAGAACGAGTAGGTAGCTAAGAATTGTCATTTTTCATATTCGTATTTCATTTTTTTTAATCTTATGCTATCGTTGCATAATTGATAAAATTTCGTCCTGTTTTGGACTATCTATTAGTGGTAATCTTGATTTAATATTATGAAGTTACTATATAATCTTATGCATTTTTTTAGGGTTAATTGTACTCCCGATCAGCAAACCCGATGAGAGACACCCTACAAGAATGTCTCGCGGCATTAGAGGGCGCTAAGTATGCGTTCACCTTTGCATCAGGCCAGGGAGCGACCACCAGCAGTACTTCTCTACTTAATAAGGGAGACCATTTGGTTTCTATTGATGACATCTATGGAGGTACCAGCCGATTGATGAGGTAAGGATTTTATTTAATTAGCAGCATATTGATAGAAAACAATTTTCTTTGATGCTGAAGATATTAATGTGTCTGAAGGCCTATATTTCTATGTATGTACGTCATATTTTCAAGATTTTATTTCAATTCCTTCATGGCGGAACAAAGTCTTTAGTTATAATTTTAGTTTTAGTACATGTCATCGATCATTGAACATAAGTATTATTTGGATTTCAGAGAAAATCTACCAAGACATGGTATTGACGTCACGTTTACAGATATTACAGACTTGGATAAACTGGAAAATGCTATTCAAGATAATACTAAGGTATTTATTTTAAACTTTTCCCTCACAATTTGCACTATTAATTATTATTGATAAGACGAAAACTCAGTAATATTTTGTAGGACTAACCTCCGTACTCAGAGTCATTTAATGTCTTCTTAACCCGAGCGTACGGGCGCGTTGCGTTCCGCGCGCGCCTCAAAGAGCCATCAGACCAATAGGGCTGATGCCGATTCGGAGTCGTGGAGAACCTAACGAGTTACCGGGGCTCCGGCTCGACGTGCAGGAGAAGGAACGGGGTGGTTTTTAGTCAGTAAGAGCCTGACACTCCCTCCCGCCTCACCCAGACGGAAGCAGTCATTCGATGATTTTCTCCCCTTAAAAAAAACCCAGTCAGTTAATGTCCGTCTGGTACCTACATCAATTTAAAACTTTATTCACGTATTTTTTCTTTTCTCACAAAATTAAATACTTTCGACGATATTATATTAATTTGAAATATCGTGTGACGTCACAACGTACCACATTTTGTAGCACGTTATGACGTAACGACCTCCCAGTTCTAAACTTAGCGCCATTTCTTCTAAGTATTGCAACGTAATACGAGAAAATAAAAAAATACGTGTCTTATATTTTTTCTTTATCTAACTGACGGGCTAATTATTTTAATTTTGATACCCTGGAAACTACCCTATTGTTTTTGGAATAAAATCGCTACTAAGGAATACTTTAAGTAATGAATGTCTCTGAATATCGCAGTAAGTGATAGAACTTCAAACCCTCGGGCCTTCAATCTATTTGCGTTACAACGGAAAATAATTCAAAGTTTATCTACTTCTTCTGGCTCTAAAACATTGTCTCTTGAGTCTTAAGAAATAGACTCGACACTTGGTAAGAACGGAAAACAAACAAGGTTTTAAATTCATTTAGACGTTCCAAGTTTATCTTGGATATTACTGACAAGTGGCGTTGGAAGTCACATGGATTCACGGAAAACACGAGTTTAAAGTTAGTGATAAAATGCCGGAACAAAACTAACAAATTGGTACAGTTCCAATGATAATGCTTGACATATGAGTTGTTGATACAATCAGCTGTCTCAGATTGGTACGTTTAAAATAATAATAAAGGAAAAGGACTGTGCCTAAAACTGTATGCAGTAACAAACTTTATAAAAAAAAAAAACTTGAATTGATTAAATTAATTTATATGTGGCAAGGTCTAATTATAGTGTATTGAGTATTCCAAATGCAATAATTGTTTTTGGATAACCCTCGATTGGATATCGTAAGGGTTAAGATGGGGGTTGATTTAAATAAAAGTACTTGGTTACCGACCACTTGTATTGTATTTCGAATATCGAATTATTTTATATCTACTATCTACTACTATATAAAATAAAATGACACAATAACACAATGATAGACAGTGCCATCATTTAACCAATGGTGCAATATTAGATTATTTTTTTAAGATACTTATAGTATTGGCGGAGAATCTTAACACCGCGATACAGAAAACGGTCTCAAATAAAAAGCGCCATCTATGGACGAATGTTAAAACAATTGTTCTCTGAATCTCGGATTTCTTACAAGACATGGCACGGTTAGACATTTTTTGATGGAACGATCACCAAGTAATAGAAAAATAACCAGTTTATTACGGAGGCTCCTGGTTCGGTTGTTGTTTTGTCCAAAACGAATAGCATGTTCGCATCTTTTAATTATTATTTTAATGAATGATTTTAATCGACATTTGGTTTTTTGGGTATTCTCTTTTAACTCAAAAATTTGCGTCAAGCTTCCTTATGCGAACCGCAAAGGAATGGAATTCCTTGCCGGAATCTGTGTTTCCCGACAAATATAACTTGGGTGTCTCCAAGTCCCGAGTGAACAAGTTGCTCATAGGTAGGCGTGCTCCATTGTTGGCCACATCATCGGTTACCACCAGGCGAGATGATGGGCAAACGTCCACTTATCAAGTATAAAACAAAAAAAAAAATTAAAATAAGGCGTAGGAAATGAATGTGAAATATTGAAAACAGAACTAAAAATTTCAACTTGATGTGATGTTAGCTATATCCATAAAGGTTAATAAATATAACTAGAATTATGTATACTTTTCCTATCATTAGGTAAGTTACAAAGTATACAAAAAGCTGGTAAAAGAACGTGACCCTAGGGGGTAATTAGAGACTAGTTTTAAGTCTCTAGAACTACTAATATACAACTGATAAATAACCTGTCGCTACGTTAGCGACCAGCAATGCACTTAGATAAAAATACCCATTTAGAAATATACGTAGCAAAGCAATTAAGATTAAAATATTTACATAATAAGTACAAATGTTTTTCAAATCTAATCTGAATGATATTAAGATTATAAGTACATACCTTCATATATAGGCCTAGATTTTGATAATAAAGGTATCAAAAACATGTTATCTGCATCACGACCAAATGGACAAGTTGTGACATGTTCAAAAGGAGGGAACTCACATGATGAGTGACACATACGCATACACACACACATACACATGATTGATTTAAAAGAGATTGAGAATAATGAAGGATTCAACAAAAGAACGACTTTAAATGAAGTCTAATAGAGAATAGTTTACAGTTCTTTTTAAAATGTTGTACCACATATATCATAACTTTTACAGATGTCTCAGTCTGACCCTTGGACTGATCTGATTGATTTTTAATATGTTTTTAAAGTCAATTTTAAATCATTTTTTCCTATTAGAACAATACATGGCACTTTTAAACATGCAAAAATATGTCAGTCAGTCCTCCAGTAAAGTTATTTATCCTCTTAGATACTTATGTAGGTAGTAATTACTTAAGATCTATCGCAAAATGTTACAACAATGCCTTACAGAACACATTATTTGCAAATGGTCTGGCTGGAGACTCCTACAAATCCTAACTGCACTGTAGTGGACATTGCTGCTACTGTCCAATTAGTAAAGAAGCGTGGTGATATCATTGTAGTAGTCGACAATACATTCCTCACATGCTACTTGCAAAGGCCACGGGACTTCGGTGCTGATATAGTAATGTACTCTCTGACCAAATACATGAATGGGCATTCTGATGTTGTGATGGGAGCAGCTGTACTTAACAGTCAAGAAATTGCTGCCAAGCTTAGGATTATACAAAAATGTAAGTATTTGAATAAAACCATAGAAAATTAGTTGTATTTGAATAAAGATTTGAGCGATACATACTTCAAAGAAGAGGGATAAGCAAGCAAATGTGGAGTAAAACTTAAAATATTTTAAGTTCAGTGATAAGCTATATTTGAAACAAACAGTAAAGTTGTAACAGATATAACGTACAGTAATAATAGATATGGTATCATAGGTCAGTAATAGACAACACTAGAAATACTAGGTCCAAATACCAACTTGATAATTTTTGATCATATGATAGAACAATATGATAAAGCCGGATTTTTCGATTGCATAAAGACCAACACAGTTACAAGATAGGTTTGAAGGACATCGTTGCTCAAATAGATGATAAGTCGAAAATAACACTGAACTCAAGAAATTGAAGATAGAAGTAAAGATTTATTTATAATTTATTTTATCTTTCCAGCGCTGGGAATTGTTCCATCAACATTTGATTGTTACCAAGTCAACAGGAGTTTGAAGACACTCTCTTTGCGCATGGAACGTCATAAGGCAACGTCTCTAGTTATTGCTAAGTGGCTGCAGAAGCAACCGAATGTCATTGAAGTTTTGCACCCAGGTATTTTAAATGACCGCAAAGTAGAATGAAATGAAAAAAACTAAATAGATTTTGACAAAGATAGATACAATGCAAAGACAAAATAAAACACCACGTGGATACAACGTGGTTGTGTTGTTAACAAATTGTTGAAAATCATCCCCTACATTTGTTCATACAAAAGTAGTCTCTATACATTGGAAATAAGGTCTATAATGTAGTTAGTGGAGAGCCGTCACCGGTGACCGCTTGGGGATATACGGGTTGTCATGTTATGTTATTTTTGTCGTATAATTGTTCCGAAAATATAAATTATTGCCGAACATTGATACGTAATATCTAGCCTAGTTCGACAATAAATTGGTTTGACAGATTTGGCAGTAAATTAGCTTCATGAGTTTCAAATTTAGTGCATTGTATTTAATGAGGGTTTAATTATTTTAAGCCTTGCCACACACAAAGGACATGAGGTTTCCAAGAGGCAAACGTCTGGTCATTCAGGAGTCTTCAGCTTCGTCATACAGGAGGTCTGAAAGAGTCCAGAAAACTACTGAGTTGCTTCAAAGTGTTTATTTATTTATTTATTTATTTTTGTACACACATACAACATAAAGGACAACACATACGTAAAATTAAAGTACAAAGGTACCAGCTATTCCTATTGGAATTTCTTCCTGTGGACCTCCCTGTGGAGTTTATATTGGCTGAAAGCTTTTTTTTTTTTTTCTTAAGGGGGGAAAATCATCGAATGACTTCTCCCGCCTGGGTGAGGCGGAAGGGAGTGTCAGACTCTTACTGACTAAAAACCACCCCGTTCCTTCTCCTGCACGTCGAGCCGGAGCCCTGGTTACCCGTTAGGTTCTCCGCGACTCCGAATCGGCATCGGCCCTATTGGGCCCCATCTGTGGTGGTCTGATGGCTCTTTGAGGCGCGCGCGGAACGCGACGCGCCGTACGCTCGGGTCTGTTTCTGGTCGGACGGGGAGCCACCCATGCTCGCCGTCCGCAGGCCCGCGCTTACGGTGGCCGGAGATCGTCTCGCGATCCCCGACGCCCGGTGTGTCCTTCGCGATGGCTGGGTTGCGAGGAGGCAGCGCTTCGCTGCCTCACGCGTCCCGCCTCCTCCTTAGCTAGCATGTCTGCTTCGCAAAAGGAGGAGACGGCATCCCAGTCCCCCTCGCTCCGCATCATGGCCTGCACTAGGCCCGGACGCGAGAGGTCGCCATCGCCGATCACTTCCCTGAGGAAACGGCGGTGCTCAGCCCACGAAGGGCATTCTCCCACCGTGTCCTCAGGGCGGTCCTCGCAGTGATGACACCCGGGCGTTTCCTCCCGCCCCATCAGACACAGGTACCTCCCGAAACTTCCATGTCCGGTGAGGACCTGCGTCAGGCGGTAGGTGAGGACGCCGTAGCGTCTCTCAAGCCACTCCTCAAAGAGGGGACTTACCGCTGCGATGGCAGCGAGCCCATGGCTGAAAGCTTAGGAGGATATGAAAGTTTGGCTGAAATACCGTAAGTTTTGTTCTTAACTATATTGTAATTTTAAACAAAACCTCGGCACTAGCTCACGATGTTAATTGTAAAAAAATATTTAATCGATTTTTGACCTCATTTACAATCAAATGAACTGAAAAAAAAAACTGATATTTTTTTACAATTGACATAATTCTATTTTTTTATATTTGTCAAGAAATGTTTTTAACATCAAAATGATAGATTTTCCTTAAAAATTTAAATCATAATGAATTCATTTTATTTGCAGATCGATAATGACCCACAAATAAGTTCCCCCACCACAGAAAGCACAGCTTGGCATCACAGATTCCCTGGTCAGGTTTTCCATTGGATTGGAAGACCCGGAGGACCTCATCAAAGATTTGGAAAATGCATTCAAGGAAACCTTTAATAACTAGGTTAGGTGATAAACGTCAAAACTTAAAGAGGTACCAATTTAAGATAGGGTTTGTTAAAGTTAAAGTATTTGGGCACATCTGAAACAACACAATTGAATAAAATTGTCTGTCTGCGAATGACGCTTGGTACTCGTTCCAAAGTGTAGTAAAATTACTTATAATACTATGTATTAGGTTTAATAAAGGCATGTTTTTTAATAACTGTTTAATTTTGTGTGATCTTCAAAATTAAAAAAAAAACTTTCACGTGGTATTTATTTTTAAGCAATGCTTGTTTCCTACAGATATTAGAATACGGCCACGTACTCAAATAATCTAAAGAATATGAAAATGATTTTTTTTTATTTGGCTGTGAAATTTATATTGATGATGTTATTTTTAAACATATAAAAAACTTCAACGTAGGTATATTTTTTTTGAGTTTACTTCCAAAATCTTTAAAATTATATATTTGCTCAAATAGTGAATCGAACTAGAGCCTTTTCTCCTATAGTAATTATGCTTACAACCCATTCAACCAACTAGGCAATATCATATAAATAATTAAATATTAATATTTTGATAAATTAAAAATTTGCGCCTTTGGTAAATAGTATGGCATGTAGTATCACAAAGACATTGCTTATTTTTTTTCACCAGGGGCAGACACCACTTTTTAAAATAATAATCAATCATTTACCTCAGTATTATTTTTTGAAATTATTTGTTTAAAAATAATTGTAAATGGTAAGCAAAAAAAAAACGCATTAACTAAGGCACTTACTTGCAAGTCTTGCAACTAATAACCTAATGCCTAATTATACATACATATTACATACAACTAATAAATTTGAAGGTTAACTTTAAAGTTTAAAATGTTTAAATTATTAAAGTTTTATTTTAATAAATATTTTTAAAGGGATCTTTCTAAAACTTAGGGGTCAGTAGGATTCTAGCCCGCCAAAGCGTAACAATCGGCGACGGACATCATGCAGTCGCATGTCCAATCCGATCATCATTCCCCGTTAACCTTTGGAAAGATCGACTGTGGAGCGGCCGGCGCGGATACTAGTACTCTGGCGTGTAACGAAACCATAGCGCGATCTATCTCGATCCCAACGCCATCTATCGAGCGCGTGGTCAATTTTTGATGTTCGCTGTTAATTTTTTTTGATGTAAAATTTCAATAATTTTTTCGCTAGTTTTGTGTTGTAAAAAAAGATTATGATATTGACTAACGTCTGATTTTTTAGGACCCTTGTATGTGGTTGGTCTGTTCCTTCCTTATGAGCTATTGGCTTGATTCTCGATGCTGCGTAAAAGTTTAGTAAGTGTTTTATCGAACAATATTATAAAAATATTTTATTTTATTTTATACACGATTAAATCTTGTTAAAATAAAAAAAAAAAAAACTACAGGTCCTATATTCGTTCCTTTACCTTCTTTTTTCCACGTGTTAATTTTTTACTGGCCAGTGTCCAGAAAAAGTTACGCGTATTAAATTGTGTGCCTATTTTTAATCATTTCGTTATCATATCATATATTCTCGAATATTCTCGATTAAATCAACAATAAAGTGAAAAAAACTCAAAGGTCCTTTTTTGTTGGTTTTGATGTATTTTTATGATTAAAAAAATGAGTAGTAGGTATAGTTATGCAAAGAATTTGTCATATTTGTGTGTGACATGTTTATAAAATATAGTTGGAACAGTTTTCTGGAACATACTTTTCAATATAACAGTGAATTTTTGACTTCGTTAATATTTTTTTTTTAATTTGCTTTATATTTTCTTAATCATGTTTTTTTTTTAGTTTCTTTGGGTAAACACCAATGTTGTTTAAAATGAGGAATATTTGTAATTATTATTATTATTAGTTTTAACAGATTTTTTTAAAATTACAAACATAATAATGAACAAGGGATTATTTACCCCAAAAATTACAAAAAAATGTTTGTGCAATTTTCATTTGTACGACTTAAAATCAGGAACTTAATATATGAAATGTCCTTATGCCGTGAAAGGCACCGTTATAAGATCCAATCCACCGTTTGTTCATATGTGTCTATTACAACTGCAACGACATTGAGGAATAAAAAAATACCGCTACTCAAAAATGTGTGCATTCGAGGTTATCAACAAATCAGTATCTAGAGGTATTTTATGACTGCCTCGTTGGCCGAGTGGTCGCAAGTGCGGCTGCCGGGCAAGGGGTCTCGGGTTCGATTCCCGGGTCGGACGAAGTATTACTGGGTTCTAAAAAAAATCTCAGTAGTAGTAGCACGGAGTCCGGAATTGTGCCCGGTATATGGCAATAGGCTCACCCCCTATTACATGGGACTCATAACATAAATAGTGAAAAGTGGGTGTTACATTGTACAGTGGCATAATGTGCACCTCTGCCTACCTTCGGGGATAAAAGACTTGTTGTTATATGTTACGCAGTATTTTTATTTTAGAATTTTTATGATAAAACCTCATTGTAGGTAAGTATATATTTTTTTTTGTTGACGTATATCGCTTTAGTAATGCGTAAATTGCAATATGAGTGATTAGTTTGATACCAACTTAATGTAACGAATCCGGAGCAATATAAAGGTGTAAGATATCAAAATCCTTGCATTTGTTCAATGTTATGTATAATAAAATTGGAATCAGCGCGTAATTGTGACTTTTTGATTGTGGCTGTATAAGGTAAACTTAATTTTTTTATATTTTTTTATCTATCCTTTTTTATGGAAGATTTTTAAAGGTGTGTCATATTTTAAATTACTGGTAATGGTCATCGTTTTATTTTTTCTTTTGTTTAGTAATGAAATATATTGCTTTTGCAACAACTTACAATTTATTACACGTGGGAAAATCATACAATTTTTTTATGACTTAGAAACTAGATAGGTACTTGTAATGAGTTCTAAACAATATATCCTTTGAAAATTGTGTAGCATAATATTATTATGTAAAATATGAATGGAAGTGTTGGTTCACATTTTCTGTCTCTGTCATTCATAAAGGCCTAACCGAAATGACACGTCTAATGTAGGTAATTCATTTTTTTATGCTTATTCACATAATAGTAGTCGGCTACCCAGCTAGTGCTCTATCTATGCTGCACAACTTAGTATTATCTTAACAATTCCATAGTTCGATAATAAAATATACGCATATAACATTATCAATCTAATTTAAATAAAGGGTAAGCCAGCCGAGCCTACTGTTAACTGTTAATAGTTTTATCAAGTCTACACGGCTGCTATCGTTTACGGTTATCGATCGCCAAAACGCATATAACGACATTCATGAAATCAAATTAAATTAAATCATTTATTTGCTAATATGGGTGAATTACATTAAGTTTTTAGCTGAACGAATCGTTATTATTTATTAACTTATTGTATGTAGTTGTTAGGTTATTTATCTGTTTAGTTTTAAGTCTGTTTCCTATCCCAATTTTCTATTTGTTGCTACACACTGTGTCACTATATTATTATTACTTTTCCTGCTCCAGGTCCACAGGAAGAAATTCCAATAGGAATAGGTGGTACCTTTGTACTTTAATTTTATGTATGTGTTGTCCTTTATGTTGTATGTGTGTACATAAATAAATAATAAATATTACCTACCGATATATTTATGCGTAATTTTCGGCTTCGGTATCGATTGTAGATTACACCCCAAGTATTCTTTAAAATATTTTCAATGTACAACTTTAGACTTTGAAATTAATTATCTTTTTTCCGAAAATGGTCAGATGGCGGACGATCAAGGACCCTTGAAGAGGAAACCAGGCTTCGCAACCCTGTCCATACACGCTGGGTTGAACCCAGACCAATGGAATGGAGCGATAGTGCCGCCCATCGTGCTCACTGCCATGTACAAACAACCATCTAACGGAAATTTAGTAAAGTTCATACATTTACAATACATAACAGAAACCATTCAAACAACAAAACTACTACCGCGTCTGGCGTTCTGATTGGCCTGCTCCAAGTCACCAACCAAACAGAAGGCTTAAGGCCGATTCGATTTTATTAATCGTTAAACTATGTTGTACAACTTACAAGCCCTTTGGGTTACGTTGATGCTCCTGCCAAGTCGAGTAAATACGCGGCATAGCCGTACAATCCTTATATTTGAACTTTAGATTTTTTTAAATGCATTCTATCACTTTTTCTAACCAGGGTCAAAAACTGCGCAATGCATACAGAAAAAAATGATCACAGTCCCATACTCTAACTTCAATACCTTATTAATCACAATAAACAATTATCCACACCAGTGTTAGAACAACAATAGATTAAATATCTTGCATTTTCCAGGGCTACACATATTCTCGTACGGCGAACCCAATGAGAGACACTTTAGAACAATGTCTCGCGGCACTAGAGGGAGGTAAACACGCATTTACATTCGCATCTGGCCATGGCGTGATTATGAGTGTTCTAGCCTTACTTAGTAAAGGAGACCATATAGTTTCCATGGACAATGTCTACGGTGGCACTGGTCAGGTTATGAGGTAAGCTTTGTATTTCATCTTCATCAACATCAGCAGTCTGATTCTGTCTACGGCTAGACATAGGCTTCTCCAATATATCCACTGAGCTGGATTCAGTTCTTAGCATCTTGTCTCTGGCAACCCCTTGCAGATATGGTCACTTTACATGCATAGTCGATTAGCATTTTTGATTTCTTTTCAAAAGGTAAAATATTACACGCTTTCTGAAGGTATCTTCAAATAAAAAAATAAGTAATAGTCAAAATATTGAAACAATGAGAAGAGGAAACAAGTTTGTAATAGAAAGTACTAGAATCAATATCAGAATTCCAAATCGGCAATTGGAAACTGAATGTGATCCGTAATCCTTTAAGTATGAAAATCTATATTTCTAGATAATATAACATAACATCACGCCTTTTATCCCGAAGGGGTAGGCAGAGGTGCACATTATGCCATTGTACAATGTAACACCCACTTTTCACTATTTATGTTACGAGTCGTAATAGAGGGTGAGCCTACTGCCATATACCGGGCACAATTCCAGACTCCGTGCTACTACTGAGTTTTTTTTTAAA
Source organism: Spodoptera picta (assembly GCA_038387885.1). Taxonomy (NCBI): domain Eukaryota; kingdom Metazoa; phylum Arthropoda; class Insecta; order Lepidoptera; family Noctuidae; genus Spodoptera; species Spodoptera picta. The sequence continues at coordinate 607,683 of JAZHFQ010000329.1, forward strand.
ACCCAGTAATACTTTGCCCGACCCGGGAATCGAACCCGAGACCCCTTGCTCGGCAGTCGCACTTGCGACCACTCGGCCAACGAAGCAGTATATTTCTAGATATTGTATGTATAACACTTAATCGTTATGTACCTCTATTACCTACTATGCGTGTGAAAGTATCTTCAAAGATAGCATCAGATCAGAAAAGATTATTTATATTTGTCATCATGATCAATATCAGATTTGATAAATATTGAAGGTCGTATGATTCGCTTTCGCATCAGTAATATATAATTACGAAGGAAATTCACTTTCAGGGAAAATCTACCAAGATTGGGAATTGACCTGACATTCACAGATGTTCGAAACGTAAGGAATTTGGAAAATGCCATTCAAGACAATACCAAGGTATGTCAGGAGCTTTTTCCTCCTAAATATACATATAAGATCACTTGACATTCTTTAAAGAGCAAGGCAGAGATCCTCTCACAAAAAACAAACGTGCGTTTGTTAACCCTCTGGTTTGGCATTTCCTTGAATTGTTAAAGACTTGAACCAACATGCATATAGACAAAACCTAAGGCCTGTCTTCCATGGGGGTAAGCAGAGACTATAGAATGCCAATTGCTACGATTCTTACACACCTCTTTCGCTTCATCGATGGGCATCAGTCTTGTTATGCATGCTCTTTGGTTACTTTTAAATTTCGCCTTCTTTAATACATTGCTTATCTGGTAGATATATCAGCCTCTACCGACAGTCCCATTCATATTCGCTTATATAACCAACATAAACCCAACACGATTAATTAAAATAAAATTTTCTCTTCAAAATTACCTTGCACGGAAACAGTAGAAACATCAGGAAATAAATTACAAAATCAATTATAAAAATCAAAGAAAGGTTGATGACGTTTATCAACCTTATATAGTACGGATGATAAAATCCGGCACAGGTCTTTGGAATCAGACCATTATCGATATATCCATATCAGGGTCACTATCATCATTATGCATCGTCAGAAGCAACCAACAGCAGTGTTTAAAGTCTATCTACTGATTTAATGATAAGTAGAATAAATATTTGTACTCCACGTGTAAATAAGAAAGGCATTGAACTGAAAGACCGTATCGGTCAAACGTTTTACTCATTAATTTCTAAAGCAATCTGTCTTTTGACGATATATATCTAATCGGACTGCTTCGTTGACTTCTGGGTTTTTTTTATATCCCCCAGTAGCAGCACGGAGTCTGAAACTGTACCCAGTATATGGCAATAGGCTCACCCCCTATTACATGGAACTTATAACATAAATAGTGAAAAGTGGGTGTTACATTGGACAGTGGTATTAATGCACACCTCTACCTACACCTTTGAGATTTATCCCCGCCAGGCCCGCCTATTTTATTGACGATGACGATTATTTAATGTATTCTGACAGAATTTTGATTGAAAAATCAGTCCTTTAGGTACTAAATTTTTTTTCTAGAAATTCCCATAATGTCCACAGGTTACTCTGTCGTTAAATTGATTGGCTAGCTGCATGATTTGGTATGTTGCAGATAGTCTGGTTGGAAACACCAACGAATCCAAACTGCAGAGTGATAGACATTGCAGCTACTGTTCAAGTAGTGAAGAAGCGCAATGATAATATAATTGTGGTAGTTGATAATACCTTCCTTACATGTTACCTACAAAGGCCACTGGACTTTGGTGCTGATGTAGTAGTCTACTCTTTGACAAAATATGTGAATGGACATTCTGACGTTGTCATGGGGGCGGCTGTAGTGAACAAACAAGAAATTGCTGACAATCTAAGATATGTACAAGAATGTGAGTGTGAATTCATATTTTAACCCGTTGAAAATTGTTAAAAACCATCCCCTAAATTTGTTCATACAAAAATAGTCTCTACCTCTAAACATTGGAAAATAGGTCTACAATGTAGTTAGTGAAGAACCCATTTTGATATTATAGTCTTCAAAAAAGTGATGAGAAGGTAATTAATCGACTTCTAAGTCGGTTTTTTAACCGTAATTTATAGAAGTTTTTTTTTGGGTGGAATAAACACATTGGAAGACATTGTTTATAAAGACATGGGGCGAGAAATTTCTTCATTTCAATGAAATTAAAAATTTAATGATGCTCAACTTTCATTGGGAGAGACTTATTTTCAGCAGGGTACATCTTGTGTTGACTCGATGATGATGATAATGGTGATGAAATAGTTCGAATCTCGACAGTTAATTTGAACAATACCTATTTCCCATTTTTGTCGTTAGTTTAGTCAGCAGATAGTCAAAGACAGAAATATTACGGTTTAAGATATTTATTTCTCAAAAACAATTTACATTGACTTGCCTGACAAATATAAAATATACATAAGTAGGTACAGAATGCGTTGCCCAAAACAATATAGGTACCCATATTTATGAACAACCAAAATATTATACTACGTACTTAAAACATATACAATAAAGTTACTTTGAGTAGACGAGCAATCTTAAAAATATTGGGTCGAGAATATCAAGCATACACAGTACAGTACATACATCGTCAGGTATTAAATAAAGACAATCTTAATACTTGCACTGATATCAGCAAATATGATATAATGATTAATATATTTTATATTTTTAGCATATGGAAGCGTTCCTTCTCCGTTTGATTGTTACTTAGTCAATAGGAGTTTGAAGACCCTTTCTCTTCGAATGGAGCGTCATAAGGCTACGGCTCTAGTAATTGCTGAATGGCTGGAGAAGCATCCAAATGTTATTGAAGTTAATCATCCAGGTAAAGCGTTTGTATTACATGAAGATCGGATAGAATTTGAGTCAGTTGAAATTTGGACGAGTATTTGCATATTAAAAAAGACATTTCATTTTTATTTCTTCAGTAAATGTGTCTGAAATTGTACCTAATTAATTCAATACTTTACTTATATTATCTTATACTCGTCCAAATTTCAATTTTCAATTTACTCGTCTTATACTACGTCAAGCTGAAAAGTTTGTTTGTTTGAACGCGCAAATCTCAGGAAAGACCGCATCGATTTGAAATATTCATTTCGTGTTCGATAGTCCATTTATCAAGGAAGGCTATAGGCTATAAAACATCACGCTACGACCATTAGGCGCCGAGCAAAATAGGTGAAAATGAAAACGCGCGGGAGAAGGTAGTTACTAAATAAATATTAACTATAACTGCCTCGTTGGAATAGTGGTCGCAAGTGCGACTGCCGGGCAAGGAGTCTCAGGTTCGATTCCCGTGTTGGCTAAAGTTTAAAAAAAAATTTCAATAGTAGCACCGGTTCTGGACTTGTGCTTGTATATGGTAATACGCTCACCTCCTATTACATGGGACTCATAACATAAAAAGTGAAAAGTGGGTGTTACATTGTACAGTGGCATAATGTGCACCTCTGCCTACCACTTCGAGGATAAAAGTCGTAATGTTCTGTTATCAACTAGAACGTAAGAATTGTGACGTCATGTGATGACAATGATCATGCTAATCATATTAGAATTTGTTATTCATGTGAGTATATTTCAAGTTTACATTGTTCCAGGACTAAAGTCACACAAAGGACATGAGATCTTCAAAAGACAGACGTCTGGACACTCAGGGATCTTCAGTTTCAAACACTCAGGTGGACTAGAAGAATCTAGAAAACTCCTGACGTGCTTTAAAGTATTCCTAGTGGCTGAAAGTTTAGGAGGATACGAAAGTTTAGTCGAAATACCGTAAGCTGTTTTTTTTTATATTTTTGTATATAGAGTTAGAAAGAATGCAGGAGAGCCAGAGAAAGAGAGAGAAGAAAGAAAGAAAAAGCATTTATTCGACAGTAGTAGTAGTAGACAGTAGACACACAGATACAAAAATAATACAAATTAAAAAAGAAAAGAAGAAATAAATACAGATACTTATATATATTTTTTTATGGAATAAGCCGGTAAACGAACCGACGGATCACCTGATGGTAAGCAATCGGCGTCGCCCATGTACACCTGGAACACCAGAGGCGTTACTAGTGCGTTACCGGCTTTTTGGGAATTAGGAGTTTGAGTATCGATGGGGATTCAGGGATAGGGGAGATTGGGGAAGGGGAGGGTAATTGGGCCTCCGGTAACCTCACTCATCCGACGAAACACAACGCAAGCGTTGCTTCTCGTCGGTTTTCTGTGAGGCCGTGGTATCACTCCGGTCGAGCCGGCCCATTCGTGCCGAAGCATGGCTCTCCCACACTTAAAAATATAGATAATACTGAAGAAGGAAGCGGGTGAAAGAAGCGCAAGAAAGATTTACGAAAGAAATATCATAATTTTGTACGATTTTTATTATTGAGTTCGATTGGATACCTCGCATGCCGCTTAGCAGCGTACGAAACCTCATGCGTTTTATGAGCAAAAAACAAAGAGTACTGATCTACCACAATATTATTTCTTAAGACCCTTACGAACTTTGTTAAGGTCACCTAAATCTATTTCCTTACATACATTTATTATATTCAAACATATTCACACTACCTCTACTTATATTCGTACTGGCTCGCTGGCCGATTGGTCGCAAATGTGACTGCCGGGCAATGGGTCTTGGGTTCGATTCCCTGGTCGGGCAAATTATTACTGGTTATAAAAAAAACTCAGTAGTAGCATGGAGTCTGGAATTGTACCCAGTATATATGGCAATGAGTCACCCCCTATTACATGGGACTCAAAACATAAATAGTGAAAAGTGGGTGTTGTACTGTACAATGGCATTAAGTGCCGTAATGTTGTGTTATGTTATATTCATACATTCATTTCCAGAGCGGTAATGACACACAAAACGGTTCCTCAACTACAGAAAACTAAACTTGGCATAACAGACTCAATGATCAGAATTTCGATTGGATTGGAAGACGCCGAAGATCTCATCGCAGATTTGGAAAACGCATTTAAAAAAACATTTATTAATAAGTAACAGTCTTAGTAATTTCAAATGATTTTTGTGTAACTTTTGTTCTAAAGATTAACAATATATCAGTATTAAAGTCGTAAGTATTTATAAAGTGCAATCATTCTTTTATTATACTCTGAATGTCATAGTTGATAAATCGAGGGATACCCGGCAGAATGGGAATAATTTATCGTATTATTTCATTTATTTATGATATTTAAATCTAGTGTCCATGTCCTTTTCTGAAAACTTTGCCATATCATTTTACAACACTCAAAAAGTTACAGAAACGAAAAATACATAAAGAAATCCTCATTTCCTCTTACTCACGAATCGATTCTAAGACCTCAAGCCAAAAAAACAACGTAATTATTGTACGAAAAAAGGCAACATACATTTCGTAACGTGTCCCCTTTGTACAGTACGTCATACAGAATCCTTTGTAAGTCTCTAACGCATGAATAACTCGTTTATTAATCCTTGTTTTTCTTTCCCCCATCTGCGGAACAAACTTCATAAAACAATTTATTTGTTGGAACAAAGCGTATCCCGGGACCATTCCCGTATTGCGCATCCCTAGTTCCGTGTTTATGGCTATCAGTCTTATTATTATTTGTTGAAGCATGTGGACGTTGTGTCTACAATTCTGTCTCTTATACCTTTTTTCTTTGTTACATTAACCCCTGAATTATTTCAGCTTTCGCGTGTTTGGCATTTAAACCTCCGAGAAAGAGGGTTATATACTTATATTGGATAAAATATTTTCAAGCCTGTTTCCTGAGTTAGAAGTGCCTTTCGCACTCTGATCTAAAAGCCGGGATGGAAATTCTTCATTTTGTTCTGTGTTGATAAAAATAGACAAAGAAAGTTTGAAAATTACATGACATATTTTTGGTTTTGTGTCAGGAAACAAGAACGACTGAGTACCTTCTTTGTTGTGATGAATCAAACTTAAGAGGAATCTTCCTTATTTTACCTTAAAACATTGTAAAAACCGTTTACAACATTCATGGACTTTCTTGCTAATTCTTCTCCATTCGAATCTACATTTTGGAATGGGCTTCACCTAGCTTCACTGACGGACTGGCTGACAGACTATTATTTATTTTGTATTTGTTGACGTTTCAAAAGTACCAAATTATGGATTAATTGGAATAAATGCTTTCATTTTGACCACTAATAATAATAATAGTTAACCAAAACGACAAATTCCTTCCCAATTCATGCAGATGACATTTAGTTTATATAAGAGAAAACATGTTATTTACTGGACGACTGTTGGAGACCGGTAGTAAATTATTTCCTTATTCATTTACAATACCAGAAAATTCGAAATCGGATCATTTATTTGGTAAATGAATTGTAAAGTCTTTTATTTCATTCTGTCGGTGGCGAGTCCTTGTTATTTTCACTCATTAGCTCTGTCCTCTCTGGTTGCAAATGGCTGAGTTATTTTATTTCGGACGTATCTTCGCTAGCTTGCCTCGAGGTATTAGTATTTTATTTTACTTGCAGTCCAGTCTTTGAAATATCTTGTTTAATGCAACTGGGAGGGTTTCGTTTAAGACGTAGGTCATTTACTCGGGTTTGGTGTAATGCTATCTATAGAAAGGCGATATGACCATGAACCTAAGTAACATACATTTTTCCTTGTTGGTCGAGCGATCACAATGTGCCCGTAGCGGGTACAATGGTTTGATTTGCGATTAGACTTTTGGTAGGTTGGGCTAATTCGGCTTTTACTTCTATGTTCTTAGTACCTAATCGCTTTCAAAATACCATTGGACTTTAGAATAAGAAAACTAGCAGAACCCATTAAACATATAACCGAACAAAAAATCAGTTCTTACCTAACAATGCCTTTGAAATAAGAATTATTTAGAGCTTCTAATTAACGCGGTAATGGTATTCAGGGAGGCTAAGCGCCAAACTTCTAAATAAAGTATTGTTCTTGAAGGCTGGCTTTAAAAACTTTATGCTTAAATCATCTGTGAACGGAATGCCTGTTGTAAAGTATACCGAGCCTTTACTTTATGCGCCTTGGCATGAACTTTCAACTATGGCTTTAGAGGGAAACCAGATTATCTAGTTCTAGAATGTTCTAGTTGTTATCTAGTAATAGGGATGTTTAATGTATGATAAATCTTATGTTTTGTAAACTTTCTCTGCATTATTGGTTTTAGAAAAATATTCTCCAGTTTTCGACCTTCAAGATATTGTGTTCGGTATATGCACGTATAAAATAATCAACAGAACTGATCATTTTATAACATAATGCAGCTTACCTGAAGTTTGATGAGATCACTTGACTGATTTCAAGCAATGTCAGGAGTTCTTAGTCATTAGCGGAACTTTGAAGCTAAGTTCTAAATATTCTGAGTATTTTGGCCAAAGTAAATTTATTTTGGGAATAGATGGCCGTCCCTTAAATAGCTCCTGGCAACAAAATACATTATGTATATCATACCTAATTACAGAGCTTCTACGACATAAATAGTGTCACATTTTTAATAAAATATTCTTGAAAGACACGATCCATAAATTCCACCTTCAACCCGTATAGTAATTGAGCTCAAAAAAGTATTATGTCGCAAGAACGAAGCCGTAAATTAGGGAGGGGAAGTATATAAATTATAAAGCAACATTCTATCGATACATGGCTAGAGTGTTCTTGTTTGTTGAAGTTCATCGATATATTTTTAACTGGATTTTATAAGGTAGCTTTTTTCACGGAAACATTACAGTCCTCTGTTTTTAACCCCCTATCAACCCCCTATCCCAATCTCCCTAATCCCTGAATCCCTAAAAATCTTCAAATTACTAATCCCCAAATGGCCTGTATCGGCTCTGGTTTTCCAGGTGTGCATGAGCGACGCCGATTGCTTACCATTAGGTGATCCGTCTGCTCGTTCATCGATTTACCTAAGAAAAACAAAAACTCATTTTTGTTCTGCAAAAAAGAAATTCTATTATGTAGAATTCTATTACTGTTAACAGTAGATTATGTTTTGCAAGTAATAATTGAAACCTAATAGCAATACCAATTGTGCAAAAAAAATTTTTTGAATCATCGACAAATCTACATTTGATCACACCAGCACAACCCTAAATCGTTCCGTAAAGCGTCTTCAATGGGTGATCTTATTTTTCTCGATACTTTTACGCGTCATCTGAAACGTTAAAGTTTAATGTTCAGGATATCAATTCACATGAATATGAAGGATATAATGCTATCGTAAATCTTTAGTAGCCATTAGGACTTGTGCTTGATATGCTACTAACGCGAGTAGAGGAGATAGTACGTAGATATATCCTAGACTTTAGATGGTGATTAGAGTTAATACTTGTTCTAGAAAGGGGTGAGTAGATGTATACTGTTATGATTGATATGTATTTACTGATTCTATTACTGTTAAATACAAGAAGATAGAAGATTAGTTATACCTAATTGGCTTTATCCCTGGTTTTCTTAAACTGCAACAACTTCAGGTTACAGTTCTAAGTCACACCTATTTAATTAATCAAAATTATTGCTAAGCATTTGCTCTTGCAACTACAGCAACGAATCACCTAAATATGATTATAATTCAACCAAATGGGGATGATGACGGTATGAAAATTAAAAATATAATTAGTCCGTAAGTTAGGTAATTAAAAAATATTAGACACGTATTTTTTATTTTGTTGTATAATAAAACAATACTTAGATAAAACGAATCAAAATTTAGGAGTGGGGGCTAAAACGTCATTTCTTAGTATAAAATGTACTTAGAAATGACGTCACGCGACCTTTCAAATCAATAGATCTTTGAAACTATTCGTTTCCATAAGAAAATAAGAAACACATGTGTAATGTTTTTAAATAATCTACCAAACGGACATTGCAATAAAAATTAGTCGTCTATCCTATTAAATACACAACTAACCAATATAATCAAACTTATAATAACATCCACCGTGTTCCTCGTTCCACAAGGCTATACTTTACCCTTTACATCCAAACCATAACCATATCTCGGTATGTAACCTCATAAATTGCATGGCAACATGTTCCTAAGATTTCCAAGTCATTTGGCACGGTACATTGACGGTGCTACAGAATGTTTCGAATCGTTAACTTATCGATAGACGACCGTACAAGACTTTAGTTTGTTTTCACTTTAAAAGAACAAGACGGGAGGTGTCTTTTGGGTATTTTTGATTGATGGGTTTTGGGGTGTTTATGTGTGAGTGAATGTTTTGAATTTAATACTGGCATGCTCATTTGCGTAGCTAGGTCTAAGGGCTGTCGCCCACAACGACTTTTTGTAGCAATATAGTGACGAGTAGCGAGTGTTTGACTGCCTCGTTGGCCGAGTGGTCGCAAGTGCGACTGCCGGGCAAGGAGTTTCGTGTTCGATTTCCGGGTCGGGCAAAGTATTTCTGTCTTTTTTTTATTCTTAGTAGTCGCACGGAGTCTGGAATTGTACCCGGTATAGGGCAATAGGCTCACCCTCTATTACATGGGACTCATAACATATAGTGAAAATTGGGTGTTACAGCAGCATTATTTTTAGAATTACTATGACATAGTAACATGCTTTATCGTTGAATGCTCAAAATATTTAATTTCATGCACCAATGTAACATTTTCCACCCCAAAATGATATCTAAAGAGAAAACCACTGCAACACAACAAGATATGGTCCAAATACTGGTATATTGGTAAATATGGTTCCAAACGCAGTTTAAAATTTGAAATATATCTTCAAACACACAAAACAATGAAAGCCATAACATATTTCAACCAATACCAGCGGCATTACGTGTCGATTTCAATATTTCAGTACAAATATTTACGTTGGCGAGCTAGTAAATTCTTATCGAGTTGAATATATATATAGTTATTGAATATAGATTCAATATCATTCGCTGTCGAGATACATCAATTTATGCTGCGACTGCACTCCAGCAACACTATATTCCAATATTTTATTACTTTTAGAAATGTGTTTATTTAAACCGATCCGTACACTCGGCGGAGTATTTATTTTCTTGAATTTGTTTTTGGTTACTAAGATTTAGATTTAGCTGAATTTCTGGACAAAATACAAACAGGTTTGACTTTATTGGTCCATATGGATTATGCTCGAGCTTCTCTTGTTTAAACTTCGAATCGATATTTGATGAAAAGTTGTTTTGGATACAGACAGTTACGTTCTCAATGCATGATTAGTATAGATCGAAGTAGGTACATTGATTTTATGATATTTGTATAAAAAATGCACATAGAAGGAATAGCATGGATAAGTCATTCTTCTTAAAAATAATTCGGGTATATCCTGATTCAATTACATATACGTCGCTATAATAAGTTCCGGTTTTTTCTATTCCCGTGGAACGTCCTCATTAATATGTTCAATATACCTACTCTGATCACCAGTAGATCTGGTACCGAAGGGTGGTCAGCAAGGCCCTTCAGGTAGTGGACATTTTTGAGCATGACTTTATGTCCTATTTATTTTCTCTCTAGTGTTGTACTTTTTAAAACAATCATGTCTCTGTATAAGATACTCCTTAGCCATCGAATTGCTTAGTCGATTCACGTCCAATATAAATTCGGTTAAGACTGACATTTAGAAAGTTGGTGTTTTTTATTGAAATCAATGCTTATACGACGAAATAAAATTTATTTAATAAAACATCTTAAAATAGAACTCTATAATATTTTTATTACAAATATTTTTATATAATAGAACTCTATAACTTAGTTATTAGGTTTGAAATTCACAAGTATGTTGTTAGAAAAAAGTTGGTTGTATATACTTGGGAATTACGAAACTGCTTAGAAAAGTTTATTCGATTTATGTTAACTTGTAACACTTTAGTTTGTTTTCTTTTTTCGATAATAATCTAAATATTAACTATTTGGGGACAACAATTGAACCGGTAACAACTATTAAATTTCTTGGTATTAATATTGACATCAATTTGACTTGGCGATCCCAGACAGACGAAGTATGTAAAAAATTAAACAAATTTGCTTATGTTCTCTATAAATTATCAAAAATTGTAAACTTAGAATCCGTCCTGGCAGCCTATCACGGTTATGTTGTATCAATACTCAAATATGGCGTAATATATTGGGGTAATTCAGTAGATAGGGAATCCGTATTTAGAGCACAAAAACGATGTATCAGAGCGATGTGTCTTAACATCAAGGAAAGCTGTCAACCGTTTTTTATTCGCCTAAAAATTCTTACCCTGCCATCGTTATACATATACGAAACTAATGTGTTTGTCAAAACTAATCTCTCACTATATAAAATAGCCAATAAAAGCTACTACAGAAAATTACGCGACAAAAATAAGTCACAACTTGAAGTAACTCATGGAAAAACTGCGTTAATGAAATAAGAGTATCCTCAGTATGGCCCAAAAAATATTTAACAAACTACCTGAGACAATAAAGACATTAAACTTAGACAATTTCAAAAAAGAACTATTGAAAATTTTGATAAATAAGTGCTATTACTCAGTAAAGGCCTATTTGGACGACAATTCTATAATTACTGCCTCAAACAATAGCGCACAACCCATTTGTTTTGATGTTTTGAATTTTGTTTGACATTGGCCTATATGACATGTAACTTTAATCGTTTTTGACATTTTATTGAATTAATTCTATTTTATTTGGAATGATATGTATATATGCGTATTAATATCTGTTAATGTTATATTTAACGCTAAATAATATGACACGAAAATTAATCTCTCTAGACAATTTGTTAAATCTTGTTAATATTGGCATTACTTATGACTTATTTGATGATCCTAATTTTATTTGGCATTAGTATTGTATGACATGTTACTTAATCGGTTTCAATTTAATTTGCAATTACAAGTGTCAATTAATTTTTGAATGATGACAATGTTAAATAATTTTAATTATATATAATATTTGTACGCCTCTGGGCAAAACATGGAGAATCTACCTATCTGTAACACCTCACATACCTATGTTTACAAATAAAAATATTCTGATTCTGATTCTGATACTTGTGGGTGTTTTCGAACAAGTTGACGCGAAACTTTTCGGTCATCGAAGGGTTCTTGAAATGGGGTTTATTTATAAATAATACATTGTTTTGTAGTAGGTCAGTCGGTTACAAGTGCCGATAAGTCTACAGTCTGTTTTTATTGAGTGTGAGTTAAAAATTGTCACCAAAATAGTTTATCGAAGTTATGTGTTATCGTTATTGAATAATTTTCTTTGAAAAATAAGTTCAGAAGCAAGTTTAGTCATAACATATGTGTAGTCTTAGGTATTCAGAGGTCCTGAAAAAAATTAAGGTACCTACTTCAAGTAATTACTTATCGTTTTAAGGCAATAAAAATTGAAGAAAAAGAAACGTGCTCATTGAAATAGTAGATAGAAACGTAGACTGCACGGTTAGCGCAGTGGCTGGGCACCGGCTGCTGCGCAATGTGTCGCGGGTTCGATTCCCGCATGGAACAACTTTTTGTGTGATCCACAGATTGTTGTTCCGGGTCTGGGTGTCATGTGTATGGAAACTTGTATTTGTAAACGCACCAACGACACAGGAGAAAATCCTAATATGGTACAACGTTTTTTGTTAATAAAAAATAACACCGAACGAAGTTGTGGGCTATACCAAAGTAAAAATTTCTAATTGCACTCGACGTCACTCTGCAGTATCACAAAAGCCACGTTCACACTTGCAGCGGCGACCACTTCACATTGAAAACTGCATTTTAAAACGCAAAGGCTTTTTGACACCACACACCATTTAACCAAGTTTCCAGTAGGATTTAAAATTCTTTACAGTGCCGAAGAGTTCATTAATTTTTTTTTAAGGGGGCAAAATCATCGAATGACTTCTCCCGCCTAGGTGAGGCGGGAGGGAGTGTGAGACTCTTACTGACTAAAAACCACTCCGTTCCTTCTCCTGCACGTCGAGCCGGAGCCCCGGTTACCCGTTAGGTTCTCGAATCGGCATCGGCCCTGTTGGGCCCCATCTGTGGTGGGTTCATGTATTAAGGTCAAATTTTTGACTTAACTATTTGGCGACAAACTCTAATCCTACAATCCTTTTAATATTATTATCTTTGTTTGTTTTTTACTCCTTCACGCTAAGGCTGAAGGGATCGAGGTGAAGTTTGGACCAGACGTAGAATATGGACTGGAATAACCCGTACTTGTTTATAAAAGGGATGCGGGCGAAGTCACTGGCAGAGGCTAGTAAAATAATACATTTTAAAAATGTCATTCTAATGCTTCCTGCGCTTTTAGAGGTGCACATATAGAATGTTCATGTTGTTCAAAGTTCTGCCCCATATAGCAAAACTGGAATGATCTGTCGTCGGCGGTATTTCCGAACCGATACGACCTTCAGATCTTCAAAGAAAGAGCGTATTCCTTTTTAAACTGTCAAACACCAAGCGGTCACCGGGGTCGCGGAGAACCTAACGGGTAACCGGGGCTCCGGCTCGATGTGCAGGAGAAGGAACGGGGTGGTTTTTAGTCAGTAAGAGTCTGACACTCCCTCCCGCCTCACCCAGGCGGGTGCAGTCATTCGATGATTTTCCCCCCTTAAAAAAAAAAGCGGTCACCGGTGACCCCAACCTATTGTTCCATAATTGTGTCTATAATGACGGTACTCCACGAGTTAAAAGGCCGGCAACGCACCTGTATCTCCTCTGGTGTTGTTATATGTATAATACATGCATATTGTACACTTGCGAAGCCGGGGCGGGTCGCTAGTAACCTATAATAATACAAAATTCGCTCTTGGATACATTTCTAAAACCATACTTTAAGTACACGCTGTAGTTACCTTGAGATACCACTTCAACCTACTTCCTTTTACATCAATGCAGTACAAATAGACATACATAGAAATATATAAATACTATATATCTTAAGATTCTTCGAAACACCGAAGGAAACATTGAAGGTGTGTTCTCAAGCCAAGAGGTATTCTCAGAATTTATGTTCTTACATTCGTTTTATGCGCTTTTTCTTTATAAACGTATGTATAAATGTTTACAGTAGCTTTTAGAGGGTTAGAGGGTAAACATGTTCTCTTCAAGTCTTCCGCTTACAAGATGAAAAGGGTACTAATGAAATGGGGTTCCACTGTCAAATAAGTTTTGTAGATAAAAGTGTTTTTGGTTGCATATGAATGTAGAACTTTTCGACGTCTTAGAACTAGGAGTGCTGTTTGACCTTTGTAATTACACTGTCAAACACCAAGCGGTCACCGGTGACCGCAACCTATTGTTCTATAATTGTGTCTATAATGACGGTATTCGACGAGTTAAAGTCGATTTTTGAATTTTTTATACTACATTGGTCGCAAAAAGCACATGGTTATCCTAACGTTGTGACTGCACGGTTGGCGCGGTGGCTGAGCAACTGGCTGCCGCGCTACGTGCCGCGGGTTCGATCCCCCACGGAACAATTCTTTGTGTAATTCACACATTGTTGTTCTGGGTCCGGGTGTCATGTGTATGTGAACTATATATTTTTGTAGTTATATAATGTTGTAAACGAATTAAAAACCAATAAGGAATTTTAATTTGCAAAATTCCTAATATTATACTAGCTGTTCCCCGCGATGAGTATAATAATGACTTCTGACAAATTTTGGATTTATTAATTAGTCTTCTCCAAAGTTAATTACAATTCTGTGTAACAAATTTCATCAGAATCAGTTTAGTTTTTCGTGATTTCAAAAAATAAACATTCCCACAGGGATTTTATCATTCCCGTGTAGTTTCAGTGATTGAAACGCCATTTGAATTCCAATCAAATACTATAAAAATCCATAATAGGTTTGCTAAACGCTAACGAAATTGATCTAAAAAATATTCAACACCTTTCGATCCCCTTCACTGCTTCATTTTATCGAACAATATGTTTTCTCATCTGTTTTTGCTAAACACAAGATTTTCTCTCATAATATTGAAAATTCTGGATAAAATATATGAAGAAGGATGTGATCATAATGTTTTTTTGGTCCCAGTCCTGTTGCTACGCCAAACACGATTGTTCGTGATTAGGTTCATGTATTTTATTATAGTCGCGATCATATAACATTCTTTTGTTTTATTAACCAACTTCAAAAAAGAAGGAGGGAGGTATGTTAGGGTTCCAATATCTCGGTATTGGCTGAACCGACTTTGGTTTTAACAAAAGTCTCAAAAAAAGGGGTGGAAGTCGCTTTGTTTAAACGCAGTTTGTAAAAGATTTTGTTTTTATTTGTTATGCAGTTGATGTGAATTAATTTTTATCTGTATACGTGTTGTACATCGGCGATGGCGACCTCTCGCGTCCGGGCCTAGTGCGGGCCATGATGCGGAGCGAGGGGGATTGGGATGCCGTCTCCTCCTTTTGCGAAGCAATCATGCTAGCTAAGGAGGAGGCGGGACGTGTGAGGCAGCGAAGCGCTGCCTCCTCGCAACCCAGCCATCGCGAAGGACACACCGGGCGTCGGGGATCGCGGGACGATCTCCGGCCACCGTAAGCGCGGGCCTGCGGACGGCGAGCATGGGTGGCTCCCCGTCCGACCAGAAACAGACCCGAGCGTACGGCGCGTCGCGTTCCGCGCGCGCCTCAAAGAGCCATCAGACCACCACAGATGGGGCCCAATAGGGCCGATGCCGATTCGGAGTCGCGGAGAACCTAACGGGTAACCGGGGCTCCGGCTCGACGTGCAGAAGAAGGAACGGGGTGGTTTTTAGTCAGTAAGAGTCTGACACTCCCTCCCGCCTCACCCTGGCGGGAGCAGTCATTCGATGATTTTCCCCCCTTAAAAAAAAAAAAAATACTTGTTGTACATTCATTCATCTTTTTAATATCTATGTATTTGTTTTTTTTTCATTTATGCTTAAATTCTTACGTTATATAATAACTATCGTGAGACATACTATATTAAATAAAAATCGCGGGTTACTCACGCAAATATACTGAAAAAAGCTCTACTAGTTTCGAACCGCAGAGGGGTTCTTCCTCATGAGCAGCGTGCGTGGTCGCAGCGACTTCGCGCAGCTCACTGGGCGAGTGAGCTTTCTGTGGTTCGAATAAATACAATATGTGTTTATTGCATATTATTTAAATGTGATTATTTTAAAAGTAATTTAGCTAGCCAATATCATCGTTTAACTCGTCGAGTACCGGTTTTGTAGACACAATTATAGAACAATAGGTTGCGGTCACCGGTGACCGCTTGGTGTTTAACAGTTTAATGGCACTTCAGAACACATGGGGTAGAGCTATCTCATCTTACGACTTCGGATATTGAATTTTCGTATTATAATATTGAATATGACCATAAAGCTAGGTGTTATTATTAGTCTACATAAAGGAGAAGTCATTCTAGTTTTTTTATATGTCCTCACTTCTTAAAAAGTAGGTAGGTACTTAAATATGCATAGCTTTTTTTTAAGGGGGGAAAATCATCGAATGACTGCTCCCGCCTGGGTGAGGCGGGAGGGAGTGTCAGACTCTTACTGACTAAAAACCACCCCGTTCCTTCTCCTGCACGTCGAGCCCCGGTAACCCGTTAGGTTCTCCGCGACAAGCTTAGGTACTTAGTTATCGTCATTGGGTTAGGCAGAGTCAATAGGAATGATGACAGGGTATGAAAATTAAATATCTAATTAGTCCGTCAGTTAGGTAATTAAACAATTATAGACACGTATTTTTTATTTTGTCGTAAAATAAAATGATATTTGGATAAAACGAATCAAAGTTTAGGAGTGGGGGCTAAAACGTCATTTCTATGTATAAAATGTATATAGAAGTGACGTCACACGACATTTCAAATCAATATATCGTCGAAAGTATTCGTTTCTGTAAAAAAATACGTGTGTAATGTTTTAAAATAATCTACCAGACGGACATTAAAATGAAAATTAGGCATCTATCCTATTGAACGTCAAATGATACGATTTAAGCATACCTATAGCACCTACCTCTTTCGCTTCGTCTATATTCATAAAAAAACCTAAAGAATGTAATCTTCAATAGTAGACTCCATGATATATTTTAGGTAAAGTCCTTAGTACATACGATTGGCTCAATGAAATTCGATATATCTACGCATCCTATAATAATACTCGTATAATTCAAAAGAAAATTTTCGTTACAATTGGAGCAATCATCCGATTTCACGGCGAATTGATTGATTCAAATATGCATGTGTGTGTGTATGTATGTATGTAAGCGAAGAGTGTGGATTATTAGGAAGGTACAGTTATTTTATATGTATAAGTATATTCTTTACTTTGTTAACTAATGAAGCAAAGATCTTAAGGTGGTTTACTTTATCAAAAAACGCCATGATTGAAGCGAAATTGATTCTAACGTAGCTTAATTTAAAGTACAGTTTTACTAAAAATGTCGTTTGATAACATTTCCATTGTATTTGACTGCACGGTTGGTGCGGTGGCTGGGCAACTGGCTGCCGTGCAACGTGTCGCGGGTTCGATTCCCGCACGGAACAACACTTTGTGTGATCCAGAAATCGTTGTGCCGGGTCTGGGTGTCATGTGTATGTGAACTTGTATGTTTGTAAACGCACCCACGAGACGGGAGAAAATCCTAGTGTGGGGCAACGTTTTTTCTAAAAAGAAAAAAAATCCATTGTATGTATTAGTGTTAAACATTTATATTCGAAGTGTGATTTATCAAAGCCTCTGATGTAATACACGCCAAACGCCGTATAATAAGTATACTCATTTATATCTCTTTGAGAAATAAGCACGCATAATATTAACAATCTCGTTCTAAACTTCTCACCGTCAATTTATAATTTTATCACCCTACAATCTTAAATGCTGCCATCTTAGATCTTGTTAATCGCTGCCACAGCTAAAATAAGACTGCTCAAGTATCTGTCTACATGTCGACGGCCTAATATCGCAGTCATTATGTCTCTTCAAGGCTTTAGGGCAAGGCTTCTCAACCTTTTCTTGGTCAAGGACCACTTTTGTATCATTCTTGTTTCTGTTGGGTTAATGGTAACAATGTTTTTTTATAACTGGTCCCACACTAATATTTCCTTCAGATCTAATGGTTCGTTCTCATAAAAAATAGACTTTAGGCTATATTTTGTTTTTCAATATAGCCATAGGCTGACCCCCTATTACATGGGACTGATAACATAAATAGTGAAAAGTGGGTGTTACATTGTGCAGTGGCATAATGTGCATCTTTGCCTACCCCTTCGGGGATAAAATGCGTGATGTTATGTTATGTTTATTTTTCATATCGCGGACCATATTTTTTCTTTTGGGGACCACCGATTGGGAACCACTGCTTAAGGGGGTTGTGAGCTAAAAATAGCTCTTTACCTTGAAGGTAACTGTCCAATTATGCGGTTTAGTAAAGGTTAGGTTTGAGAAGGTGAATGTTTAGATGATGTTGATGATAGGTACCTCTTTTATCGAGTGGTTGATGATCCGAGCACGATAAGTAGCGATTTTAAGCCAGATATAAGTATTTCAGGAGATACTTATAGCCTTTTGGTGGTAGAATGGAGATTGATAAGCGTTTCAGATTTGTTTCTTGTGCC
Source organism: Spodoptera picta (assembly GCA_038387885.1). Lineage (NCBI taxonomy): Eukaryota > Metazoa > Arthropoda > Insecta > Lepidoptera > Noctuidae > Spodoptera > Spodoptera picta. The sequence goes on from JAZHFQ010000329.1 coordinate 626,183, forward strand.
AGACGATAGTATGTATTGCGAGACATTTGATTTTGTTGGTGGTAAAACAGAGACTTGGATTGTATTCAGCGAATAGCTGTTTTGCCCTATATTACATAGGATAAAACATTATTATACGAATAACGAACGAACATTTAGGAAGAAGGTTATTCACACAGATAAACTGTAACTAAAAAAGGAAATGTATGAGAAAATAACATTGTATAAATAATGACGTTACTGGGAGATTTCTATCATTTTCCCTATACCGCCATGTCATCGTATCGACATGGTCTGACAGCTGAATATTACATGAACTTTCCATCTCATAAACTTGAAGGTGCTGTCTCTGATCACACATCATACGTTTGTCACATAACATCAAGTTTTTTTTTCTTCTTGTAGACGTATTTGTGCAAAAGTATATTTATTTATTTACTAGCTACTTCCGCGCGGTTTCACATGCTCTGCTCAGCTCCTATTGGTCGTAGCGAGATGTTTTATAGCCTATAGCCATCCTCGATAAATGCGCTATAAACTTGTAGTTATGGAGATTTGCGCAAACAAACTCTTCCGCTTTATATAATAGTATAAGATTTATTCAACACAACACAGACAATACACAGAAAAAAATTATATATATCAAAACAGAGATACATAAGTATTTTTTGCAGCCTTGCGAGAGGATAAAAATAAATATATCATATGACACAATTTGCAGAATCAATATATCATATGACACAATGTGCAGAATCAATATATCATATGACACAATGTGCAGAATCAATATATCATATGACACAATGTGCAGAATCAATATATCATATGACACAATGTGCAGAATAAATATATCATATGACACAATGTGCAGAATTAATATATCATATGACACAATGTGCAGAATCAAAAAAAAAAACAAACAAACAAGAAGAAAACTTAAACTAATAATTAATACTACTTACAAATTAACCAAAATAAGACAATAAAAATATCAAATAAATATACATATACCTATAAGTACTTATACGTATGTACATACTTAGGTATAGGATAGGTAGTAGGAACTGCCTTTCGTTTGGTAAGTATTCCTTGCTTACTTCATTGGGACTGAAAAAAATAAAGTTACATTATTTTCTATTCGAAACTTTTTGAAAACCAGTCCTGAAGGTTATTTTACAAAAATACCTTTTTTTTGCTATAAAATAGTGAAATGGATTTACCAGCACGCACGAACGTCGCCCGTGCGGCAGCCATTTTAAATAAAATAAGAGGCAATAGTGTTAATACGAGTCACATGTGCGCAGAAGTAATTAAACCTCCGTCTCTCATTAGTAACGCGCATTGGAGGCGCGTGTCCACTGTTGCAGGGGCATTTTTATTTCGGACATGCCACTAAATTATGTTGTTTTTTTTACAAAAACATGTCCGAGGTTGTAAATTGTACGTAAGGTATCTAAAGCACGCACTACCGTTGGTTTTATTATGGAATAGGCTGAATCCCGTAACATTCTTCATAATGAAACCAGTCCTTTAATTTACCTTGTCTCAACAACCAAACGGTTTTTACTTACCCAGTATTGGGTAGTTGACAAGATAAGAAAATTAAAAGTGTAATTAGTTCGTCAGTTAGAAAATGAAGAAATATTAGACACGTATTTTTTTATTTTGTTGTATAAATAATAATAAAATCATAAGATATGATAAGAATGCCGCAAAATCATACTTAGATATAACGAATCAAAGTTTAGGAGTGGGGGCAAAAACGTCATTTCTACGTATAAAATGTACATAATATGTAGAAGTGACGTCACGCGACATTTCAAATCAATATATCGTCAAAAGTATTCGTTTCTGTCAAAAATAAAAAATACGTATGTAATGTTTTAAAATAAACTACTAGACAAACATTAAAATAAAAATTAGTCATCTACCTTATTGTGTACTAATGCACTCGAGACAACGTATTAGAAATAAAGCTATCAAGACTATTATGCATTTTTTACAAATAGTACGGCAAGAGTATCTAATAGCAAGCAGGTACACAAAAAATACAACAAAATAATAAAATTATCCCAATACAAACGCACTACGCTACTCACCATTTAAGTTAATGTAAATCAAATGAATATACACAATTTTTCAACACTGTAAGTCCGTCTGTCTGGATGTCGGCACGTATTCCTGGAACGTGCTTTGTTTCTGGCAATAACTTAGACGTGTAAGATCAATATGGACTTAAACAATGTATTACTTGGGTTACAGAAAATTATTATTTTGTGTTTAAATTGTTGTAAAACTTTTATCCCCGAAAGGGTAGGCAGAGGTGTACATTATGGTACTGTACAGTGTAACATCTACTTCTCACTATTTATGTTATGAGTCCCATGCAGGGGCGTGAGCATATTGCCATATACCGGACTCAATTCCAGACTCTGTGCTACCATTGAGAATTTAAAAAAAAGCCAGTATTAGCTTGCCCTACCCGGGAATCGAACCCGAGACCAATTGTCTGGCAGCCGTACTTGCGACCACTCGGCCAACGAGGCAGTCATACAAATCTTTGAAAACAAAGAAGTTATTGAATTAACTCGTCGAGTACCGGTTTTGTAGACACAATTATAGAACAATAGGTTGCGGTCACCGGTGACCGCTTGGTGTTTGACAGTTTAATTATGATGTATGGTTTGTTCATGTATGTAACTGTCTAACGAGATATCTTGACTAATTACAAGCTATGCTAGGGGCTCATACTCAATAGTAACATTGCGCGACGCTCACCGTACTATTTATCTCTTCATTAGTCTCATTGTTCCCCTGTCACACAGCTACATGACTAAACCATTCAAAATAAATAAGGTCTAAATAAAATCTCACAATGTGGTGATAATATAAAAACTTCTTATAGAATACAGGAATGAAAAATATTATGAACTTTTAATGTCTCAACAAAAAGAAAGACGCAATTTTCCTCAGCTATTTGTTATCCATTTTTATATTCGACTATTTTTATCTTTAATTTTTTTTTATACTACGATGGTGGCAAAAAAGCACACGGCCCACCTGATGGTAAGCGGTTACCGTGGCCTATGTACGCCAGCAACACTTGGGGCATTACATGCGTCTTGCCGACCCTTAAGAAACCTATTTACTGCCCTCTTGAAGAACCTCATGTTGTAGCCCACTGGGAAAACCACGGCAGGGAGCTCATTCCACAATCGGAGGGTCCGTGGGAAAAAAATCCTCTGAAACCGAACTGTACGGGACCATTTTGGCTCCAATGAGTGAGTGTGAACATCGATGGCGAGCAGAGCGATGATAAAAAGTGGCCGTGGGCATCATATCAAATAATTCCGCAGAACATAACCCATTATACAAGCGGTAGAACACACACAAGGAGGCAAAATCTCTCCTAAGACTTAAGTGCTCGATACCGCTCGTAAGTATAGGATAACTGTACTAAGCCACGTCACGTTATTTGACGTTTTACAATGGAGACAAAGACCAGGAGTCACGCATCTCAGGGTGTAAGTTTAAAATCCAATTATTTTCTCAAAACGCTATTATACTAAAAGCAAACTAAATTGTTTGTTTTGCTACTCTTTTTTGACTGAGATCAGCTTAGTGGTAATTTGATAAACTTATTTATGTACTTACGAAGTTTTCGTTTGGGAATTGGAATTGTTTTACAAAATAATAAAGTTTTTGATGAGAGTTGGATAGATATAATAATTTCTTAGTAAACAGAAGGAAATAAGTTTTTTTAGTTCGAAAGTTATTTTTTACGAAAAATGTGTTGCTCCTTATCTCTGTAAAGACTGATGAAAACTTGTAAGATGGATAAGATTTATTGAACTAACTCTAGGGAAATCACTAAACAGTATAAAACAAAGTCGCTATCCACCGTCTGTCTGTCCCTATGTATGCTTAGATCTTTAAAACTACGCAACGGATTTTGATGCGGTTTTTTTTAATAGATAGTGTGATTCTTAAGGAAGGTTTATATGTATAATACATGCATAATATAGTAGAGAAACACTGATAAATTTAGAGGTTTCTAATGTGATGTCGTAAATCAGCACGTTTTTTTGCGCTTATATTGCAAATGCTGGCTGGACCCTACGAGATAGATCAAAATAATGTACTACAGTATTGACCACCTTAAAAAGTTCAACAAAAAAGTCCGCGATGGTATATCTATTAGGGATAACCCACCATAACCATTTTTTATCCTTTACTATCAATAGTTATTTACGAAGTGATTTTAAACAATGCAGCATTAATCCTTATCCAATTAAGTACTTTAAATAAATTGTGCATTTATCATAGATGAATATGCTTGTTACAACATGTAATTTAAGTGAATATTTCCGAAGATATTACAAATTTAAAATGCAGGTACGTAGTTGTTGCGTTGTTGATGGCCGCGTTTCGTTCTAGAGCACTTCCTGACTAGCAACGACCGCACGCGTTTATCGGAGCTCTCTAGCGAGGAAAATATCAAGATAAAACATGTTTGTATTGTCTAATAACAAAATAGCTGTAAACGAGGTGTATAAGGACATTTTGTAGTAGGTATTTTTATATAAGTATTGCACCCATGCGAAGCCAGGGCGGGTCACTAGTATTAAATAAAAGACGGAGCGTAATTTAACATTGACGAAACGTACATTGCCAGATCATAGAAAAAATAACAAAAGAAAATCAGCCATAGACAAACTTGACACCCATAGATAAAACCATAGACAAATAGTAATCAGTAAATGCGTTCATATTACATCAATGACTCGTAGAAGTAGTGTTCTTAGCGTGTTAGGGTGCATCTACATCTGGCGAATGTGCAGCTCGCGAGCTGTTTGCGGGCTGTCCGCGAGCTGCCGCGTGCAATCACGGCAATGGTTTGGTGTTCAATTCATACGGGATTCGTATATATAATAACTATAGCGACCCGCCTCGGCTTCGCACAGGTGCAATATACATGTATTATACATATAAACCTTCTTTAAGAAACTCTCTATCTATTAAAAAAACCGCATCAAAATTCGTTGCGTAGTTTTAAAGATCGCAGCATACATAGAGATAGACAAACGGCGGTTACCAACTTTGTTTTATACTATGTAGTGATTTTAAATGCACGTGCGCAGCTCGCGATCCGGTTGTGCGAACTGCACAATTGCAGAGTGTTCGCCAGATGTAGACTCACCCTTATTAGAATAGATAAATAAAGCTTTTAATATTGTACTGTATTGTATTGTATTGTAATACTAACACTATAAATACCAAACTTTGTATGTTACTCCGTAACGTCAAAACAGCTGAAAGAATCGGGATGAAAGGAAAAGTGGTATGGAATAACACATACCTAAGCTACTTTTTACCCACAGAGACGCGGGTGAAAGTAAGGAATCAAATGTTTACTTCATATAATAGGTAATAGTTGTAGTCAAGGATAATGTTGGCTGAATAACAGGTAAATGAACGATTGAAATTTTGAAAATCATTTTTTTTTGTCAGCGTTTTGGGATCACCTACAGCCTGTAGGTGCAACACAACTATATACAGCACGTTCAAAGATTACTGCCTCATTGGCTGAGTGGTCGCAACTGCTACTGCCGGGCAAGGGGTCTCGGGTTCGATTCCCGGGTCGGGCAAAGTATTTCTGGGTTTTTCTAAAAATCACAGTAATAGCACAGAGTCTAGAATTGTGCCCGGTATATGGCAGTAGGCTCACCCTCTATTACATGGGACTCATAACACAAATAGTGAAAAGTGGGTGTTACATTGTACAAATAGTGGTATAATGTACGCCTCTGCCTACCCTTCGGGGATAAAAGGCGTGATGTTATGTTTTGTCAAAGATTTGCATGATGATTCGTGGTTGTTCCCGTCCCGCTGACTGAAAGAGATTCCCCGTTCTCACAGGACCATTGTTTGCGTTTAAATATTTGACGTGACTCGGGTATCAGGCGTGCCACGTAAATTTGTACAATTGTAGTATCAGCAGAACTCTTGGTTGAGCTGTTAGTTACATAAAATTGTAGAGGAATAGGGTTTATTTTGTTTGTTAATTGAGACGTTAGACCTTTGTTTGTTTCGGTGTCCGTTTTAAGAGTAGTTAGGAAACTCGAGTTTGTCGATAAAATATATCGATAGGATTCTTTCGCACTTAAGAATAATTCTTCAACGAATTAGGCCGATTCCCGAGTTGGGACCGTATATTTATTCCAACAAAAATACTCATAATATTATAACTGTTGTATAATTGAGTATTGCATTAAGAGGCCCCACTGCCACATGATTTAAGGGTTTTATAGGCGTGACTGCTTCGTTGACCGAGTAGTCGGAAATGCGACTGCCGGGCAAGGGGTTTTGGGTTCGATTACCGGGCAGAGTAAAGTATTACTTACTGGGTGTTAAAAAAATTACAGTAGTAGCACGGAGTCTGGAATTGGGCCCGGTATAAGGCAATATGCTAATCTCCTATTACATGAGACTCATATTATTAGTGGGAAAAGTGAGTGTTAGATTACATTAAGTGCCGTAATATACACCTCTGCTTACCCCTTCGGGGATAAAAGGCGTGAGGTTATGTTATGTTATTTAGGCGTATCATTATGTATGTACTACGCTTTTCTATCAAGATCTAAAGTCTGTGGTGATAAACCTATACCACGAAACGTTTTAAAATCACTTAATTTAGTAATTAACTATAGTAATGAAAGTCATGCATTAAGGAGCGGAGTCGATATAATTATAAACTGAACACCGCTCTAGTTAATATACGACACAGTAATTAGTTCAAGTTCGTAGAATCTAAACAATTATAGGGCTTTAAAGGTATTGGTAGTCGTAATATTGTAACCACTGAACTGAAATTATAATATTAAATGAGTCATTAGTCTTAGAATGAGTACTTGGAATCTAATTTCATTCATTTAATTTATTTACAGAATATTTTATATTATTTTGAAATTAAATAAGTCTAGAAGTAACACGTTACATTCTTAACATTATTATTAAGTTTAAAAGTTATATAAAAGTGAATGGTCGCTCATGGGTTGACGTGCTCCATCGTAGGCCGCATCATCGCTTACAGGTTAGATATAGGTAGAAGTCCGCTCATCTAATAAAAAAATACTATTTGACTTACAGAGAACATTACAATTGCTTACAAATAACTTATCGTGTAACCCGACTCTTATATTTTAGTCATAGTGTTCATCTAAATCTCATCAGTAGTTTTTGCTTGAACCAGTAACAAACTCACACACACACACACACACGCACACACATATACATCCTCACAAACTTTCGCATTTATAATATTAGGATAATAGTAGGATTTACTTTTTGCTTGTGGTTTTTTTTAAGGGGGGAAAAATCATCGAACCCCTTGGTGAGGCAGGAGCGAGTGCAGACTCTTACTGACTAAAAACCACACCGTTCCTACTCCTGCACTTCGAACCCGAGCCCCGGTAACCCGTAAGGTTCTCCGCGACTCCGTATCGGCATCAGCCACAGGTCTGATGGCTCTTTGAGGCGCGCGCGGAACGCGACGTGCCGAATTCTCGGGATTACTTATGATTATCGTTACTATTAGAAAGATATCTGGCTGGACGTACTCACCGCGAATCTCGATACATGTCGATATTTTTTTTTTCTTTTTTTTTTGGGTTTATCCTGCGATCAGTCTGTACGACTATAATCAGGTTTGTTGTTATTGTTGCTGGGGTTTGGAGAGGAGGAGCCATTACTCCGACTCCCCTTACTTATCTAGCACATCCGCCCTCTTGAGTCGTCTAAATTGGTTTGGTTGCAACAGCATGAATGACAATGGGTTTTGGTGATCTATCAGACGGTCCCTGTAATTGGCAGAGTATTTCTTTATTTAGGAGCGTACCAGGGTGCCGATGTCGACAAATGAATAAAAAAAAATTCTCGCAATTAGTCTACTTTATGAAAGATTATAAAATTTTAATATATTTGCAAATTTATCCTTTTGTAATAAGTCCCAAATCTTTTGCATTTTGACAGTTTACAGTATGTTGATTAACTTACGTCTAGCGTCTGTACCCTACGTCAGTTTTCACGTAAATAATTAAAATTAACACAAATTAGATTCAAAATAATTGCAGACCCCAATCTAGTTGGGTAAAGGTCAGAAGAGAAACAAACAAATTAATGCTATAAATTCATAACCATTTTTTTAATTCACATCATGATACAAGTGTGTGAACGTAATACTTCGTTTGACCCGGGAATCGACGCTGACGTTACAAATCTCTTATTGTTCATTATCATTGTCATTTATCTAAGTCATTGCTTAGGGAGGCCTATAATCAGTAATGGACGCCTTATAGCTGATATGATAATTATGAAGCTATCTAGATGGGATCAGCAATATTATTATATTATTCTTTTTCTATACTCCATCGCCAGTTCGTCTTACAACAAACTCGCATTTCTGTTTCTTAAACTGTCAAACACCAAGCGTTCACCGGTGACCGCAACCTATTGTTCTATAATTGTGTCTATAATGACGGTACTCGATGAGTTAAAATCCTTCTTCTAACAATCAAAGCATCTTTCTCCTTTTCGGTCTTTCCATCGTTCCACTTATAATTGAAGCAATCGCTTTGCCACATAACTTTCATCTTTTTTAATCACATGCCTGTACTAAGAGAGCCACCACGCATTACTGTTTAGCTTATCACCAGAGTCATATAACCACTTTCAGACACAGGCATTAAAGTTAAGTTATTATTATTAAAAGAAAATTCGTCAACACAAAACACGTAGTCCTTTATCGTTTTTTCAAACTACCAATGAACAAGGTACCAGTAGTAAACCACACACGGTGCACAGTATTACTATTCTATAGCCGATCTATATTCCTACAGCTGACAGCCGATATTAGGAAATATGGAGCCCATTGACCGGCCAGCTGAAGAAGAATAGGCCCCATTTTACATCTAAGAAGGATTTATTGTGTTTTTGTTTATAGATTTTTGTATTCTGTTGACAAAATAATATTTGTTTTTGTAGATCGCATAGTTCAGTTGAATAAAGGAGGTTTGTGTCTTATTAGGTATAAGGTTGGGTTATAAATTATTGAGTGTTAAGTTTTCATCATTTGAGTTCTCTAATTTGAAAATCAGCAGCTGTAGCCAAATGCCACTTAGCGCTTGTCTACACGTAGAATAGAAAACAAAATTATATGGAATTGACGTAAATTTTGACAGTTGTCAGTGTCATCCCCATACATTTTGATTTCTACTCTCTCTGTAGACAAGCGTGGTTTTTGGCTAGAGGCCCAGGTCCTACATTAAATGGGCACAGAACTTGATCCCACATATTATATTATTAAGCAATCGCTTCGCAATCATAGTATAATTATTCCATATACGGAACCGCGGAGGATTCATCGGGTTGCTGGGGCTCCAGATCGATGACCAGAAGTAGGAACAGGGTGGTTTATAGTCAGTAAAAGTCTGACACTCCCTCTCGCCTCACCCAAGCGGGAGAAGTTAATGGATGATATTCTCACTCAATAAAAAATTTACATAAATCATGAAAGCACATACAATTTGCAAATAATTTACCGCATCCATTATAAATGCAACCGTACGTAAAAATAATAATTGGACTCAGAATCGCATCACTGTATAATTTTCCGTTCATTTTCACGCGACCATTCAGTTCACAATCAGTGCCTGAGATAATGTCGTAAATTGCACACATTGTGTATGGATGTGGGTGAGATTACAGTTTTGTTCAAATAATACGTGGTATTATGGTGGTCTAGCTAGAGCAATAATCATGTGCGATTTAGAATTTACGCAAAATATTACTGGGATTTTGGATTTTCCAGTTACCTACATACACTAATTGCTTTGGAATTTTACTTAATCAATTACAAATAACAAGTCTTGTATTTGTATGCCTTGTTTCACTTCTTGGTAAGGTTAACGAAGCGTTTCCTAGGAAGGGTGATCCAGTCGACTCTTATCAAACATTTTACAAAATCGGACGAATTTCGCAAAATTTGAAATAGCCTCAATATGTAGGAACTTTTTTTGGCGATAAGCTGGTAAACGAGCATACGGATCACCTGATGGTAAGCAATCGGCGTCGCCCATGGGAAGGGGAGGGTAAGTGGGCCTCTGGTAACCTCACTCACACGACGAAACACAACGCAAGCGTTGCTTCACGTCGGTTTTCTGTGAGTCCGTGGTATCACTCCGGTCGAGCCGACCCATTCGTGCCAAAGCATGGCTCTCCCACACTTTGATTTATTAAACAGTCAAACACCAAGCGGTCACCGGTGACCGCAACCTATTGTTCTATAATTGTGTCTACAAAACCGGTACTCGACGAGTTAAATAATGTATTACAAAATATGAAGTGGTTTTCTAGGGACCTCGTGATACCTATAAATTACCGAGAGGTTTGATTTAACGTCACAATTACAATAATTCATCATCTTACAAAAACTGCATTCTCATTAGTAGATGGCAGATTTTTGTCAGTGTTTTTATAATACCAACTAAAACCTCCCACTTTCCAAGTGCGTAAACCCCCGATTAACAACACAGCGCACTCGTTACTCAGCGACACGTGAGAGACAAGTGCGATCCTTTATGAAAACCGCACCATTTGTGAACTAAACGCTATTGTGGCTGACATAGCAGTATTCTGTGACTTCTCGTACTAGTTGTCATGACACAGAAACATTTTTAATATAAACTAGCTGTGCCCGCGACTTCGTTCGCGTAGAATAGTGACTATGAGCAGCGTTTTTTTTTTAAATATATGCTTATTTTTATTTTAGATTTGGATCATAATCACAGTCATTTTGGGTAGCTAAAAAACCTACTTTACTGTAATGCTTCTCTATATACAATATTAGACGTATGGCCATCGGGGGTGAAAGCATACAGGCTGCTGGGATTGCTAACACGGGACAGAGCCACATACAATTGACCGTGCGAAAAACAGCTGATACTTAGATCTATACCCACAACTTTTAGAGTCTGACCTTGAGCTTTATTAATTGTCATGGCGAAACATAGGCTCACTGGAAACAGAATTCGTTTAAAATTAAACGGAAAATTTTTTGGAATAAGAGGAATCTGAGGAATAAAACCACTATCACCTTTTCCGCACCCTGTTAAATATATATATATTTATAAGCCATTTCTGAGATTAGCGTGAACAGACAAACAGACAAAAAAAAGTTAGTTACATTTTTGTGTTCGAAATCGACATAACAATAGCCCCTGCTATTTTTTTTATTTTTATTTTCAATGTATGTACAGACAGCACTTTTCTACAATTTTATAATATGTATAGATATAGATAGATAGTGTTCGACGTGATTCTTTAATTTGACGTAACTTTTTTATTTATGAACCGATTGACATGAAACAAACACTAAAGCATAACTGAAGCATACCACAATATATTCGTGAAAACCGCATCCAACTCGGATAAGCCGTTTCTGAGATTAGCGTGAACAGACAAACAGACAAACAGACAAAAAAAAGTTAGTTACATTTTTGGGTTCGACATCGACATAACAATAGCCCTTGCTATTTTTTTTATTTTTATTTTCAATGTACAGACAGCACTTTTCTACAATTTTATTATATGTATAGAATAGAATAGATATAGATAGATAGTGTTCGACGTGATTCTTTAATTTGACGTAACTTTTTTATTTATGAACCGATTGACATGAAACAAACACTAAAGCATACCACAATATATTCGTGAAAACCGCATCCAACTCGGATAAGCCGTTTCTGAGATTAGCGTGAACAGACAAACAGACAAAAAAAAAGTTAGTTACATTTTTGGGTTCGACATCGACATAACAATAGCCCCTGCTATTTTTTTTATTTTTATTTTCAATGTACAGACAGCACTTTTCTACAATTTTATTATATGTATAGATAACGTTCATCATCATCATTATCAACAGCCTATAAGTAGCCACTGCTGATCAAAGGCCTCTGGAGAAGGTTTGAGCATTCACCACGCTTGCTCAATGCGGGTTGACGATTTCAAACTTATAATTAGAAATTATGAGTCCAGGTTTCCTCATGATATTTTCCTTCACCGTTTGCCAGTGGTGTCTAAATTATCTTATAACTATAACTCGGAAAAAGTCACATTGGTACTTGCCGTTGGTAGGTTTCGAACCCGGACTCTCGAGAAGTGGACGGCTTAAACCTCCGTGCCACCGCGAGCACCCAGAGACACAAAAAACGTTACACTTTTTAAAAACTGAATTGTTAGGTAAAGATGCACAAAATTGTGTGTGCAATTGGTACCCACTTTTCTGAGTTCCATGTGATTTGACTTTATCAGTAAAGGATTGATACCGTGGCTGGGAGACTTCTTAAAAGCTCGCCACAACCTCCCGAAACTACTCCAACTCCTGTAAGCCTATATAGAAATAGACGATATAGCCATGGCGTCTCAGGGACATGAATAACTGTCGTGGCCAGTGATTCAGAAACGAAATAAATTGGGAGATATTATAAGAGGAAAAGAAAGAAATGATAGTTTCCACTTCCCTGGGAGATTGCTTGCTGCTTAACGTGTCATGGTGTGATCATCTAGTGTGATTTGCAAAATAACTTATTGTGTTTATATAAAGCATATCCAAAAACAAATCCTAGTGTGAAAACAAAGTGCGGCGCAATACGGAGTCACAAAAGGTCAAATGAGGGGCTCCGGCTTGAAGAGCAGAAGTAGGAACGAGGTGGTTTTTAGTCAGTAATAGCCTGACACTCCCTCTAGCCTTACCCAAAGCGGGAGAAATTATTGGATAAGTTTGTCCCGTCAAAATAAAAGTGTCCAAACACACGGTAAAATTTTAAAACAATTTTGTTAATAAAATGAAATACTCTCATTGTGTTGTGTACTAAAACGTATTACAAAGTTAAATAGTTCACTTAAGTGTAACTCAAGTAAGCAATACTTAGTTAGGAACTTTGTGGAGACATGTACTTACCCGCTAAGTTTTATTTAGAGTACCTAGGTCTAGCCCTAGACAACTAAAGACTTAGTGCTTAGACTCTTGGGGCTTATATTTAGGAGTTAGATCCTTTGATCTAGTTGTCGGCAATGTAATATAAGTCGGTGATTGGTTTAACTTACTTTTAAAATGGAAGTTCGATGACCTGGTCGAGATGAGATGAGTTATTGAGTTTTGTTGAAAATAAAATGCTGTATATCGTTTTAAAACACCTTTAGAACATCGCTGGGTGTATTTTTTTTTCTTCTTTGGCAACCGAGTCTCCAAAACGGTGTTGTCGACTATACTGCCAGTGTCGAGTGGTGACGGCATAATTAATGAACCGTCGAAGTTAACTTTGCGGTAGTTTTTAGTTGTTAGTAGCTGAAATGACAAAACAATTGTGTTTGTAGACATAGACATTATCAACTATTTTATTGTATATATACAGTGGTGTAAAAAATAGTTGGGGGACATACACAATCGGTGAGTGTAATACTATATGTAATTAGTGACGTACATATGTCTAGTCAAACTTAAATTTTACACCAGCCATATTATTTTAGAATGTAGGTACTCACGACAAAATAGAGAATTTTATTTAAAAACCTTAGGGATAAGGATAGGGATAAGGTTTTTAAATTCGAACCTTGACAGTGAACTTGAACCTTAATCAATGCTCACAGTATTGTCCTCGACTAACACGACAGTCAAATGACAGTTATAACGTACCTATTACAAACTTCTTACACAATAAAAATAAAACACAAATTCGTCTGCTTGTCCCGTATAAAGAGCATTTCCATTCATAACTCAACTTCCACGACTATTACTGAATTCGAGATAAAAGGTAAAACATCTTTTGTTTTGTTTCGCGTACAAGTGGATGGTTGTCGGCTTATGCAGCCGACCGCAAATCCCGCGAGGTACAAAGTAAAAAGTGGATGAAAATGTGGATGGAAACGGATAAAAAGTATGTAATGTCTGTACTTTGATTCAGTGAACGTATGACAGATGACATTTTATGATTTTGTTGGTAAATTTTCCGGATTTAGTATAAGTACTTACCTTATGCTATTGTATAAAGCGGAAGTTTGTTTTTTTGTTTGTTTGTTTCAACGCGCTAATCTCCATAACTACAAGTCTGATTTGAATAATTATTTTTGTGTTGGATAGCGCATTTATCGAGGATGGCTATAGGCTATAAAACATCACACTACGGCCAATACGAGCTGAGCAGAGAGTGTGAAACCACGCGGAAGTAGCTAGTTCATTTAGATTTATTGGCTTCGTGTGTGATAAATTGTTTCGTATGGTTATGACAAATAGTTTTTTGTGTTATAATGATGTAGTGGTATTGTTGACAGGGACTGTCTTTCAACAGTCTTTGAGCTTACGAGGATTCATTGTTCAATTTTTTTTCCAAATGTTGTGTTCAGTTTGGTAGTCTTTATCTGGTCGTGGTTACGCAGACTAATGATATTAATGCGATCAGCTCACCTTGTCTGTGATAGGTTTTAGTATCATATTTTTTGTGGTTTGTTTTGTTTTTTCTACTCTATTTAGTTTATTATTGTTATTATAATTTATATAAGTATCTGTATTACGTGACCCGCGACGTCGCAACTGTCGCCCTGTTACTGGCAGTCGCCTAGTCACTGGTCGCGGGATGCTGCTTATGAATATGAGCCTCTAGCATTGCTTGAGACTAGTCGAGGTTCGTCGTCAAACAGTTACGTGAGTAAGCTGAAAATATAATAAATAATTTAGTATGTCTCATGCAAGTTATAGTATCTATCTGTATTCTTGCTTTTTTATAATCTTTCTAATTGTGTGCCTTCTTGCCTAATAAATGATATTTTTTCTTATTTTCTATCAGTATTATTATATGATCGAATAGAATCATAAACAAGAAAAGCTACATTGTAAAAAATATGAGCATATTAATTTTATTTATTGCTATACAAACGTAACATAACATCACGCCTTTTATCCCCGAAGGGGTAGGCAGAGGTGCACACAGAAGTAACACCCACTTTTCACTATTTATGTTATAAGTCCCATGTAATAGGGGGTGAGCCTATTGCCATATACCGGGCACATTTCCAGACTCCGTGCTACTACTGAGAGTTTTAAAAAACCCAGTAATACTTTGCCCGACCCGGGAGTCGAACTCTAGACCCCTTGCCCGGCAGCCGCACTTGCGACCACTCGGCCAACGAGGCAGTCTTTTTGCTATACAATATTGCTATACAATAATCTAAAAAAAAATATTTTATTTACTGCTACACAATAATCTAAAAAAAAATAAGAGCCATAAAGTTGTGCTATGTTAAATTACATGTTTAATAACGCAGAGATAGTTTGTAGCCCGCTACATAGATAGCAGGTATTTTGAATTTGGTCCAAGCCACATACTAGCAGGCTTCATATTTACAGTTTGCAGGTCTCCTTACTCATATTTGTGCTAAAATATTAGACGTTGTTATTTATTATGTACGAGGAACTACCGGGTTGCTAAGAGCCGGATAGGTAGTAATCGTATATTAAAGGTTGTTAATAATTTAGTGGAGACAGGTTTAAGGATGTTATTTTTACCATTAAATGGGAAATTAGAGGGGGATTGACACAATATCTTGTATCTGCAGTTGATTTTGTTATTAGTAATTTGGAATCTCATTGTAGTAAACTAAAAACTGTGCAGATTTTGATTATAGAGAAGATATATCAAGAACTATACCAATACTTTGCCTGACCCAGGAATCGAACTTAAGACATCTTGCGTGGTAGCTGCACTTCACCATTACATGACGAATGACGCATTCAAATTCTTAAATATAAATAATTTGGTAAATTTTCCTTTTCTAACTAACTACCTACAGAATTTGTCTACCTTCTTATCACATGCGGTTTTGTTCAGCTTTTTATCTCCAAACAACTCAAAATTACAGTTGTGTTTTCCTCAAAACTTGTATCAACGGCAGCACATCAAGCTAGAAAAAACCAGTTTATCATGATCTCTCTTCGTATGATCATTCTGCATATTCAATGGTCAGTTTATACTGGTTAGTATAGCTTGATGCTACCGTGTGTACTCAACTTGACAAACTATTCGCAGTTTTTCCTTCGAACGTTTTATCTCTGATGGAAGTCATGGAAGTCCCTTTTGTCCTTCGAATCAGATTCATATCACTAAGTTACGAGATAAGGGACTCGAACCCAAACTTGTTAGCGTTATACTCGGATTACTCGTTGATTTACCGTGCAAAACTTTGGTACTGGGACATTAAGTAGTTTGAACCTGGTTTATGAAGATAACTGTTAATTGCATTGACTGCTGATCTATTGACATGGTGTCTTCCTAATTGTTAGTGGTTAGATTTATTGGAGACTAGGTTTTACCCGCGGCTTCGCTCGCGTCACAAAAGGATAAAAAGTAGCCTATGTGACATATACCAATACACACAGCGCCATCTATAGGTACCGATACTTTTGTTTTCCCTCGGGAATATCAAATTTTTCCGAGATAAAAAGTACCGTATTATTTAATCCAGACTTCTAACTTTACGTCTGCAAAAATTTAAAGCAATCGGTTTAGTAGTTACGGCGTGAAAGGTTTAGAACAAACAAACAAACAAACAAACTCACTTTCCGATTTATAATATTAGTAAGGATAAGGATAAGGATGGGGGACATTGTTGCAGGATTTGATGAAGGATTCATTTTTTGAAAATATTGTCTATGAACATTTATTATTTTGAATGCAATACTTTACCTCTACATACGATAAGTTTGTTGTAATGTAAAATTAAGCAATACTTCTATAGTGCATGCACATAAGACAGAGTCCAATAATTGTTATACCATTATGTTATACCATTATATTATTCGGTTTCAAAATCCTTTATTATTTTTTATTTATTTTTTGGGATAGTGCAAATCTGTTTAACTACCATCGGATAATTCCGTGTATCTGATAAATGTAGCTAATTTAAGTTTTCGTGGAGAAATCCCGTAAAATCCTAATTGGCTGCTACCGCCTTAAGACGAGTTCATTTCGGCTCATTTATAATACATATGTTCTTTTTTAAGAGCTACAAATTCATTGAATTAATCAAGTTATTAAGTTTTAACTTTCCCCTGTAAAACTAGATCTATTGCAGATACGCGGCCTATACGTATGGGAGATTCGCGGATTTGAACTATTCCCGACAATATAGTTTAACTTTTACAATATTATGTTATAGAATGGACTGCACCATTTAATGTTCTCACTACGAATTAGTCTACGCTCTCCAACCAAATAAATAACATGACCATGTCAAAGTAACCCACACTGCACTGCAACCTCGGTAACATTAGCACATAACAAACAAAATTAAGTTTTATTTAACCAAGAATAAAGCTGTAACTGCATTTAATTACAATGTAAGTTAATTACGGGACACAAAATTAGTTAAATTTAGTTTAGTGTTGCACTAATAGTTGGACAAAACTTGTAACACTACACATTAGATAATTAGAGTAGCTTTTCGACTCTGTAACCGGTTTTGGCTGGTTCAGAGCTGGTTTTATCCGGATTAATCGGGGTCGGCTGCGAAGTTTGGCAAGCCGGTCTGGCAGCTCGCTAATCTTGCTTGGATTATTCTGGCCATTGCGGTTTGGCTTTTCGAGTTGAGTTCGACTGTAACAATTTTACGGGGTGAGAATGACTGAGATTTTGCACCTTTTCTGAAGCTGTTGAAGCTGAAAACTAGATTTTGATCTGTGTGGGCGCTAGGTGAAATATTGGGTTCGGTAGTAGTGTTATAAAATATATATTTGTCGTAACGCACTTTGAACACCTCTGGTATTCCGGGTGTCAATGGGCGACGCCGATAGCTTTTTTTTTATGGCATAAGCCGGTAAACGAGCTGACGGATCACCTGATGGTAAGCAATCGGCGTCGCCCATGGACATCTGGAACACCAAAGGCATTACAAGTGCGTTACCGGCCTTTTGGGGATTAGGAGTTTGAGGATCGTTGGGGATTCAAGAATTGGGGAGATTGGGGAAGGAGAGGGTTATTGGGCCTCCGATAACTTTACTCACACGACGAAACACATTGCAAGCGTTGCTTCACGTCGGTTTTCTGTGAGGCCGTGGTATCATTCCGGTCGAACCGGCCCATTCGTGCCGAAGCATGGCTCTCCCACACTAAAACATCAGGTGATCCGTGTGCTGGTTTACTGGCTTATCCCTTAATAAAACATTGATGTAGTTAAGTTGAATTCATAGATCTAGGTCTATCTAAGTTATCTTATATAAAGCTAGTTTAATATTCAAATCGTGGCTTTGATCCGTGACGGGGCAAACGGGAGAAATAATTGAAAGTAATTTCAGTTTCAAAATTAAATGTTCGTGATGAAGTGTTAAGTGGAAATAGTGCTTTTTAATTGTTGTAATTGTTAATGTTGGTTGGTTCTGAATCTCAGTTTTTGTTTTTTTTTAGTTTTCAATTTCTGTTATAGGTTCGAAGCACGAATTTACAACGTTGGATTATTTAATTTTGACAGTTAGAAGTGTGGGAAATAAAACAACTTACTTTAGTTTATGAAAAAGTAATTTGAATATGTTAAAGTTAAAGTCAAAGTCAAAGCATTTATTTCAATTAAACTGTCAAACACCAAGCGGTCACCGGTAACCGCAACCTATTGTTCTATAATTGTGTCTACAAAACCGGTACTCGACGAGTTAATAGTAAATTAGGTACTTTTGAAACGTCAACAATTTTTAATTGTTCATCCACCTGTCTGTCAGTGAAGCTAGGCACTCGTTCCAAAGTGTAGTTTTGAATGGAGAAGAACGAGCAAGAAATACCATTGTTACTCTTTAAAAAAATAGCGCCCTTTGGTTAAACTGTTCGATTAAATAAATTATTGAAAGAAAAAAGCTTTACAAAATAATACCTTGTCACACCAGTCTACATACTAACAATGTCACTATTCAAATGTACTTCTATTTTATTATTATTCTTCATAAACAATTTAACTCACACCTGCATAACAAACAATAAAACAAATCACCAGACACACACAAACACACCAAAACTGTATCTACAGCTCCACATACGACGTATTTAACAATAAATTAATTCACACACAAATTATACCGAATCTGTCGATACCAAGTACCAACTAAGTTCAAGTTGGTCTCCGTTAGTGGTCTGTGGCGGCGAGTCAGCACGGCCCTGTGAGGCCCCTGTGTTAAGTTAGCCACAGTTTAGCTCGCATCAACCAGATGTGCATAGCTTAATCTTGTTTTAAGCTGTATAGCTTTACAGCTGGGTCGTGGTGATTGAGGTTAATAATGGTGGTGGTTTGATTATTGAGTTAGGTATAATGTTTGAACTTAAATATAAATAAATGTTTGAAAAAATTTAGAGTCACTCACGTAAATGTACGAAGGAAGTATGCATCACGGTGATGTCGCGCAGCCTATGCGCACGCTGCTCCCAAGGAAGTCTAGTCTCTAAGGAATTCTATGACTAGAAACTATTCTAGACTCTAGTCTAGTCATTACTAGTAAAGTGTCAAAGAATGACACTTTACTCTACAAACACTACTCAAACTACAAACTACTGAAAGCTAGTACTAACTAGTAGAGTTATATTTACGAGAGTAACTCATAGTTTTTAGGTAATATCATATCTTTGTTTTATCAATAGGCTTTTAGCACCATAATTTAAAAAAAATGGGGTACATTAAACGTTTGAGACAAAAATGAACCTGTGTTTTGTTATTTAAAAAAATGTATTTACTTTTTCGGCGTGTTAAATGTTGGATGGGGCCCAATAGGGCCGATGTCGATTCGGAGTCGCGGAGAACCTAACGGGTTACCGGGGCTCCAGCTCGAAGCGCAGGAGAAGGACGGGGTGGCTTTTAGTCAGTAAGAGCCTGACACTCCCTCCCGCCTCACCATGGATATCTGGCTAAATATAATTAGTATTTTAAAATTACATTATTCATGTAGATAAGAGAATTTTCACATTTCTCAGAAGTACCGGTGTTTGTTACGGTGTATAAGCTTAATCGGTTACCTAGAACATATTTACATAAATTGATGAAAATTAAGCATAAAACAGTCCAAAAACTCTGAAGGGAATAAATTGTCAGATTATATAACATAACATCACGCCTTTTATCCCCGAAGGGGTAGGCAGAGGTGCACACAGAAGTTACACCCACTTTTCAATATTTATGTTATGAGTCCCATGTAATAGGGGGTGAGCCTATTGCCATATTCCGGGCACATTTCCAGACTCCGTGCTACTACTGAGAATTTTTTAAAAACCCAGTAATACTTTGCCTGACCCGGGAATCGAATCCGAGACCCCTTGCCCGGCAGTCTCACTCGCGACCACTCGGCCATCGAGGCAGTCAGATTACAAAAATAATAAAAGTTAGACACGCTACACACCTTACGATGATTGATAACAAAACTGGGCAATTTTATACTATTAAGTCGGACTCTTCAGTGAAAACTGTATAACCGTAGCTCCTGGTGAATTTTACTGCACAATTAAATCGTAGGTTGTATAGAGCTAAAGCTTATACACCTAGCTGTACTGTTAAAACTGTACAGATTATCGTAACGATAATCTTAAGATCTGTAGCCTGCGTTATACTAAAACGATACCACAAACCCAACCATACTCCCACACGAATAAAACAAAAGAGTTCAGAAAACTGCAGTAAATTCCTTTTACGCGGTCATTACATAATTATTTTATGCGAAACCGCAACAAATCTGCTATTAAGACAAATATTTAGAAAATTACTCAACTTTCAAAGAAAGATGTATAAGAAAAGGAGGTAGGTGCCACGAAAACGCGATAATGGTAACTTCGGGCAGCGAAATGACACTCACGGGGAAATGAGATATTATTATTGTAAAAGTGATATTTGAAGGAAGAACAGAAGGACCAGTTAGAGCGAAAACAAAAAATTAAATAAAAATGTACCATAGATTTGAATCATGTCAGAATATTAGATGACACTGATGTGGTATTGCTTCGTATTGACTGCCTCGTTGGCCGAGTGGTCGCAAGTGCGACTGCCGGGCCCGGGTCTCGGGTTCGATTCCCGGGTCGGGCAAAGTATTACTGGCATTTAAAAAAAATCTTTAAAAAAATGAGTCTGGAATTGTACCCGGTATATAGCAATAGGCTCACCCCATATTACATGGGAATCATAAATAGTGAAAAGTGGGTGTTATCCTACTGTACAGTGGCATAATGTGCACCTCTGCCCCTTTGGTGATAAAAGGCGTGATGTTATGTTATGTTACTGATCTGGTAGTCGAAAATAAGTACAAAACATTAGGTTAACTATTATGTTCTTTAGGCGACAGTGGCAGCGCGACAGTCACTGCGTTGCGGGTCGCGGAATGTTGCTCATGAATATAAGTCTCTAGCATGGCTTGAAACTAGTCGAGTTCCTCGTCAAATAATTACGAGAGTAAGTAAAAAAACGTAATACTTAATTTACTATGGCTCACGAAAGTTATAATATAAAAGCATTAGATCATGTTTTTCAGTCATTGCTTGCTATTATTGATTTAAATTTATAATCAAATTTATGTTTTGTGTTGTTTAGTTTACGAATACAGTCAATAGTTGTCTCGTATAGTATCACTTTTATAAAGTCACATATAAAAATACAATGTGGTTGCTATACCTTCGAATGATTTAAATTATTATTATTTTTTGTTTGCTTTTGATTTTCTTTTGTCTTTCTTAATATTATTTATTGTACATGGAATTTATGATTCCGCGAGTGTTGTGTACATCTGTCACTGGTATGCATATCAGATTTTGTATATATTGTATTCAACTGTGTTATGGCTAGTGTATAATATGTACACTGTTGATGTGCCTTTAAAAATAAATAAATAATTAAATTGAATGAATAGAAATGATTTTTTTATTTCCATCACGTATTTATATGAAAAAGTGAACTAAATAGTACCTAATTGTTAAGGTTTCTTATATTTATGGATTAAAATCATATTTGGCAGCACATAAGCTAAATAATAAGTTACAATTATGTAAAGTTGCATTGTGGTACTTCTGTACACACCTACATCATGACATAAACTTGGTAATGAGTCCCATAACGTCGCTGCCTGTGTTCCGATCACACCCGCGGGAGCTGGCAATTCACAAATTTTATGGCACTTCCATATTGTTGAGAACAAAAATGTAGGTTCATGCCAGAGGACAACCATTACCCACAATGAATACTAAGAATAGGTGAGGAGGGAATTCCATAAGTTCCTCCAATACTTTATTGATGGCACACAAATTTGGTGTAAATAAATTCTTATATTTTGACACAGAATAAAGTTTTTTTCTTTGGAATTTCTTCTGACAGTTTCGTGGATGATCTTGTAGTTTGTGAACTATATTATAACAATACTTTTTTCTTTTTTTTTATTATGCGATGGAAATCCTAATAGACTGCCGACGTCGTGGGGACGACGAGGGGTTGTGCCGGAATCTTATCGGCTAAAACCACCGCGGTTCCTCCTTTGCCTGTGGTTGTGACCCGAGATGCCTCGACCTACCACTATATTGCGGCAAGTCCCACCGTGAAGCACCCCTTGCAGGCTGATTTATTTCCTCGAGTGGCCCGCGTGGTACACAACGCTAACGCCTACTCCCGCCCATAAAGCAGGTAACTGACTTCCTTTATCAGTCGCTCGCGGGATGTTATTACGACGCTAGATTAACGACCTTTGAGGTAATATTATTATACGAAAGAAAGAAAGAAAAACATTTAACGTGATCGTGATGCAGCAAAAACAAAATATAAAGAATACAATAACAGATAGTGTGACAGTGAAAGTAAGATGAACAGTGACTTACAAAAAAATTAAAACAGAAGACTCAGAAAAGAAACGCTAACCACATGCTTATGTTAAATAGGTTACCCACTCAGTGTAAGCTAGTCACCCAGCACTGGTTTTCAGTGGGCACCCCTGCAGTGACGCACGGATGGTAGCAACGTTTTATAGTGAGAAAAATAAAAAAAGTACCCTACACGTATTCGTGTAGGATATATACCAATTGCCCAATTTATTGTATAACACAAACTGGAAACGTTTTAATTATTATCAATTTCCCATTACTGTTACGGTGACTATTTTGATAAATAAATGAAATTCGTCGACTCAAAACATGAATTTCACTCCGCAGTGAAACCTGTGCAACCACAAGAAATAATAAGTCCAAAATGTAGTCAAATTTATATTTCTTTTCTACTTACACTGCACTATTGTTTGCAATTTAATATATTTCTTTGTAATGACGCCAACACCCGGGACACCACATGCGACCACACTGCTGACGAGTATTAAATCGTTGGGCAATGGAAAAACTTTATCTGGCGTATAGTTTGATTGTGTGCATCAGTGGCGTAGCGTGTCTTGGGGGGGCCCGTATAAAAATTTGTTTTGCCCCCAAAACAATTTTTTATACGGGGCCCTTGAACGATAAACATTTCTCACAACAGGTTTTTTTTACATAATAGTATACTTATAATTTGTGTGAAAACCTAAAATCTTAATAACTTATATTTTTCTTAAGTTTCTGCCAATCATTGAACGCATGCTTTACGCGGGTAAAAATCGTTTATTTTGACTTTTGCGATTATTGATATAGAAAAAAAGTTTGGGAAGTTTTTATTAATTTTTGCTTAGGCACGGTAGGGGACCCTGCAGTCTGGGGGCCCCGGATACGGCAGATACGGTGCTAGCTACGCCCCTGGTGCGTATCAGCTGCACTGTAAAATAGAACGATATGTTATTAAGTTTCGTTGCAAACTCGCTAAAATGTTTGTTATTGACGGCGTGTACGCTTGATGCAATGGCTGCGTAACCGGCTGCTGAGCAAAATGACGTGCGTTCCAATCCTAGGATAAACAAATTCTTTGTTTGATCGACGATTGAAAATTGATGACGGTGTGAAGTGTGAATGAATTGATGCTTGTTTTTATATAAAAAAAACTAGAACTGATCAGTTTACCCAAAAAAATTGGTTTTATCAAACTCAAGTCAAATTCAATGTTAAAAAGTTTATTTCAATTAGACCAAGAAGAAAGGGACGTTTGAACGTCAATATTTTTTTTAAAGTGGAGCTATTTGCTCATTCCAAGGTATAGATTCTTATAGAGAAGAACGAGCAAGAAACTCCATAGGTTACTGTTTTTCAATCAGGTTCACAATACACAGGTTTACAATAAACTCTAGTTACATAGTTTTATCGGTTCGATTGTGCAAGAATAATGTAACACCAAAATACAGATAAAGACATCGAAAAAGCAATTGACCTATTGCATTGGAATTATCTAACAACTAATAACCAACAAATTAAAAGACATGAAAAAAAATGTTGTCCAAAGTTTTCACTTCGAAATTAATCGGATCAGAAAAGAATAGGCCGCATAAAATCTTAATACATAAAATTACAACCTGTAAAAGAAAGACCTTCGTACTAAAATGTCATTGTAATAACAAGCTGATATTTTAATTAATGTAAGTACATGCGCGGAAATATAACGTTCATGTCAAAGGGTTACCCCACGCATTTACTTAACTGAAAGCTACAGGCGTTTGTAGGCGTATTCTTGTATGAATAATAGAATCGTTGACTAATTATTTGTATTCTCCTTATTGGAGTTATTTTTGTCATAAAGGAGGTGCAACGTCAAATATTAATATTAAATATTATCGTAGCAAGTACTACGAATTTGTGTTTAAATTACCACGTCATGCTATGGCGTAGCAAACACGTCATATTCGCATGATGCTTGCTTACGACTTACATTAAAGTCTTTTGTTTTTTTTAAGTGGGGAAAATCATCGAATGACTGCTCCCGGCTGGGTGAGGCTGAAGGGAGTGTCACACTCTTACTGACTAAAAACCACCCCGTTCCTTCTCCTGCACATCGACCCGGAGCCCCGGTTACCCGTTAGGTTCTCCACGACTTCGAATCGGCATCAGCTCTATTGGGCCCCATTCGTGGTGGTTTGATGGCTCGTTTAGGCGCGCGCGGTACGCGACGCTCCGTACGCTACATTTAAGTCTAGGAGTCATATTTGGATCACAATTGTTTCTCTTATAGTTATATTTTTCTACCACTACACTCTTCAAAAGTTTTCAGAAATTTGAAGAAGAAATGCAAAACTAAACTCGGTATTTTACTAGACTTTATCTACCTGACTTATAAAGGCGGTAGCCAGTAGGTAGTAGGCCAAGGCCCTTAAATCTGTGCCGTTTAGCGTGTCGTGGACTGGGTCAGTCCCTCGAGGGTGGCCGAATAGCCACTTCCATGCACGCGGGTTACTTGCGCTGTGTGGGCTATGAAACAGGCGGTTAATATTGTTTTGTCCATAAGTCGTACACGTAATTATGTGTGTTTTGTTGTAGGAAAGCCTTTAATTTACGCGTAAATCTGTATTATTTAATGTAAAAAAAATTATTATATCGGTGCATTAATTTATAAGTTGTTTTATGTGTTCGTATTATTTTAATTGATTTTTAAACTCATCATGATTTTGAAACGACGAAATAGAATTATACTGTAATCAAATCAAATGCATTGTCAAAAACTGCTAGGATAATAGCAGTTTAGTCAAAGTCAAAGCATTTATTTCAATTAGACTATAATTTGGTACTTTTAAAACGTCAACTCGTCAACAAATACAAATAAAGAATGGTTTCGTTAGTCTGTTCGTCAGTGAAGCACTCTGACCTCAACGCAGTTTTTGTGGCCCCATACATAATGTCTGAATCTACCCAAAAAGACGTTTGGGTTTTATTTAGTGTGAAATATATAATTGGTTGTCGGACGCAGTCCGTACGCTCAGCCCATGGAAACGGTCACCCACCCATAAAAAGAACAGATCAAGATATCAAATCAAATAATTTTCTAAAAATATTTGACAGTTTTAGGTAAAGTGATTTTGATTAAGCAAATAGGGATCATATTGTGTGAGCAAGTTGGATGTATTTAGGTTAATGCTTTTAGTCAAGGTATATTATAACATATGACGACATATATTACAATCTAGGGATTCTTATAATGTACTGTAATACTCTAAGTTATGTGTCGTTCAGAACAAAAGTGCTTTGCTCCTTAATTTTGTTACTTTGTGGTCTTATTATATATAGGCATATATAATGAACCTCAATTTGAAAAATCATGAAACGTTTTTAACCGACTTCAAAAAACAAGAGATTTGCAGTTTGAACTATATGAATGTTTTTTCGTGATTATTTACGATTGGCTGAACCGATTTTGATGCGGTTTTTGGAATAGTGTTGTTAGTATATTAATTACCGACTTCAAAAAAGGGATTAAAGTCGTTTTTTTTAAGAATATTTCTTAACTTGATGAGTTGTTTGAAAAATACTCTCATTTTCCAAAAGGCAACATCTAAGGACGTGTCACGTAAACGGCTACAAAATGAATGGAGTAGATTACGTCACTAATAAAACAAAAGAAAACTTATGTTCGAGTGAAACTTTGAAAATAAAACTAAGTGGTGTCGGCCATTCGTTTTGGCTGCTTGTAATTCTGCTCACACCACAAGGAAAAGCGAGCGTTTAATTTCACTGACTTTCGGGGAAAAAGAGGTGTTTACTATAATAATTTTCATGTCACGTTTTATTTCTAGTTTTTTGGTTTGTTTTCTTTTATGTTATTGGGTGACTAACCAGCGGTCACTAAGCGGGGATAAGTGGGTGTTTTCCTGTAAAATAATAACAATAGCAACGATCATGTTTTGAGGAAACTGCTCCGTTTGTTTGCGAAATGTTACTGTAGTTTAAGATTGTGAGAAGCTAGTTTCGCTTCGCTGTAAAATAATTTTCTTATAAACAACATTTAAAAAACCAACTTCAACCGCCAATTTTTTTTAATCGGTGAATTAATATATTAAAACCTTCTCCAAGGTATTCTTTTTTTAAGTAGCAAGCGAGACGCGTAAGGGAACGAAACTCCATCAGGCTCCAGCCGTCGCGAGAGACACTCTGGGCGTCGGGGATCGCGAGACGATCTCCGGCCACCGTAAGCACTGGCCTGCGGACGGCGAGCACGAGTGACTCGCTGCCCGACCAGATAAACCGACCTTTGACCACCATCTCGCCTGGTGGTAAGCGATGATGCGGTCTACGATGGAGCACGTCGTCCCTAGCATTAATAATATCTATATAAGCGACCTAACAAATTGTAACAAACACTTTTTTGAAAACAGCATCGTAATCGTAAGAAAATCGGTTCAGTCAATTGCGACAAAATACGTACAGATATACAGGTCAAACTAAGTCCAAGCTTGGATGCTTGGAAGCTTGGATGCAAGCTAGTCCGGCTCCACAGGATAACGAAAACGAAAAGCATTGATGTTTTAATGAAATCCAAACATGTAATTAATACAGCTATGTTGCTCATTTGTATATTGTTTAACTTGCATAATCATTGTAAATGTGAGAGCCCTGTAATTACCTGAATATTAAATTAGAATAGTTGAATATGTTTGTGTCAGCTTGGAGTTGTCATGCTCACTCTAAGGTCTCATTGGCGGTGGCACGTGCAGTGGATCGCTCGATTCCCTACAATATGGTTGAGTTGGGCGGTGCTGGTGTATGTGTCATGTTAGTGAACGGGCGCCGTCAACTAGGATTGGTCAGCTCCAGACTGTATTTTTTTTTAATGTCCTTTAAGGTTATTATTTTTCGATCTCTTTGACTGTATTTTAGTGTTACATTGGTCTCGCACAACCCAAACAACAAAAGTATGTAACTGGAGAATTGTGAACTTGATTGAAAAAGAGTAACCTATGGAGTTTCTTGCTCGTTCTTCTCCATCGGAATCTACACCTTGGAATGAGCAAATAGCTTCACTTATTAATTTTCTTTATTGACGTTCAAAAGTGCCTCTATGGTCTAATTGAAATAAATGATTTTGACTTTGACTTTGACTTTATTCCTACTCTTTTAAGTCGGTTAAAAATAGTCGAATTTATGCAAACATTTTCTCACACAGAATCAATTGTTATTTGCTCACACTCTTTTACATGATTTATTTTTGAAGCTTTATAAATAGTACATGTTATCGCGTTATTACGTTATGTGTTATTTTTCGAGTTTTTCTGTTTCCATGCATTTGCCTGAGAGTAACTATTTTAGCTCGAGACCTTTAATATACGGACTTCTTTCAAACTACATTACAATCTTACAACGAATATGTCAAGTTTACACCAGAATCTCTTCTCAACTAAATGTCAAGAATAGAAATATAAAGGACATCCGTTGTGGACGTCCACTGACCTTATTAGCGAGGTCCTTGAAAGGTCACTGCTCTTACAACGAACACACGTGAATACGTAAAGCAGGGGAGTATGAATGAGGGAGAAATGTTGAGAGGAAATGTGATTTTCATTCTACGACAGTTATTGGTTAAAGAGGTACTTACTAAGTTTTCTTTCGCATTTAGTAGTTGTTAAAATTAAAATATAGGATGTGGTCTGTAAGGGTGCGTCCACATTTAGCAAATGCGCAGCTCGCGAGCCGCACGCGACCTGCTCGCAAACTGCACGCTGGCAGTTACGGCAGTTTATTAGTTATTAGTGTACTAAGGTTTATTAGTGTAAAATGAATAATTTACAGTCAAAAAGTTACTGTTGTGTGTCCTTTTGTTCTGTTTGTGTCTTTAGTAAGCTAACGGACGGAAGTTTAGTCGAAATTTCCATGATTGGTAGTGGAAGATAAAAACGAGCCAGGTAATACGTGGAATGCTAAGTAAGTACTTTTTTACGCTGACTTTGAAGCAACTATAAGCAGACATCGAAAACCTTACCATCACCTTTCTTGGAACTACAACAAATGCCCTATGATTTATAAACATATTACTATAAGTCTATTATATTATAAGTCTATTGTATTATTTTAAGTCTATTATACTCATTCTATAACTTATTACCATCTATTTACCTGTACCTGAAAACACAGGTAAACCAAGGTAAACTACGTCCATTACTACACAAATACTAGTTTGTTCTAGAAGTCTGCAGCCAATGAGCAAAAAGGCCAACTATTTGAAACAATGGCGTCCTATTGTCCAGAGGGTCTAAGACCTTCAGTAAATGATGACGGAATGATCCCTTTAGTACAGTCATGGACAAACATAAAGTGAGTTACAGTGAAATTATAATAGATTGAGGGATTAGCAGTAAAGTGACTGATGAGAGATGAGGTACATGGGTGTTCTAGGGTTGGTAAAATTATATCTAGATGCTTGTAGGATTGATGTTCCATGGGTGGGTCACATCATGATGTTATGTTACGTGTCATGTCAACTCATAGCACATAACATAATATGAATAAAAAACACGAATGAGTAGGCAGAGGTACACATTACGACAATTAATGTACAAAGTAACACCTACTTTTCACTATTAATGTTATGAGTCCTACACACAAGTGTTGTTTCACGCCGATTTTCTGTAATGCCGTGGTAATATGTCAAGGCAAGTTATTACTTGCCCCTTGTACTTATTTCCTTCGATCTCAGTGTGACTTGCCAACCCTTTTTTTATTAAGGGGGGAAAATCATCGAATGACTTCTCCCGCCTGGGTGAGGCGGGAGGGAGTGTCAGACTCTTACTGACTAAAAACCACCCCGTTCCTTCTCCTGCACGTCGAGCCGGAGCCCCGGTTACCCGTTAGGTTCTCCGCGACTCCGAATCGGCATCGGCCCTATTGGGCCCCATCTGTGGTGGTCTGATGGCTCTTTGAGGCGCGCGCGGAACGCGACGCTCCGTACGCTCGGGTCTGTTTCTGGTCGGACGGGGAGCCACCCATGCTCGCCGTCCACAGGCCCGCGCTTACGGTGGCCGGAGATCGTGACTTGCCAACCCTACGTCCATATGAAGGCACAGGAAAATCCACCATTGCTAAAATGGGTCCCTAATAGTTCTCTCCCAAGGAGTTTATGTGACAACAGATTATGTTCGTTTTTCCGCCTTTTCCCCTTTATGGGACAAGTTGTGTAGTGTTGTGATGGTGTCTAGTCTGTGTTGTGTTGGTCGGTAATGGGGTATGTTGATATCAGAGTTTGGACCTCCGTAAGTTTGGATTTTAGGTCGAAGTTATTTTAGATGGAAAGTGTAATATATATCTAAAGTTTAAATAAGAAATAAGTTTAATTGTAACATAACTAAATCGTTTTGTTAAAAAATAAGAGTGAAATCGCGAAGATGTATGTGGCACATAATGCAATATGTTGCAAGTTGGTTTCATAGCCAATTGTTGTTTCAAATTTGTAGGTATGTATGTGTATTCGTGTTTGGTAACGCACTAAAACTGCGCAAGTAAATAAATCGCAGAATTCAGTAATGATTGCTTAAAGATAAATGTTTCTTAGAAAAATATTTATTCCCTAAAACACAAATTATTCATATTTCATTTGTTACAAAAATAAGTGAACTCTTTAATTGAGATTTTTCGAAAGGTTTAAGGTACAATGTAAATGAACAAATGGACTGTAAAAATGTATAAACAAAGTGGAACAAAAAATACAAATACTTGCTGAAAAATCTCTTATTAACATTGTTTCAGTTTTTTCGGCCGAAAAATGAGTTGTTAAATTCTTTTTGATGACGAATATTTTCATTGTGACAAACAAAGTAAATAAATGGAATGGTTAAAACCTCATTGTAAATTCGATATTAAATATTTTGTAAGTTTATTTATCATAATATGCACCTCTGCCTACCCCTTCGGGGATAAAAGGCGGGATGTTATGATTTATGTATGTCGGATGTAAAAAAATTACGAGTTTTTTTATTGGATAAGCCGGTAAACGAGCAGACGGATGACTTGATGGTAAACTATTAGCGTCGCCAATGGACACCTGGAACACCCGGAGCACCTGGAACACCTGGAGCACCTGGAACACCTGGAGCCTTGAAAACGATCGAGCATTAAAATATTAATATATGTCAATAGTCACAGAACTATAACGCCTAGTCAAATATAGACTGATTTGTCATTTTAGCCAAACTGTCAAGTTCCCCTATACCTAATCTCCGGCCACCGTAAGCGCGGGTTTTGTAAATTCGATATTAAATATTTTGTAAGTTTATTTATCATAATATGCACCTCTGCCTACCCCTTCGGGGATAAAAGGCGGGATGTTATGATTTATGTATGTCGGATGTAAAAAAATTACGAGTTTTTTTATTGGATAAGCCGGTAAACGAGCAGACGGATGACTTGATGGTAAACTATTAGCGTCACCAATGGACACCTGGAACACCCGGAGCACCTGGAACACCTGGAGCCTTGAAAACGATGGAGCATTAAAATATTAATATATATCAATAGTCACAGAACTATAACGCCTAGTCAAATATAGAGTGATTTGTCATTTTAGCCAAACTGTCAAGTTCCCCTATACCTAATCTCCGGCCACCGTAAGCGCGGGCCTGCGGACGGCGAGCATTGGTGGCTCCCCGTCCGACCAGAAACAGACCCGAGCGTGCGGCGCGTCGCGTTCCGCGCGCGCCTCAAAGAGCCATCAGATCACCACAGATGGGGCCCAATACGGCCGATGCCGATTCGGAGTCGCGGAGAACCTAACGGGTAACCGGGGCTCCGGCTCGACGTGCAGGAGAAGGAACGGGGTGGTTTTTAGTCAGTAAGAGTCTGACACTCCCTTCCGCCTCACCCAGGCGGGAGCAGTCATTCGATGATTTTCCCCCCTTAAAAAAAAATACCTATTATACTCTTTGCTGTCAAGTATCCAATATGACATTAGTTACTTTTTCAATATCTAAAAATGTATAATGTCAACAAATCAAGTAATTCTGCCTACGTTTACGACTAAAATTTAAAAAATTCATAAAAAAGTAAAAAATGTATAGAAGATTAAAATATTAGAATTAGTGGTTTGAAATTACTATATGTACAAAACAGAATATTAAAAAAGGTACCAAACAAGACTTAATATACCGAATTTTATGAACTTAGTTTTGAGCAAAATAGTTTACTTAAATAAAAATACAACTTTCTTATGTGTATTATAAACTACCGAGCGGCTACTTAGACGTAGAAAACTTTGAGAAACTAAAAACCAAAAAATACAGCTCTATTTTATAACATAGAAAACTCACGTAGTTAGAGTTCAAAAGCTAGAAAGCAAACCACTTAACCAGTAAATCTCAACCGCGATTTGAGAAAGAAAAAAAACGAAGCGCGTAAAATCACACAGCCATTAGGTACGTAGTTTTTCCAAAAACTGTAATAAAAAGACAGGCTAAATGAGTGTAGGAGTTTGTCTAACTTTAGCATAATGCACTTGGTCGTTAGTAGTTAGGAAAATGGAAAATAACTGTAGGAATAAAATGTTACTAGTTAGCGAGAGGTTCTCAACCTTTTCTTGGTCAAAGACCATTTTTAAACCGACTTCAAAAAATAAGGTTTCAGTTTTACTTTTATGTATATATGTATGTATGTTTGTCCGCGATTATTTTGCAATTAGCTGTGCTGGTTTTATTAAACGTAGTTTATTGAGAATAATTATCATCCTTGTTAGGTTAGGGACTTATAGGGACCACTATGACTTTTTATTGTGGTACACTAAAATTTTTACACTGTAACATCAGAGTCAGTTGGTACTCTCAGATGCGGCAACTTTGAAATAAGTTTGATTTCAGCTTAAATATCACAATTTCACTATCACAGGTCTGTCCAAATAGACGTCTTGTTTTGTGTATTATTCTTCTATATTTTGTCTTCAGCAGACCACTGGTTGGGAACCACTGGTTAGCTAGTCAGGCTTGGGTAGTGTGGTATAACACATTCACTAGTTCCAAAGTTAAATAAAATTTTACGATCTTCGGGTTTCACGGGTAAGTACGTCGCATCGCCGAGTTAGTGGTCCAACAAAAACGTACCTACATGTTTATGTCTAGACAATTTTTTGTATGGAAGTACTAGTCCCTTGTTTGACCTAGTTTTGTTTGTTTCTTATGTTATTGACGGAGATTTTGAAGTTGTATTTATTGGGATAGGATTGTTTCGGTCGGGTGAATTGTAGTTACGGTTTTTGCTTTCGGAAGTCTAGAATTTTTGTTTGAATGTGGACTTTTTGTTATAATGTAAATATTGTATAATAAGAAGGAAAAGTGTGATATGTGTGTCATACTGTTTTCTGAAGTCTTTTTAAGTGTAAGAGAGCCATGCTTCGGCAGGAATGGGTCGGCTCGACCGGAGTGATACCACGGCCTCACAGAATACCGACGTGAAGCAACGCTTGCGTTGTGTGTCGTAGTGTGAGTGAGGTTACCGGAGGTCCAATTACCCTCCCCTTCCCCAATCTCCCCAATTCCTGAATCTCCAACGATCCTCAAACTCTTAATCCCCAAAAGGTCGGCAACGCACTTGTAACGCCTCTGGTGTTCCAGGTGTCCATGGGCTACGCTGATTGCTTACCATAAGGTGATCCGTCTGCTCGTTTACTGGGTTATGCCATAAAAAAATCCACAAAAAAGAAAATAAATGTATTTATTGACATTACTTTTGCAACGTTTCACTTAACGGTACAGTTGACCGCATATTAAACACCATAGAATTTAAAATAACAAACAACATTATACAAAAAATTCCTCCTTCTCTTTGATAACATGGTAAAGGAAAAACTGTCCTCTCGAAGATGTACGAGATCAATTTACTCCAGCTCTTGTCATGTACTTACGTCACGCCTCCAGAAAGTCGTGAGACGCGCGCGTTTTCCATTAGCCGTGTTATCTGCGTCGCGTACAAAGAACAGCATGTCAAGTTACCCTGAACTGTCCTGTTATTCCTCAAGGCATTTTCTACCCTATTACTTAATAGTAAGAGTTAAAAATATTTTGAAGGAATTTGACAGATTGAGGTAGGTTGGTGTGCTGGCGTTTTGTACCAAATGCGTTTAGCGAAGTATTTCTGTTTATTACAAGAATAACAGGATAAATGACATCGTCTCCAGCCCCGGTGTTGAGGAACATCCTTTGTCCGTTGTAAGGCTTGTTTGTACGCAATGTTTTGTGTGTGGTGGTGTTTGGTATTGGGAGTTCATAGTTTTATGTTCTAAAATGGAAGAGTCTATAAAACTCTCTATCGTACGTTGCCCCACACTAGTATTTTCTCCTGTGTCCTGGGCGTGTTTACAAACATACAAGTTCACATACACATGACACCCAGACCCGGAACAGCAATTTGTGGATTACACAAAGTGTTGTTCCGTGCATTTCTTTCTTTTCTAATTACTCATATTCTGACAGTTTGAGTATGACGGCGCCGCCGTCATTATTTTGTAAACTGCGAATGTAATGGGCAAGCAGTGAACAAACAACTGGCCGACGTCACTTCAACCCCACCACCGAGTGATATATAAAGCAGCGCAACCGCAAGCTAGGGGTCGTTCGTCAATCGTTGCCCAGTTCACACGTTACGCAATCGCTGAGTACACTTACTGTGCACTGTCGAAAGTAAACGTTACTTTATTTACGAAGATTTAATTGTTTTATTACTGCATAAACATACCTGTACCGATATATATGACGAAGAGGGTTCTCGCTTGATATCGCCCACACCATCCTTTCCGACATCAGAAGTGGGATGGACCAGGATTATTGAAAATGTTAAAATTATCGGAGCCGGTTCGTGAAGAACTACCTACTTGCAAATGCGACAAAGAAGATAGTGCTGCAAGATTGGAAGTGCTTAGCTATACATAGCTAGGTACTCAGTAGTGGAGATTCAACGTGGCTAACGTTGAGGCAGCTACTTCGAACTGAATCGCTATCTGAAGCAGCAAATGAAGACATGACGTGGTCCCAATTCAAGCCGGAGTACATTGGCGTCCAGTGACAGCATGAGATACGCGGCGTTAACGCAGCGTTTGGTGAGCGGCGTGTTGATGTCTGCAATTGGACACTGCTGCCATCGGGATTATACCAGGTGACTTTGTTCCATTTATTATGATTCCGATACCAAGTACTTTATGGGTCAAAAACGAGTCAAAGACTTGAGTTTACAATTGTTAGTTTTCCAATTTGAAATTTTATTTTATTTTGTCGGGTAGTTATTTAAAGAAAATAGCCGTGATGTTTTAGATCCGAGATTATACATGGTCATTAGAATTACATCTGATAGTGTTATTTTGTGTTGTGTATTGTTAGGTAATATCTCAAGTAGTTTTAGGCTTTCATTTGGTTGGAACTTGGAGGTATGGTTTCCGCGAGGTAGATGCAGAATTAAACTGTCAGACACCAAGCGGTCACCGGTGACCGCAACCTGTTGTTCTGTGATTGTGTCTATAATGACGGTACTCGACGAGTTAAGTGGTGCTTGCTGTCTAATGCGGTACGGAGTATTGAAAAAAAAGTAGTTTATAACAAATAAAGGTCAAAAGCTGCTAATAATAATTGGTAGTTAGTCGGAATTGAAGAGTTCTCTAAAGTCCTACATTCATTTAGGATTATTGTTGGCTTGGAAAATAGCGCTAAGAATACTCTGATGAGAAACATGCTTCCCTTGATCTTGCCATTAGGATTTGTTATAATTAGGGCCTTTCAGTACCTAGTGAGTTAGTAATTGTAAGGGTAAAACTTCTCATTTATTCTACTGTATCGTGTGTGCTAGTCATAGTCGTTACTGGGGCAGGGACTCGAGTCCATATAATGAAACTACAGTCGTGGCTGACTTGTGACTCTGGAGTACTGGAGTGACTATCCATACTTGTGTAGTCTATAAATTGTGGTTACGTTACCTTGAAAATCTTGATGGCTGTTGATCATTTATTTTGATTTAAAGGCCTTGAGATATGTTTTCGCTAAGTGCGTTGTAGTGAGTAGATAGGCTGTTCGGTGGTTATTCCAGATGTAGTGAAGTCGGGTTTTGTCTAGAGGTAATAGAGAAAACGCGGAGTAACGAGACTCTGCATTTCATTATTATATTGCGTCTTACAAAAAATGTCTATCGCAGCGCCTATAAGTTACGTAAAATGTCGAG
This sequence comes from Spodoptera picta, assembly GCA_038387885.1. Lineage (NCBI taxonomy): Eukaryota > Metazoa > Arthropoda > Insecta > Lepidoptera > Noctuidae > Spodoptera > Spodoptera picta. The sequence continues at coordinate 662,281 of JAZHFQ010000329.1, forward strand.
TAATTTAATTGTAACAGATGAAATTGAAATACAGTAGATCTGAGGACTAAGGATGAGGAGAATATCTGATCACCAGGTTCTTTGAGAATTTTACGAAGTGTCAATGTCATGAGTTGCACTCAACACCTATAACTCACATACCCACACTTCATTTTTCATTTTTTTTTTGGATGGATCGAACACATATAGAGGTAGAAAGATAAAGTGTTTAAAGAGACATCCGGCGTCAAGGATTTAAGACCAGCTCCTTGATCACTGGTTTCCTGCCTAGATAACTACACCCAGTTGTACGGTCTCTTCTTTGTGCCTTCAGGCTTAATTCATTCTGTCTCCTGCAGTAATATTCACCGAGGGAAGTGGAAACTATAGTTTTTTCTTCTTCTCCTCTTATAATATCTTCTGATTCACTTCGTTGCGGGAACCAATGTTCAATGTTCCGGTGTTTTCATGGTTGTATCTACTGTAGATCCTGGCTTACAGGAGTTGCAGCGGTTTTGGGAGGCTATGGCGGGCTTGTCCCATCAAAAAAAAAAATACCCACACTTACATCATATTCACGCACTCGTACTCTGACCGCACCCATGAGGAACTTGTGGCTATGGGTCTTCACACACCAGACCGCATTCATGAGGATCGTGTAGCGATGGGCCTGTGTGGTAAAGCGCCTGTGTGGCAAACCGCCTGTGTGGCAATGCATCTGATTGGTGAATTGCCTGGTTGGCAACTGGTCTGTGTGACGTTAGTTAGTATCGTATTGATTTTTATGCAGTTTCAGTTTGTAAGATGAAATGTTTGGTTATCTGTCAGATTATCTTGTCTCTGATTCGATCCTCCAGAGATACTCCGCAGATAGATGTTTCTTGTCTCTCTCGTTCACGTTCTCTTGTGTCCTGTAAGTTTCGCGTTAGAAAAGAGTAGCTGTGAGTTACTGGGCTATGCACAGCCGTGATCACTTATAAAGTTTAAATGCTTTGGGTTGCTTGGTAGAATAATATTCTTGTGAGATTGTGAAACGTTAGTTTGTCTATAAGTTTCTGGTTATTGATTTTGCTACTGAAACGTCGTAACTTTTTAAACTTTTAACTGTAAACGAATTCCAAAGTATAAAGGTTCCTACAAAATCACTGATTTCTTAGAAAACGATAGGTACGAGTAGAAACTCGTTAATGGTTCTAATCAAACGTACAAGGTCGCCCATGAGAACTTACGCGGGGTACCCCGCGGTCCATTAGGTTTTATAGAAATAGCCGAAAGTTATGATGATGACGTGAGGGCGGATGATAGCCAGAGTGATTTTGTCCATGAAACTGATCGACTGACTGGTAATAATATACTGTGTGACATAGCTGTGATTGATGATGCTGAGGATGAACTTTCCGATAGCGACACTATATCTGTTAATAGCAGCACTGGATCGGCTAGTTCACGTACCTAGCGCTATTAGTAATAGTATGGAAAGTCCATCAGCAGATTTACCAGAGTGAATGAGTGTTGTAACTGATTACTTATTTATAAAATTAAAAAAAAAGAAAAAAAAAAAAAAAAAATGTAACAAAAAAATGTATGAAAGAGTCATTGAAGGGAATATCCAGTCCAATGACTCAGCTAAAGGGGGTGCGATCCGGCCATAAGGATTGCAATCCGGTCTAGCATGTTTCGCTATAGGGACTGTTGTCCGGTCTAGCATGTTTCGCTATAGGGACTGTTGTCCGGTCTAGCATTTGCTAAAGGGACTGATGTCCGGTCTAGCATTCGCTAAAGGGACTGATGTCCGGTCTAGCATACGCTAAAGGGACTGATGTCTGGTCTAGCATTCGCTAAAGGGACTGATGTCCGGTCTAGCATTCGCTAAAGGGACTGATGTCCGGTCTAGCATTCGCTAAAGGGACTGATGTCCGGTCTAGCATACGCTAAAGGGACTGATGTCCGGTCTAGCATTCGCTAAAGGGATATTTATCCGGCCTAGCACAATCGTCTCCAGTTCTAATACTGATGAGTGATAATAACGTAGTAGTTGTGGTAAGCTGAAGGGTTAACCGAACTCGCACAATATTGAAAGCTTTTGTTAAAGGTTATACTAGATAGAGATTAGAAATGCCAGGATGAACGAACGGGTTGTTATCTTGTTCCCAGATGCTCGGAAGACGCTCGAGGACGAGCGTACGTCAGTATGGCCGTGACGGCGCCGCCGTCATTATTTTGTAAACTGCGAATGTAATGGGCAAGCAGTGAACAAACAACTGGCCGACGTCACTTCAACCCCACCACCGAGTGATATATAAAGCAGCGCAACCGCAAGCTAGGGGTCGTTCGTCAATCGTTGCCCAGTTCACACGTTACGCAATCGCTGAGTACACTTACTGTGCACTGTCGAAAGTAAACGTTACTTTATTTACGAAGATTTAATTGTTTTATTACTGCATAAACATACCTGTACCGATATATATGACGAAGAGGGTTCTCGCTTGATATCGCCCACACCATCCTTTCCGACAAGTATTTTTTTTTATTTATTTATTTATTCATGTACACAACACAGACAATACACAGAAAAAAAATATATATTATAACAAAACAGAGGTACATAGGTACTGCATATCCCTTATGGGATTTCTTCCTGCAGCCCTGCGAAAGGAGAAATAAATACAACATATGACACAGTGTGTAACAACAAAAAAAAAACAAACAAGAAGAAGACAATGAAAACTTAAACTGATAACTAAAATTTGACTAACCAAAATAATACAATAAAAACATACAAAATAAATATAAATAAGTACCTATTTATACATATAGGTCCAACATATACCTCTACATACAATATGTAAATAATATATAATACTATATAATACATAATATACATACAATATGTAAATAATAATATATAATACATAATATACATACGACATAACACAATCTGTACTTAAGAGGAAAGGTGATAATGTTCCCTCACACATTTTTTAAAGATTGAAATAGACATAGAGTCACGTATGTTAAGCGGGGGCGCATTCCACAGCCTCACCGCATGAACCGAGAAGGAATAAGAGTAGTAGTCGGTTTTATGGGATACAATTTGGAGATGTGATTTAATATGTGATCGGGAAAGGGAATCAGGAAGACGAGCAAAGGAAAAACGTTCACGAAGGTAAAAAGGATAAGTTGGATTAAAGAGGATATTGTACAGAAGACATAAAATGCGAGTGTTCCTGCGAAGGCGGATTGGGAGCCACTTTTTCTTAGGCCGAAGATGAAACAAATACCGATATTTTGCAATCTCTCAAGCTTATTTAATAAGTTATTTATTAAGTATTTGTGCGACCCACGCAAATGTTCTTTAGGTTGGTATTGTTCGTCGAATCAGTCAGCCTCACCTGTTAATTGAGCTGACTGTAAACCGACACATGCGTACTGCCTTCAGAACGGGTCCGCTCAAACTGCTGTGGTTCTTTCCTCAAAAGGCCACTACACAAAGAACTTGCACGGTTCTCACACATAATGTTTTATACATATTGTCTGGATTTTAAAAGAGACGGACCTCTGAGTTTGTTTCGGCATTTCTTATCAGAGTAGTCAGTTAGGAAATGTCGACCTCATCGTTCGCTTGATAAAATTGACGTGTAAAAGTTTTTTTTTTTTAAAAAAACGTTGCCCCTCATTTGGATTTTCTCCTGTGTCGTGGGTGCGTTTACAAACATACAAGTTCACATACACATGACACCCAGACCCAAAACAACAATTTGTGGATCACACAAAGTGTTATTCCGTGCGGGAATCGAACCCGCTACACGTTGCATGGCAGCCGGTTGCTCAGCCACCGCACCAACCATGCAGTCAATTATAGGTATACATAAAAGTATATTTATGTTTGGCGAACCACAACTGTTACCACAAGTGTAGACGCATCTTATATTATGTCGTCGCGTGATTTGCCCCCTGCAAACGGACCGTCTTATACATCGAAATTGACGCAAAAGACTCTCGATGGGTGAAATAGATTAAATTATCGTAGATTAAAGTATTTATGTAGCTTACGATTTTAGAATAAACTAAAATCGATAGTCATTAAGGCTGCGGAAGGCCTAACGGGATGTCGAGTCTCCAGCTCGAAGAGTAGGAGTAGGAACGGGATGGTTTTTAGTCAGTTAGAGTGTGACGCTCCTTCTTGCTTAACTCAAGGCGGGAGAAGTCACTGCATGACTTTACCTCCTCAAAAAAAGGTAATTTATAATGAGGTTCAAATTCAAGTTAAAGGTTAATTTCAAATCGCTTAAGGAGTTGGTTATGGTGACTGCCTCGTTGGCCGAGTGGTCGCAAGTGCGACTGCCGGGCAAGGGGTCTCGGGTTCGATTCCCAGGTCGGGCAAAATATTACTGGGTTTTAAAAAAATTCTCAGTAGTAGCACAGAGTCTGGAAATGTGCCCGGTATATGGCAATAGGCTCACCCCCTATTACATGGGACTCATAACATAAATAGTGAAAAGTGGGTGTTACTACTGTGTGCATTATGTTTTTGATGATTATGAGTTGGTTATCCTACAGACCCGTGTGTACAATACAAAACTAAGCAGTGATCATGTTATTACCCCAATATAGTAGATTTTAGTTCCAGCATCCTCTTTTTACGTAAATATAAGATTATTGCGTAGAACCGCAAACGTGGGGCCCAGTCATGTCCGAAGGCTTTCACGTTGATGTCTTACATTTTCTCTTATTGTTATTGTAGTAAGGTTTAGAATCATATGGGTATTGCCCGGTGTTTTATTTGATGGTTCCATATTTGCGTGATTAAGTTTAGTTGTATGAAGGTAATGTGTAATGTATTTTTATTATTTGATAATTATAAAGAATGCTTCCTCTCCAACGTGATTCCGTCCTCTACTGAACATGATTGTTATTCATAATAGTATCACATTACTTCTGAAATCGATCTTCAGCTCTTCGCTTAATGAACAGACGTTTTTTTATCTGTTACAATATCATCACGCCTTTTATCCCCGAAGGGGTAGGCAGAGGTGCACATTATGCCACTGTACAATGTAACACCCACTTTTAACTATTTATATTATGAGTCCCATGTAATAGGGGGTGAGCCTATTGCCACATACCGGGCACATTTCCAGACTCCGTGCTAACTACTGAGAATTTTTAAAAACCCCAGTAATACGTTGCCCGACCCGGGAATTGAACCCGAGACCCCTTGCCCGGCAGTCGCACTTGCGACCACTCGGCCAACGAGGCAGAAATCACGATAACTTGTGTGTAATATACACAATACACACCTATACATATTATGTACGTACATAAACATACATGAAGGTTCCTATCAAAACTTAGTGATATGCAGTACCAGCGTCCGTCCTGTACTCGTGTACTTGTCAGGCAGCGTTACAAATACATACAGGATGTTCTCTATACTGCCTACATACACCTCAAGGACAGTCAACAGAATAATTTCCTAAGAAGCTAGATAAAGATTTTGTCCACATGGTTTTTTTATGTAAATATGAAGTTAAGTAGCAGATGGGAACGATATTTGTTGTGTTTCATAAGTTTTGAGGTCGAAAACCTCTGTTATAAGGAATGTGTGTTACATTATATTGTAACCCTGATTCTGGGTAGACAGTATGTGCAAAACCTTTCAACCAGTGCAGTAGTTACAATAATTATTTTATAAATTACCAGCTGACTCGACAAACTTCGTACCACCTAAATATATTATTTTAGACGTTCCCTGAACTTCCACGAACATTTCAATATCAAAATTAACCAAATCGGTTCAGTAATTTTCGAGTTTTAGCGAGACTAACGAAGGGAAAGTCATTTTTATTTATATAAATGTTTAGAAAAACCGTCTTCATCCTCCTTTATTTTTGAAATCAGTTAATTAATGTACTAAAAATTTACTCCGAAGTGTAACAAATACGTTTCTGAAAACCACATCAGAATTGTTTCAGCCAATTGCGAGACAATCGCGCACAAACATACAGACACATACATAAAGGTCAGACTGATAGGCTCCTTCTTTTTTAAAGTCGGTTTAAAAGAAGAATAGCTGAAGGGACTTGATTAAATTATAAAGTAGTGCCATTTTTTCTAACCGTACCAACGCACACAACGCAATATGAACGCGCTCTGAAATTACTTGTGAAAGTTTGGGAGCTGTTTAAATACCTCTCGAACGGTTGGATCAAAGGCTACATAATACGTACAGTAGGCAGATTGAGCTCTGCCAAATGGTTCCGTAGTTGGAAACATTTTCAAATGGATTTGTATTGAAAGTCTTACATTGGCATTGTGCTTACAATACAATGGAAATTTTGATTTATTTTAGTTCGCCTTTGGTCTTTTGAATGAACACAATAGAAATTATTCCAATGGTCTAATGGGGTCAGGAGGTGAATCGATGTTTATTTTCCGAGTCGCGGATTGGACACCGTAAATTGCGAAATTGAAAACGGATGAAATCTGGTTGGTGTTTCCTGATGGAGAAGAGATATTCAAGTTTACAAAATACAGCGTGTTCATCGACTATAGTGTTAGTCAAACGTATGAGTAAATCTACTACATGTCTAAACTCCGTGCTTTCTCCAAAGTGATATGCCACTAGAGACGTTGCATAGGAAGAACCCCAGAGCTGGTCTTTTGAAAAGACTTAGGCCGGCAGCTTGCCCTCAAGCTAATTTTTGCACTGATGCTGTCGCGCGATCACTGAAGCGCGACGGTATCTCTACTAACGTGTATTACTTTTGGGCTATGCACTTCGCGACTGTATCGATGGTAAGTGCGACAGCCTCGCTACAAAAGTGGCTCGTGGGCGAGCAGCTTTAGTGGCCCCATAAGAGCGAAGAAATAAAGGTGATTATAGTGAAGTAAACATCTCAACTCCTCGGTACTTCTTTCAAAAAGCAACATTTTTTTTATGATTTAATTTTTTTTTAAACTTATAATGCGGCCAGCGATGATAAGTTTGTTAATCACTTCAAGTTTGTTAATCACACTTGTAGCCTCTGGACCAAGAAATTCCTTCATGATGTCTAAATAAAGCGCTTCAAACAAAGTTAACCAGTGCTAACGCGTTCCATGCGGGCTTGTCTGAACACAAAACTTATTTCATGAATATTTTTCATGAAATTTATAACAAAACGAGTACCCGAGTTCTTTTAAGGCATTATAATAATATAGTAGTAAACAGATTTGCACATACATTTAACTTAACATTTTTTAATTAGAACACATGTCATCGAGTTATACATAACCAAATTATCATGGACTCGTTTTGTATGATCTTTCTGTACAGCTGAAGGTCACTTTATACTGGTATGCATACCTTGTACCATGCCATATTTATAGACTAAAATTTTTGTAGAGGTATAAGTAAAGTAAAAACATATTTTGTAAAAGAAAATAAAGAGCCACTTACTTTCGGGTGGTTTTTTTATTGTTGTTTTAAGTCTGATTTTTCTTTTCTGAGAAATTCGTTTTTCTAATTTTAATCTGTCATTTTAGTAACTTTTAACTTAACTTTAACAGTTACCTTTTAAATTGTTGTTTTTAAAATGTTCTTTTGTAATAGATTGTTCTTTTTATTTACTAGATTTATGCAAGATTTCGTGTTTTATGCGATGATAAATTATGTTACTGTAACATAAAATATATTCTTTTAGATTATTGTTTTTATTCAAATAGATATTTGTCATTTTAAGGCTATAAATATCACAATAGAAACTAAGAAAAGAAATAAAAATAAATCAATCAAAGTTTTGGGTTTGATTTTCAATTCATAAATTTTCATTGTTATCGTCACATAATATACCTCAAGTATAATTTTTATGATACCCAGTTATCTCTAAACTCAAAAGAAACAAGGAAGGCGTATAAAAACACCTAGTAACAACACCTGTATACAAAACAAAACAGCCACATCATTCATCTCGTCTCACTGTAGACATCACAAAGAATTCACTCGTCATTCAGCGATAAGCCGAAAAATAACTTTCTTTTTATTTTTTTGGCTCACAGTTGGGCAAAAACCTTTGATTTAATGATAACATCATAACGGGGCACTGTGGTCCTTTTCTTTGCCGCCTCAGACCACCGAAATCATAAATCACTCAGACAAAACTCTACCAAGTTAATTTTCCTCTCATTTGCCTGCGAAAAAGTCATAGCATTAAAAAAAGTTTCGTAATCGCAACAATTTTTAAAGTCCTGACAAGTTTAGGGAAATATTGAGGAACTAAAGTGTCTTCAGTGTTTCATTTCGCTTCTAGATTTAGGCTATAAATGATGTTTGTTAAAAGTTTTGTGCAGCAATTTTTGAATGGGAGTTTTGCTTTGGAAGTGGCGCTAGTGTAGCTTTTGGGGGTCTTGATTTATAATTAATTCCATAAATAAAGGTATGTGTTGATCAGTCAATTTATTTAAATATTGTGATTATATTATTAATTACCGAGGATTGTGTTAACTTATCCTCAGCCGCGAAGGTCTTAACTGGTTGCTGGGGCTCCAGCTCGAAATTTTGGAATAGGAACGGAGTGGTCTGAAACTCCCTCTCGCTTTACCCAAGGTCGGAGAAGTCATTGAAAGACTTTACCCCTCAAAAAAGATACTTAAGTCTTAATAGTTTATTTAGTTTTTTATCAGTCTAGAAAATTCTTACATAAAATGTAAACTCTAGGTATATTCTTTTTGATTGACAATTTAAATCACAAAGTAACCTAGTTCATCAAAATGCCCTATTTGTATAACAAAGAATCTCATTATTCTCAGGTCTAGTTGGACCAACACAAAGTAAACAAGCAAAAAGCGTGTAAAATAATATACGAAAGAAACATTAAATATTTATATCAAAAGCACATTTTTACACTATCAAACGAACCGTGAGTGTGACGTGACACCTCTTTTTCTTTAACAAAGCAAGTGATCGTGGTGTCGGTTCAAAGAAAATATTAATCCAAAGAAAAAACTTAGTTGGAATGAATTCACAGACGTCCACGACAGAGGACGGTTGACAAAGCCCTGAACGGTTTTGTTGTTGTAAATAAACATTTATGTTCTGAAATGAATATGAGTTAACGTGATATTTTTCTTGTAGAATACCATTTTATGGCTCATGTGCAGTTCTTTTGAGCACTGTGTAATAAAGCGATGATAATATTTTGGTCAATGTAATATTTTTTATTGGTTCCCGATGGCTAGTTATCAAGTGTAGGAGAGACATGTTTCAGCACAAATAGGCCGGCTCGACCACGTAACACCACGGCCTCACAGAAAACTGACGTAAAACAACGCTTGCCTCGTCTGAGTGAGGTTACTGGAGACACAATTATCACCACCTCCACTTCCCCAATCTCCCCAATCCCTGAATCTCCAACAATCCTCAAATTCCTTAATTCCCAAAAGACCGGTAACTTTCAAGTACGTTAACGCTTCTGTTGTTTTAGGTGTCCATGGGCGGCGCCGATCGCTTACCATCAGGTGATCCGTCTGCTCGTTTACCGGCTTATGCCATAAAAAACAATGGTAGTTTGTGTGCGGGGTTAGAGTGTTAATAGTTAGAGTGAAGACGATTGTTTGTTTAATGATGGACAACTGTTTAGTTGTTTGTTTGTTTAGGAATATATTTTTTTTAGTGTTTACTAATGATAAGTATTCTTTTGTTTAAATGATGAAAGTGTTTAATTTAACTCTTCTTTCTCTACCACTGCAATAATACAAATAGTGAAGTTCAACTTTACTATATTATATTAAATAACAACAGTAACAGTTCCAGTCTTTACACAAGCGTCTTTAAAATAACACAGTCGTTCATTTTACACTCTTAAGTCTAGTGCTTTAAGATGTGTTGAAATATTTCGACACTTAAGTTTAAGTTGAGCATGTAGAAGCGCCATTGTTCATATCTCTACTTGAGTATTTAGTTACTTCAAGTTGTATGTGAAGGGGTTTATTTTGTTAATTGTTTAATGACTTTAGACAAGTTGTTGTTTCAAGATTTTGGTGTTTTTTTCTCTCTTAGTAATGGTGATGTCATTTTAAATTTGAAAATAATAAGAGTAACATGAAATTCAGCTATTTATTACTGAAACTGACAGTTAATAAGTCTCAGGTTTGGCATTGAAGTGCAAAATATATTTTACTAAAATCTGACTTTATCATCTGTAACTACGTCTACTTATCCCATAAATTACGTTCGTTTAGGATTATATGACTTATCATCAAACGTACTCAAGTCTACTGAATAAACCATCACTTCTAGCTAGAAAACACAAAATACACAAAAACGTCTCCTGGCAATATGTCAAGAAAAAACATACTAACAACAAGATAACAAAACATTTAATCTTAATGAAATAGTGTCTGGTCAGGGAGAGCCGAACATAAGCCGAGTCTTAATATCTGGCAGGCGAGGCGACAGGCACATACTAGTCTAAACAGAGCCGTATTATTCGTAGGGGAAACAAAACAAGTGACTAGGGCGCCAGGTTACAATCGCGATGCGTATAAAGCGCGTGTCCCTAGAGTGACTGCGTGGTGGCGCCAAATAAATTTGGGGCGCCAGTGTGGTGCTTGCCGAGGGCGCTCCTTACATTTAATCCATCTCTGTCTAAATAAAAATATAACGGCCGGAGTAAACGTCATGACCATGTTAAGCTTTAATTTATCACTTCGCTTAGAGTAGGGAGACGGCGCGTTCAACGTTTCGCTGGCATTCCTTTAAATTAAGTTAAGGATTTGATTGTTCCAAGTGGTTTGTTATTGTATTGTCGTTTTATAAGTTGAAGTATACGATTTTATTACGATTGATATGAAGTAGTAGTACCTATTGTTTAGGAATATATTTTATTATGTAAATAATGAAATAAACTTGTTAGTTTCTAACTAAACAACACATTTCACATAGTAATACGGCATTTTAGGTACAGTAAAAAGATAATATTACCCTGTAAATTGTGGCGCAGGAGTAGGAACGGGTTGGCTTTTAGTCAGTAAGAGTCTGACACTCCCTCCCGCCTCACCAAGACGGGAGCAGTCATTCGATGATTTACCTCCCTTAAAAAAACCCTGTAAAATTAATGAAAATTATCCATTCATTATGTATACAAAATAAAACGACGAAAAAGTAAAAAACATTATCTCGAAAATAACGCGCAACATGGCCACCATAGCTTGCACAACATTGTGTGACAGAACATAATATAATCATGACAAAATTTACTGCACTCCGCGGCCCACTGATTTAATCTAGAAAAAATACTCGTTTCATCCCACTGGGTACGAAATACACTAAACATATCACAGCGTAATGAACTTCAAAAAGATTTTGCTATCTCAAAGGCATTTCTTTTTAAATGTTTACAGTCTACTGTGTAGGGAACTGTTAAACTAGGAATTTAATTACTAAAAAAATGCTTTTTTCTTACTTAGCAGGCTGAGTGAAGTCGACGTAGCAAAGGCGTGAGATTCGCTGCTGTAATGTACAGTTTTCACTTCCCTACGTTTTTATTATAGATGTATATGTAAATACCGTCTCGATGGTCGACTGCTTGCAAGTGTGACTGCTAAGCAAAGGTCTTCTATTTGATTCCCGGATCCCGTTGATTATTTTTTATGTTTAGTTATTGCGTAATCCTTACTATAATATTATAAATCGGAAAGTGAGTTTGTTTGTTTGTTCCGCTTTCACGCCGTAACTACTAAACCGATTGCTTTGGATTTTTGCAGACGTAAAGTTAGAAGTCCGGATTAAATAATAGGGTATTTTTTATCCCGGAAAAAATTGATATTCCCGAGGGAAAACAAAAGTATTGGTATAGATGGCGCTGTTCGTATTGATATATGTCACATAGGCTACTTTTTATCCATTTGTGACGCGAGCGAAGCCGCGGGTGAAAGCTAGTTTGAAATATAGCAATGCGATTTACTGTGAATTATATGAGACCCAAAAGTAACCGATAAAATGAGTGTTACGTGTATGTGTAACTCTGCCGAGAATACTGCTATAACTGCTTAGTTTCACCTTTTTTTTTAAGGGGGAAAATCATCGAATGACTGCTCCCGCCTGGGTGAGGCTGGATCCGTGCAGACTCTTACTGACTAAAAACTACCCCGTTCCTTCTCCTGCACGTCTAGCCGGAGCCCCGGTTACCCGTTAGGTTCTCCGCGACTCCGAATCGGCATCGGCCCTATTGGGCCCCATCTGTGTCTGACGGCTCTTTGAGGCGCGCGCGGAACGCGACGCGCCGTACGCTTCACAACTACCTTACCTTGAGACCATAATAGACACTTTGGAGACAACGTTAAATGTTTCTTTGATCATGTGGAGACAGTATTGTTATGTCTGTTTACAATAGTGACGTTAAATTCAACAGCATGTATTTGCATTTCATTTATAAATACCTGTATGAAAAAAATGCTTTGGTATAGAGGTAGTATTACAGTCTATAGATAGATACAACAGTAACTTCTCTTAATACTTACTAGAATATAAATAGTTAACAAACAATTTATTTGTTGTTGTAGTATTGTGATTTTGACTGCCGACTTTGACTCGAGAAAATTGTTAAAGGTTTCCACAAACGTAGGTCACCGGTGATTTTTTTTTGATGACGGCGTGAATCCTTCTGAAGGCAGAACCCCCAGCACCTGTAAGGGTCTCCGAGTCCTCTAATAAACCTGCTTCGGAGCCCCCGCAGTGCAATACCTATTACGGCACATCCCGTGACCTATGCGGCGGGTAATACTCGTGAGACATGAAAATGAATAAGTACAACAAGTAGGTCAAAACTGTACATATAGGTATAATATTTTTTAAAAGAATGCCTGGGGTGTGATCTACGATCGATAATGAAACCATAAATGTAGTTTTCAAGATTTTCGTCTGTTTGTCTGTGTGTATGTCCGGGCTAAACTCAAAAAAGGACTGCATAGAATTACTTCAAATTTTACATGAATATTGCAAACGGGTCGGTTCAACATATAGGCACGCTACCACCTACGAAGAAGGAGCTGTGAAGAACTATCCAAAGTCATTACGGCACGCTGACAAAGTCGAGGGTATTTACTAGTTTAATAATAACTCAACTAATTCATCAAGAGTCTTGAGAAACAACCAACATGGTAATTAACAAAACGTATACATTTCCAAAATACCTGTACTTCCAAAATTCTGAGTAACAGAGTTCTGATTTGGCTAAATTAAACAATAAATATTATTATGTTGACGTCGCCCACTGTTGGAGTGACGCCAATGTAACATTCACGTTGACGTTGATCCTAAGGGTGCGTCCACATCTGGCGAATGTGCCGCGAATGTGCAGCTCGCGAGCCGATTGCGAGCTGCCCGCAAGCTGCGCGCGTGCAGTCACTGCAATGGTTTGGTGCGCCTCTTTAGCGCAACTCATACAAGGCTCGTATAGAGCGCGCGAGCGGCGCGCGATCTGCGCGCGCTCAGTTCTCGCCCCAGTTCCGTTTACTGGCTCAGTACTATCGAAGATGTCAGACGACTCTAGTGTTTTTAATATAATTGCTGCATCATTAGCTATTATATTACTGATAAAAAGGAAAAAAAAGAGACAACGGCGTTGGTGGCAAAATCCTATTTTTAAAAGAAAACAGAATATAGTAGCGGAGTTGAAAAGCCATCTATTAAGCGGACACTATGCAAATTTTTTAAAGTTGTCACCAGAATTATATGAAAATCTACGACAGATGGTTAGTTTTAAGATTGCTAAAAAGGAAACGCATTTTAGGCTACCAATTTCAGTTGAAAATAAATTAAGTTTGACATTACGATTCTTACACAAGCTTGCAGTACCTTTTTAGAATTTCTAAGCAAAGTATAAAGTATACGTTTTCGTTTTTCGTCGAATCGGAGTAGACCTCCAGAAACGAACTGAGCGAAATAACTAGCGCGCCGCCCGCGCGCTGATCGCGTACGGCGCTTAGGTCGCGCGCGAACTGCGCGCGGGCGGCGCAGAAGCGGCGCACGAACAAAAATGCACGCGCGCAGCTCGCGGGCAGGTCGCAAACGGCTCGCGAGCTGCACATTCGCGGCACATTCGCCAGATGTGGACGCACCCTTACAAATTTACTTTATATGGCGATTGCGTGAAATTAGAACAGTTTATTAAAGCTAAGTCAACAATTTCTGTTAAAATAAACATTGATATTTTATATAGCGATGTTAAAAAAAATAATTAGCCTTTGACTGGGTGGAATTTAGGCCTTTGATTAATTAAACTGTCAAACACCGCGCGGTCACCGGTGACCGCAACCTATTGTTCTTTAATTGTGTCTATAATGACGATACTCAACGAGTAAGGGCTAAATAAGATAGATGAAAAATTGCGTTTGTATAGTTTTTACTTGAAAAGTATCCACGTGATTATAATTTTACTAAATCTTGTTTAACTAACTAAACCTTGGGCTATGTGTTTAGTAGAGCTTGGTTTAAGGGTATATAGAGAGTATAATTTTTAAAAAATGGTAGGAACACGGTTTTATCTATTTATATTTTTTTTAAACTTTATAGATTATATAGTCTATATCCTACATAGAGTTAATATGCCTTGGACCTAAACATACATGATGCATTTTTTAAAGGAGGAAAATCATCCAATATCTTCTCCCATCTTGGGTGCGGCGCGAAGGAGTGTCAGACTCGTATTGACTAAAAACCAACTTGATCCTACTTTTGCACTTCGAGCCGCGGAAAAATGTTAAGTCCATCGCGGTTCCGTATCCTTCAGCCTTTCTGGGGAGCCCAGTATCCGTGGTGGTCAGATGGCTTTTTGAGGCGCGCGCAAAACACGATGATCTGTATGCTCGGTTCTGGTACTGACGCCTTAGTACCTACGACTTTGTTCCACGTGAAAGTAATCGAAACGAACACGTGTTCGACGCTTTGATTGGTTGGTTCTTAGGAGGCGACCAATCAGAGCGTCGAACGCGTAATCGTTTCGATTACGTCAAAACGTAAAACAAACTCGTACTAAGGTCTCTGGTTGGGCCGCGAGTTCCCGTTCTCGCCATCCGCAAGATACCATGATACACATATGCATATAAGATACGATGTTAATCTATGCTGGTCTGTGTCAAAGCGAATAGATTTATCATCCGATATATACAACCTTTTCTTTCAAATCTTCCTTATTATTAAAAAAGAAAACAATATTGAACAGTCAACAATGACAAAGAAACGTCACGACGCAGTGAAAAAGTAAATTGATTCAAAAACATTACCAATTTTATTAAAACCATGATTTAGTACTAATTCACAACTTTTTGTAGATATAATAAAATAATTGATTTTATTAAAATGGATGGTAATTATAATCGGAAATGGTGCACAATTCTTCCAGAACTGGTGAGTTTTAATTTTTACTTTTTTACAAATGTCAAATCGATACCTACTCGATTGTCAAATAATGTCGATTTTTTTGCAAAATATTTCGAGTGATGTAATGCCCTTTCAATTACAATAAAACAGTGTTACTTACAAATGTAAAATTTATGACATCAGAAGGCTAATTTTATAAATAAACGTATTCAAATCCTAATCCGTAAAAGCTAAACAAATTGTCAAAGTTAGGGTAAGAAAGCTGAAACAGTATTCACGTAATTGTGACGAAATTGGCTACCCTAACTTAATATAGAAGTAATGTTATAAGGCATAGTTAAATATACTACGAAAGACATCATTAAAAAATAAAATAGTAACAAATTCTAACCAGAAACATGTCAACAGAAACAGTAAAAAATAACTGTCCCTGATGATACACTTCCTGTTAAAATTTGACCTTCTGTTATCTTACTGCAGTCTGATCGTTTAAATTACGTGTTTGTGTGACAAAGTCTGTGTGTGTGAAGAAATTACAGAGGCACGTTAATGGGGCGTTTTTCCTCATTCGGGACCAAGAAGGTGGGTTCTCTAGAAATTGCGTTTTCGTGCGCCAACCGTACTCTAACGCTTTGTTAGATTTAAACCGTTAATTGCTGATATAGGGAACGACAATTCTAAGTTTGTTTGATATATTTTTTTTGAAATGCATGCCTTGACTTTTTGGCTTTGTTTGGTGGTGTTTTTATGGATCTGGAGTTAAATTAACTTTTTGGGAAGTGCTTACAATCATAATCAAGATTAGATATCTACTAGGGTGTTCTGAATTTGGCTTATACAAATAACTATAATTCTGCAGAAGATATATAAGATATATATATCCATAAAATAAAACTAAACCTTTCAATAATATAATGAGACTCAACGTGTCGCTTATAAGTCAAAGTCAAACCATTTATTTTAATTAGACCAGGAAGTAAAGTGTATAATTCTGAACGTCAACAAAAATTTAAAGTGAAGCTATTTGCTCATTCCAATGTGTAAATTCCTATGGAAAAGAAGATCAAGAAACTCCATAGGTTACTTTTTTCCAATCAGGTTCACAAAACAATTATCAGTTACATAGTCTTGCTGGTTCAATTGTGTCAGAACAATGCAACTCCACAATCCAAAGAGATCGAGAGAAGAGAAAAAGAGAAACAAGATAGTCATTATCGCCGATACGAGAGTAGACGAAAGCAGTACCCTAATATTCATTACTGATCATGCCATAAGCTATTCCTTATGGTATAATCTTATAACTATCGACTTATAACTATCGTATAATGCAGAAAAAGTTTAGAGTTAAACCAGGATATTTCCCATCAACTTTACTAGGTTCACCGATAACATGTTCAAGCTATTTAACACAAATAATGGTATCATGTTTTCTAGCCGCGATACAAGTTTATAGCTACCGTATAACATAATATTATCATGTGAAAGGAGGTATTTTTTATGAAGATACCCGTCGTAAAGTAAATGCACGATGTTTGCGGTTGATGGGTGGTTCTTGCAACCATTTCTCATGTTATCTTTATAAAAATGAGCGTTTATGCTTACTTGTACGTTGTACTCAATTATACAGGTGAACACGACAGTTTTATATTATGACTGGCTGTTCCCCGCGAATTCATCTGCGTAGAATATGAATTTTAGGATATAACTTTTTTTTGTTTTAATTTTCCAAAATACACACAGTCAACAATTGTAAAAATGTCTATTTTGGTATGTGTATGTTAAGCGTGTAGTAAAAAAGCGGTTATTTTAATATTATAAACAGATAATCCAATTTGATTTATCTGTATAGAGGTAGATATGTGGGTTGCCATATTTGTTGAATGGTAATAGAATTATAACTTGTATGACTGTATTGTCAAGTTTATAAGTTGTTTTGTTTTATGAAGGTTTTTTCGTAATTAAGGTTGGAGTTAGGCCACTAATGGTCGACTGACCACCCCTAAACCGTCTCTTAGCTAAAAGCTACTTAGCGTGACGTAGTACGAATAGAAAAAGCACATACGGCGCGTCGCGTTCCGCGCGCGTCTCAAAGAGCCATCTGACCACCACAGATGGGGCCCAATAGGGCTGATGTCGATACGTAGCCGTGGAGGACTCAACGGGTTGCCGGGGCTCCGGCTCGAAGTGCAGGAGTAGGAACGGTGTGGTTTTTAGTCAGTAAGAGTCTGACACTCCAGCCTCACCCAGGCGGGAGCAGTATATGATGATTTTGCCTCTTTAAAAAATTTTCAGACTTTATGCTGCTACTGAGATTTAACATAAAAACCTAGGAATACTTTGCCCGACCCGGGAATCGAACTCGAGACCCCTTGCTCGGCAGTTGCACTTGCGACCACTCTGCCAGCGAGGTAGTCATAAATAACATGTAAAAAATAATACGAAATATTATAAAGCTGTTGTCGTTTTAATTACAAACGTTTATGATTCATTGTCACGTGATCACAAGTTTATGTTAATCATAATACAATGTTGAAGAAATATTACAAATTAAAACACGAACTGAGTAGACAAATTATGTTCTCCAATGTTATTAATTATGGGTAGGTTTTGTAGGTTTTTTTAGAAGTGAAATATGTTGTATTATAATCGCTACCCATTATTTTAATTTTAATAGTCTTGTAAACGTTTTTACGGGGTATTTGATTTAAAAACTTCCTGTAACAAAGTAATTATGGGAATTGCTCTTCTCATGTGTCATTTTTATGAGAATATTATACGAAATTGTTTAGGCGACTCTACGTACAATAATTTTGATGTTACGTCTACTTCCAATTTCAATAGTCAGGTTTCGGAAATTATATCCGAATGTTTTGGACTAAAAAAAAAATAATTGTGGGAGAGCCAGCTTCGGCACGAATGGGCTGGCTCGACCGCAGTGATACCACGGTCTCACAGAAAACCGACGTGATACAACGCTTGCGATGTGTTTCGTCGTGTGAGTGAGGTTACCGGAGGCCCAATTACCCTCTCCTTCCCCAATTCCTGAATCCCCAACGATCCACAAACTCCTAATCCCCAAAAGGCCGGTAACGCACTGGTAACGCCTCTGATATTCCAGGTCTCCGTGGGCGACGCCGATTGCTTACCATCAGGTGATCCGTCTGCTCGTTTACCGGCTTATGCCATAAAAAAACTGCACGAAGTCTGCATTTCTTGTTATGTTGCATAAAATATTTACGTTTAATATTATTCTTTTGAGGAATGTAAGGCACATGTATTTTTATTGTTAAGTGACATTGCAGAGGTTAATGTTATTGGTTTAATTTCAAACGTATTTCTTTTACAATCTATATAAATGAAAATGATTAACTGAATCATACGGTACTCGACAAGTGGTGCTTGCTATCTAATGCGGTACAGAGTATTGAAAAAAAAGTAGTTTATAACAAATAAAGGTCAAAAGCTGCTAATAATAATTGGTAGTTAAAGTCGGAATTGAAGAGTCCTCTAAAGTCCTACATTCATTTAGGATTATTATTGGGTTGGAAAATAGCGCTAAGAATACTCTGATGAGAAACATGCTTCCCTTGATCTTGCCATTAGGATTTGTTATAATTAGGGCCATTCAGTACCTAGTGAGTTAGTAATTGTAAGGGTAAAACTTCTCATTTATTCTACTGTATCGTGTGTGCTAGTCATAGTCGTCACTGGGGCAGGGACTCGAGTCCATATAATGAAACTACAGTCGTGGCTGACTTGTGACTCTGGAATACTGGAGTGACTATCCACACTTGTGTAGTGTATAAATTGTGGTTACCTTGAAAATCTTGATGGCTGTTGATCATTTATTTTGATTTAAAGGACCTTGAGATATGTTTGCGCTAAGTGCGTTGTAGTGAGTAGATAGGCTGTTCGGTGGTTATTCCAGATGTAGTGAAGTCGGGTTTTGTCTAATAGAGAAAACGCGGAGTAATGAGACTCTGCATTTCATTATTATATTGCGTCTTACAAAAAATGTCTATTGCAGCGCCTATAAGTTACGTAAAATGTCGAGTAATTTAATTGTAACAGATGAAATTGAAATACAGTAGATCTGAGGACTAAGGATGAGGAGAATATCTGATCACCAAGTTCTTTGAGAATTTTATGAAGTGTCAATGTCATGAGTTGCACTCAACACCTATAACTCACATACCCACACTTACATCATATTCACGCACTCGTACTCTGACCGCACCCATGAGGAACTTGTGGCTATGGGTCTTCACACACCAGACCGCATTCATGAGGATCATGTAGCGATGGGCCTGTGTGGTAAAGCGCCTGTGTGGCAAACCGCCTGTGTGGCAATGCATCTGATTGGTGAATTGCCTGGTTGGCAACTGGTCTGTGTGACGTTAGTTAGTATCGTATTGATTTTTATGCAGTTTCAGTTTGTAAGATTAAATGTTTGGTTATCTGTCAGATTATCTTGTCTCTGATTCGATCCTCCAGAGATACTCGGCAGATAGATGTTTCTTGTCTCTCTCGTTCACGTTCTCTTGTGTCCTGTAAGTTTCGCGTTAGAAAAGAGTAGCTGTGAGTTACTGGGCTATGCACAGCCGCGATCACTTGTAAAGTTTAAATGCTTTGGGTTGCTTGGTAGAATAATATTCTTGTGAGATTGTGAAACGTCAGTTTGTCTAGAAGTTTTCTATTTATTGATTTTGCTACTGAAACGTCGTAACTTTTTAAACTTTTAACTGTAAACGTATTCCCAAAGTATAAAGGTCCCTACAAAATCACTGATTTCTTAGAAAACGATAGGTACAAATAGAAACTCGTTAATGGTTCTAGTCGAACGTACAAGGTCGCCCATGAGAACTTACGCGAGGTACCCCGCGGTCCATTAGGTTTTATAGAAATAGCCGAAAGTTGTGGTGATGACGTGACGGCGGATGATAGCCAGAGTGATTTTGTCCATGAAACTGATCGCGGTAATAATATACTGTGTGACATAGCTGTGATTGGTGATGCTGAGATATAGTGTCGCCATTGGAAAGTTCATCACTTTCCAATGGCTATATCTGTTAATAGCAGCACTGTATCGGCTAGTTCACGTACCTTGAGCGCTATTGGTAATAATATGGAAAGTCCATCAGAAGATTAACCAGAGTGAATGAGTATTGTAACTGATTACTTATTTATAAAATTAAAAAAAAAAAGATAAAAAAAAAGAAAGTAACAAAAAATGTAGGAAAGAGTCATTGAAGGCAAAATCCGGTCCAATGACTCGGCTAAAGGGACTGATGTCCAGTCTAGCATACGCTAAAGGGACTGATGTCTAGTCTAGCATTCGCTAAAGGGACTGATGTCCAGTCTAGCATTCGCTAAAGGGACTGATGTCTAGTCTAGCATTCGCTAAAGGGACTTATGTCCAGTCTAGCATTCGCTAAAGGGACTGATGTCCAGTCTAGCATTCGCTAAAGGGACTGATGTCGGTCTAGCATACGCTAAAGGGACTGATGTCCAGTCTAGTATGCGCTAAAGGGATATTTATCCGGCCTAGCACAATCGTCTCCAGTTCTAATACTGATGAGTGATGATAACGTAGTAGTTGTGGTAAGCTGAAGGGTTAACCGAACCCGCACAATATTGAAAGCTTTTGTTAAAGGTTATTATACTAGATAGAGATTAGAAATGCCAGGATGAACGAACGGGTTGTTATCTTATTCCCAGATGCTCGGAAAACGCTCGAGGACGAGCGTACGTCAGTATGGCCGTGACGGCGCCGCCGTCATTATTTTGTAAACTGCGAATGTAACGGGCAAGCAGAGAACAAACAACTGACCGACGTCACTTCAACCCCACCACCGAGTGATATATAAAGCAGCGCAAGCGCAAGCTCGAGTCATTGGATTCGCCGCGCAGCCAAGGAGGACGGACACCAACCTGCACCTCACCGCTCGGACCGCAATCTACAAGAAGCACTCGACCGAAGCTCGGACGCGGACGGCTCGCCCACACTAGTGCGCGCTCGGCCGTTGCCCCGATAACGCGTGGCCCTCCGTCGTGTCCGGTGCCCGGTCAGCCACCAGCGGCTAGCCCCGGGTAGCGGCTCGGCGGGTCCCCCGCGCGGGGTACCGACCGACGCGTCGCCGAAGCGCCGCCATAAAGCAACAACCATTGGCGGGTGGCGCCACTGCGCACACCCGCACCCATCATGCCTCACGGAGGCCGCGAGGCACCACCATCACCGCGCTCCTCCAAGCTCAGCAAGGGCAAAGGACGCATATTCAAAAACCCCCGACTGCAGCCGACGGATATAAGGGCGCTACAGGCAGTCGCGAGG
Source organism: Spodoptera picta (assembly GCA_038387885.1). Classification (NCBI taxonomy): domain Eukaryota; kingdom Metazoa; phylum Arthropoda; class Insecta; order Lepidoptera; family Noctuidae; genus Spodoptera; species Spodoptera picta. The sequence goes on from JAZHFQ010000329.1 coordinate 683,952, forward strand.
CAGTACAACGCGACTGCCACCCCTTCTTCAACCCTGACAGGAAGCACTGTAGGAGCGGGGGAGGAATTTTTCCCCCCGCCCCCCTCGATACCCGACACCCCGGCGTCGCCCTCACCGCCGCCGCGCGCGACCCGCCCCGACTGGCCCGCGCCGACTGATGCCAGCACGCCGGCACCGGAACCGATGGACGTGGGTGTCCCACACCCACCCACCACCGACCGCGACGCGGGTGCCGTACACCCGACCACCGCTGGACCTCTCGCGGGTGGTACACAACCACCATCCGCGATACCCCGACCGACCACACGACCGCACGGGAATGCGGTACCTACACGGTCTACACCCGCTGCGACCATCGCCCCCCGCCCCCCTGCCCTCACCCCCGCAACACCTGCCGGCGGGGCAAGGGTAGAAACACGCCCTGCTACGGCTCCGCCACGACAGCAGAAACCTAAGAGGCCACAACAGGGACCACCGACGGCGCCCACACGCGCCCCGGCGCCCCGAGCTGCGCCCTCACGCTCCGCGCCCCTGCTCACCACGCCCCCCAACAGTATTATGCCGGAGCGTTTCCCGTCCCCACCAAAGGAACCGGTGAAGCGACAGGCGATCTTCACCACCCCGCCTTTCCACCCGCCGCAAATGCTTCCACCATTCGCGCCGCCACCGCAAGACACTGCGCCCCCGACGTCGTACGCAGCCGCCACCGCGACCAGAACCGTGGAAGCGCGCGCCCCCGCATCCACCTCGACGGGCCACGCCGACACAACAGAGACAAGCACCCCCGCCGCCGACAACGCATGCGCCCCCGCACCCGGACCACCGAGTGCCCCCGCCCCCAAGGCGCGCTACCCACCACTCATCGTTGAGAAGCTCCCCGACTGGGTCGAGCACTTCACGGTGCTGAGGAAGCGCCTGGGACATGCGCCCAACGCGCGCCCCTTCGGAAAGGGAGTGCGCTTCACGCCGCGCTCCGACGCTGAGTATAGGAGCATCCAGGCCTACCTATCGGACCTGGAAAAGACAAAGGGGATCGCCTGGTTCTCCTACTCGCTCCCGGCGGAGCGCAATGCAAAGGTGGCCATACGTGGGCTACCCGTCGACACCCCAACGGACGCCATACAAGAGGCACTACGAGCAACCGGCTTCAACGCGGAATATGTCCGCCCAATCCGTGCGCGCCAGGGAAGACCAGGGTGTCTCTACTACGCCCAGGTGGCGCGCACCGACACCACCATCCCGGGCATATACGGAGTAACGGAATTACTCAGCATGCCCGGGATCAAGATCGAAGCATGGCGGGGCAAGAAAGGCCCCGCGCAGTGCCACCGCTGCCAGCAGTTCCGGCACTCATCGCACAACTGCCACCGGCCCATGGCCTGTGTGCGGTGCGGCGAGTCTCACCCGGCCAGCGAGTGCCCCCGCCCGAGGGAGGAACCACCGACCTGCGCGAACTGCGGAGGCGCACACACGGCGAATAACTCGTCGTGTCCCGTATACCGCCGAGAGACGCGCAACCCAAAGGCGGGAACCGTGGCGCGCACCGCCCCCACCACCGCTCCAAAACCCACACCAGCACAAGCGCAGCCAGGGGGCGAGAATAACGCCCCGGGCTCACTGATGGCCGCAGCAAACGAGCCGGGCGCAAAACCAGGCAGAAAGCGCAGACGCAGGAAGGCGAAGCGGGCACTCCCCGCCGCCGCCGCCACCACCACCCCCGCCCCCGCTCCCGCCCCCGCCGCCGCCCACGCCACCCACACCGCTACCAAAGCCAGGGCGCCTGCCGCCCCCGCGACCAAGGCGCCGGTCACCGCAGCAACCGGAAGAGCGAAGAGACCAACAGCGCCACAGCCTCCACCAAGACCGCTGCTCACAGTAAATGACGTCGTCCGCATCCTGCAGGGGATCGTGACGGCGCTCATCCAAAAGCAAGACGACCCAGTGCCGCTGCTCCTAGACGCAATCAAGTCACTGATTTGCGATGGACCAGCGGCACCTTAGAATCATATTCTGGAACGCCAATGGGATGTCCCCCGAGAAGGCCAGGCTGTTGAAGCTGCTGCTAGACCAGCGCCAAGCTGATATAGCCCTGATCAACGAGACGCACCTCAAACCAGTGGACAAACTGAAGCTGGCTGGCTTCCATGTCTACCGGGAGGACCACACCTCGCCATCATGGATTGCCTACAGAGGACTGGCAATCCTGGTCAGGAGAAGAATCGTCCACCAGCTGCTGCCGGTGCCAACGCTAGGCGCGTCGTATGCGCTGGGCGTGGAGATCTGCATTAACCACCAGCCAACCCGGGTGTTCGCGTTCTACAGGCCGCCGCAACACCGCCTCGCAGTGGCTGACGTCCGCATCCTGCTGGACTCGCCACTGCCAACCATCATTGCCGGCGACTTCAATCTGAAACACACGGCATGGAACGCGAATACCGACACCGCAGAAGGCAACCGCCTACTCGACGATGCAGAGCTCCACAACTACGTGGTGCTTGGGTCGGAGGCCCCGACACACTACCCAGGCAACCCGCAGCAATTACCCGACGTCATAGACCTAGCTATCTTGCGCGGCATCACCGCGACGACCAGCTGTGACGTCTTGGACGATCATCTCCGGTCAGACCACCAGCCAGTGAGTCTGACTATCGAGGACATCCCACAACACCTGCGACCTCTACCCTCTCGCCCACGGCGGGACTGGCGCTCCTTCGCCGCACACATGGCACGGAACTCGCCATCCTACCGTGTCGACACGCCCGCAGACGTCGACCGACTCGCCGCCGACTTCACCGTGGCCACCCAGGCCGCACTAACCGAGTCCCAGATGGCGAGCGTCTCGACACCAGGAAGACCACCGCCGCTACCGACCGCCATACGCGCCATGATCGAGAGGAAGAGGAGACTTCGCAGACAATGGCAGAAAACCCGATGCCCGGCCATGAAACACGCGCTCAATGCTCTGGCCGCCAAAATCTCATCCGCAGTGGCAAACCACGCGGCCGAATCATGGCAGCGAGCCATCGAGCACACGAGCGACGACTGGTCGGGTATACACCGACTTTGCCGCAAGCTCTCTGGGAAGCCAGCTCCGATCAGGCCCCTCCTAGCCGGTGACGGTACCCCCCGCTACCGAGCCGAGGACCGAGCGGAGCTCTTCGCCGACTCCCTGGAGAGCCAGTTCCAGCCCAACCCAGCCCGCAATGTGCAGCACACAGCAGCTATCGAGCTCCAGGTAGCGCAGTACCTAGAGCAACCGATCTCCCCAGATGAGGACCCAGTGGTGCTCTCCCCTGGCGTGGTGCGACGCATGGCTCTGCGAGCCCCACTACGCAAGGCGCCCGGCCCGGACGGAGTGCCAAACGAAGCCCTTCGTCACCTGCCGCCGCGAGGAATCGCGACACTCACGCGGCTCTTTAATGGCATCCTCCGTACCGGACACTTCCCAACCAAGTGGAAGCTAGGCAGAGTAATAATGCTGCCCAAACAGGGGAAGAACACGCTGCTGCCGGGGAGCTATCGCCCCATCACGCTCCTAGACACCACCTCGAAACTTTTCGAGAAGCTGCTGTTGGTGCACTTGCGCCCACACCTCCAGCCACGCGGCGAACAATTCGGCTTCAGGGCCGAACATTCCACCACCCTGCAAGTGGCGAGGGTACTGCACGACCTGGCGGCCGCGCGCAACAAGCGCGAGCGCGCCGCGGCAGTATTCCTCGACATGGAGAAGGCGTTCGACCGCGTCTGGCATGCCGGCCTGCTCAGCAAGCTGGCCACATCTACTACTCCTCGACGACTAGTCAAGATTGTGGCCACCTTCCTGCACGACAGAACCTTCCAAGTGGCAGTGGAAGGCACTCTGTCGACCGAGCGAAACATCCGTGCCGGCGTGCCCCAGGGAAGCTGTATCTCACCTGTGTGCTACTGCGTGTACACGGACGACATCCCCGTCGTGGACGGCGCCAAGCTAGCACTATACGCCGACGACGCCGCCTACTACACGACGTCGATGAATCCCAGGCACGCAGTAGCCAAACTGCAGCGCGCCTTAGATGCACTCCCTGAATGGCTGGAGAAGTGGAGATTGGCCGTGAACGTGGCCAAGACACAGGCACTCGCCGTGGGGATCATGAAGCCAACACCCATTACCCTCATGGGAGAGCAGGTCCGGTGGGCGCCGAGAGTTAAATACCTCGGCGTGACCATCGACCGCTCGCTTTCCATGATGCCCCACGTGCAGCAGGCTGTTGCTCGGGCGCGCACCGCGCGTCACCTCCTACGCCCGGTCATCGACTCGGCACTGCCTCTCCGTGCGAAGCTCGGCATCTACAAGGCCTACGTCCGGACACGGCTTACCTACGCCGCCCCGGCATGGTACGCGCTCGTGTCCGAATCAAACCGGAAACGCCTCCGTGCGCAGCAGTCGCTGACGCTGCGCACCATCGTCAAGGCCCCGCGCTTCGTACGGAACGCGACAATCGCCCGAGACCTCGGCGTAGAGAGCATCGACGCCTTCGTGCAGCGCCTGAGCACCAATATGTTCGAGCGCTCTGACCGGTCGCGACACGACCACCTCCGGGAGCTGGCGCCCTATCACCGGCGCCCCCCGACGGCCTCGGACTCCCGCGAGACCTGGTCCCCCCGACCGACGCATCAAGCGCTGCGTGAGTCCCCCGCTCGCCAAGGCGAGTCGGTAGAGACCCCGCCCCCCTCCCCCACCGGACACGACCGCGCGCCGCTACCAGACCGCCACTCGCCGGGCTCCCCCCGGCTCGAGCGCGGCCCCCAGCGGCGCCCCCACTGGACATGAACATCCCGCCAACAGCTTGCTGCTCGCTGGGCCTGCCCGGCTAGAGCGCGGCCCACGGCGGGGTAAAACCATCGGACTCGACACCGCATCGGGCCCCGCAAGGAGCCCGACTAACCCAACCCCTCGCCTGCAGTCGCAGGCAGCGCCAGACACCGCCGAGACAGGCCTCGGCCTGGAACGCGCGACCTCACGCCCCAAGTCAGGGACGGAGAGATGACCACGAAGTGCTCGAGTCAGTCGTTCGTCAATCGTTGCCCAGTTCACACGTTACGCAATCGCTGAGTAATTTTATTGTGCACTGTCGAAAGTAAACGTTACTTTAATTACGAAGATTTAATTGTTTTATTACTGCATAAACATATCTCTACCGATATATATGACGAAGAGGCTTCTCGCTTGACATCGCCCACACCATCCTTCCGACACATACATTATTTTGTTTACAGAACCCCGTGTTCTAGACAGAAGTCTGTTTACATTGCTGATGTCCGCAACAGAGGTGATCGGTGACGTAGCAGACAACATGTATACAGATCATCACCAGTGGCAACGGACTATGATGGGGCATACTGTATGTAACACTTTATTTATATATACTCTGCAATGTCACTTAGAGACTGAATGGTTGTATGTTGTATTAATAATTAAGTAACTTATCAGAGTAGGCAGTTGGGAAATGCCGGTCCTCATCTAGTAAATTAAAGATTGACGTGCAAACGTGTTACGTTATAACCTACTAGCTACTTCCGCGTGGTTTCACTCGCTCTGCTCGGCGCCTATTAATTGTAGCGTGATGTTTTATAGCCTAAAGCGTTCCTCGATAAATGCGCTATCCAACACAAAAGGAATTATTCAAATCGGACTAGTAGTTTCGGAGATAAGTGCGTTCAAACAAACAAACAAAAAAAAACTCAACAGCTTTATACCTCTAATATTAGTATAGATTTGCAGAAAGAAATAATTAAAAAATAAGATTCTACCAGTGGCTTCAATCGCGTCCCCGTGGAATATAAAGTAGCCTACGTGTTAGGTACTCCAGACCATATTATAACCCAGTTTCAAATTTCACTTAGATCCCTTCAGCCATTTTGACGTGATTGGGTAATGAACAATACACTAACACAATTGCATTTACCTCTATAATATTAGTAAGATTAATAAGTAAAAGAAATATTATTTGCGTCCACTTACTTACGTATCTTGATTCGAAGATACCCGCCTAGTTTGAAACTATACCAGGGTCTTTTTTTGCTGACTGCCTCGTTGGCCGAGTGGTCGCAAGTGCGAATGTGCCGGGCAAGGGGTTTCGGGTTCGATTCTCGGGTCGGGCAAAATATTACTGGATTTAAAAAAAAATTATAATAGCACGGAGTTTTGAATTGTGCCCGGTATATGGCAATAGGCTCACCCCTTATTACATAGGACTCATAACATAAATAGTGAAAAGTGGGTGTTACATCGTACAGTAGCATAATGTGCACCTCACCTGACCTACCCCTTCGGGGATAAAAGGCGTAATGTTGTGTTATGTTATGTTTTTCTTGAGGGGGGAAAATCATCCAATGTTTTCTCCCGCCCGGGTGAGGCGAGAGGGAGTGTCAGACACTAACTGACTAAGAAAAGAACCACCCCGTTAAGTAGTCCGCGGCTATACCAGGGCCTATACTAAGTAAAATAAGTAGTGTGAGCAGCGAATGACAATGCCACGTCGCGCCGCCAAATTTCATTAACTTAGACGTATATTAGTGATTTCACAGCTTAAAACAGAAACTACGGCATGTGTTAAAAGAGTTTAAATATTATAATCATATACCTATTTTTTCCTTTGATTCCAGTTTAATATTGCACCACCAGCATGTCCGCCAACCGCCAGTGGCAGCTGCGTCGTGCATGTTGTGAGGAACTGGTTGCGGTCCCATGAAGATGCCCAGGTAACAGTTTTGTACCATATTTTGTGAATTATACCATTTTTTTTATGGTATAAGCCGGTAAAAGAGCAGACGGATCACCTGATGGTAAGCAATCGGCGTCGCCCATGGACACCTGGAACACCAGTGGCGTTACAAGTGTGTTACCGGTCTTCTGGATTAGGATATTGAGGATTGTTGGGGATTCAGGGATTGGGGAAAGGGAGGAGGGGTAATTGGGCCTCCTCACTCACACGACGGAACACAACACAATGTTGTTTCACGTCGGTCTTCTGTGAGGCCGTGGTATCACTACGGTCGAGCCGGCCCATTCGCGACGAAGCATGGGTCTCCCACATTTACGAAGCATGGCTCTCCCACACATAAAATGTTTTTATTTATTAAACTTCAACCCGTTTCAGGGATCTTCTCTGTACCTAGAGGTACATCGTGGAGTGAGCGAATAGCTTCACTTTTAATTTTTTTTATTGACGTTCAAAAGTGCATTCCTGGTCTAATCGAAATAAATAATTTTGACTTTGAAATTGTTGTTATAGATAAATGTATCGCATTGTATACGGGACAATAAAACTGGTTTAATTGAAATTTTAAACTGCCATTTTGAATTTTAATCTTTTTACGAGGTTTAAATTCTAATTTTTAATTTATTTTCAAAATAGTACTTTCATATAGAGGTAGTACAAGGCGGATTCGTGCCTGTAATTTATAATTTATTTATTTTTACTGAACATAAAAAACAATAAGTAACCATAATATTTCTTTGTCGTTCTGATTGATCAATGATGATTTGTGTTTGTTTAGATTATGATAGCCAGTATACTGGTGGTCGTGGGGCTGTGGTGGATAGTCAGAGCTATCCTCTCACTCTTCATCAACCTGATCTGTCCATTAATGGTCGTCGTATTAGCCGTGGTGAGTATAGTTTGGATTTAATTGCACTTCTGTCACCAATATCAACCCGTATACCTCGTATCCATTAAAGCTGGTTATAGGTCGTATTGAATCTTATTGTTGGTCATAGATCAATGTTTTTGAGACACACATTCCATCACTAATTTTTATGAACTACTAGCTGTTGCCAGCGACATCGACCGCGTCAAAATTGTCGCGTTTTTTTGTTTTAATTTTCCTAAATAAAAGTAGTACCTACATCTAATTCTTTAGTACATCAGCTACTTGCCAATAGAAGTCTTTGAAAATCGGTCAGTCGTTCCAGAGATTAGCCAGATAAAATAAAATTGTAAAAAATGTATTCATTATTCATCTTTATTTGCATTCCATAATGTTTCTTAAGATGTTACATTGGCTTAAAGCTAGGACACAATTATGGACCCTGTCGGGCACAGCAAAATACAAAGATTAAATGTAATTTGGTATGTGTATCGTAGGTATATTCATGTGCATGTAGTAAAAAGCGGTTATTTTAATATAACAGACACTCCAATTTTATTTATCTGTCTGTATACATAGATAAAGCGTCCCTAATTGATTGATTGCCAGGTTGGGAAGAATTAATTACTTTTCTCAATATGGCAATGAAATCTGAGACATCTTTATTATTTAACTCTTTGACTACCGACAAAAAACTGTTGAAGGCAAATCTTCCGCTAACGGAGGTCACCGCTGAACTACGCGGCGGTCAACGTGTTAACAAACTAAGTACCTAATATCTAATTAAGGTGAACGTATTGAATAGCGGTATTTCAGCACCTACTCTACTTTCGTATTCAATACTCAATACTCAATACGTTTATTGCACTCCATATGTTTAAAAGGTGTTACATAATAATATAGTACAGTACGGACCCTGTAGGGCACGGCAACGTAGATTATGTATCGCAGATTTTATATTACTAGTTATAAGTAGTTGCTTTATTCAATTTATTTTGTAATGCTATTAGTATTATTTATGAAAATGTTTATAAATGTAAGGGGTCTCGGTTTCGATTCCCGGATCGGGCAAAGTATTACTGGGTTTGTAAAAACCTCAGTAGTAGCACGGAGTCTGGAAATGTGCCCGGTATATGGCAATAGGCTCACCCCCTATTACATGGGACTCATAACATAAATAGTGAAAAGTGGGTGTTACATTGTACAGTGGCATTAAGTGCCATAATGTGCACCTCTGCCTACCCTTCGGGGATAAAAGGCGTGATGTTATGTTATGTTATTTTAATAATTCACTTGTAAGATTTGTAAAGTTTTGGTTAACTAAATAATATGGTTGTGTTTCAACAGGTATGCGTACCCCAACTTCGAGGGCCGCTCTTTGGTCAAAACTATCCACAACTTGCAAACCTATTAAGAAACATACTCCTGAAAATGGCTGACAACATACAAGCGTGAACGTATCCAACTTAATGGAGTGAAAAGTCTGACATAGAAATTTTGATTAATTGTTTTTCATTTATGTTTTCATTTTACTGGTAATTAGAGTTAAAATCATGATGATTTCGTTTTAATTTGTTTTTTGGAATATTTATGTATCTTTATCTACTTAGGCTGAACACATGGGCCACACTCGGCACACATGGGCCACACTCGGCACACATGGGCCGGCTCGACCGGAGTGATACCACGGCCTCACAGAAAACCGACGTGAAACAACACTTGCGTTGTGTTCCGTCGTGTGAGTGAGGTTACCGGAGGCCCAATTACCCCCCTCCCTAGCTCCCTCTCCCGAATTCCAGAATCCTCCACAATCCTTAAAATTCCCAATTCCCAAAGGGCCGGTAACGCACTTGAAACGCCTCGGTGTTACAGATGTCCATGGGCGACGATTGCTTACCATCAGGTGATCCGTCTGCTCGTTTACCGGCTTATACCATAAAAAAAAACATCAGACATACTACACTGCAGCAACTGCACACAGTCTATCATCATCAGCAAAGCCTCTTCTTACACGGAAAAGGTTTGAGCATTAATCATCACGCTTGCTCAATGCGGGTTTTATAAAAGCCCATGTATCCCCACAAAGTTTTCCTTCACCGCTTGTCAGTGGTGTCTGAATAATCTTAGACAGTTCATATAACTCGGAAAATGTCACATTGGTACTTGCCGTTGGGAGGTTTCAACCCCGCACCTTCATGCATGAGAAGCGGGTGCCTTAAAAGACTCGATATATGCGTGCAATTATCTACAGTCAAACCTGACTTAGTGCAGTTGACAAACGAGAAAAGTGAACATGTACACTGCATGGCTACAGCCAACCGCATAAAGTTGATATTATAATTGCATAAGGTTGCTCCAATATCGTTCATTTTATGGTAGATATGAGTAAGTGTTAAAAATAATACATGTATGAATACATTTTTACATCTTTGCAACTAAAGGTCAAATTGAAGACCTTAACACCAATTAGGTAGCCACCGAATTACTCCTGTACACATAAATCCAAGAATTTATTTTTACAGCTCCAATGAAATAAAACTGGTAGCACGCTACATTTTTCTATGTCGGCTGTAAAACGTCACCTCGCAAAATAAAAGTTAAACAGGAAACTTAAAAGTTAGTTTTATTACAAAAACATAGCTTCTGCCTGCGAGTCTGTTCGTGCAATCCCGTTTTTTCCCGTGCCAGTAGGATTAATTGCGGGAAGGCCTTGGATAGAAGTATTCTATGTCCGTCTCCGTTTTAGGCTATCTGTTCACAAAATTTCAGCCAAATCGAATTAGCCATTTTTGAGTTATAAATAGACTAACTAACACATTTTAAATAGGTATAGACAAGCTGTAACTACATTGTTTGCATTTTTCTAAAATAAAATATGCTATTCCTTAGTGCATCAGCAAGCTTTTTTTTTAGCGGGGAAAATAATCCATTGACTTCTCTCGCCCGGGTGAGGCGAGAGGGAGTGTCAGACTCTTACAGACTAAGAACCACCCCGTTCGTAGGAATGGGAACAGGAGTATTCCTGCACTTCGAGCAGGAGCCCCGGCAACGCCTAAGGTCTGCCAATAAAAGTCTCGTCAAAATCGGTCCGGCGATTTCAGAGATTAGTGTCTAAATTGTAAAAAGTGTAATTTTGATATAATTATGTATCGTATGTATGTAATGTAATAATGTATGCGATTATTTTAATATTACAAACAGACACTCCAATTTTATTTATCTGTATGCATTTAGAATCATTTGCCGTTTTATGTAGCAATATGGAGGTAATGGGATGAGCTCTGTAAAGTTAGTGGGCTTGAAGTAGTGGTTCGATTGCTGGTTGCTTCAATAAGTTTGTGGGTCGAACTGGTATCCTGCTAGGAATATTAAAGGGAGCTTTTTGAATGTCATTTTATTACTTGAAATATGTGTGTTAATAGACCTGTTACATTTTAAGTGTGGGAGAGGCATGCTTTGGCGCGAATGGGCTGGCTCGACCGGAATGATACCACGGCCTCACAGAAGACCGACGTGAAACAATGCTTGCGTTGTGTTTCGTCGTGTGAGTGAGTTTACCGGAGGCCCAGTTACCCCTCCCCACTTTCCAATCCCTGAATCCCCAACAATCCTCAAATTCCTGATCCCAAAAGGCCGGTAGCGCACTTGTGACGCCTCTAGTGTTCCAGGTGTCAATGAGCGACGCCGATTGCTTACCATCAGGTGATCCGCCTGCTCGTTTACCGTTTATCCCATAAAAGTGTGTGTGTGTTGTGTTAGCCTATCTGGAAGCTGTTGATTATGTCTTATAAATATTAATTATCATGTTTAAGTTTTGTCTGGCTCGTTGTCCGAATGGACGCAAGTGCCATTGCCAGTTGCATTGTGCAGTGGCATTAAGTACCGTATTGTGCACTTCTGCTTAGCACTTCGGGGTTAAGGGCCGTGATGTTATGTTCTGTGTTAAGTTTAGTCTGTTCACAAATGAAGCAATTAATAACGCATGTCAGATATATAAGAAAATGAGTCTTGAGTAGTAATACAGTTGGTCTTTATTTTAAACCATATAAATGTTGGACTCAATACTCTTACTTTGTACCTCTAGATATTGGGAATAAAGTGGTCGTGTCAAATTCGGCAGCACGCGAGACACCTACGCCACTATACGAGCGTGACTCTGTCGATCGTAAACTTGAAATAACTTTTAGGGTTGGCAAAGCATTTAGGTACTGTATTTTTTAATTTTTTCTTAATAATGTGCAATTGTTTATGCAAGCACTGTTTGTTTAAATTATTACACTTGGTTAATTTTGTATGTAAAATTCTGGGTGACATAAGCCAATTTAAACCGATAAAATTGGAGTGTCTGTTTGTATAAAATGCATGCATTTAAATATACATACGAATAATATACATGCCAAAATAACATTTTTTTTTATTTTTGTCTGTTTATCTGTTTGTACTGACCAATCTCTGGAATGGCTGCACCGATTTTGACGGGACTTTTATTGGCAGGTAGCTGATGTAACGAGTAACATAGGCTACTTTTATTCTGGAAAATTTAAATAAAATAATATTGACGCGGACGTGGTCGCGGGAAACAACTAGTCATACTTGTAATTGGAATTATAGTACAAAATTAACGAGAAAAAGTGTATCAATGAGTTTCTGCTAACCCAGACAAAAATAATAGTTATTGTCAACTAAAAGTCGCGGGTCTAAAGTCTAAAGTCTCTTGCAAATACTGAGAACATCACGTGCGTTTGCTTCCAACTCTGTGATGTCCGGCAGAGGGCGCGTTGGGCTCGCGGCGCAAGTAACAACACCAACGACGCAAGCGCCAACGCTAGCCAGTAGGCTGCGAGACATCTGCGCACGCGTCTTATGAGGAAGAGCCCCTCTGTGTCTGTGGTTCGCAACTAGTAGAGTTTTTCTCAATATATTTATGTTAGTAACCCGCGACTTCTATTTAAATTAGTATGTCTCACGATAGTTACTATAAAAACAGTATTTATTGTTATGTAAAAGTAAATTTTTTTATTAAGTAGTATGAAAATAAAAAAGTGGTACAGTAATAAAAACAGTATAACTGAATTTAGAAGCACTTATGTTTGAAGATACTTCGCCATCTGTCAAGAGTATGTCGTAACTGACGAGGGTTTCCAGATCGTCTGGATATTTTATACACGCATCAATTTCAGTGCGAATACGCCTACCATATATTAGAGATGTGGGACAAACGGTAGGACCAGCCCCAGTTGTCACCGAGCTGTTTTTTGTTTCTGTTTTTATATTTGGTTCTAGAAGTTACTTTTTAACTCGTCGAGTACCGGTTTTATAGACACAATTATAGAACAATAGGTTGCGGTCACCGGTGACCGCTTGGTGTTTGACAGTTTAAAGGGCATTAAGGTCTAAACTTGATGGATAAATCGGAATGGTGACGTCATTAAGTGCAAACATTGATCATAATAGATATACTTAGTCATAATTAAACCTAAAAACAAACTGAATTTCTATATTAGAATTTAGAATCTAGCCACAAAAGATCTTGAAGAAATGAGTTTAAAAGACCTCTGAACAATTTAAAGTGATTTTGGCAAACGATCGATGACCGAACCACAAGTTCGAGGAATCTAGAAGAAAAGAAATCAATGCCTAGAATATTTCATTCGCTGTTTAAACAGGTTCTCGATACTTTAAAATACTATAAAATTCTTCTGGAAAGAAAAAAAACAAAAGACAGACACCTGAACATTGAAGTGCAGTTCTCAAGAGGCTGTCAACCGTCGTCTCAAGTACTGAACAAGATCGATTGGCTCGAGCACCTGTACAAGCTGGTATTTACTCTGTTGCTTGTAAATATGGAAATAATAGTTCAAGAATATTTCAAGATCGACTACCTTGAAATCTTCTGCACTGCATTGTAATATACCTAATAAAATTAGGAAAAACTGTAGCTGATATTCTATGAGGATTTATTCGTTAGATTGGTTAAAATGCAGTTTTGTTGTATTCCAGAAGAAAGTTAATCATAATAGTAGGCAGCCTTCTTTTGCATTTATACCATCACGCCTTTTAGTCCCCAAAGGCGTAGGCATAGGTGCACGTTACGGCACTTAAAGGCTCGTACATAAAGCTGCGATACGATGCGAATTCCTGCGATGCGATTTCATGCAATAAGGCGCCTACCAGGGTGACCATTCCTTCGACGGCCGTCAACTGTACTTAACGTATTTTAAATTGAAAACTAGCTCGTGACATGAATCGTAAAAGGAAGTTTGCATTTCTGTTATTGCTCAGAAGATACAGGAAAAAGAAACAAAGAAGATTTTGAGAAGATAAGATTTTGATGCCCGATGCGAATCAATTCGCAAGTTCTTGCGATGCGTAAAGCCCGCTCGCACAATTTTGCGATGCGACTTCGCATCGCTGTTTTGTGTACGAGCCCTTATGCATATGCCACTGTATATAACTAGGTAAATTTTCAGTCTATATTGATCACTACTCATAAAATTAACTGTATTTTCTTTCCTGCCATCTATTAAAACTTTTTTGTAACCACAAAGTTGCCCGTCTGAACACCACAACCAGCGTCCCAAGGGCGCCGTTCGAAACAATTGCACGGTTTTTTATGAACATATTTTTATACATGTGTCGTTGTTCGTGTGAGTCAACCTTGGGGAATAATATCATATTATCTATGTCTCTGACAGATGGTTCATATTGCGATGTGATTTTGATGGCGCACTTTACTTATAGCCCTTTCAACTTTCAGTATCTCGTCTGGAGCGCCAGGGAAATCAAAAGCGTGGGCTATTGTTCTCAAACCGGTTTGTTCCAGTTTCCAAAGGTCTGGTGGTAAAGTGATTGTTCCTGTTTTAGTTTTCATTTGTTTAATGATATTGAGTCGCGATAGTATGAAGTTATTTTTGGTTTGACTGATGAAATCTCACTAATACCGTAAATGTGAAAGTTTGTGAGATTATATCTTTGTCTGTTACTCATCACGTCGTTAAAGGGATAGAGATATATATCTATACTAATATTATAAAGAGGAAAGATTTGTACCTATTTTTGTATGTTTGTAATGAATAGGCTCAAAAAGTACTGGGCCGATTTAAAAAATTCTTTCACCAATAGAATGCTATCTTCTTGCAATTTTGACATAGGCTACATTTCATTTTGAAAAAAATTAGGGATCCTTGGTATTTGAACAATGTAACCGAAGGTGTAGAAAAATGAGTCTTAAAATGTCTTTCGTCGAATGCGCTGCCAAAACTATTAGCGATAGAACAAAAAAATGTACAATAATATTGAAGAACATCATAATGTCTACAAAAAACTCCGCGGTAGCATATATCTAACTATTGTAGTTATGTCACTACAACAATCCAAATTTACAAAAATAAATAATTGTCTACCCCGTGCGAAGCCGGGACGGGCTGCTAGTAGATTATAATTTGGAATTCGTGGCGGAATGGAATTGGCGTCGTGGTGTCCCGGAGGTTTAAGACATGCGTGAAGGTGCTGGTTCGAAACCTACCAATGGTAAGTACCAATGTGACTTTTTCCGAGTTATATGTACTTTCTAAGATTGTCTAGATATAACTGACAAATGGTAATTGAAACCATCGTAAGGAAACCTGGGCTTATAATTTCAAATTATAAGTTTGTTATCGCCAACCCGCATTGAGCAAGCGTGGTCATTAATGCTCAAACTTTCTCCGTGTGAGAAGAGGCTTTGCTCAGTAGTGGGTATTTATAGGCTGTTGATGATGATGATGATGATGATGATAGTCCAAAATAATACATGAGCTATTTCTATCTACCAACTGCCTATCCCACAGGAACGTGGGCCAGACAGTTGGCAAAAACGATAAAACACAAGGTAAATTTTGGCATGGTGCTGTAAGATACTTTAGTTTTTCAATGAATTAGGTACTAGAGGATATTATCTACAAGATAAATAGAGATTCTATCTCAATAATCCCGTGACTGTGGCACAGTAGTGCGGTGTCTTTTATAGTTTACAATATCATTACAGCGGGCAGCGAGTAATGAAATACTATAGTTGATCGTAAACGCTAAATTGTTGCCTCTAAACCTTATATCCTTAGGATTGTTTGATAGTAGAAGATAAGTTTTAAATTCATTATCTTGCTACTCTAGGATTTCATTTGCTTTCAAATAACCTACATAATAGTACAACGTTATGCCTCTCAATCTAAAGTATTCTTTATAACGCCCTTTTATCTCATTGCTCCCACAAGGACACGGACCTAAAGTCCGAGGAGAATTTGTATTGAATATTTAAAAATAAACATCCTATTTTCACCAGTAATGCTACGAGCCTCACGTAATTGGAGTTGGGATAGGAGCAAACAAGCTAACGAATCACTTGATAGTGAGCGGTCAGCATCGCCCATAGATGCTAAACAAATTAATATCATTATTTCAGTCTTCAATTAATACACACTGTTTAAAATTAGATTCACAATCATATAATCTGTCATTAGCAGTGATATAACTGGAGCGCGAACTCAGTCGCTTTGGTTAGCAACTCGTTTCAATACCATTGCCTAATACAGATCCATACTCATTATGAGACGCCTATTCCCGGCTTTTCACTGTATCTGATTGGTAGTCTATATTTTATTGCGTTCGTTAATGTATGCAAATAGTAACATTGTGCTTTGTGGACATATGGATCTGTTTTGCGAATTAACACACATAGTTGAATGACATATTAAATGTTCACTGGTTATGATATATGAGTCCCTTGTAATACCCCTATGAGTACATGTACAGAGCACATTTTTATAGACACAGTTCCAAGTTTCCACAGTCATTTATTATTATAATGAAGCGCTTTTGACAGTCAATATTACATTGAAAATAGCTAATACAATTATCAGACAACAGAATTAGCCAAAACGCTCCAATTTCACATCAACTGCTTTAAACGTAATCCCCAAAGGTTAGGTCCAAACCAACAAATTGCAAAGACAATCAATTCAACTTAGAAGCATTCAAGACAGTATTATCGATTCCCAAACAACATTATATCATGAATACTCGATTCCTTGCAATCGTTCTCTCGGGGGACTGCAAACTATTGGACGGCGGCAAACCGATTCGGATTCCGATTGGGAAGCAATTCAATCGGTCGGTACGTTAGTTCCGGTTATTAGCTATTCATAGCGTCGCAGTGGATGACGGACCTAAAACGTTGGTTTTATAGCGAATGTTATATCTTGCAGCCTCAGCAGTTTTAAATGGGACATAGATGGAATGTTTGAGGTGGCACGATGGAGTTAAATGTAACTTTAAATAGCCCTTTGTTTCTACATCAGTGTGTTATAGTTTTGCACTCGACGACCCCATTGTTCGCTTGTATACTTGACGTGTAAAAGTGCTACCTTGTAGTCTATTTGCAGAAATAAATTCACTTGTTTCACTTATTTCACCTTTTTTTTTATTTGATGGGCCGACGTTTGACGACTGTCTCGCCTGGTGGTAAGTGATGATGCGGTCTACGATGGAGCTCGTCGTCCCATTAGCAACCTATTCACTCAAGCCTTGAAGACACTCAGGTTTATAACCTTCAGGAAAGACTCCGGCAAAGAATTCCACTCCTTAGCAGTACGCACAAGAAAGCTTGATGCGAAGAGCTTCGTGCGTGTGGGTGGGACATTTACCATGAATCGGTGATACTTCGGCGATTGTCTTGTGGTACGATAATGGAAAGGACTAGTTTCACTTGTGTCGTTTGTGTCACTTGATTCACTTGTTTCATTTGTTTTACTTGTTTCACTTGTTTCACTTGTTTCACCCTTAAATACGTAAATGGCAGTATGGTCATAGTATGATCTTCAGCAATGTCTTTGGCTGTCTCATGAAGACACGCTTCTAGATTACTAGTCAGAGACACAACTTATCATAAAGCCTATACACATTTACATATGTGTCGTCCTAATGTCATCAAATATATAAAAAGACTAGGAATCTTATTTGCCATATGAAAATTTATCACAGAAAGTGGTGGTCGTAAAAGCGAATATCCTACATTTTTACAAGTTAGTGTTGAGACATAAATATTTACGCGGGATGCCTATCTACTGCTTAGTCAACGGAATTTCATAAAGGGACCGCATTATGCTGTAGAGAACAGTATAATATACAGTATATTTTTTGGAAGCCAAACTAATCCGCCATGTTCTTTATTTATGTTTGATTAATGTACTGATTTATTTGTATAGGTACACATTTAATATCCAAGTTGAGAAAGTAGATACTTATGATATATTTCTGTATCGTGGGTGCGTTTACATCACACCCATCTGAAATAACTGTTTGTAGTCAACCAAAATTGTTCCATACGGCAATTTTCCTGCTTTCACACTATTGTGTACAGTTAAAAATATCATATAACATATAACATGACGCCTTTATCCCCGAAGGGGTATGCAGAGGCGCACATTCGGTACTTAATGCGAGACTGTACAAGATAATTTTCACTTTTCACTATTTATGTTATGCAGTCCCATGTAATAGGGTAGTGAGCGTAGTGAGCATATTGTCATATACCAGGCACAATTCCAGACTATGTGATACTACTGAATCTTTTTAACAACCCCAGCAATTCTTGCTTGGCCCCTTGCCCGGCACTCGCACTTGCGACCACTCGGCCAACGAGGCATTTAAAAATAATTACAATAAATTGTATTAAAAGTACTCATACAGCATAATACAGCATAACACCATCCAAATAACTCCGCGCCCAATATTGCCTGTCTCTAACTTAGGGGCGGTCTCACTTTTTCAACTACAACCCCTATTAGGACCCTCGCTAGCTCCACTTGTCCACATACCACGCCGACCCATCGTGACTTGTGTTTTGTCATTTACTGACTTACTCCTTTTCGTCCTTTTGCTCAGCTTTATTTGGTCCTCTAGGCCTTTTTGTCCAAGTACATAATATAGTATCATTCATACCTACATAAGGTATGAAAGCTGGCACATTTTTTGGCTCGCATTTTTGCTTGTGGTAGTTAGTATGAGTGTGTCTGTTCTTTTGTTGTTGTCGGTGAGAATATTTTTGTACGAAGTATTTTGTTTTGTAAATGATTGTTGCTTGAGGTAGTAAAACATGGATATGTTTTTTTTATGGCATAAGCCGGTAAACGAGTAGACGGATCACCTGGTGGTAAGCAATCGGCGTCGCCCATGGACACCTGGAACACCAGAGGCGTTACAAGTGCGTTACCGGCCTTTTGGGGATTAGGAGTTTGAGGATCGTTAGGGATTCAGGGATTGGGGAGATTGGGGAAGGGGAGCATTGAACATTGATTTATTCTGGTCTTAAAGTTTTTCATCTGTCATGGTTGCATTTCCAAACACTAATTTCATATACGCTTCACACATAGACCAGGGTAAATAGCGTGAAATACATAAAGGTTCTCAAAATTTTTATCTGTAAACATGATGGACTTAAACTGATTAAGTTAACAACATGGTTGGTATTCAGATACCAACCATGTTGTTAAGCTCAAATAATTATATCAATTGTAATAAGTTGTTTAAAGCGTCGTTTTCTCAATGCACAGCATCAAACAGGTGTCGACCTGTACAAAATTTATAGCATTATTAGCAAATCCACCCTCCCTTCCTATTTCCATGTTGGCATAGAAATCACATGGAAATTACGTGAGACACCATTGTAAACAGACAAACGCACCAATTTACATTTAAGAGAATTAGCATTTTCTCTGTATTAAGATATATTACATCGTCACCTCCGATTTTAGAGGCTAAAAGAAATAAATAATGCTCTCTTATTCTCTCATACATTTTTCAACTGTAATGAATAATTTACTTTATTTGTATTAAAACAGTTAAAGTTCCTCTTCATACAGTTACGCGAGTACTTAAGTTGAAAAAAATAATAATCAAAATATATTTTGTTTCATAAAGTCTACAAAACACACATTTAATTGTATAAACACACAAATACATGAAATTGACATATGTCAATTTTCGTTGACATATGTCAATTTCATGTATTTGTGTGTCGTCGGCCAACGAGGCAGTCTTAATAATATTATTAATTATTAATAATATTATTAAGACTACTAGCCGAGTGGTCGCAAGTGCAACTGCCGGGCAAGAGGTCTCGGGTTCGATTCCCAGGTCGGGCAAAGTATTTAAAAATCATAAAATCAGGTTTTATTCAAAAATCTTAGTAGTAGCACGGAGTCTGGAACTGGAACTGTGCTCGGTATATGGCAATAGGCTCACCCCCTATTACATGGGACTCATAACATAGTTAAATGGTGAAAAGTAGGTGTTACAATGTGCACCTCTGCCTACCTCTTCGGGGATAAAAAAGGCATGAAGTTATGTTATGTTAACATATTATTATAACAACTGGCAACTCAATTGTAATAGTTTTGGTTTTGCGGAGTATGTATATTATTCATTGGTGGCGCTGGTGGCTTGCCATCGGGTAGCCACCAAAACAGTATTCATGTGTATTCTTATTACATGGTCTTCTACATCATGGTGTCGTGGTGGCCCGGAGGTTTAAGGCGCCCGCTTCTCATGCATAAGGGTGCGAGTTCGAAACCTACCATCGGCAGTACCAATGTGACTTTTTCCGAGTTATATGTATTTTCTAAGATTATTTGGATACCACTGACAAACGATGAAGGAAAACATCGTGAGGAAACCTGACCTTATAATTTCTAATTGTAAGTTTAAAATCGTCTGCATTGAGCAAGCTTGGTGATTAATGTTCAAGTCTTTTCCGTGTGAGAAGAGGTTTTGCTCAGCAGTGGGCATTTATAGGCTGTTGATGTATGTGTTGATAGTCCTCTACAATTTTAAGGACAGTAAGTACATCATTAATGTACTGTAATTGCTTTATGCTTGATTGCTATATAATAGCCTCTGTATAATAGTAAGAAGACTGCCTCGTTGGCCGAGTAGTCGCAAGTGTGACTGCCGGGCAAGGGGTCTCGGGTTCGATTCCCGGGTCGGGCAAAGTATTACTGGGTTTTTTAAAATTCTCAGTAGTAGCACGGAGTCTGGAAATGTGCCCGGTATATGGCAATAGGCTCACCCCCTATTACATGGGACTCATAACAACTAGTGAAAAGTGGGTGTTACATTGTACTGTGGTAGAATGTGCACCTCTGCCTACCCCTTCGGGGATAAAAGGCGTGATGTTATGTATGTATGCTATATAATAATAGGTTAACCTAGAAATAATTAACATTACAATTACGAAGACCTATTTCTATATCTACACCTGTCTAACAGAATTTGGATGATGACAGGGTATGAAAATTAAAAATCTAATAAGTCCGTCAGTTAGGTAATGAAAAAATATTAGACACGTATTTTTTTATTTTGTGATATAATAAAACAGTACTTAGATAAAACGAATCAAAGTTTAGGAGGCTAAAACGTCATTTCTACGTATAAAATGTACATAGAAGTGACGTCACGCGACATTTCAAATCAATATATCGTCGAAAGTATTCGTTTCTGTAAGAAAATAAAAAATAAGTGTCTAATGGTTTAAAATAATCTACCAGACGGACATTAAAAAAAGAATTAGGCATCTACCCTATTGGTTACAGTCTAATTTAAGACTAAGAGCCCAACACAATAAAATTACAACTTAGTTTATCTTGTACCCTTTCACTCGGAGTTACGAACATTAAATAAATTGAAATCACAATAAGGCCCCCATGCCTCCCATTAGGGGCTCCGTCTTAATTTCGGGCTACGTTTGTCCCCCAACCACAACGCAATTCGGGTTACCTCATGGTTCGATTAAGGCCCGTAGCAAACACGCTACTTTTAACATCGCTGATCAGCGATTTGGAAGCTTCGATATTCTTTTGAGTACTTCTAAGGTATTTGTACTTAGATCAAGCAAATGTTTTGTTGACATACCTATCTAAATGAGCTCAAGTAATCTAACTTATCGTCCTTAGTTAACGGCTGAACATAGGCTTCCCCTAATGACTTTTAGATTCGCCAGTAGTAAATGACTTGCATCCAACGGACTTCCGATCTTTATTAGAGGTATATTGTTTATACTCCTATAGGGTGAACAATAGTGAATTTGTTATGTCAAAATGTATGTGACTGTTTTGTCTTACTTTAACAATTTGTTAGGACTAAGGATTTATGCTGCCTCGTTGGCCAAGTGGTCGCAAGTACGACTGCCGCGCAAGGGGTCTTGGATTCAATTCCCGGGTCGCGCAAATTATAACTGGATTTAAAATAAAATCTCAGTAGTAGCACGGCGTCTGCAATGTGCCCGGTATATCGCAATAGGTTCACCCTCTAGAGGTATTACATGGGATTCATAACATACATAGTGGAAAGTAGGTGTTACTGCCTATCCCTTCGGGCATAAAAAGGCGTGATGTTATGTTATGTTATGTTATTTAACTCGTCGAGTACCGGTTTCGCAGACACAATTATAGAACAATAGGCTGCGGTCACCGGTGACCGCTTGGTATTTGACAGTTTAAGGAATTATATATGTTTATTGCAAGCAGTCTATACTGGTTAATCGAATGTCTAATTAATCTAATTCATAATAAAGATCAGTTTGTAATAGATAACTTGGTAAGAGATAGTTGTGTCTAGTTTTCCGTACCAGCATTAAACATTAAACAGTGGAATGGCGACTAAATCGCGGATGGTCGCTACTAAATGTGACTTGTTTGTTTAGGCTCATCGATTGCTTTGTTTATCTGGTTACACGTTACACTCTGTATTGACTAGCAGACAATCAGTGTTTAGCTGAATGTTATTAGGGTTGAATTACGAAAATAGTGTTGCTGAATAAAATATAAGGAGTCTTTAATAATTGCATTTGGTATTGGTCTATTGATTAGTCATCATTTTATGTCAGCTAAAACAATAAAGAAGGAAGCGAAATACAACAAAATACACACTATAAGAGATAGTAGATACTATTATGCAAAAAATAACCATATCAAAATAGTATTTTATTTTGATACGTAAACAAGTTTTATTTTAAACCCAAAGGAACCCGAAAATGAGGACTAAAGGACAACTATATGAATAAAAACGCCTATAACAGTAGTAATCCAATCTAAAAGAAGATCAACTTAGGAAATTAGCACAAAATTTTCCAAAAAATGTTTCATTTTTCTATTACGTAAACGTTGCCATTAAGTGATGTAATGTGCACCTTTGCCTACCCCTTCCGGGATTAAAGGCGTGATGTTATGTAAACATTAAGAACTTCACATATAAACAGGAATATCTTTGAAACTTCTGCATTGACAATAACGTTAAATGATTCTCTAGCCTTCTTGATACACTAGTATGCTTATGACTACTAAGTCATAAGCTCAGTTACTATGCTAATGGTTCAGGTTTGATTCCGGAGGCAGGCAAAGTGTTGTTGAATTATAAAATTGTAAAAATATAAACAATATCTTTCTATTAGGAACAAAAGTCATAGTCTTCATGTTATGAAGCTAGAAAAATACAATCTCATACCGAAACTTCAAGCAGACAGTGCCAAATACAGTTTCATGTCCGTATTTTCATCCGCAAAAGTTATAATTACTTGTGTTGTGCTACCAAGAACGATGCGGCACGAAGCTAGCCGAAGTTTTCCGAACAAATTAGTAATCTTTCGACGCAGGCCGAGTCATCTTTAATTTTTTCTGACAATCCTGTTTTCATTATATCGAGATAAGGGCTGTCAGGGCATTTTTATGCAAATATTGTAGTAAGCTGTTGATTTTTTATTAGGTTGTCTTAAGCTTGTTTGACCTTGACGTTATTTATGTAGATGAATGTGAATAAGGCTCTAAACTGACGAAGCGCATTTCAAATGCAATTCGATTGCAAATTTCAGTTCGGATGCAGTTCGAACGCAGTTCATAGACTACAATAAAACACTTCTTGTTGTTATAATAACTATCGTGAGACATATTGAATTACATAACATCATCACATCACGCCTTTGAAGAAGAGAACAAAGGGATAGGCAGAGGTGTACATTATGCCACTGTACAATGTAACACCCACTTTTCACTATTTATGTTATGAGTCCCATGTAATAGGGGGTGAGCCTATTGCCATATACCTGGCACAATTCCAGACTCCGTGCACTGAGAATTTTTTGAAAGACCCAGTAATACTTTGCCCGATCCGCGAATCGAATCCGAGACCTCTTGCTCGACAGTTGCACT
The DNA here is from genome assembly GCA_038387885.1 of Spodoptera picta. Classification (NCBI taxonomy): domain Eukaryota; kingdom Metazoa; phylum Arthropoda; class Insecta; order Lepidoptera; family Noctuidae; genus Spodoptera; species Spodoptera picta. The sequence continues at coordinate 707,816 of JAZHFQ010000329.1, forward strand.
TGCGACATTCTAAATTAATCATTATGTTTTCGGCTTATTCACGTAACTGTTTGAGGAGTAAGTCGACTAGTTTACTAAATTAACTAAAAATCGCCGGTTATTTTTGAAACTAGTAGATCGTTTATCAGTATTTTCACGTGAATACAACACAACAAGACTTCTTGCTTAAAACTTAAAATAAATATTTTTAGCTTAACACTAATATCTATCTCTAAACTTCAACATGAAGAATTCGTTTACAAAGTTTCTTGACCTTTAACAAAAAGATCCTTTCTTTCTTGAGATTGTTATAAAGTCTTCAGTTTCGTAATCACCCAAACTGTGGGGCCGGACATGAAGACGGCCCATTTTATTAAAGAGCAGCTTAGTGTTCTAACCCCATAAGGGGCAAACAGGAAAGGCCCCACAAATCATGCCTCGGGCCCTTTTTTGTACGTGACTAAAAAAATCAATTTTTATCCCCATCTCCTGAGGGTATAAGCTGACGTGAAGTCGCTCTTACGAATCTTATGGACAATGGTTACTTTTATATCGTTTTGACTTCAATTCACTCATGTGAGTTAGGTTACCGGAGGCCCAATTACTCGCATTCCCAATCTCCTCAATCTCCAATCCCCACCAATGGTAATTTCTAATCCCCAAAAGGTCGATAACGTACTTGTATTGTCTCTGGTATTCCAGGTATCCATGGGTGGCGCCAATTGCTTACCATCAGACGATTCATTTACTCGTTTACTGGTTATCCCATAAAAATTATCAGTACACAGATACTTACAGAGGTACCAGTTTTTTCTACTTGTTTTTCTACAAAGAAATATCACATTATCATAAACGTGATGTAAAATATTTATTCCACTTAATATTTTACTGTTTTATATATTTTTAGTGATTGTTAATTTTGAATTAAATTCCAGATCGAATTTCCAATTTATTTATACTATTGCGAGTATGCGGGTAATCTGCAAAATATTGCCTTACTTTTTGATACATCCTACGCCTCCATTACCTCATTACTCTGTGGCATCAAGTACGGGTACACTACGTATCTTATATTTGTGGTATCACGGCGCTGTTGACAAAGGGTCTGACGGTTTTGTTTTGATTTGTACAAACCCCGACTTGATACGTTGTTAGCACACTGTTTTTACCGAAAATAATGTAAAGAATTCAGTGTTACATGTGTAACTGGTTTATTCTTAGGTTCTTTGAACAATTGGGTTGAGAGAAACCTTTTTATGTTTACGCCCAAGTTTTAATATATTTTTTTAGCTACTTCTTTGAGGTGTACAAGTAGGAAATTGTAAATAATGTGTACATGTTTGAAATAACATGAAAAATCTACATAAGGAAACTTGAAAAAAGCATGACGACGACGTTCGTAGCGGTTCCTTAGCAATACGCTACGTGAAGCTACGCCGTAGCCAACTCGTAGCCGATGTGGTTTAACATTCATATCAATAGCAAAGGTCATAATAATCCTCTTAGTGAAAACGGACATTAAAATATCCCGAAAGTTCGTAAAATTTGAACACATATTTTCGTTTCGGTCATTACATAGAGAAGAATCGAATCAGATCAAAAATAGATTATTTATGATCAGACTCAGTGGAGTCGTTTATTCAAAACGTAAATACAAGTGATATTAAATTCCCCGCAAGCCGCATCGTCCATTAAATCATTTTTCATCTGAATTCATTTTGCTCGCTACATTGGACATGAAAAGGCTATTCAGATTAATTTATAAAAAGCATGGAAAAGCCATGGATGTGTTCTTTTTTAAACATTTGGTCTATATATAGAGGATAGAAGAATCAAAGGCTTTTAATTTTTTTTATTCCAGTAAATTATATCAACTTTGTTATTTTTTGTTTTTATATATTTGTTGCCTAAGGCTTAAATGTATTATCAGTTTTTACAAATTATCCCAAGAAACAGGAAATAAGCCTGTCGTTCCCCAAGTAGACATGAACACCCAGAATGGAAAGTAAAAAATAAATGAAAGCTTTAAATACCTGACCAACTTGACGAAACACAAAGTAAGCGTTGTTTTACGTCGGTTTTCTGTGAAACCGTGGTTGATACATAGCAAATCCTCATTTTATAAAAAATCGATTTCGAAGCTGATTCATGATAGCGCAAGTTTAAACCTTAGTGGATTTTGGATGCTATTTCAAATGAATAATCCTGTACTTATTGTAAATACGTTAAATAAAAAATAAAAAACAATGGGCCAGACATGGCTCTCCCACATTTATAATTAATCACTACAAAAAAATATAGATAAGTACTTACTTAAGTGCCAAAAATACTTCAAAGCTGAGCATTACAGTAATCATCAGAAAGTAGAGGTATTTTGATTTCACCGAAGTTATTCCCCTCAAGCTGGAAAACGTTCACATTCTCAAAAGTGGATTAAACTTCAACTTGCCGTGAAGTATGAAATTATTTTATGCTCCCTGCTTCATGGTTTACGCCACTGAGAAACGTTTTATATTAGACCTTATATTAACCGTGACGAACTCAAAAGAGGTATTCATTTTATGTCGAGTGAGCGCCGTATCATGCCATGTTAGTTTGTCACTGTTTTATTTTATATGTGAGTGTGTTTTTGCATTTTATTCACGCTTTATGCTGAGTAGTAAAAACTTATAGGGATTTTTGAACGCAAGATACTGGTTGGATAATCTTTTCATGTTTAGATAAATGTCATAATTTTTATATCAGATATATTATCAGGTCACTTAAAAATAGTCGCTTATTTAACTCGTCGAGTATAGTCATTATAGACACAATTATAGAACAATAGGTTGCGGTCACCGGTAACCGCTTGGTGTTTGACAGTTTAATTTGAAAATGACTACCAGTTTGAATAAAAAAAACACATTTTTAAACCGATCCAAAATGAATTACAATCAGAAAATAGTGTACATTTTTTGTTTTGATGAAATAAACATGTTAGTTCCAAAAGCACACACCTTAGTTTATGCAAAACATCCGTACAACTTTTCACGTAGACGAAACGTAAACGTCAACTTTTAAGCATATACATGACTTAAGTTTTCAATGAAGAGTACAGTTAGAGTGCTTCATTTCTTGCATTATTTTATATAGTATACAGACGTCAAGTTGTTGGAAGTGCACTGAGAATAGTCACTTATGAAAATAAGCCTGGAATGCTATGCATGGCTGAAAGCTTTCTACCTCTCTTGTATAAGACGTTGTTCACTAATATTTTCTCCTATATCGTGAATGTGTTTTCTTTGCATCTTTGCATAATATTGATTTCTTGATATCACTTAAGAGACTTAAAAACGACTTTAAAATTAGTAGGAATACGGTAATATTTTGCTTGTTGGACAACTCCACGTTTGTCAATTTCACTCTTCCTAAGTCTCCTAGTGATTTTAACCTTACAAAAACTGGATAAAACAGTCAATAACTTTCCAATGCAGGCTTATCGTATCCCGTGCCCTAAATAAACCCTTCCCCTGCACACGAGGGCCCATAGATCACGGGAACTGTTGGCACCCGATATGATACCGACATTATGTTTAATTTATTGTTTTTATTTAATTTACACGACCCATTGTGTCACCGTAATAGGTTACGATTTTTAATTAATATAACAAAGGTCCTTTTGTATTGGTTTCTGTGAAAAAAAAAATGCGATTGAGAGTACTGTCTCGTTGATGTGTTGGTTGCAAGTGTATTGTTGAGATGAGGTTCTGAGTTCAATTTGTGTAGAATGACGCTTTTTAGTTTTTCTTGATAATTATTATAATTTTTGTGATGATCGTAAACTGTACTCTAAAATAAATATGAATCTCTAGAACAAGTAGAAATTAAGGTACGACATTAAACAAATCCGCATCTTGCTTTCAATCATGATATTTTGTAATATATAAATCTCTAAGAAATGTTCAAGAATGTATATTAATAAAAGCTTTACATTCTTATCTTAAAAAAATTAATAAGACCAAATTACTTCCTCTCTCAGCTGTCCACGTTAAACTAAATAGTAATTGGATTTTCATAGAAACATTATTGAACTTTTTACTGCCGACCAAATGAAAGATTGAAATTTCAGAATTTTGTTACAAAAAATCGTGTTTATTCATCGCTTTGGTTCTTATCCCATTTTAAAGGTTAAAAGGTTTTCGTTGGAAATTTTCTATTTTTGGTACAGATACGAAAAGCGGTGTCTCAGATGTAAGGATTAAATAGTTATTTGGGTTGATGCTGCTTTGGCGTACCACCCTAGATCGGATAGAAGATACAAATAGCCTTCGTGTTTTTACCTTATTTTATCTTTTTTTTACTTACATTACTACCTTATTTTATCTTTTTTTTACTTACATTACTACCTTATTTTATCTTTTTTTTACTTACATTATTACCTTATTTTATCTTTTTTTTACTTACATTACTACCTTATTTTATCTTTTTTTACTTACATTACTACCTTATTTTATCTTTTTTTTACTTACATTACTACCTTATTTTCTCTTTTTCGTACTTACATTACTACCACATTTTACCACTATATCTCGTTCGATGAAAGATTGTAAGTGTGTTTGTTAACATATTAATTTTTATTTATTGTCATATTAAAAAATCCGGCCTAACATAATCGAATTGAGTCGATATTTTTTATTGTTTACTATTTATTTTGTTCTAAATCCTAAATTACATAATTTCATATTTGCTAACCTTAGAGTCGTATCAGTATTATATACATTTTTTAATTTAAGATAGTTTTCGGCAGGATTTTCCTAAGTACACGCGAAAATGACCACAAAGTAGTTATAAGGAAATGTTAATTTTCTTTTTCTTTTTTTTTTGCTTTGTATAATTAAGAAACGACATTTAATGTTTTATTCTTTCATAAATTCTTTAACGCAAAAGTCATTATTGACGTTTAAAAAACCAAAGACTATTTGACAAAGTAATCAATTCAAAAATTAACTTTTACTAAATGAAAATATATACAACTTAAAATATAAATAAATCGATTTTATTTACATTACACAAATATATTTATGCCCCCTCAATAATAAAAAATCGTAAATATAAAAATTTTAAAATTCAATCAAAACTGAAAGATCAAGAATCTGATCTCCCTCGCTCATATTTTCTTGCCACCTTTATCCTAATGTTCAAATCTCGTAAGTTTACGACCTCGTCCGAACATTAACGGGAGATATCTTATTATAACATTCCCCTATCTCGGACGTGATTTTAAAATAATTCAAGTGTATTTCTGAAGAATAAAGTTTTTAGGAATCTCAGTCAGTTGTTTTGATGTTTTTTAAACTTTTCTTTTTGGGTATCATATCATATTGGGCACTTCCTTAATCTAAAATAAATTATTTCAACTGTTCAATATAATAAAATAAAAAAAAAAATAATCACACTTTCTTTAATTGATTTTATGACAACTTACTACATCTTCAAACCAGCGTAAAAGGATTTCAGTACATAATTTATATTTGACGGTAAAAAACGTGACATTACAATTCACAATCTCGTACAAAATTCATAGAAAAATGTCGTTTGTCGTTTTTGACACTTCGAAAAAGTATTGAATTTGAATAGATGGAGCACGTGCACGTTGTCTCATAAGCAACCTATTCACTCAGGTTATACCCTTCAGGAAATAGAAACTCTGGCAAAGTACACCGTATTAAAGAAAAATGGCGTTAACAGAAAAGTTCAAGTAGGTTGTAGTCTGGTCCTAAGATCCGCGGCAATAAGATGTAAAAGAAATGTAATGTAAGTTTCATTGTTATTTCGTCTTAATGCCTTGTCTCTAGTCTTTTGGGTCATCGTGCAGAAAAATGGAAGCAACCAGCAGTCGTTCCATGAATGGCACTCACAATTTGTAATAAGCAGTTTGTATAAAAATCGACTGGTTTTGTTTTTCTTTTTGTTTCGAGAATAATGAAGAACTATCGTTACATGTTTTCATGTTATTCCTCTATATCACATCCAAAAATACATATACTAATTACTTTAGATTTCAATATCTATTTCAAATCCAATGTTAGTGTAATGTAATTGAGTCGTGGAGAACCTAGCGGGTTAACGGGGCTCCGGCTCGAAGTGCAGGAGAAGGAACGGGGTGGTTTTAGTCAGTAAGAGTCTGACACTCCTTTTCGCCTCACCCAGGCGGGAGCAGTCATTTGATTATGTTCCCTTCTTAAAAAAAGTGTAATGTAATCACAGTACTCATTATTTTTCTATAAATATTCGAAAATATCTTACATATACACGAAAATGTACTGTTTAGTACACGTAGCATCCACTTATTGAACTTGAACCCCAGCTACACAACAATAATCATTGTCTTGTATATTTAATAGGTAATTTTAATAGTCGTCAAACGCATGTCTTTGACAGGTAAACGAACATGTTTGACCGAGTTAATTTAACTTAGACCGAGTTACCGCACCGATAATTAAGTTAATGGTAATGAGCTTCCTTTGATGTGAACCAGTCACTCATAATAATATTACAAATGGGACTCTGGTAACTGAGCGTTAAAGGACCAAGATGTTGTATATAAGCTATAATTATTAATATTAATAAGAATAATTTCACCCATGAAGGTGGAATGATCAAGGCTGAAATTTGTATTGAATTCTTGAGCCAAATATATTTTTAATTACCTCGCTACGTTTAGTTGCAATGACTAAAAACTAAATGCCTAATTTGTGCATATACATAAAAGACTGAAATAACGAATTGGTTCCTGAATGATGTTGTTATTGCGAACATTACTTAATGAAATGTACATGTACAATACTACATATTTCGTTTTATCAAATTGAACACATTGGCATAAAATATACCAAGGTTTTACATTACAATTTTTTCACTATATTACGGGTATATCCATGAAAATTAGCATTTACTCCGTGGTTTTCCTTTTAAAATACTTATACGATGTGAGGAATGAATACTAATATAATATCATTAGGGAACGTCCTGTGAATATTAAATGAATTCGGTCGACGCCGGGAGCGGGCGGCATTCTACCAGAGAATATACACCGCTGGCTTTATTCAACTAGGTTGGATTTCTATATTTAATTAACCTGTAAGTATTTCAAGGATTTTTGCCGAATTTGGCAAGTAATGTATATATTTTCCTGGTTAATTACTTAGGGTGAGATTTCCTTAATTTGCTGAAAGAAGTTATTCTTGAGAGTTTGAACGACTACTTTCAATTTGTTGGTGGGATGGAACTGTCAACTTAGCCCTCTGAACACATGTGAACACTGAAGTAATATTTCAACGAAGAAGTATGAAACAGTTATAATATTGCGTTCATTAAATCTTGGAAGGTACTTTAATAGGTAATATCGAAGATACTAGCCACAGTATAAATTTTATGTGTCATTGTGTCTTTGTTATTACTTAGCTTTTAGTTTTAAGTCTTTATGCCTCCTTCTAGCCATAGGTTAGTTATGTGAATAGAGATAGTCTGTATGCAAGTATCTTGAAAAGCTTTTCATCTTTACGTTCAGTGTCAGTATATTACTATTCTACAGAATGCATAAGAATTAATAAATTAGGTATATAAATTGCTGCCGTTTAGTTTAGTGATAGTAATCTTATTTGCAAATTAAACACCTTAGATTCGTTATTAAAACACAGTGCATCAAAACAAACTTACAAAAATACCAAGTTGATTTTTAAAAGGACCAAATTCCACCCCTATAAAGACACAAAGATTTACAGTCAACAATGGTGAGCCAACCCAGTGCCCCTAGTAACTTAATAACAAAAAAAGTAAATACATTTTTAAGATTTCACCCAACAAATAGGCGAGATCATCTTCTCACTGATATTTCATACAAAAAGCTTTGGTCCTTTCGTCCGAAACATCGAACATAAGGACCAAAGAATGGAATATATTTTGACTTTTAACATTTCTTCGTAACAATAAGTAATGGTGGGGTTTCATGGAGATATTATGAGCAAATGACATCGTTCAACCGCTTTTTTACATTGATTGGCCTTTTCTCGTCATGACTTGGTTTATGAGCGACTGGAAACCTAATGTGTACTTTATTTTTTGTTGTTATTTTTGTTGTAAAATGACACCCACTTCAAGAAACTGCGTGGGTTATTATGATCTATGTGACGGAGATTTGTTGTAACTTTTTGGTGTTAATATTTTAGTAGGGTCTGTGTTGTGGTGGAATTTAATCTGACAATTACGTTATAATGATGATACATTTAGTTTTTAACTTTTGTTAATTTTATGTTAGAATCTGGCCATCAATATTACATTAAATATTTTATGATCAGGTCAAACCAGATTTTCTCGAGTAAATCCAAAAATAAAAACAAAAATATCTAACCATTCACATTTCCCAATCATGAACGTTGAATATCGTTGACCAAAACGATTACACATACAATTTTTCTCCACATGACATTAAGCCAGAGGTTTTTATGCGCTAAAGTTCGTGTGACACTTAGATGTAGTATAAAAAGACGGTGGAAGCCACAATATATCGGGGAAGGTTCTTTTCACGACCCTTCAGGCGTAAGTTCACGGTCCGTAAACGTGTTACGTGGCAAACCTTTATGTTCCCGTTGGATTGTTATGTGGTACTTATATTATTACGTAAAGAAAAAAAGATACGCCACGATGATATGGCTTTATGTCGCACGTATTTGTTCTGTGTTTTTCTTTGATCTTTTTTGTAATGAGTGTGTTTGTCGTCGCAATTTTGTGTAATGTGTAATGTTAGCGGTAACTACACATTTGGTAAATTGTTTACCGATTTATTATGTTCCAGGCTCAATTACCCCCCTCCCCAGTTTTCCGAAACCCCCACATTCTTCAAATTCCCAATTCCCAAAAGGCCGGTAACGCATTTGTAACGCCTCTGGTGTTTCAGGTATCCATTGGCGGCACCAATTGTATAACATTAGGTGCTCTGTCTGCTCGTGTACCGGTTTATCCCGAAAAAAAAAATCTGATATTACCAACAACGGATTCTTCGGACGAAAGAACCGACAGTACAATTTTTAAATCTATTCATAACTAGTTTATTATCAATTTCATATCCTTTCACCATGCATTATTATGATCAATGCCCATCTACTACCAAACATAATTATGCCTCGCCACTAGCACACCAAAGAATTTGATTCAAATTCTCCATGTGCTAAAAATCAAAGTAATATTTAGTCTTACTGCCTGGCCGAGTGGACGCAAGTGCGACTGCCGGGCAAGGGGTCTCGGGTACGATTCCCGGGTCGGGCAAACTTTTTTTTAAAAAAATCTCAGTAGTAGCACGGAGTCTGCAAATATGCCCGGTATATGGCAATAGGCTCACCCCCTATTACATGGGACTCATAACATTAATAGTGAAATTTGGGTGTTACTTCTGTGTGCACCTCTACCTACCCCTTCGGGGATAAAAGGCATGATGTTATGATGTTATGATATTTAGTTTTAATACAATTTCACTTCTTTTAAAAAATAGAATTTCCTTACATTTTTAATAAAGCCTTCAGCATCTTATATTTTTTCACATCTAGATCACTGAATCCGTAAAGTAAAGAGGTGATACTGTGTGGGCTTATAGTCAGACACCTGAAGAGCTTAGATTTAATCCGCCTTTTCAACGGATCAGATTAATAAACTTGTAATGTGATTTTGAATTGAAATGTTACGGCTGCTATAATATCATGGAGAGCAAAGGTGAAGGTTACCTACATTTATTGTCTATGTATACGTACTTTATTACTAAATGAAGTCGATAAACATACATAAATAATTACCTATTAATAGTTCAAAACTGTAGGTTATTAGTGAGAAGTAATACTTGTTTAAATTCGAACTATTAAAAAAAGCAAATACAAAAAAGTTATCAAAAACTTTAAATAGGCACTTACAGAGTTGTCCAAAATTTCTCACGCTAAGCAAACCTAGGCCGTCTATATTATTTCTAGATCTGTACACCAGAAATATTCACGTCACATATAGAACGACCTAGTTTTGTGCACGTGCCTGAAAACGTTACAATTGCTTTATATCTAATAGTTTCAGATTATTGTAAGGTTAAGGAAAAAATGGTTATTCTCAAAATATAGGTAAGACTATTTTGTAATTAAACATAATTATTTTCTCTGTCAAATTCCCACCAACCCGGTTGTTAAGCGTAAAAATGGCCTGAATATAGAAAGCCTCTGACAAGTTGTATAGTTTGGTCACGGCGCACTAAACTTCACGACTACTGCCAATCTGGCTGAACAGGGATATCTTCAAGGATATTACACAAACCACTGTTATATATACTATCAACTGTATATTGTTGTTAACACTAATAATCGTCTTACGATCTAATGAACTATTGAACTAACTAAACAAAACATTCACCGAGGGTCATTAAACGGCGGAGAATCTTGACACCGCGATTCAGAAAATGGACTTAAACTAACAACGCCATCTAGTTTCAAAATTGGAACTAAACTCTAGAACTAATCTTAAATTACGGTTGACGATTGAACACAAGTACATTATACTATTCACCAAATATGTATAATTAAGTTTTGCACTTGACCTCGTCCGCGTAGAATATGATTCCTGTATTATCCCCATGGGAGTATTTAATCGGAATAAAAAGTATCCTGCCACCTAAGTCAGCCCACACCCTGCCTGTATTCTTTATTATTATTTCAGCGTGATTGATGGGAAAACATCCAAACAGAGAAACTTTTCACTTTTTGTGTGATTTTTTTTTTAAGGGGGAAAATCATCCAATGACTGCTCCCGCCTGGGTGAGGCGGGAGGGAGTGTCAGACTCTTGCTGACTAAAAACCACCCCGTTCCTTCTCCTGCACGTCGAGCCGGTGCCCCGGTTACCCGTTAGGTTCTCTGCGACACTTTTAGTGTGATTAGAATGATATACTCGGCACTGTTATCGTTAGTAATAATATCAAAGGAAAAAAAACATTATAATAATGCGCTACGAGAAGTATCCTTCCACAGCCATAAATCATATATCCAACAAAATGAAATTAAAATTTACACTAACGAAGTAAAGTTCTTTGGATCCCGAAATTCTGTATATTAATCAACAAAACGTCCACGAAAATTCCTTTCGAAGGGAGGTCTATTAAAAAAGTTTTGACTAATTACGATCCGAAGCAACTGTATTGAAAGGCGAAAAGTATCAAATTCTATGACTTTTCCAAGGAGATTTTGTTACATTTTAAATTGAATTTTGATACAAAATAATGTCCTTGATGGACGTTGTAATTAAATTGTAAACTTATTTTAGGTTAAGGCTAGCTAAATAATAATGGATTATTTACATTAAAAATAGATAATCTGAAAATTTTCTCAATTTTGGTTAAATAAAATTACCTTGTAGCAATTTCATGACATCAAAGCAATCGGCGTCACCCATTGATAGACACCTGGAACGCCATAGGCGTTTACAAGTGCATTACCGGCCTTTTAGGAATCTGCGGATTGTTGGGGATTCAGGGACCCATATTCTGACAGTTTGAGTATTTGTGCGACCCACGCAAATGTTCTTAAGGTTGGTATTGTTCATCGAATCAGTCAGCCTCACTTGTTAATTGAGCTAGTTGTAAACCGACACATGCGTACTGCCAGAGTAGTCAGTTAAGAAATGTCGGCCTCATCGTCCGCTTGATAAAATTGACGTGTAAAAGTTCTGCCTTGCAGCCTATTTGCAGAAATAAATTCACTCGTTTCACTTGTTTATTGCGGAGATTGGGAAGAGGGGGGGGAGTAGATAATAAGGTTTCCAGTAACCTCACTCACACGACGGTTTTGTGTGAAAAATTAAACTACCTATATCGCACTAATTTCAGTACCTACCAAATCTATACAACAGTCTCTATTCATCACTAAACTCTATATTTAAACAGTAACACAGTACCTAACATACATTAAAGCCTTATGCCTCTATCCAACACACAAAACATATTCTTTCTCAAACACTTTCAATATAGAGTCAGCATACAATACTAAAGTCAAGGACTCTATCGTAGAGAGCTTCCTAGCAAGCATTACTTTTATTTACTTGTTTATTCTCAGCTCTACCTACATATTATGTACTAGCGACACACCCCGGTTTCGCACGGTTATTAGTTATTCTTTACCATATTTATTTATTTTACATATTTTGTATTATCTCACTATATATTAAATGTGAAACTTTGTATGTATGTTGATTTGTTTGTTACTCCGTCGGATCGGGATGAAATTTGGAACAGGAGTAGTTAACATAACGTAACATAACATCACGTCTTTTATCCCCGAAGAGGTAGGCAGCGGTGCACTTTACGGTACTTAATACCACTGTATAATGTAATATCCACTTTTCACTATTTATTTTATAGTCCCATGTGATAGGGGAGACGCCTTTTGCCAGATACCGGGCTGGCATAATTACAGACTTCGTGCTACTACTGAGATTTTTTTTAAATCCAATAGTTATTAGCCTGACCCGGGGATCGAACCCGAGACCCCTTGCCCGGCAGTCGCACTTGCGACCACTCAGCCAACGAGGCAGCAGGGGTAGTTATGGTCTGTAATACATAGGCTACTTTTTATTCTTCGGTAACGCGGGCGAAGCTACTGACGCAAGCTAGTCCGTATATAAACCTTCTTCTTGAATCACTCTATCTATTGCAAAAACCGCATCAAATTCCGTAGCGCGGTTTTATAGATTTAAGCATGCATAAGTACAGAAAGATACAGCAAGTTTATTTTACCTCTATATTATTTTGTGACTTAGTCAATAGAGAACAACTGCTCGCATCTCGTGATGTAGCTATTGTTTTTATGTTATTTCTAAATGAAACATATAGTAAATGTAACTGCTTGGTATTAATTAATTTTTGTCACAGTTTTTATAGTAAACATAAAAGAAGTCAAAATGACTGTTGTTGTGTCACAGACACGTGGTATGACTCGTGGTTTATGACTGCATAAATGGTACAAGCAAAGTCAAAGGAGGAGTTACAGTCGTAAAAAAGAATAAGTCGGGTTTAGACGGGTATCACAAGAGCTGTTTTTTTCTTTATTCATCAGGACAAAGGCAAGAAGACAATTTATTCGATAACAATCAAAAATTAGAATTAAATAAATAGGCATAGATAGTAAATGATTTTACATAAATTAACATAGTATCACGCGTTTTTATCCCTGAAGGGGTAGGCAGAGGTGCATATTACGATATTAATGGTACTGTACAATGTAACACCCACTTTTCACTATTTATGTTATGAGTCCCATGTAATAGGGGGTGAGCCTATTGCCATATACCGGGCATAATTCCAAACTCCAGGCTACTACTGAGATTTTTTTTAAAACTCAGTTTTACTTTGCCCAACTCGGGAATCGAACCCGACACCCCTTACCCGCCAGTCGCTCTTGCGACCACTCGGCCAACGAGCTTTAGTTTAGTTAATTAGTCTATACTGAAATTAATCCTACTGATATTATAAAGACGAATGTTTATATATTTGTTTGTTAATCTACGTCAAAACGGCTGAAGGGATCGAAATTAAATTTGGAACAGGGGTATATTATGGAATAACACATAGGCTACTTTTTATTCCTCAGAAATGTAGTTGAAGCCGCTGGCAGAAGATAGTAGTATTTATGTCCTCCAATTTATTAGAATTAAAAAATAACAATGAATAAAAACACTTATGGCTATTATATTTAGCACTAAATTTTGTAGAATCTCTGTAGTGTACTTCACAAATTTTTAAACAGCCCCCTTGACTCCCCGAAGAAACCTACCCTCCAGGTTTCCTACAGAAACTTCGGAACGTAAGTAGCTAGGTTCAGAAGCAGTACACTCGTTAAGTTAGCACAGAACTACTTGAAACTGTAACTTACAGGGATCAAGTTGTTGTGATAACAATTTTACTCGACTTCCTTCAACTTCGTTAGTTTGTAAAACATTAGACCTTACTATTGACTCCCTAAGTTCGTTTTTGCAATTTAGTCTTAGTTAAATGTGTGTGTGTGTGCGTGTGTGTGTGTGCGTGTGTGTGTGTGTGTGTATGTGTGTGTGTGTGTATTGTGGAGTATAAGAGAATGGTTTGAATTCAAGTTTTTACATAGAAAACGTTTGTGTTATTACACTTAAAGAAAGTTATGCGTTGGGACAATAAGTGACAATAATATCATTGACTTCAGATTATTATTAACAGTTAAACAATCTTAAACAAGGATATAAGAAAAAACAAAACTCACCTCTTTACTATACCGAGGACCGGTTTAAGATTTTAATGAAAATCACTGCATAACAATATAAAAATGCCGATTTTATATTGTTATGCAGTGAGTTTCTCTTATTTTTAATCGATTTCAATAAAAGGTGGAGTTTCTCAATTCGACCGTATATATGCTTTTTTATAATAACTATCGTGAGACATACTAAATTAACTAAAAATCGCGGGTTACTCACGTGAATATATTGAGAAAAGCGCTACTAGTTTTAAACCACAGAGGGGTTCTTCCTCATGAGCAATGTGCGCGGAGGAGGTGATGTCACGCAGCCTACTTAGGTATATTCACGTGAGTAACCGGCGATTTCTAGTTAATTTCTCTTATTGTCAAGACTAACTATATCCTTAACTTTTTAAAGACAATACCTATATTGTCTACTAGATACTAGTCTACTAGAACAAAAATGAAGACAGTGCTCAATCAAACTGATTCTTCCTAACACAATACAATACACCAACAACTACACTACAAATTCATTTTACACGTAACACGAGTTGCTCCACATCGCCCAGTCGCACCCCTAAGGCGATGAAGGAAATTGAAACAACTTAATAAACTCCCCATTTCCCAAGCGACACAAAACTGGCACAAACAAAACAGTATCAAAACTACTTGATTCGACTTAGTCATAAGCAGTTGGAATGAGTTCACTATAGTTACTATATATAGGTAACTAGTGTAAATATTTTTTTATTTGTAACAATATTATGTTGTAACATTTTTTTATTGGTAACAACAATTACACACGCCTTTTATCTCTGAAGGGGTAGTCAGAGGTGTACATTACTGCACTTAGTGCCACTGTATAATGTAACATCCACATTTTACTTTTATCTTATGAGTCCCATGTAATAGGGGGTGAGTCTATTGCTATATACCGGGCACAATTCCAAACTCTGTGCTACTACTGAGATTTTTTTTAAACACAGTAATACTATGCTCGACCCGGGAATCAAACCCGGGACCCCTTGCCCGGCAGGGGTTCCTGCAACCAATCGGCCAACGAGGTAGTCTTATTATGTTCTTATTTGTCTCTTAAATTTTTATTTGTAACTTTTTTTTTATTTGTCTCACCATAATATGTAATGGTTATAAATGATGTCTTTTAGTGGGATTTTTTGCTATAGGTATTAGCGATAGCCTTGGTCCTTTTGTCTGACTACCAGAGTACTGAAATTTTATTAAAAAGTAACAATCTATTTTCAATATTAATTTCAATTTTAAATTTGTGGATAAGGCCGTATCTGGTGTTGTTCGTTTTTAGCTTCTCATTCGTTATAGAATTGTATCTTAGTAGGCTGTTGTCGAAGTGGTGTCTAAAAAATTGCTTTATCTTGATGGGATGAAGTAACGATTCTGAGTTTCACATGAAAAAGAAATGGGAATATCGGCAATTTGTTAGAAGGCAATTTGTCATAGAAGTCAACATAAATAAACTACATATAACAGAATCATCACACACCTAAATGCTACCAATAGATCACCAAGAAAGATACAAGCTGGGATGGTTTGACGTACTAGTACCTACGTAAGTGCGAAAATAATTTAGAAATATATACTTTTATTACTTTTATTGCCTCACGAACGAAGCCTTTTATATGTTGAGAGGTCAAGATTCTTGTTTTATGTCTTCTATATACGGCTTCATATCGAGATAAACATAACCAGTTAATCTTGGTCTCGCTCTTTATCATCTTTTCATATACTTGAAGGTCAATTTATACTGGTTCGTGTAGCTTGATATGGGCATCTGTATCTCACACGTAATATCCACACAGGTATGTAGTAAAGTCGTTTCAGCTGTCATAAAGTGATTTAACACACATTAATGAACACTTGCCTACCTATTTTCGAGTGTAATAGAGCTGCATGTTCTACTTTCAGATAATTACTGACTTATGTGTTTTGTAGGAAGTGTTTTGAGGAGCTTCGAGCAATTTTGGTCCTTATGACTGAAAATTGTAGTTTTCCTGTTATCCTTACTATTATAAATGGGAAAGTGAGTTTGTTTGTTTGTTTGTTTGTTCCGACTTCACGCCGTAACTACTAAACCGATTGCATTGAATTTTTGCAGACGTAAAGTTAGTAGTCTGGATTAAATAATAGGGTACTTTTTATCCCGAAAAAATTTGATATTCCCGAGGGAAAACAAAAGTATTGGTATAGATGGCGCTGTATGTATTGGTATATCCTTCCTTTACTATTATAAATGGGAAAGTGAGTTTATTTGTTTGTTTGTTTGTTCCGACTTCACGCCGTAACTACTAAACAGATTGCATTGAATTTTTGCAGACGTAAAGTTAGTAGTCTGGATTAAATAATAGGGTACTTTTTATCCCAAAAAAATTTGATATTCCCGAGGGAAAACAAAAGTATTGGTATAGATGGCGCTGTATGTATTGCTATATGTCCCATAGGCTACTTTTTATCCTTTTGTGACGCGAGCGAAGCCGCGGGTAAAAGCTAGTATAGAATAATGCTTATTATTGGTGTATTAGTATTATTCTTCAACGTTTAACGTTATATATTTTTTTAAATGGGGTGAGCCAGTAATCTTGCAGATGGATCACCTGATGGTAAGTAATCGGTGCCGCCCATAGACATCCGAAACACCAGAGTTATCGGCCTTTTGATGATTAGGAATTTGAGGATTGTTAGGGATTCAGGTAAGGAGAGATTGGGGAGGGGGCTAATTGCGCCTCCGGTAACCTCACTAACACGACGAAACACAATGCAAGCGTTGTTTCACGTCGGTTCTCTGTAAGGTAGTTTTATTTCACGAGTCGATTCCGGAGTCCTATTAAATTTTGACGTTGTATTGTCGTTACATCGTTCCATATAAATTAGGTAAAGGATCAGATAATGTATAAATATGTTTTTAAAAGAGTAGCGATGCAGTTTCTTGATCGTTCTTCTCCATTCGAAACTACACTTTGGAACAAGCGCCTAGCTTCACTGACAAACAGACAGACGGACAATTCAATTTTGACGTTTCAAAAGTGCCTAATTAGGGTTTCATTGAAATAAATGCTTTAACTTTAACTTTGATTTTGTATTACTCCCTTCGAGGCGGCGCAATCAAGCCGAAGCATGGCTCTCCCACAGTTATAATTAAGTCATTACAAGAAAATTTACTCGCCGACATATTTAGGGTGTTCTGATTTATTTAAGGCTTCAAACAGACTCATCGATTGTGCATCATTCATGTAAAATACCTCCATAGTATAAAGAAACAAATCCAAAAAACCATTTGACCGACACGATTGACGGAACTAAGCCCTCGTGGTCACGTATACAATTTTTATACTAACCACGTCCATTTTTTCGGTGTCCTGACCACGTCACTTAATATTTCAGCCGCGACAAATTTGAATAAAAGTGAGAAAGGTTAAGTGCCTACTTTACAATAAAAAAAACTAGGCCTATCATTTATCTATTTATCACTAAAGCCATATTTCAGTAGGACCAAAAGCCTATCTTTATCATTCAAACCAATAATTTGACAGGGGTAAGAATCACAAATGTGTTCACAAATAAATTGATTTGATTTGATTTGATTTGATTTGAAATATAAATTATGTACTGAAATCCTTTTACGCTGGTTTGAAGATGTAGAAAGGATGGATGAAAGTAGAGTAATGAAAGAAGTATACAGAGCGGATATGAATGGGGCCGTCAGTAGAGGGCGCCCTAAACGGACATATACTGACCAGATCGGGGATATATTAAAGAAGGGCCAAATAAAAAATACTCTTTGTCTTATGACTGATGAAGTGATGACTGTTGATGAAGCGAAAGTGGTATGTAAGAATCGTAGTAATTGACGTTCCATAGTCTCTGCCTACCCCATACATAACTATGTATCTAATCCTTTTAATGTTATGGCATTATGTAGACAGTTACACATAAAACCAACCCAGTTTATAATGGTAGAAAGCTATTTCTATGGTCTTTCCATACATTCATAGGCCAGCTTATACTGGGTATGTATAGTTTCATGAGTAGCCGTATATAATTATGATATATGTTAAGTGTGGGAGAGCCATGCTTCGGCACGAATGGGCCGGCTCGACCGGAGTGATACCACGGCCTCTTGGAAACCAACGTGAAGCAACGCTTGCGTTGTGTTTCGTCATGTGAGTGACGTTACCGGAGGCCCAATTACCCTCCCCTTCCCCAATCTCCCCAATCCCTGAATCCCCAACGATCCTCAAACTCCTAATCCCCAAAAGGGTAACGCACTTGTAACGCATCTGGTGTTCCAGGTGTCCATGGGCGACGCCGATTGATTACCATCAGGTGATCCGTCTGCTCGTTTACCGACTTATGCCATAAAAAAAATATAATATACACAATCCTATTAATATTATAAATGTTTGAAAGTTTCTTTGTTTGAATGTTTGTCCATCAATCATTCTGAAACTATTGAACGGATTTTGATGTAGAGGTATTATACAGGCAGGGTATAGGCTGACTTAAGTGGTAGGATACTTTTTATCCCGATTTAATGAGATAAAACAGGAATTATTTTCTATGCGGACGAAATCACGAGTAACAGCTAGTATTATAGAGGTATAAATCATTGATGTATTGATAGAGGTTATGAAGGCAAGCTATTTATGTTACAATATGTTGCCCGGTCTTTTTCTGTGGGCCTCAAAGGTCAGACAGTTGTTAAGAAAAATGAAATGGAATATCGTTGAAAGAATGATTTGGGCATTTCTTTTTATGTTTTGTGACAATAGTGTGTGTGTACGTGTGTCATAGTGATAATTAATTTTATTTTTGTTTTCGATTCAAATTATGTGTGTCTACTTGCGCGAGGAAGGCGAAATTGATTTTTGTTATTATACCCAGAGTCACCAACTATTTTGGTGATATAACACTAAAAAAGAGAATATCATATCATTAAACAGTCTGCCGGCAGACATAAGGAGTGAAACAAATTCAAATAGGTTTAAAAGAAAATTGAAGTCATATTATTTAGAAATGTCCTAGTAATAAGTATAAGTTTCAACGCCTGTATAACATTTGAATATAGGTAAGTACATTTGATTGTAATGTCTAGCGACTCGACCCCACAGTCAAACCATTTCAATGGCTTTGTGGGGCTTAGATTATAAAATACTTACCTTTGTGATATAAAGATAAATAAATAAATAAATAAATAAATAAATAAATAAATTACTGAGATATTGAGTTGTTTCGCTACGCTACGCTAGTGAGTGCAAAGAGCCGAAACGTGTAACTAATTAAGTATAAACATAATTGATTGATAATGTGTCGCTGGTAATATCAGTCTTTTGAGAAAGTATTTAAAGTAACAGTTGTGGTTGTAGTAATATTTTCTTTCTATCTATACAAGTACAAGTTCGGCGTTCTGATTGGCCGGCTCTAATGAACCAACCAATCAGATCCAACCGAACGCGGTCTCGTGTTAATTACTCGTAAAATAAACACGTGCTAAGCCAGAGGGCTAGCTTATTTCTTTAAGATTTGTGTTACAGGAATTGTATCATATTTGAAATTAGTGAGTTAATATCTGTTATGAGTGGCCGCAAGTGCGACTGCCGGGCAAGGGGTCTCGGGTTCGATTCCCGAGTCGGGCAAAGTATTACTGGGTTTTTAAAAATCTCAGTAGTAGCACGGAGTCTGGAAATGTGCCCGGTATATGGCAATAGGCTCACCCCCTATTACATGGGACTCATAACATAAATAGTGAAAAGTGTGTGTTACATTGTACAGTGGCATTAACTGCCATAATGTGCACCTCCCCCGAGCGTACGGCGCGTCCCGAGCGTACGGCGCGTCGCGTACCGCGCGCGCCTCAAAGAGCCATCAGACCACCACAGATGGGGCCCTATAGGGCCGATGCCGATTCGGAGCCGCGGAGAACCTAACGGGTAACCGGGGCTCCGGCTCGACGTGCAGGAGAAGGAACGGAGTGGTTTTTAGTCAGTAAGAGTCTCCCTCCCGCCTCACCCAGGCGGGAGCAGCCATTCGATGATTTTCCCCCCTTAAAAAAAAAATGTGCACCTCTGCCTACCCCTTCAAGGATAATGAGGCGTGATGTTATATTATGAATTCTAGGAACAAATACATCATGATCGTAAACGCATTCGTTTTGAGACTAAAAATCGCTGTTGTATAAACATATAAAACGTTAGACACACTAAAACAAACTTTACTTCTGTATTTAAAATATTACTTGGGACATACTTAGCACTATAACAAGATGTAAACTTGTTATAACATCTATGACGTCAAAACAAAGAAAACAATGTGTGCAATGTTGCAACTGATCTATACTTTCAATGTCTACCAATTTAGTTTACACCGATTTTTCTCTAAAACTTTTGTACCGAAACTAGCAATTCTTCAGTATGACAAACTGCGCAGTATACAACTACAGAGTTATGTCTTCCATATATCTATCTTTCAATTTACTTTATGAGAGCTACGTAATTTAGTAAGGGGAGGTATCCACAAGCTGATTGCGAATCTTTACACTACGAAACGAAGTTGTGTTTGTGTTGTGAACCTACCTTAGTTTCCCGATCAGTGTTGTTTTGCTCGTTACTAATTAACTGTTCCTTTTGATCATCATTTTCATTTACAGCTTAAATATCTACAGCTACTGGTCTATGGATTTTTTCTACATCGTTTGACGTAATCGAAGAGTTTAGCAGTTTAAAAAGTTCAGAATGAGAGCGCTGCTGCGTAACCTCTGTCAGACGTTAGAATTTTTATTCTTCCGCAGAAAGTTATTTTTTTTAAACTTTGCCCCACACTACGATTTTTTCTTATCCCATGGTTCTTCATCAACAGCCTATGAATGCCCACTGCTGAGCAAAGCCTCTTCTCACACGGAGAAGGTTTGAGCATTAATCACCACACTCGATGAAGTGGGTTGGTAATTTCAAACTTATAATTAGATATTATAAGCCCAAGTTTCCGCACTATGTTTTCCTTCACCATTTGTCAGTAGTATCTAAATAATCTTAGAAAGTATTTATAACTCGGAAAAAGTCACATTGGTACTTGCCGCTCGTAGGTTTTTTTTTAATCAATAAAAATTGAATTTCTCCACGGACTTGTGTCCGTGCTCTTGTCATATTACAAGTACATACTTTCTATGGTCAAATATTTTTTTTTATAAAGATCTTACATGCTACGCCTACCACTATACCGCTCGTAGGTTTTGAACCCGCACCCTCATGCATGAGAAGTGGACGTCTTAAACCTCCGGGCCACCACGACTCCTACCACACACACACCATGTCCCGTGGTTGCATTTACAAATATACAATATCACATACACTTAATACCCAGACTCGAAACAACAATTTGTAGATTACATAAAGAGTTGCTTCGTGCGGGAATCGCATCAGCTACACGTTGCGCGGCAGCCGGTTTCCCAGCCACCTCGCCAACCGTGCAGTCAATCAAGTTTGGGTGGTGACAGTCTGCCTTCGCTACACGGATTATGGATGCCTATAATAAATCTTATTTTTTATGATCTTGATCACATTTCAGTTCTTCCGCACCGCTTCTTCAAAGAAAAAAATACAAAGTTTTTTAAAATTAATAACAATGAGATTATTTTCTTGAGAAACAAGGAAAATGTTAACGCGAGAAATGATTACTTACAATAAATTGATATTATTTTCTCGAAACGAAAAATCTAATTTGGACATCAAAAATGTGATAATTGTTTACTTCGAAATATTTCTTTTACATCTCAAATTCAACAAATAGATTGATCGATTTGAAGGTCAATTCAT
Organism: Spodoptera picta; assembly: GCA_038387885.1. NCBI lineage: Eukaryota > Metazoa > Arthropoda > Insecta > Lepidoptera > Noctuidae > Spodoptera > Spodoptera picta. The sequence continues at coordinate 729,904 of JAZHFQ010000329.1, forward strand.
CAGAATCCTACTTCGATTTTCCTGGAATATGCTTTCGGCTTCCTTCCTCTTTTATAAAACGTAGGTTTTTAATACTTAGAGACTGCCTCGTTGGCCGAGTGGTCGCAAGTGCGACTTCCGGGTAAGGGATCTCGGGTTCGATTCCCGGGTCGGGCAAATTATTTCTGGATTTTTAAAAAAATCTCAGTAGTAGCACGGAGTCTGGAATTGTGCCCGGTATATGGCAATAGACTCACCCCCTATTACATGGGACTCATAACATAAATAGTGAAAAGTGGGTGTTACATTGTACAGTGGCATAATATGCACCCTTCGAGGATAAAAGGCGTGATATTATATTATTATGTTTAATACTAAGAATTCACCAGAATGCAGTATCTGAAATAATACTTTTGATACCAAAACTTTTATAAATACTTGTTGTAAGCAAATAAGAATACTACTTCGGTACAAACTATCAAAATAACAAAATCTGATTGTACCACAGTGAAGTAACATCACTTCTTATCTCTTATACTATTACTTACACAGTGGGCTTTTACGCTTTACCTTTAATAAGTAGTTTGGTATACGTCGTATGAAGCAATTAGTCTAAAAGCATTGGTCTCATTAGACCGATCCGTCTGATGGTTTCACGATCGTAAAACTACCGGCTGGAGTATATCGCTTATGCTTTTCGGCAAGGAAAGTGGTACAATTTTATTTTCCGGGCTCTCATACTAGATTGAGTGATATTTTATATTAATTTTTGGGACCTGTTTTATGGTGAGTGATGTATCAATTTTTTATGTCAAGTGCGTGCTATGTTTGTGGTTGTCGTCGTAGTGTTGGATTAAAATTGATGTTCCATGAACGTTTTTTATAATGTTACATATTAATTGTCCACGGACTCTTGATCCGTGCCGTTGTCATACAATTTTTTATTACAATACGTCTAATCAATTTCGATAAAGTAAAGAAGGTACCTAGTTACACACTACAATTTACCAAATATATAATTATTACTAAAAGTATTAATTATATAATAAGTAGGTATTATCTATTTACATGGGACTCATAACATTAATAGTGAAAAGTGGGTGTTACCTCTTTGTGCTCCTCTGCCTACCCCTTCGGGGATAAAAGGCGCAATGATATGTGTATCTATTTATATCTATTTCGACGGCTCTACGACATCAGAGAACCGACCTGACCCAGCAAAAGGCACCCGTTCACGAGTATGACGTGTGTGTCAGCAATTGGTCCGGTCAACCTTTTTGTTGGGAACGGAACAACCCAAACCACAGCGCCACCGACTGTAGGACATTTATGTGTGCATGACGCCTCAACCCTTGCCACGTTGACCGATTCTAGAGGTAATAAAGCTTACAATAGTCCAAAAGACACTGGGTTATTTTCTAGATCTACAGAAAGTCTAAGATCACGTATACATGACGAACTGTTTGAGTAGTTTTCTATTTAGGTATGCTATCATACATATAATTGCTTATATTACAAACGAGTGATGCTTAGTTTTTATATTCAAAAAAGAAATTCTCTAACCCAATAGTCTATCAAAAATAAAACAAAACAAAAAGCCTTTCAATATCCCAAAATATAATTTTATTTATCCTCCCATGAGTCCTTCCTCAAGCACCCATCATATTAGGGTTGACAACCAATGTCATTTCCTCAACCCATGCATGCAAGTGACACCGAGAAATTAAACTAGTCCCTTAAACGAATAGGAAGGGCCTTGCTTTAGTAGTGGGCTATAATATATTCTTGGAGCTAACTTAATAGGACCAAGGTACCATACATCAAAGTATATGAACCCAGTATGAACTGACCTTTGAATGTGCGAAAAGATCATACAAGTGAGAGACCAAGACAAACTGGTTTTGTATAGCTTGAGTGTATAGGTGTGGGGTACTAAGCACAAAAAGTTAAGTGGTCGACTATGTGGTATAGCGTAAGTTGTTTTGAAAGATCAAAGAAAAAATGTATGTTGGAAATCTGTATGTTTTGGTGTTTTGGTCCTAATGTCCAATAAATAAGGATGTAAATGTAGTTGAGAATTATTGCAAAATTGATTTTTTATTTTGGTTATGGAATTAAGAATAGAAGCTTGAAAAGATATGACGTTGTTCTTGGTCGAGTGATATTATTGTTAGGACTTTTATCCACAGTGCAGGACAATGTGTTGGTAGCAGAAGCGATATAATTGATGTAGTCATATTAAATTATTATGTTGACACGGATAACCAGACGGAAGCACACTTTTCACCGAAGAAAATAATAGACAAAAAGAGATCATGAGAGAATTTATAAACATATAATTTTACATACCTAGACTTGGAACTTCACACTGTGGATCACGCAAAGAGTCGTTCCGTGCGGTGCAGGAAACGAATCTGCGACACGTTGCGCAGAAGCTGGTTACCGAACCACTGCGCCAACTTTGAAGTCTAGTATATTACGGCAAACCTAATGAGCTTAAAAAGATTAACTAAAATTGCCCATTGTATGCATATTTACTTGAATTGTTTATTTTAAGCTACTTAAATGTGTACAATAAAGCATAATATAAATAAAATAAATAAGAATTGCAGGATACTCACGCGAATATACTGGGAAAAGCCCAGTAGTACTGCGCGACATTGCCGCGACCGCACACGCTACTCATGAGAAAGAGCCCTTCTGTGGCTCGCCCGAATACCTGTAATCTATTTTTTTGTTATTCATTTGTTTGCATATCATAATGTGTATAAAGATGTTATTATGCTTAGAACTAGAGTACAGATTATGAACCCCGTTTAGATGTCTCGAAACTAGTAGAGCTTTTCACAGTATATTCACGTGAGTTAGTTAATTAAATACATTTTTTTAAATATGACTGCCTTGTTGGCCGAGTGGTTGCAAGTGCGACTGCCGGGCAAGGGGTCTCAGGTTTGATTCCCGGGTCGAGCAATGTATTACTAGGTTTTTGAAAAAACTCAGTAGTAGCATGGAGTCTGGAATTGTGCCTGTTTAAGATGATATAAGTAAACTCCGGTATATGGCAATAGGCTCACCCCCTATTACATCGGACTCATAACATAAATAGTGAAAAGTAGGTGTTACTTCGGTGTGCATCTTTGCCTACCCCTTCAGGGATAAAAGGCGTGATGTGATGATGTTATGTTTTTTATATAGGTATCTCACGATAATATATCTCGCGATAGTTATTATAAAATCTTAAATTACTTCAAAAACACTCACTTTTAATTCACAGACAAAAATTATTCTTTGTTTCTTTAATGAGAAAGTAGGAAGTGAAAATGGCTAATAATCGTCGAAACGCCCTATTACTAAATAAAAATTTCCGCAACGAAATGTAAGTGGGATCTAAATGGCAACCATGTTCCGTTCTGAAAGGGAACCGTTTTAAAGTAACCCATAAAATACCTGTAATTGAGTCACAAGGAGGTATTTTTTATATGGTTTAAATTCATTTCTGTTTGGGGAATGTTGTTCCAATCTTTCATTTTGCAGCGACTAATCACTAGCTGTAGATGATAATGAAACATAAATTATTGGGCTAGTTATAATATGTTCATTAAACAAAGTATTACTGGTTCTGGTTTTTTTTTTAAATCTCAGTAGTAGCGCGGAATCTAGAATTGTACCCGGTATTCACCTGCCACTTTCATCTCTGCACCACCACCTTAGATCGACTGTGAGACAATGCCCAAGGCATTAAGTCCACCTGTACATTTATTACTGTGCTAAGTCTTAAATAAATAAATAAATAAATATGTAGCAATAGGCTCACCCCCTATTACATGGGACACATAAATAGGATAAAAGGCGTGATGTTATGTTAATATGTTCATAAAAAAACTAGACATGACTATGCAATGCTATGCTTGTTGCGTAGCAAGGTTGCTGGGTAGCAAGCATAGCATATGCTGACGCAACACCACGTCACTGAACTCGATCTTCAGATTTTCTAATGGAACCACTATCATTTTGAGGATATCGCCACTTCATTTAGCTGGAAGGTACCCTAAACTATGTTATCACTATTCTATTGAAGATAGCTGAGCATTCAACACAGCCTATCGTTCACAAAGCAGTACCTTAGCATTATGATTGTTATACATATTTAACAGCAGCTTTCATTGAAAATTTCAAACTGATTGAAATCATACGATATGCTTTTGCCATAAATTGGAATTATGATGATAACTGTCGATACTTACTTACGTTGATGTCGAGAAGAAGATTTATGACGCTGTCCACAAAATACAGACGTTTTAGACCACGATAAGGGTCTCCGCCGCGTTTTGCCGATCGATACGATATTTGTCTATGGTGTGGTACAAGATTTTGGGTGGTGCCTTTTACTTAAAACTTGATGTACAGTACAGGAATGAAATGAATGCTAGATGGCATTCTCTACCAGTCAACTGCAAGGTGATGCGAAATGTAATACGACAGGTAGACATTAACAAACGTGTCGAGCAATTTAAAATAATAAACGCTTATGTTACAATTCAATAGAGACAAGTTGTTCTTTTTACAATCCAATTTAGCAAACCTTCAAGATAAGAGCGTATTCCTTTTTAAAAGGCTGGCAACGCACCTGTGGCTCCTCTGATGTTGCGGGTGTCCATGGGCGGCGCTGATCGCTTACCATTAGGTGATCCGTCTGCTCGTTTGCCTCCAATTACAGAAAAAATAAAAAACAATTAAGATATAGGGAACATCCCATTATTTGTCTGTTACGTGATTCACCTTACACAATAGTGAGGACTAGGTAAATCTAATAACATGCAGTCCTAAACTTTTGACTGCTTCTAAGAATGTCTTAACAGAGCCAAATACTGACGAAATTATCTGTACCTGCCCTTAATTGACGATGACCTTGACACGAACAGTTTGACTTTTACACAAAAGTCTACATCAGAAGCTCTATAGCTGTCTCACTATTTTTAGTTCAGTAAAACTTCAGCAATCAATATAAGAGTCTTTATGTAAATACTTTACAACTTGTTTGGACCACTACCGAAGCCCAATAAGTCCTTTATAATGAGCCTCGAGGGGACCGTACGTCTGCCAGGCAATGCTTATTGCCATGAGAATAAACAATACATTTACTTTATACTGCTCTTCGCACGCCAGACTTTCAATTTGCTTCTGAACCTCATTTTCATGTACCTTGTTATTGTTTTCATATTTTAGAGTGGTTAGTAATTCGCCTCGAATGGACTCAGCTTTGGGCAAGACTTTTATATTTTCACCGCTATTTTTCTTCTTCAAAAATATTCTGTTTTTCATTGTCAAATGTGAAAATGGAAAATAAATCTTTATGAACGTTAACGTCCATATTTAAAATCTTTTTCGTAAATTTTCCGAAGTTCGGTTTATTAGATCGCGTCCTAATCATTTCCTTTAAAAATGAAGGCCCTATAGATATTTCTAGAGCTCTAACACCGTTGTACTCATTATCACGGTATTAGAATAAAGCCTTGAATTACATTATTTTTTGTCAAAAATTAATTTCACCAATACGCTGCCCGAAATTGGTTTTGTCTGACCATAATCTCATTTTAATTGCAGTCAACGTAAACTGGATCGTTTACAAGCTCAAACGACCTTGGTTGCCGGCTGATTTGGGAAATATATTATGTCTATTTATCTATAGTGGGTTGTTGCTCCATTGGTGCTGTTAATTACCGCTGTTGATAGACGAATTATTTATTTCATTTCATAGTTTATTAAAATAGTTATTTAAAAAGGCATTTAGTCGAAAGGAACTAACAATATCTACTAGAGTGTATATAACCCAAAAAGCAGGCAATTAATGCATGAATAACTAACGTGAATTGTAAATAGTAGACCCCGTATGTAATATCGAATTACAAGAAGATCGTAGCAATGAAATCAAAAGCCTACAATTTATTTAAATACTGTCTGTCAGTTTGTTGCAAGACACATGCTTCTATGAAGTGTTATTATTAGGTATTATGTGTGGGAGAGCCATGCATGAATGGGCCGGCTCGACCGGAGTGATACCATAGCCTCACAGAAAACCGACGAAATTATAATTGCGTTGTGTTTCGTCACGTGAGTGAGTTTACGGGAGGCCTAATTACCCCCCTCCTCCCTTTCCCAATCTCTCCAATCCCTGAATCCCCAATAAACCTCAAATTCCTAATACCCAATAAGCCCGCAACGCATTTGTAACACCTCTGGTGTTTCGGATGTCCATCAGATGATCCATCTGTTCGTTTACCGGCTAATTTCATAAAAAAGAGGACATCTTGCACACACTCTTACAACCTCACCTACTATAAACATCCAATAAAGCCCACTCCTGACTACTAAAGTCATTAACCTCAAATCGCCATTGACGAAAACTTTCAATGAATTGAAAAAACTAAAACACGTTTTAAAAACCATTTTAATGTTCGCCTTACCTTTTCATTAAAACGTTTAACGTCCTTTGACGAAGACTTGTTTGAAGCAAGAAGGACTCTTGAGGAGTTTCAAACGCCAGCACATCTAGCTATACCAGCCTTCACTACATTTTCAACTTAATTACAAAGTCGTTAAGTTAAAAATTGACTTAAGATTTTTGATAGGTGTGGTATATTGACGTGCAGCCTGTTTGTACTTAAGTCATCAAATAAACGTAGCGAATGTTGAGAGGTTTTTCAATGGTGTTTCATAGGGAATCTTATAAGAATTTACCAATTTGATATCGGAAAGTTGTGGTTTTTTGTGAAAAGAAACTTTTTGGTGATAGGCTTGCATAAATTGATGATATTAGGCTTAGAGTAAGTCAAAGTCAAAGCATTTATTTCAATTAAACCATAGTTTGGTACTTTTGAAACGTCAACAAATACAAAATAAATAATAGTCTGTCAGTCAGTGGGTCAGTGAAATTAGGTGAAGCTAGGTGCTCATTCCAAAATGTAGATTCGAATGGAGAAGAACGAATAAGAAACTCCATTCGTTACTCTTTTTTTAAAAAGCATGTTCTACAATGTACTCTAAGATATTATGTAACGTCATTGGAATAGGAACATTAAAATATCGGAACATTACCTTGCAAAGAACAAACACTAAAATAAAACCATTTAGGTACTCGAAAAATCTAACAACAGTTGAAGCCGCAAAAAACATTGCCAACTGAATTAAATTTCATATCTCGCTCAAAGTAGATAAAACTCGAAAAATGATCAATTTTATATAATTATTGTTTATTTTTCTTATGAAACTGACGCCGTAATCACCTATTAACTTGACTTCAAAGGAATACTGCCTGTAATATGATTCTGTTTATTTTGTATTCCTTCCCTTTCATTTTGAAATTTTATCTGATTTTTTATGACGTAGTTATAAAAACGAAATTGTATTTATTATAGCGATGAAATAATGTTATTACGAAAATCTGGGAAATGCATTTTATTTGATTTAATGAAGTGTAAAAAGCGAGCGAAGATCATAAACATGATGTAATATTATAGTCACGTGGGTTTTTTTATTAGAATAGGGAGTATGAGAGTAAGCGAATCACCTGATGGTAAAAGTCACAAGTGTGTCACCGGGTTTCTAAAAAAGAGTTGGTTCATTTTTTGAAACGCGTTTTAGGAGTATCAAGACCCTATAATTCAAGTAGTAACTACGTCTTATAATCAAAGGACTAGACTTCTCGTAAAATAGCAGGGAAAAATAACCATGATACAAAAGAAATAATGGCCAAAATATTGCATTAAACTGTCAAACACCAAGCTGTCACCGGTGACCGCAACCTATTGTTCTTTAATTGTGTCTATAATGACGGTGCTCGACGAGTTAAATTAAACACGAATTCGTACATCCTGTATATGTATAAGACAGCACTCCAAAATACTTCAAGATGTAAAATTTATTTATTCAATTTTCAACTTTATCGTTTTGTGATAAAATCGAATTTTTATTTTAACTTTGATAATATTGACGATCTTGTGTGAAAAATCAGTCGCTTCATCACTGACAGAACATCAAAGAGTACAAGACTTTTAAACAAACCATTTAGAAGACAAAATAAAAACAATGTGTCTCACTGAAAATTCAACTTTATTCCGAACGCTTGAAGTTTTGTTAAAAAACCGGCCAAGTGCGAGGCGGGCTCGCGCACCGAGGGTTCCGTACAAACCTGCAAGGTTTACAAAGTTCGTTCATTACGACAATCGAGTCATAACTATGTATATTTATTAAAAAATATATATTTTGTAATGTAACTAAAAATTTAAGGTTTTCGGAATTTTTCCTTTATGTGTGCTATAAAACGTTGCTTCATGCCAAATTTCAAGATTCTAGGTCGACTGGAAGTACCCTTAAGGTTTTGATTCCTTTGCGAGTACTTGCGAGTTTCAAAATATGCAGCTTAAATTGCTGTTTCTTTTGATTGCGTTGACATAGAAGTTTGATTTTGTTACAGCTTAAAGGTATTATAGACTGAGTATTTGGTATGAATTTCAATTTAATACCTCTACGCGTTTATGAGGAAATGGGTAGTAAGTTTAAAATTATTAAAAAAATATATATTATGTGATGTAATTAAAAATTTATGGTTTTCGTAATTTTTCCTTTATCTATGCTATAAGACGTTGCTTCGTACCAAATTTCAAGATTCTGAGTTCACGGGAAGCACCCTGTAGGTTTTGATTCCCTTGCAAGTGTCGAAAATTTGCGGCATAAACGGCTGTATCTTTTGATTGCGTTGGCTTAGAAGTTTTATTTTTTCACAGCTTCAAAGGACAGTAGACCTGAGTAATTGTTGTATAAATTACAGCTTCATACCTCCACGCGTTCCTGAGAAAAAGAGTCTTGACAGACGGACGGACGGACGGACAGACGGACAACAAAGTGATCCTATAAGGGTTCCGTTTTTTCCTTTTGAGGTACGGAACCCTAAAAATAATATTTTAAAAGCACTCATCAGTAACAAATAAAAATCCGGATATGAAAACCGCTGAATTAAAATCAGACAAGAAATGACTTGATTTTGCATTCATTTTAACCGATAATTAAAGGTAGTTCTATAAAAGCACTCACTTTGTAATAATTGATACCGAGGTCATGTAGATCACATCTGCTTAGATACCTCTTAAGTAAATAAATATCAATCTGTTATATTTGAACAGAAAATATTATTGGATTATGTCTATCCGTTTTTAAGAATTATCATTAGTTTAAATGACTTAAATGGTTAAATAATAGTGTGATATTTACACCAAGCAATGATATGATTTGAAATTTGGTCCCAAATAGAACTATCAGACAAATGGTAGGGCGCCACGCTTATATGCTGGACATTCCACGCATTCGCACGAAGCGTTTCAAGTCAAGCTTCCTTGTGCGAACCGCTAAGGAATGGAATTCCTTGCGCGAATCTGTGTTCCCCGACAAATATAACTTGGGTGTCTCCAAGTCCCGAGTGAACAAGTTGCTCATAGGTAGGCGTGCTCCATTGTCGGCCACATCATCGCTTACTACCAGGCGAGTCGGTGCCCAAACGTCAACCTATCAAGTACAAAAAAAGATATGTATATATAAGGTAAGATATATAATACCTACACAATTATTGCTATACGCCATATAAAAAAATAAGTCGCTAGTTTACCTAACATAACATCACGCCTCTTATCTCCGAAGGGGTAGGCAGAGGTGCACACAGAAGTAACACTCACTTTTCACTATTTATGTTATGAGTCCCATGTAATAGGGGGTGAGCCTATTGCCATATACCGGGCACATTTCCAGACTCCGTGCTACTACTGAGATTTTTTTAAAACCCAGTAATACTTTGCCCGACCCGGGAATCGAACCCAAGACCACTTGGCCGGCAATCGCACTTGCGACCACTCGGCCAACGAGCTAGTTTACCTACTAAAAGAATATCAATTTCCATATCAAACCCATTAAAATTTAGTACAATTTTCGACCTTAACATGTCTTACACAGCCATTTATTCAAATTGACAAATTGAGGCGCAACAGATGATTTGAAAGTGGGAGCGCTAGCATCGCTTACGGGACAACGTTCATCAACGTTTGTAAACAAAAGTTGATCCTTGTCCCGCGTCATGTTGCAGAACGTGACGTGCATCGCAACATGCAACAATTTATTGTAACTTGACGGCTCGACGTTCAGTCAACTGGTAGCATTAATTTTATTTAGGAAAATAAGCTTTGGTGTTGCGGAATAGAGTGAATTTTTGGATGAAATATTTTTGTGTTATGTTATGGCTGTATTGTGAGAGTTCTAAGTATGCTATTTTGATTCTCAATAATCTATTATGTGTAATTAACAAGTTACAAACTGGAAAGCCATGGAGGTCGTGACACAGAGGCTTAAGACGCCCGCTTCTCTGCTTGAGAAAGCGGATTCGAAACTTACAAACGGCAAGTACCTATCAATGTGACATGCTTTTCGCGTTATATGTACTTTCTAAGATTATTTAGATGCCACTGAGAAACGATAAAGGAAAACATCGTGAGGAAATCTAGACTTATAATTTCTTATTATAAGTTTGCAATTGCCAACCCGCATTGAGCAAGCGTGCTTAAACCTTACCAATGCTTAAACCTTCTCCGCGTGAGAAGAGGCTTTTGGTCAGCAGTGGCCACTCTGTTGATGTTGACGATCATATTGAAGCTGGAAAGAATAAAAGATAAGCACCTAAAAACACTATTCTAACGGTTAATTTTATGGAATATTGTAGTCTTAAAAATGTCCTGAATTTCAATAAGTATACCTAATGACTTTATTTGATTTTATCCAAATCAATCCATTTACTCCAAAAATAAACTATTGAGTATTGGTTAATTCTCCAACCATGTCGACACCACAACAAAAAGAGATTCGAAAAATTCCTCTTCAGACAAATTCCGAGGTTTTCCAAGAGCGTGCGAACATAAAAACTTTCCTCCACCCCTGAGGATTAACTTGAATAACCTTACAAACTTCATACATATCAAAGCATTGTATTCTTTTCCTTTAGACTAGTTACTTTCTCATATATTTCGTTCTTACGTCAAACAGGACCAATTTGAATAGAACGTGCTTCAGATTTTTATGTGCAACTATAAAATTGGCTATTGTGGTCTTTGCTTTTTGTTAGTCTGCTGGAAAGGTCATAGATTTTTGTAGAACATGCAGGAAATGTTGAGTTGGAAATAGATTTTCAATAGTTTGTTTTGTTTGTTCTATAAGTAGTACTTACCATTATATTTGAACAAATTGAACCAATCAACTATGTAACTAAAGAATGGGGTCCTTGCCTACATCAATAATAAATTATTTCGACTTTCAATACAACAAGATATAAAAAATAATGACACCTTAAGTAATTGATTTTATCACTAACTTAAATTTTGTATTTTTTCAGCAAATATTTTAAGAAATAAGTACTCTGTTTTACGTTGAAAAACACAATTTCGTACAAAATTCATAGAAAGCGGACATTTTTGATAGTTCGAAAAAAGTATTGAATTTGACCAAACTGTATTGTGAACCTGATTGAAAAAGAGTTACTTATGGAATTTCTTCCTTGCAATGAATAAATAGCTTCACTTTCATTTTTTTTTTCAAAAGTGCCTTTCTGGTCTAATTGAAATAAATAATTTTAACTTTGACTTTGACTTTGGTTTACATCGTTCTTAGTTCAGAGTCTCTGACTGGAGTCATCTCTTATGAACGTTTTCACCAACTGCCTTTAAACCATTTCTTAACTAAGATTTACTTAGTGTGACGGAGCACCCATAATAACCTCTTAGCTGTACTACTTAGAGGTTGCTGAAAACTAAACTATGGCTAAGGAGTCTCTTAAAATTTAAGACAATTTGGAATACGAGTACAACAGTTTAGAAATAATACGTTAATATAAAATAAGTTAATTTCATCAACTCGTTTATTTAGATAGTCAACATATTTCCTTCTATGATCGACGACATACATAGTTTCTTTACATTAGAGTAATGCAGTAACTCAATCACAATGCCTTACCTTACTTTATTATTATTATTGCAAATAACAAGACATTATTGTTATAATTGGTTATCGTAACAGTGTCGTAAGTGATAACATAACGTAACATAACATCACGCCTTTTTATCCCCGAAGGGGTAGGCAGAGGTGCACATTGTCACTGTGCAATGTAACACCCACGTTTCACTATTTATGTTATGAGTCCCATGTAATAGGGGTGAGCCTGTTGCCATAGGTATACCAGACTCCGTTTTATTATTGAAGAACCCAGTAATAATTTGCCGGACCCGGGAATCGAACCCGAAACCCGTTGCCCGGCAGTCGCACTTGCGATCACTCGGCCAATGAGGCAATCGTAAGTGATAATATTGATTATTGATTTTATTTTCAGCCATGATCGTCCCACTGCAGGGCAAAGGTCTCAATAGACAATATTGATGGGAGGGTAAAATAAATACATGGGTACATATAAAAGTACCATAAAATAGCTGTATGTGACAGATATCGTTTACAATAATGTTCTTTTTCAGCCCAAGTAAATATTTAAATCAAATATTAACTTTAATATGTGTATTGTGGGACTACTCCCACTACTACTACTAGTGTCCAACTAAATCACCGGTGACCGCTTGCCATTAACTCCAATAGAGAACTTATTTCAGATGTTTAGAGACTACTTTTGTATGTACAAATTCTGGGGATTTCACATCACGTGAATAGTATAAAAAAGACATCTCAATTATTTTTGTTGATTATTTTTATAAGCAATTGTAAATGACATAAAGAATAAAGTCACCTGTCCAGCTCCGATAACATATTAAGGAGCGGAAAATTTCAGTCCGGCTTTAACAGCATTTCGCATTGACACGGCCTCGATCTTTCCCTATTCTTTCTAAAATCCCTATATCAGGTACAAATGATCGAGCTGGCAGATAGCATCCGATTACTTGTAAGACGCACCCAACCCTCTCACTGCCACTACGTGATCTAATTTACCAATTCTGTATTATTGATTGGTTCACGAGTCACGCTCGGCAGTGACAGGTAGCTGTCACACACACCCCCAGGGACACAAGTAATGAGTTGACGGTCCTTTATAAATAGGAATAACAAACAATTGTCAACATGACGCTTTGTTGATCGACAGCGACGTGTGTCGCCAGTTTTTGCGTAACGAGCATGTATAAAAGGTGAGCGTTTTTTGTTTCTATGCCTTAACTTTTTTGTGAGTCGTTTTAGAGTTTACTATGGAATAGTTATGTATCAGAGACATTGTAGAACATACTTTTTTTTAAAAAGAATAACGAATGGAGTTTCTTGCTCGTTCTTCTCCGTTCGAATCTATATTTTGGAATGAGCACCTAGCTTCACCTAGCTTCACCTAGCTTCACTGACGGACTGACTGACAGACTATTGCTTTTTTGTATTTGTTGACGTTTCAAAAGTACCAAATTATAGTTTAATTGAAATAAATGCTTTGACTTTGAAATGGTTTTGTATGGTATTTGGAATCCTAAAAACGATAGAAAAAATAACATAAATACTTTAATTTTGGCAGTAGCACCTCATTCTAAACCTCTTTTACTTAAAGTAGGTTCGTGTCTTATGACACTGCCCGGATTAAATGAGTTAGGATGGTCCACAGACGGATGGCAGGTATATTTCTGTGAACACGAAGAATATTTGAACATTTTCTTTCCATTTTTAAGATTTGTTCTATATCGGCTACGTTGATACCATTTTGGGATAGGTCTATTTAAGTTGTGGCTTCGTGAGAAAATATTGTCTGTCCAGACTGGAAATGCCTTGAGATAAAATATTTCCATTATTGCTGAAAATTTCTTTGAACCACCAATTAGACTAATTATTGTTGAGGTTACTGCTCGTCTTTCTAAACGCCTTGGTGAACTATATTTGATCAAGTTTCAGCCCACAACGATCTAGATAGACGTAATCCATCAATCAATATCATAAGTTTCAAGTAAATAATTTAATTCCAGAACTAATTACAGAATATATTATTTTGTGTTCTACGTACAATAAATATGGTGTAACAGGTGTTAGTACCTATCGGATGAAAACTTGGCTTTAAGCGGACTTAGTGAGGGTTACCCTTGTAGGCATCAAGATGAAATGTAAACATCGAGGAGGGTCGTTGATTTTGAGAGGAACTCGTGGGAGCTTTATTTTTTAATGGCTCGAGGCTCAACGTGCGGATGAAATCAAATTATCATTTTAATTTGACTGGCTACTGTCAGTGCCGGTGGATTTTTGATCCCAAACCTTTTGGTCATTCCAGCTGAAATTATATAGGTTTTCGTGTGAAGTTGTGAAATATTTTTAGGATTGAAAGTATCTTTTTCTAGATTAGGAACTAATTAGTTGTAGATTCTGTAGGTCTATTTTAACCCCCGTCACTAAAACAAAAGGTGTTATGCGTTTAACTTGTCTGTGTTCAGTAGACAACCATTTGGCCACCATTGCTGTATGGATGTAGTACACATCTATATCTGCTGTTGATAATTTTTTTACTGCTGCAGTTTTGTTCAAACACACACTTAAAATGCCTAATTTCCAAGTTTCTTTATTCTTTTAAAACGTTGCCCCACTCTACGATTTTTTCTTGTGTCGTGGCTGCGTTTACAGACATACAATATCACAAACACATGACCCGAAACAACAATTTGTGGATCACACAAAGAGTTGCTCCGTGCGGGATTCGAACCCGTTACACGTTGCGCGGCAGCCGGTTGCCCAGCCACTGCGCCAACTGTGCAGTCTGCAGTGCAATTGATTAAGACCAACGATATATCAAACAAAGCTTCTGCATTGCAAGTCGTTTCACTAAAACTGACCTACATACATATTTGGACCAGGTACAAGTAAAACTTTCCAGCTTCGTAGGAAGTTGGCTGCCTCGACTGGTTCATGTTGCAGTAACCAGGTGCAGGAGAATCTTTATCAACGTGTCACAACGCGTTCCCAAGATGAATCGCGGCTGGAAACCACTTGGAAATAGGGGTGGCGAGATTGGAAGATGTAGTTTAAAAAGTGATGTAAGAATCTTTGAATTATTAAGCGATTTAATAGCTGTTTGTTAAAGATGATATTATGGATGGTACTTATCCGCTTGTTTATATATGTATTTGTTTCTTATGTTCAAAATTTGGTTCAATTATAGGTACTAGTTTCGAATTTTTTTTTACATTTTTTAACGGTTAGTTTTATTTGATTTATTGAAATTTAATTTATCCTTTTATACAAAAACTGCGTTTTTTATCTGTATCGTGGGTGCGTTTACAAATATACAATTTAAATTCCACTATGAAAAATGGGTAAATCAATTTAGAATTACACTTCCAAACCAGGAAAGACAACCAGCTTTAGAATAAATGTAAGAACCAGAAAGTAAGTGGCACACGTGGCATCCCTAGGCTCCTACTAAAGCATGACTAAGATTTAAAAAGTCGTGGTTTCTGTCATAGCCAGCGGGCGGGAAGTTATATCTTTTGTTAAACTGTCCACTTCTGTTG
Source organism: Spodoptera picta (assembly GCA_038387885.1). Taxonomy (NCBI): domain Eukaryota; kingdom Metazoa; phylum Arthropoda; class Insecta; order Lepidoptera; family Noctuidae; genus Spodoptera; species Spodoptera picta. The sequence goes on from JAZHFQ010000329.1 coordinate 745,440, forward strand.
CATCTTTATATTTCTTTGCAAAATGGAATGTTTAGATTTGTGTTCTTATGTTCTTCTTACTTGTGCTAAACGGCTCTTCGTCTGTAAGAAGTTTTGAGATAAATGCTCTTTTGAATACTTCCTTCGACTTCATGATAAAAGTTCGTAAAAATATTTATGTCGTTTCTTTTTATGGTTCGTCTCTAAACTCTGTGTAAGTTTCTTAAAGAAAATTAGTCATATTTTCAGATTATTAAGTTACTTTTATTATTATTACCTATTAGCTAAACAATATAAAGATTTTCAGTTAGATTCAATTGTCATTCAATATTAGAAACCACAACCAAAAATGAAAAAAAAAATAAGAAGACGTTGACAATACCATATATTTATATCAATACATGTGGACCGTGTGCCAATGTGCTACTGCCGTAATGTAAAAAAAAATCAGTAACAGTGAATTGACATTTTCAGAACAGTTAAGTAAAAAATAGACACGCTATTAATTCATTTTATTTATTAACTTCATGACCAATTAACGATAACCAACTAAACAATAAACATTATACTTAATTAAAAGCTTTGCAATAATTTATTTACAATATTTACATTCTTATATATTATTATTAGTTTAATATTAAAATGGAATGTCTGGTAAAATAACCACTTAGTGGCATAAATTGCAATAGTATCTATATTTTTAGTTAATAATTAAAATCCTATTTGAGTCTATCTGACTTATGTGCTGATTCGATATAAAATGAAGGTGGCTATTTATTTAAAAATGGTTAATGTATTACATAAAATGTTCTTATAGGTATAATTCTTTGCAATGATAGGGAAAAATGCCTGTTTGCGTATTACACTGATGCTATGTCAATTGTGAGAACATTCGTAATATATATAGCTTAAATACAGTTAATGGCGTTAGAGAAGAATTTACTTTTAACAATTTTCTGTTTTGGTCAAAAACCAGAGAAGAATACATAAATATAATATTATTACTTTGAACTAAATCATATTTTCATAAAAATAAACATAATAATATTCGAATAGCAAGTCATTCGTTTTTGATATATCACTATTTGATCCAGTGCCGTGTGAAGGGTTGTGGACATAGTCCGAGAGCCAAGATGTCTTGTGATTGAAACATCACTGACGTCGTCTGACGTCTGACGTGACTGCCAATATTATGACTGAAGATTGATTATTACAATTTATTGTGTGACTTGATTAAAAGAGTAGATTTAGATTCAAATATTATTATGAGCAATTCCTAAAGGTGTTCTTGTAATGAGTAAAAAAAAGTAAAAGATACCATTCATCGAAAGACAGAATTCTTGGCAAATAGACATTTGATGCAAATATTTAAAGAAAATCTCTGAAAAATATTACTTGTTGAAAATAAAATGTTGTTTTTTTCTATAACTAAATAATAAATGTAAAATTAAATAATTTCTTTTGCTGTTGTAAAAAAATTCCTCAAAAAGAATTTAATATTAGAGGTATAGTTGAATAAAATTAGTCACCATTTTCATAATAAAATAAATAATATTTGTTATAGATAGGAAGACGAATAGTGCTTACAAATTTATTTATAGTTTTCGGATAAAATACGAAAGTTAAAAGATTTACCTTCAGAATCGTGTTCAAATGCATTATTTTTAATAATATTGGGCAATATGTTATTTTCTACAGATAGTGTTAAAAATTCATTTAATGTCTATTATAAAACAAATGTAGCACGCTTTTATTAAAAACTATTTTTTAATTTATTATTAAAAACTTTATTCGTAGTTGTAGATGTTTTCGTGCGTACGCCAGCACACTAAGTTCTCCTGAATTATCAACTTACTTTATTCGATTTTCATTTCTGTAACTTTGTGATAAAGTTCAAAATTATGTGATATAGGTTAGTTTAACTTCATGTGCTGGCTGCGCTTTTCACATTGATCAGTAGTCTTATCACTAAGTACCAGTTAATACTAAAAGTAATTAAATACTTTATAAATATTATTCGTATCACCATTAGTTTAAATGGCACATTGTTACTATATGTACAGTCGAGATGCAGATATACATACGTAGCTATACTTGCTTAGATATTTACAAAAAATACATTCACTAGTTGTCTTTCATCGTAGCTCGAATATTTACACATTAAGAATGAGAGTCTAAATTTTATCGTACCACTTAAAAATTATTATTATAATAACTATCGTGAGACATACTAAATTAACTGAACATCGCGGGTTACTTACGTGTATATACCGAGAAAAGCTCGATTAGTTTCTTAATGCAGCAGGCTACGCGACATCGCCGCGATCGCGCACGCTGCTCATGAGGAAGAATCCCTCTGTGGTTCGAAACTAGTAAAATTTTTCTCAGTATATTCACGTGAGTGCCCGCGATTTTTAGTTAATTCACTTAAAAACTGCCCAAATACCAGGTTCTTGATAAAAAATTAAATTAAATTTCCCTAAATTTTTTAACGAATAGGTACTTGAAAATAATGATAACACACAAAACATGTTGTATTGTAATTGTGTGATTGTTTTTTTCAAAAAGTACAATAAAATTCTAACTCTTACATACATGTCTTATATTTTACTGTTATATCTAATACAACATTAAATATTATTTTGACGTTAAAGCGTTTTATTGAGCGCTAATTGCAAACAAAGTATCTATAATACGTTTATTTAAATAGCTTGAACTGTCTTATTTAACTAAAATCTTTGGTAAATGGTGGTTTAAAATGTCATTTAAAATCGTCTTTTGAGTATAAAAAAATAAATTAAAATTATCTAAAATGCTAGATTGTCTTATAAAAAACTATAAATAATAAAACTACTTTTACACGAAACAAAAAATTACCTTTATTTAGTAAACTCTTGAAAAGATTTCAACGAGAGCGTCAAAAATGCTGCTCAATAGTCCTATTGAAAATGTGCTCCAGTATTTTCAATTGAGAATTTTAGATATAAGGAAGCATTTTAGTGTCGCTGTTAACATGCCCGTTAGGGCTCGCGCAAACAGATATTATATTCAGAGCAAAATTTTATTCAGCCATTTAAAAACAGTTAGTAAAATGAATACTTATTTTTATTAACTTACGAATTTTATTGCTTTTTATATCTTTTTGTCGTAATATAAACAACTTAATGACAATTTTATTTCAATCCAACTTTTCCAATAAAAACATAATATTAAACTTTATGAACTATAGTAACAATATCGTACAAATAATGTATATCAATCATATTTTAATAATGCCAAACATAGGTACTTTCTAAACATTTAATAAATTATTTTCAACTCAGAATAAAATATTGCTAAACTTTCATAATTAAAAGTAATATGACAACTTTGTATAACAAACTATACATATATCATAAATTTTCTCGTCTATACCTCTAAAATTATATGGCGATAATATCTTTGGTATTTTCAACACATTCATACATTTATTTTGCTTTGTCATTTCTATAAAATATAAAATAGAACATACTCGTAACACCATTCATAGCAAATAAACAAACAATTCTCTAATAAAAATTTTATATGAAAACATAAGTTTGTGACGTCCCGTCTCGATACACATTTGTATTGAAGATATACAATTTCGTAGAAAGAAAGTGGTTTTATATTAAGACGGAAACAAAATTGAGGAAACGTGTATATTTATTTCTGCCAAGTCTATTCTCATTTCATGAGAAATGACCCATCTGACTGCACACATCACTCATATTCTTTTTCCAACATTTCATAACATAACATCACACCTTTTTATCCCCGAAGGTATAGGCAGAGGTGCATACGGCACTTAATGCCTCTGTACAATGTAACACCCACTTTTCACTATTTATGTTCCATGTTATAAGGGGGTGAGCCTATTGCCATACCGGGCACATTTCCAGACTCCGTGCTACTACTGAGATTTTTAAAAACCCAGTAATACTTTGCCCGACCCGGGAATCGAACCCAAATCCCCTTGCCCGGCAGTCAAACTTGCGACCACTCGGCCAACGAGGCAGTTAGCTGCAGCATCAGGCAACAGAGCAGAGGCACCATTTTCCAACATTTTTCATCTGTATTTCAACGAACAATAAATAGAATAACATTAAAAATATTCATTGCACAAACAAGCCCAAGTTGCAAGTATAAAAATGCCTGCATAATAATAACGACTGTGTGATAACTTCGAAAACGTAGTAAAATGAAATTATTGCTTGAAACTTTTGCTCAAATGCTTGCACGGTGAACCGAATGCCACATTGCTGGGGTAACTTCACTTATTATACGGAATGTTTTGCAAGTCGTAAAAGTATGAAGTTGTGATATGAACATTAATGACTTTTGAATTAGTTGTGTAATTATTATTTTGATTTTTTTTAAAACTGTACTTTAACATTATTGAAATAACGTAGATTTTATTATAAAGAAACTAGTAGAACACTTTAATTCAATCTCTTATTGCATTCGTATGAGAATCGATGCTAGCGCATCAGGAAACTTCAAAGTTTTTAAATTTACTTTTAACGATATTATAAAGTGATAAAGTTTAAAATCAATTGTCATTATTGGGTATTTCGATGTGCGGTCTAAAAATTCATTATTGCCTTTCAATACACTTTGTAACAAACGAAAATGAACTTAAACGTCCAAGCATACAACAACATTTTAAAGTTATTATTCCATTACAACATTATCAGAACAATACACGTACACAGAAGTACTTTGATATGCATTTAGGAAATTTTCAATAAACAAACATACATATTACTAAGAATCACAGTAAGGACTAGCTTTAACGATATATTACTAACAGGTTGGATGTACCAAAGATTATTAAAAATAGGGCCTGAGCTAGCGTTAGTCAAACCGTAATTACGACAAAGACTCTAAATACTAAGACAAGTTTAAAATACAAATCGGGAGTCTTTTGCAATTTGGATATTAAGATAATTTCAAAATACAAAACCAGATATGTGAACTCAGTGAACTTGTGATACCTAGTCGATCGGTCGAACAAGAAACAAATAATCTACAATGAAATAAAGACGAGTGTGCGTTGTGCGTCGAGCTCTTGAACTATAACCTTAACACATTAAACGCCAACGCCACCGGTGACCGACGTTAGCGGAGGATTTGCCATCAATAGTTTTTTTCTTGGCAGTCCTATAGCCTTAACAACGTCTCGTGAGTTGCAATTTGGTTTTGGTGTTCATCATACTATGAAATAATATCAATAGGCATACGATATCATTTATCATTGTTGCCGAAGGCGATTACCTACTCGGTTAGTAATAGTGCAACAGTTTAGGTAGATACTGAATTCTAGATTATAGTTACGAAAACGGAGAACTAGTCAACTGATCAATTTTAGTAATTCATTCATAGATTAATGGACATTGTATCGACTACCCATGATAATCTTATAATATTCCAAAAACATATTATAAAATGTAATGCTACAAAAAATAATTAACGATTAATGATTTTTCTGCAAAAGTGAAGGAGTGCTCAAGAAGCAAGCAAGTAAAACGTTAACTGACTTACAGAAAAATATATTATAAACTATTACTTCTATTTATACTAGATACTATAATGTAGTTTCTAGCCATTAAATGAACAGTCAAAACAATGAAGATTTGAACGAAAGTTTCTATCTATGTAGTATCTCAATGCCAATCACATAAATTGTTGTTCTTTTATCGCGAACGCTTCAAGACTTTTATTTACAGTCCCGAGTCACGAAACACTGGAATCACTGCAGTTCAAGATTGCAGGCAGAAGGGAAATCTTTATTTTCATTGCGATTTGTATCAACAATGATGACAATTCGGTTTCAGTTCCATTTGTAAGTTATCAATGAAATTGAAATTGAACGGTTAACCTAAAATATTAGTCCAATGCTGAATTCCACTGTTAAAATAATTCATTTTTATTGAATATTTTTTTTGAATGAGTTTATTGAATAAACTAATGTCTGTAATATTTTGAACAAAGCTGCTATAGATTACTCTCTGTAACACGATTGTAATTTCCATTCACTTCGGGTATTAGAGGTATAACAGTGTTGAAATCCAATATTGTTAACTCACAAGGTACCTACAGTGTATAGAGTGGGTTAGTTTCTAGCATAATCCCATTGAAACGTTGCGGTAAATCTACGAGAACATTCTACGTAAAAGCATTTTCAGGTGAACGCACTTGTTTATTTAAGAGCTTATTACAAAGGGTTACGGTAACATGAGAATCTAGCGGAATTAATTTGTAGTGCGCACGTAATAAAGATACTTTTAAACTGTTGTCAATCTTTGGTACATCCTTACCTACCCTAACGAAATCATAAGTACAGTCTTTATTTAGACAGTGACCTCTTCAGTAAAGCGACTCTTATCATCTAAGTTAATAACTATAGCGTGAGTCCTTGCATGTCCTGATCTAACACCTTTCACGGTGTCAGTACTACTTGGACTTGATTTTAGTTCACTTGATTTCTCACTCTTATTATTATAACCATTACGACTTACTTCTGGCGGTCGGATATCACTACAATTAGCTTCACCGGATATTTTAAAGACTCCATTCTGTTTATCTTCTTTTGGTTCTTCGTTGAGTTCTGTGCGTTTTTTATTAGGAGAATCAGTCGTGACGTCTGTCTGGCTTTGTTCTGCGTTGCTGTTCTCTGCGCTTTTAGTTGGACTGAACGTCTTGTGCTTGTAGGCTGGTGGTGCCTCGAAGGGTAAGTCCCTACCACTACTTGAGGATTCTTCTGCTGGGGTAACAGTACACATTAACCTATCCGCTACAGCACTGAAGACTGTGTTCAGTTTCAAAGGCGCTGAGTGGTCGGACGTGGGAGGCTTTCTATCATAAACCGCCGCAGCGTCCTGCATGGCACCTATTCTCCGTGAGATCACTGCTCCAGCACCACATCGCTCACGAAGTTTCTCTAACTGGTTACAGATTTTTCTGAACTCCTCCTTTTGGATAGAGATTTAAAAATAAAAATGAGTAAATTTTAAACGAAGCTAATGTAATTACGTGTAAAATCTTTTACAAAAAACATGTTTTTTCTCCAAATGAGTTAAAATACTTGATTTCTAATCCGAATTTAGGCAGAAATTCCAGACATTTTCCATGTAATGGCCTGGCTAAATTAATTAAGTTCTCGTCTCACCTGTCTGGCGTATTTTAGAAATATAAAAGCAATTGGATACTAGGTACGGTGTAAATTACCTAAAACTTTACAGAACAATTTTAGATGAATGAAGTAATGTTGGATCTTACGTTCAATGTTATCTGATAGTTTTATCTAATTAGAACCATTATTTTCACCGTTTGTATTTGCTTTTTTTTACTTAAAGTCATAAATAATGAATGAATTTAATAATGCTTCATTAACGTAAATAGATCAAAGTTTGCCTCAGAATTTAGAATTACTTTGCATAGCAATATCCTCACCTCGAGTTCCCTCTCAGTCATATTATCACAGAATCTGGCACTCCGGTTGGTGGTCATAGTGTAGGTGGATTCTGCAGGCCTCGACCTAAACTTGCCAGTCTTCTCTCGCTCGTCCTTCCCATGACCTTTATAGACCATGTAGGCCTGTAACAAAATATTGTGATTACAATCATGTTGTGATTACCTGATATTGTGACAGTCAGGCATTGATGGTAAAAAAAGGTTAAGGAGATTTTGATACAATATAGTTAGACTTTGACGAAATAAATATTTCTGGTAAATATGGGTATACCTAAAGTTAAAAGCTACTTCTTTTTAATGCCTAAAGGACTAGAGGTCCTATGTTATCATGTTCTGATTTTACATTCTTCCTTACTATCGTTATTTATCGGCAACCTAAAACCTAATAGTACTTTACTTAATTCAAGAATTAACCCTTGTTCGACAGTAACTCTTAAAAATTCAGATCGTAACCCAAATTATGCTACTTCTATTATTTCATGTTTGCATCAAAGTTCTTACAATAAAAATCATAAACGCCCGTAGCTTCTATCAACAAGCTCTAAATGTTTTGCTCTTAGTAAATATTTATGTTTGTACATAAGGAAAACAATCCTCATAATGGCGGATATAAACTCATTGTAACGATCCTTCAACGGGTGATTCTGGGCTGAAGGACTGTATGAAGCCTAGTTTGGTCCTTGTCAAGAGCTCTTGGCAACATTTATGACAGTATAAATGAAAAAGTATTGAATAAGTTTCAGTTTAGCTCAGTGCGGAATCTTTTCCAAGTCATTTTCAAAATAACATATTATGTAAGATATATTATATTAATAAACATAGTGCTTATCATTATCATTATCAAAAGCAGCAAAACACCCATCATTATCTGAATATGCCTCGCGAAATAAAGAACAAAAGCTGACACAGATAGAACCATAGTAGAACCTAGATGTATATTTTTACACAAGTCCATTCATGGTTTTGTTATTAATATGAATTGTAACAATAAAACACATTATGATGTTGAAAAGGCATATACCTCTAGTTCAGCAGCGGACCCTCAAGGACTGTTGATGATACACAGAAATATATTGTGAATCGCGATAACATCAACATTTTATCACATCCCTTCTCGAAGGACCAGAAGGAAAACACAATAAACAATATGACAATATTTCCTTCTTAGCCACAAGATAAAACAGCATCAAATAATATCACATAACGACGGTGGAGGGTCGCATTTGCCAGCCACTTTGGGATCGCGGCCAAATTAACTATAATAACTAGTGCAACGGCTTACTTACTGCTTACCCACTAAATGGACAACCGCTTATAGTGGCTATATTGTACAGTTTGTGTAGAAATTAAGACCGTTTAAGCTGATGGCATCATTATACAGAATATTTTGAGTAGAAGAAAATGTCAAAGAACGCAATTATTGGAACTGCATATTGGAACTGCAATATGTTGCAATATTTTATATTGTATATTTTATATTGTATATTGTAACATAATATTTTATATTGTATATTGTATTATTTTATATTGTAACATAATAATATTGATAACCATAAAATTTCCAGCATAATAATCTATTGAATGAAATATACTCGCGTTACTTATAGTCTGATAATATTTTTATGGTTCTTTAGTCCTTGATGATCATTGTATGAAAATTTACTTTGAAGAGTTTCAAGCGGGGTAAAGTCGATACAAACAACAACCAAAAGTTTATTTTTAGAACAAGTTAAAGTTAGAACAGACTTTCAAAGTACGACACTTTGAAAGTCTGTTCTAGACTGACGGAATCTTGTGAAGCTATTTGAACGAATAAATGTTTAGTTCAGCCGAAGATTTAATTATTGGAGCGTATAACCAGGTAAGGTAGAACCAATCGGGCTTACGGTTCAACGACCTCAGTTATTCGGTTTAGATATCAAGGTACCGTTGTTGACAAAGGTTGGAAGCCATTTTGAAGCTCTGTTTGTTTAATACCATGAAATGTAATTGTTTGAAGGTAGTGTACGTTTGGGTAGATAAGTTTTTTTTTTTTTTTAAGGGGGGAAAATCATCGAATGACTGCCCCCGCCTGGGTGAGGCGGGAGGGAGTGTCAGACTCTTACTGACTAAAAACCACCCCGTTCCTTCTCCTGCACGTCGAGCCGGAGCCCCGGTTACCCGTTAGGTTCTCCGCGACTCCGAATCGGCATCGGCCCTATTGGGCCCCATCTGTGGTTGGGTAGATAAGTCTACGGATTCATCTATGTAAGGAGATGTATGAAGATATTATAGTTTTCAATATGATTGAAAAATATCCCTATAAAGCGTAGAGGTCAAAACCCTACCACGGTTTCCCTTTCTTCAAGGTAAATTATGGTAAAATATCGACCATTTCTCCTCGAACATTAATGAAAACTACTCTAGCAGTTACGAAGAAACGATTGAATTTTCTTCCACATTCTATTTAATCAAATTGTATAGCTGTTGGTTTTCCAAATGTATTAATGAATAAATAAATTTATCATTTACTTAATACGGAACCAACCAACATTCTAGAATCAGCTAAAAATCCAACCTCGGCTCCACTACTGAGATTCTGACGAAACAACTTACACGTTTAACAGTTTACCTGACAATTGAAAATACTGTAGCAAAACTAATTTCGTTTCCAACTCCTGAGCAATCGGTTTAAAAAGTTTGTCCACTTTCATGATTCAATATAAAGTTTTACCGGCTTTTTTTTTCATTATAGATCCACCCTGTACGTGAGTGCTTACTAGGGGAAAACTTGGAGTGTTAAGAGTTTAGAACTACTCTAGACTAAAGAGATACACTTGTTGAAGAAAATTAATTTTGAATTTTTCTTTTAGGATTTCTGTACTGCAACGTTCGATATTAAGTCAGGTAATAGTGAAGTTTGTTTTGGTCTATATTGCTGTACAAGCTAATCGAATGCATCTTTTGGATCCCCTCATCGATTGGATTAAAATCAACTCAGATGAGTGGAGTTACTGTTTAGATGTTTGAATTATTGGATGTTTTTTTATAAGAACGTTGCCTTACATTAAGATTTTCTCCTGTGCCGTGGGTGCGTTTACAAACATAGAAGTTCACATACACACCCAGAATCAGAACAATAATTTGTGGATCACACAAAGAGTTGCTCCGTGCTGGAATGGAACCACTTTGCGCGGCAGTTGGGTGTCCAGCCACCGCACCAACCATGTCATTAAGTGATTTGGATGGAGTATTGATGTTAAACCGTATCACTAAACCATAGACTTTAAATATTAGTGTCACAAGTTCTACTGTTAGACAAAATGGTCGACAAGACATCCATATGTTACCTACACAATAGTATGTCATTTTTAAAATAATTCTGGATAATTACTATTAAATATTTCGCTTTCAAATCACTTTACATTTTGAGGAACCTTGTACTCGTGTATACAATTTTTTACCTACTATACAATATTGAAAAAGAAATTACTTTAGTTCCTGCATGGAATGCAATACATGTAAAGCGATGGACCTTGTATACCAGCGGTTACATTACGTCATCGTGTAGGTTTTATGAAATTTTTCAACAGTACTTTTCTATTTTGATGGCGTAGGTGGTCGAGTGCCCACAAGTCATTTTTATGAGCCCAGGTAAAACCAGATGATGGTGATAAGCGCTGGCCATGGACAACCGCAATACTAATTATATCTCCATAAAGGTTTACTATAGTCAGTAATTGAATCTAGTATCATATGCTCAAAGACGAACTTCTAAACAACAAACAATTATAATTGAAAATCTCTTTACCGAAAATAATAATGTAAAACATTATCTAGTACCAAATAACATGTGAAACAAAGTTCATAAGATTTCAGAAGTTTTCAGAACTTCGAACAATTTATTACGATGTTGTTAATTAGCAACACTTGTGATATGTTTCGAACAAGAAAATAATTTGTTCAGTACTAAGAGAGTGTCAGAATTTGGTTTGTTGGAGGTTGAGTATTTTGGTGAACTATATGAATTACATTTTGTATTATAAATGTTATGTATTACATACCTACATTTGGATACATACACATACGGCACAGGCTGTCAAAAATTTTCAAATTGGCACAGTGTATACGATACAAAATTCAAAATTCAAAATTCAATATTCGGGAGTGGACCGGTATCAGCTCTGTGGAACAACTTTTCCACCTAGCCAATGACAAGGACCAATTAAAAAGTTGATGGCCAACCTTCAGGAATGAAGTGGTGGTGCCACTAAGAAGAAGAAGAACAAATTCAAAATTCTGCTCGGTGTATGGTATTACGCTCTGATTAACCCTTCATGATCATACCATATTACAAACATACAGACCTTTAGATCCCGGTACACACAGGGTTATTAGCAATAGTTGTAACATATAACATGTCGCTGAAGCACCGAAGTAGTGTAGGCAGCACACAAGCTTGGGACTACAAGGCCTTTAGGATTCCCCTGTTTTACGTAACATTTTTTAGTGTAATATGAAATTTGGCATGGTTCGTGTACCCTATGATATTTACACATCATTAATTTAATTTCTAAGTGTGCGATAGTAACTTACATGTTAAAATATTATTAATAAAAATAAAACCTAATCCAACTTCTCAATTTTTATTCAATTGCTATTCTAAACAGAAGTTACTACAACAGCAGAACTACACTGTAAAATATATTTCGTTTTCGTTCCACAGCAAAACAACTTGCTATTAGGAGAACTCTCGGTGTATAAAGAAAAAACAAACAAAAAGATGTCATTGTTGAGTTTAAAAAAAAATTTGGAAATACGCACACGAAATACTATAGTCAGAATTTTAATTAGATTCCAGGATTTGACAATAGCTACTGTCATTTTGTGAAATAATGATACCACATATAATAGTGTAGTGATGCACACAAAAATCGATAAACAATCAGTGTGTTTGTTTTATAATAAATGTTACAGAAAGTGACAGGATAGCGATAGCGATGACGGCGACAATTTATAAAATAACTTATTACCATAATACATCTATCTGTTTTATTAGTCATGTTCCTTCATGATTACATTTTTTTATTTATTTCACACACAATTATAAAAGAAAAGTCTCAGATCGTTAATTAATCGTCAAAACTAAATTATCGGTTCAGAAATATTTAATTTCCTGATATCCTTAGTTTACGAGAGTAAAATTATAAACGAGAAGAATCGATCCAGATATATTCCATTTCCTTATCGAATAATTTCGCAACGTCACTATTTAGTACTTGTCATAACGTTGCAACACTGAAATTGTCAAATCTGGAATCGAATTAAAATTCCGAGTATAGACGTAAATTTGTAGGCATAATACCTTACCTTATGATAATGTACTATGAGTTCGTATGCGCTTTCGAAGTTTGCTTTTTGTAATGGTTCAACAGTTATTTTTTGTTCATTGTCAACATTTTATTTCTTTGTAAAACTACTGTATTATCAAGATAGAACCATTCTATTTAGGGACGAAAACGATGTAGATTTCACGGTGTACCTCTACTATAATCATGAATCCAGATTACATCAAAACCAATTATGCCAAATTATATTACTATCAAAAAAATTACTCAAAACGAAGGGTTCCAGACGTTAGTGCAGAACCAACACAGAGGCACATACATACATACAGTCTGACCGCTATCTTACCGTGCCTACCTTGCTCCCAAAGATGAAGCACAACAGAAGAGTTACAGTCAGCTGCGTGTGGCAGAAGAATATTATATACAGGAGGTCCGGGTTTGCAGGGGACTGGAGGAATAACCTGTAAAGAAAAATTGGTGTTAAAAGAATTGGTAGTGGTCAATGAAAAGGAATACTTTTTTGAAGAGTTCTTTCTTCTTTGCGTTCCATTTCTTTGTTTTTACATAAAAGTACGTTTGTCAAGAGTTCTATAAGCAAAAATCATTCGACTTAAGATGTACAAGCTAATGGGGATTCTATCATTTTTAAGTACACATCTGAAGAAAAGTACCATAGCATAGTATTCAGTGTAAACCTTTCTACTTTAATTATTATATTTTTGTTGGCTTACTAACGTAATTTTATACGAGGATCTCGACTAGTTTCTTTATTATTATTTATGACTTTATTATTATAGTCTTTAAAAACCTCATAATCTTTTACCATAAAAAGAGACAGGCATGCACATTGCATAGTAACCCACTTCCGATAGCCCTGACTATAAGCAGCGCCATCAAAACTTTTCCCATTCCCAGATTGCGGGCAAAGAATTGAACTTCCAACTGACATTTAAAAGTGCACCGGAACTTGGCAAGAAATAACTTCTCATAACACAATCATTGTTTCACTTGGTTCTCGTGTAATATCAAAAACTTTGTCGACGTCGACTTCAACTTGATTTACTTCAGTAACGTATTAAGAATAATAATTGTTTCATGTTAGCATGTTCTTGGCTTTTATTCTGGTTTAGTCTAGTTACTGAATTCTGTCAGGGTTTTCTCTTACGATGGAGAATATTAGTATATCACTCTAAAATTAAGTAGGTTGTTTTGTTTGCTCGACTATTTTCAAGCCATACCAGACCAGACGCCCATAATCATAAGTAGCATTAGCTGTGTATCCGAATTAAGTTAATGCCTCGTTGCAGTGTTGTTTGTCCAAAATATCTTTGTGCTTTGTAATCCTTGAAGAGCTCGTAAAGCCTCCGTATAAGTTACAGCAATCCCACTTTAATTCTGACAACGGTGTAACAAGTTAATACTTTATAAATAAACTACTGATTTTAACCAACCTGAACCCGAACAAATTATTCAATCCTATCATTTTACTTCAATAGAAAATATCATCTAAATTACGTAATAAAACTGCATTACAAAAGATTCATTTAAATAAATTCTATTTCTTTAATTTACTACAACTTCTAGCATAGAATTACGTGTCATTTTACAAACAGAATCAATCTCATACATTTTGATTAGCATATATCGAAGGGTACTTGACTTGCCTAAATCCATTGATCCCTGAAATTATATTTACGAGGGTACTATCTAGGACCTTCGATCAGATCTAGCCATGACCTATGTTCTTCAAGGACTTAATATCCATAAAATATGACGGTCGAATACAGCCACTTATCCTAGGAACCCACTTCATATCACATGTACTAAATCTTTGCCTTTATTCACACGTAAATTACCACATTAAAAGAATTGGATTTTTGCAAGAGTTTGTTGTTGAATGCTGTTATGAAATTTTCTCTTGAAGTAAATCCTTGAGAGATGTAAATTGCGTGTAATAAACGTCTATTGTGAGCTAATAATGATTGAGTAAGGAATATAAGTGATACTTTAGCTTTAGAATTTGTTTTCTCAAACGATTTCAATTTTCTACTTTTCGTTACAATGAAATCGTTTTCGAGAGACTTTGTTAAAATACTGAACGTGTTTCTTTAGCAATATATTATCTGCTTTCAAGGTCATTTTATTGTTTTGTTGGTAACACCGTCTTTTCTGTACTGTAGTAGATAATTAAGCTGAATTGAGATTCAGCATCTTATTTATCAACTAATTACTTATTTGTCAACAATATAGACGAATCTTTTTTGGTTGCCAAAGTACACCTACCTTTTAATACCATTTTACAATGCAACACCCACTTTTCACCATTTATGTTATAAGTCCCATGTAATAGAGGGTGAGCCTATTGCCATATATCGGGCACAATTCCAAACTCCGTGCTACTACTGAGAAATTTTTAAAAACACCGCAATACTTTGCCCTACCCGGGAATCGAACCCGATACCCCTTACCCGGCAGTCTCACTTGCGACCTCTCGGCCAATGAAGCAGTCAGGTTTTTGCACAACATTTTAAATATTCTCCATACTCCATACATGTTTATTCAAGTATATTCTAATTTTAACTTGGTACAGCCTCCATATTAATAAGTTGTTTGTATATTGCATCAAAGTAGAAGTACTTGTGTGAAATAAATTGGTTGTGCCAGAAGCGAGGTTGCTACAATAGTTTAATGAGTTCTACACTTTCTGTCGTTAGCTCTCTAACCTTCGCAAACTATCTCGTTTCTAAATTTTGTACAAAATTATTAGGAGCTAGTACTTCATAGGGAAGTTAAAGTCACCTTTGATAAGATGTGATTAGATACTTATTATTGTGTGTTAGATACTATACCTCTATAGTAAATACTCCAAACTATTATTTATAATTACTAACTTTATTATTGCTAAGAGTAAACTATAACTTATTTCACAAGGTTGTCGACATGTGGAGGGTGGGTTTGGCTATCATTGTGCCGATAGTTGTGTCGGCCAATGGGTTAATACCTAAAAATCTCGATAACCATCTTAAGAGGCTGGCGATAGGTGAATAGATCAAGGGCCTGATACAGAAGTCAGTTCTCTAAGGAACGGCACGTATCGCGAGGAGGTATCTGTCTGTGGAGCCTTTACTACCACTGTTAGCTTGGATTATGCTACCGCTACTGGTCGGCTCCTATTTATAACCGAACTCATAATATTTTTAAATATTATTTTTCTGTTTTATAAGTATATTTAAAAATTTTACTTTAGGGAATTTTAAAGAAATGTAAGAAATTCATAATTTTAACAATTCAGAACCTAAATTATTTAATCAACTAGCACACTCACTGATTGAAGATATGCATACACACTCTAATTGAGGTAATTCCATTAATAAAAATGTAAAAATATATGAAACAGAGAAAGAGACATACTTACATGGATATATTGAGGAAGACAGAGAGAAGGAATTCGTTGTATATCGCCATGGAGATGAAGCGGCTCTCGTTGAACTCGGAGGGCGCTTTCCGCACCATGATACAGAGTCTAATGCCCCACACCAGGAATATTACTTCCACTGTTGAACAGATAAATATAATTAATTACATAAAATAACATTCCGCATCTTATCCTCGAAGGGGTAGGCAGAGGTGCACATTACGGCACTTAATGCCACGGTACATTCTGTACAATGTAAAACCCACTTTTTACTATTTATGTTATGCGTCTTATGTGTGAGCCATATACCTGGCACATACCCAGTAACATTTTGCGCCACCCGGGAATCGAACCCGATTCGCATTTGCGACCACTCGGCCAACGAGGCAGGAAATTGATTACATTTTTATTAGAAATAATAAATATTTCTAACAACAATGTGATCAAGTCGAAGAAAAAATTTGTGTGTCGTACAGAAATCTAAGACGGTTACAGCTTCTCAGAAACCACAAAAAATCTGTAACTCCCTTAGTGGGTTGTGGAAGGCAGGTGTTATCTATACTAAATATATAATTTTTTATCTCTTATTTGAAATGTATAACGCCTTGATTTTATGACGGCAATGTTATACTATTTGATTGAAATAAATAAATAAATATGTAAATTAATTTGTTCAAATCTGGTCAAGACTAAGTGCCCATCTCAATAACTAATTTAACTACTTAAAAAGAGAATGTGATCGTCATAGAGTATTTCTGCAATCCATTAAAATACAAAAAAGTATTTAATTATCCTCCACCATGTTACATTAACTGCAGTTACGTACAAAACTATCCTTGTAATAAACTTTATTGTACACACTGTGGGTCGTCAAACAAAATAATTTATTATTTTAACAACTTTTCCACTTATTAATTTGTTCTAACGTTTTAGTCGCCAGTGGTGTTGGTCGCCTTTAATTGTAACGTCGACTTCAAAGTTGGCTTTAGGGTTCAACCACACTGAAAAGTGACGCGTGCTTATGCTATTATGAGTCTTGAGAAGCGTCGTACGCCGTTGTCACGTAAAATGTGTATCTTATTATGTACATAATTCTTTTATAAGCTACGTTTAAAAAAACCAACTTCAATTCCCCTTTTTTTAGGAGTCGGTTAATTTAATATACTAAAACCTTCATTAATAAAGACTGCCTTATTGGCCGAGTAGTCGCACGTGCAACTACCGGCAAGGGGTCTCGGGTTCGATTCCCGAGTCGGACAAAGTATTACTGGGTTTTTCAAAAAAATTCACAGTAGTAGCAGGGAGTCTGGAATTGTGCCTGGTGTACGGCAATAGGCTCACCCCCTATTACATGGGACCCATAACATAAATAGTGAAAATTAGGTGTTAAAATTGTTCAGTGGCATAATGTACACCTCTACCTACCCCTTTGGGGATAAAAGGCGTGATGTTATGTTATGTTGTTATGTTAAAACCTTCAAATAACATTTTTTTGAAAACCGCATCAATATCGGTTTAGATAATCGCGATATAGTCGCGCACAAACATACATACATACAAGTCAAATTGAGAAGCTCTTTTTATTCAGTTTGAAGTAGGTATATTAAAATTAAAGTTATATTTCGAACTGGTCTTATAAAGCGTCCGTGCAGTGCTGCGTCGCATCGCGTCTCGTTGTGTGCTGACCCTTAGTCCAAGGAGACTTGTGAAAGGAAATAATGTTTACAGAGTACAAAGTGCATTTCGCTCGGTTTGGACTTCATTAAATTTGTAAGAAGCTAAACTTAATTAGACGGTCTGTTTTAAGTTTTGTCTCTAGAGTTGCTTTATACATTTAATAATAGCTACTGGTATTTTGGAGTGGTGGACTTTTTGATGAATTTGAATTAAAAAAACAAGATCTTTTTACAGGTGATGACAAAAATTAAGATTATTTGATAAAACTTTTTAGTATAACAAATTGAAATTCTTTCTGGAATTGGTTAGATAATATATTATTATCTAATTTGGGATGATGACAGGGTATGCATATAAAAATCAAATTAGTCCGTAAGTTAGACAATGAAAAATATTAGACACGTATTTTTTGTCGTGTAATAAAAGAATACTATAAAACGAATCAAAGTCTAGGAGTGGGGGCTAAAACGTCATTTCTACGTATAAAATGTACATAGAAGTGACGTTACGCGACATTTCAAATCAATATATCGTCAAAAGTATTCGTTTTTGTAAGAATATAAAAAATACGTGTCTAATGATTTAAAATAATCTACCAGACGGACATTAAAATAAAAATTAGGCATCTACCCTATTGTCTGTAACAAAGAGGGTTTGTTTTCTTATACTTTATGCGACAATTATTCTAATTCTAAAAATTATTTAAGTAAAGAACATATCGCCGTGTAAATTGTAGGCGTTTTCAATTGACCCCAAAAAGAAGTGGTTAAAGTTGTTTTTTTACATACATAACATCACGCCTTTTATCCCCGAAGGGGTAGGCAGAGGTGCACATTCTACCACAGTACAATGTAACACCCACTTTTCACTAGTTGTTATGCGTCCCATGTAATAGGGGGTGAGCCTATTGCCATATACCGGGCACATTTCCAGACTCCGTGCTACTACTGAGAATTTTAAAAAAACCCAGTAATACTTTGCCCGACCCGGGAATCGAACCCGAGACCCCTTGCCCGGCAGTCGCACTTGCGACTACTCGGCCAACGAGGCAGTCTGTTGTTGTTTTTTTATAGATAGTTTATAAAATAATGTCATATGACACTTAGTAACTTATAATATGCTTTAAAGACTATAATTGTTTAAGACGAATTATTGTTATTTGCAGTTAAGGTGACAACAACCAAATGAACCTTCAAAAACAGCTTCACTGAGTTTGTTTTTACTTACACGTAGTAAAAGAATGGTCCCACCAGTCGGTGTTACACAAATACGCCTTCAGATCATCTTTAGTTCTTCCAACTATGACAGCAGGTGGCGCCACCAGCGTGCGTATAGCCAGCAACACACACGCCACGCCTACAATCACTCCGATCCGACGAAGAAGGTACATGTCCGATATCTTCACTGCCTTTGCTGACCGCACTTGGAATATCACTGATATCCTGGTGGAAGATTTTGGAGTTACTTAAGTTTGCAATACATATTAACATCCTATAAATGCCCACTGCTGAGCAAAGCCTCTTCTCACACGGAGAACCACGCTTGCTCATTGCGGGTTGCCGGTTTTAAACTTATAATTGAAAATTATAGGTCCAGGTTTCCTCACGAGGTTTTCCTTCACCGCTTGTTAGTGGTATCTATACCTCTATAATCTTAGAAAGTATGTACAACTCGGAAAAAGTCACATTGGTACGTGCCGTTGGTAGCTTGACCCCGCACCCTCAAGCATTAGAAGCACACCATGTATGTAATACACCTCGTATATTCAGAGAGTGCTTATGTAATGACTTTTGTTATTGTCGAAAAATTTGTTTTCTTTAATATAAATTAGTCTATTCTACAATTTTGTTCAGTATATTCCCAATTTCGGTATATTCCCCCCCAATTCATGAGGACACACGCAAATATATTCACACATGAAGCTTATTAAATTACAATTACATCTAATATTACTACTTAACGAATTCAGGTTAATAACATAATCCCACAAATCAAGTTATCTGAACTCATATCCCCCATCTCTTTCTCTTTCACATAATCACACGAGATAACATAAATACACTCTCATATAATGTATGCACGATCAGTTCTCAAGAAAACAAATCCTATTATGCAGACGTCAGAATCAAGTAGAGGTAGATTAATTATGTTAAATTGGTCTTGTAAACAGATTCCCTTTATTTACGCATCTCAAAAGAGGGTCCCAAAATTTAAAAGACAACTTGAGACTTATCTTGACAAGAATACAATTTCATTTCACCGGTATCTAATTAAAAGAAACTTGATCGCAATCTAAAAAGTTCAAGCCCAATTATATACTTGAAATGAGGCTCAGATTGAAGATTTAGAAAAAGTTGTTGATGTCAAATATATTAAAGGAGCTTATCATGTTTCGGAGGGTAATAAATTGCTTCTAAGAAAAAGATTTCGTATTTTTTCATTTAATAATAATGAAAGTTACAAAAATTTCTATATGTAACATGTTTGATTGGATATAAATAAATTCTGATATAATATATAAGGTATCTGACTTAGGAACCACAGTCGTTTTGAAGATCAAATATTGATCACGTTTTGTGCCTCTAGGTAAAGCATAAATTCTCTGCAGGCAATAAACTAGTGCTTACCCCTGCAATAAATAATTTGGGACTTCGAGTAGCAGGTCTCATTTATCAAACCAAAATTACTTTCACTCATAATTACTTTTAATTGTATTAGCTTCAACTTAAACAGCAACACGAAAATTAGCTCGTTACACAAAATTGAATACAGACTGATTCCAATTTATAATAAACAAATTAATAACTTCATTCGCTTTACACTGATGGAAAAACAAAATTGAATTTTGAACTCCAAATTGAAATACCAACGTGGTATAGAATACAGTATAAGTATATTTGTGTGACCCTAGGAGAATTGAGGGTCCTATTTCAAGGATCCTGTCCTAATTCCAAGCTTAATAACGGTCCAGTGGTTTTTTGTGATACCTGCATGAATAATTAGGTCTGTCAAAAGTTTATGACCTTCGGTTGATATAAGTGGGTTCAACTCTCATGTTTTGGGTGGGTGATAAACAAATTTGGTGGTGGATTTACAATTTTAGTGAAAGTCATATCTTCAAATGGAACAGGGAATAATTTAAGTGAATTTTGGCTTTGATTGAGAATTTATGGGTATTTTACTTCAGCTATCCGCTTACCTCCAAGTCTTCAACATGAGAGCTCCATAAGTGAGGCAGAACCCGACCTCCCGTAGCCAAACCCTTGCAGTACAGGTAAAGACTGTAGGTCTCCCATACATGACGAGGGTGGTGCAGTAGATTAGCAGAGCTCCCAGGACAATCACCCTGAGGAGTGCTGGGCTTGCTGCCCTTACGACCTAGGACAATAAATTATGAAGATGTAATAAGTACGTACATAAATGTACTCCAATTCAAAAACAGGGAATTAATACTCTTCTACGAAAGTACACGACGTTTTCAAAAAAAATAATATAAGAAGTATCATTATAATATACATTTATGTTTGTATAGTTATTTGCTTTTGGGAAATAACAAAGTTTTATTATTATAACATAACATAACATCACGTCCTTTATCTCCCGAATGGGTGAGCAGAGGTACACATTATGCCACTACTGTACAATGTAACACCCACTTTCCACTATTTATGTTACGAGTCCCATGTAATAGGGGGTGAGCCTATTGCCATATACCGGACACAATTCTAGACTCCGTGCTACTACTGAGATTTTTTTTAAAACCCAGTAATACTTTGCCCTACCCAGGAATCGAACCCGAGACCCCTTGCTCGGTAGTCATTCTTATTTAATTGATTGACTTGAAGACTGTTCACAATTTATATTAATTTTATTTTTGCCGTATACTTCAATCTTATTTATTGTAGAAACTTACTATTAGTTTCTAGTGGTAAGATTGGCAAATACAAAATAAAAAGAACTCAAAACATTTGTTTGTTAAAGTTTTTGAAATAAATACCTAAATTCCCGTTGACAGCGTGGTTATTTGATCGATAGCCTAGTATGATGGATGGTTTGGAAAAAAAGGACGCAACGAAATATAGACCACTCTATTGTTATTTTCGTTTTTCATGCTTTGTGTAGACACAGTTCTGTTTTTGAATCTGGGAGGATTAGTTCTAGAACAGATGTTAGTTGATTAATTAACACGACCTCATATTAATGACCTGAATTACCATTATCTCTTATTCATTCAATTCTTACTACATTCTTTACAGGTTTAGCTGTATTTTATTTCTTTCAACCGTTTAGTTCAAGGTCAACCCGTTCTTCTAACATTCTTTCCCCCCACATTGAAAAGGCACGTTAAGTATTTGATAAAACTTCCCGTATTTAAATTCACCTCAAAAACTGCGACCGTCACAGTACAGAACATGCAAGGTCAAACTTGATATGAGTGTTTCAACTTGTATCTGCATAGGAATTCGGTGAGATTTCGGATAGCCGAAGAAAATACGATGCGGAAGCACTGTAAGTAGGATCATAATTTTTAGCTAAACTACCTTGTTTTGTCGGTGGAATAGACCATAGTGGGTGCAGAAGTGCTGTTGTAAATGTTCAAAATGGGTGTACGATTTGCAAAATTTTGTACATCGCTATAGAAACTTGTTTCAGTGTGCAATGTTTCGTTGTTTTCTGGTTTTTTGCTTGTTATAGCTGTTGTTTTATTTCGGTTTTCTTTGTTCATTTCACCGTAACGAGAACAACTGTATAGGCCATTTTAGGGATTATACAAACTTTGCATTAAAAAAGTCAATTTTAACCAAGGATGACGATAAGAACATACAAAATTATTACGCAACGCTAAAGATATTATAGATACGTATAACATACTATGAAATACACACATAATTAAGATCACACGGTACATGACAAAACTAAATTCCAAGATATTGATTGAGCAGGTTAGCAAACACTATGAATACTGATTACGTCGGTAGATATTTGATAAGTTACCGTGTTATTACTCGAAGGCGGGATTGCGATTTCTGTATTAATCTGATGTATTAATTGGAACACACCTGATCCTTATGAGATGGGCAGAAAGGAAATTTAAATGAGTACGTTTTCGATTTATAAAATAGTATAAGAATATTCGTTTCTTTCAATTTAATTTTTTGCATCGTTCATATCTTTAACTGAGGACCGGATCTAATCATAAAATGTTAATAATATAATTGTAATAGAGTAGATGACTAATTTTTATTTTAATGTCCGTCTGGTAGAATAAATCATTAGACACGTATTTTTTATTTTCTTACAGAAACGAAAACTTTTGACGATATATTGATTTGAAATGTCGCGTGACGTCACTTCTATGTATATTTTATACGTAGAAATGACGTTTTAGCCCCCGTTCCTAAACTGTGATTTGTTATATCTAAGTATCTATTTATTATACAACAAAATAAAAAAATACTGACGGACTACTTAGATTTTTAATTTTCTTACCTTTTCAACTATCCAATTGAAATTGCCTTTAAAAATATTCGCAATAGTATAGTAATCTGACTTTGTTTTTCCAGAATATCCTTTTCTTAGCGAGGCAACATGTTGGTAAACAAATAATTTTGTATCGTTTCCCCATATACCTTCCAATACTACGATACCTTCCTACTTACAATTTCATCGAAAAGTAATTAATCATCGCCACCAAAGATTATGATGTCCTTTTGTCCTGTCTGGAAATAATCTGACACCCTTCCAATTACTACCTTCAATTCTTCGTCAGAGACTCATCAATTTTTATCCCCTTTCTTCTTCAAGTTACACCCCCTTTCTCCCATAGTACATTTATCAAGGACGCTATAACCCTCAGCTATTAGTCTCTGTCAAAATCATAATAAGTTTTCCCCTGATGTGATTGCGCCAGACGTTGTGTATGTTGTGCGCAATTCATTAGTGTTAGCTATAGAAATTGAGGATAAGTTCACCTTGGATCTTGGGAGCGTGATTCTTGGTATATTTTGGTCACGGTATGTTTTGAACTACTATTCTACTAGTAAGGTTTGGTATCTAGATATATAATGGAAAACAATAGCACTTATCTCCGTTCTTAATGTAAAATGATTTTGGTCATTCATAAAATTTTATCAATGACAGTATGCAGCATCAAGGCACATTGATAATGAAAACCACCATTATAATTAATTATTAATTTGTTATTCGGCTTACTCACGTAATTATTTGACAAGGACCTAGCCTTGTCGAAAAACATATGAATTAATTTTGAATATCTCGAATACACCATCGTAATATTATGTACCGCTGCGCTGCCTGTATAGATTGGAACACCATTCTTTACTTTAGAACTTTTCAACTGACAATTTACATTTTATCTATTGGAATATATAACGGAACCAACTCAATTTCTTGATATTATACTTTAACATACAGTATGAAAAGCGAAGTGTAGAAAATCCATAACCAACGAGTGTATATGACAGGTGAACTTAGAGGAAGCTACAAAAGCATATAAGGTATATACCTCTAGTATATTGAACCTTGTATATTTTATTTATCATCTTAAAATATGGTAAGTAAAATTATATTTTGAAGCAGACATTTTAGAAATGAACTTCGTAGTACAGATGTGTTTCCACTCCATTTGAGTCAATTACAACGTTAACTTAATTCTCCTAATCCTGTAAGTCTCATCGTGGAATTTCAATGTTACTGAGATTTCAGCCGCCATTTGAAAAAGTAGCCTGTGTCCAGCAGTCTGGATAATAACCTAACTATGACACAACCTCTAAAACTTAATAAAATAAAACTATACTCACCCTGACATGCCCATACTTGATAGTGAAGTAGACGATGAATGGTAGACAAGAGATGACCAGGCAAGCCAGAGCGAAGATGGTGGTTCGGACGACCCAGTTCAGAGCAGCCACGCAAGGAGAACCGTCATTGCAGGCTTCACAACCCTCAGCACAGGGCAGGCACTCGTAGGCGTCCGGCAGAGAGTACAGACTGGGTTGGAGCTGTTAGGAAAGATATTGTTTAAAGAAGAATGTATTTTTATTTCATTGACAACCCTTAACACACTTGAAACTCGTCTGGCGTTGCGGGTGTGTGTGTGCTTAGCTTAATTCATACTATCGAATTACTCCGTCGCGTCGTTAAAAAAAGATAAATACATTTTCACATTTTTCATATTTCCAAGGATTTTAATAAACTCATTTAATTTTATGTTGGAATAGGTATAACAGTTTTTATAATAATGAACTCTTCATATGAACAAAATTATATTTTTGTAATTATTATTCTTCTCTTGTTCGTTTAATAGAAATAAAGAGAATTAGGTCTCTTTTATGTATATGCTAATATCCAGTTTATTTTGTTAATATATTTTAGAGGGCTCTGAATTGATACCTCGGTCTATGTAGGCTAATGAATACTAATGTACCTCTAATTGTTTTACATTGTCATACAATACGCTTTTGGAAAAAATATGAAATATAACCACTATCATTCTTTAAACCGTCAAACATAGAGCGAGCAACCTATTGTTCTTTAATTGTGTCTATAATGACGGTACTCGACAAGTTAAAGGGTAGGCAGAGAACACCTGATACGCTTGCATTAATACATATGACTTCAAAATTCTAAAGAACAACACTCAGTTTTTGCGTTGAATAGCATACACCGTGTGTATTATTAGTCTCCGTACAATTTACATGGCATCCATATTTTACATAATAACCAACAATGTTACAATTCTCAATTTATATAAGGTTTCATAGGCCTACCATTAACCCGTAGCTACTCTTTTAAGTTTTTTGATACTGAAAATAAGTTGTACTTATCTTCTAAGGAACTTTTATACTCGAAGTAAAAACTCACCAGCAAATGTTTCTCATACTCTTCTTCAATGTCACTGCCGTTGTAAAATCGACTGTCTGCTGTAGTGTTGGGGAAGTAGAAGCCTCGGCGGCACGTACATCGATAGGAACCACGACGAAACCCCAAACCGGGCACTGGGACACACTGAAACAATGGAAAAATATACTTTAAGCATTATGTACTAAAGTACCATGTTCTCCGAGGTAATGCAGCGATTTATCTCGTTTAATTCGTAAAGTATCGAGTTATGTTTTGTTGCCTCTGGTGTTTATTAGTCGCACACCGAATTTTATTATTTTTTTTATATATTGAATAGGATAGCGTTTGGTTACCATCCTTTGTTTTATTTTATAACTTCAGCAATGAGAATGTTAAATAGATAGGTATGTAATTGATGACATAACTTAAAATAGTATTTTTAAAAATTTAATATGTCAAAGTAAGTACACACGTAGTTTTTTGGATGCTTACTTTATTAGACACAATATTTATCTTTACATTTTTTTAAATAAATATTTTATCATCAAAGCAGTTCCGACGTTACTAAATTAGAAATAACATAACATAACATCACGCCTTTTATCCCCGAAGGGGTAGGCAGAGGTGCACATAGAAGTAACACCCACTTTTCACAATTTATGTTATGAGTCCCATGTAATAGGGGTAATAAATTAGAAATCTTCCGATGAAAATACTTCTATAGTCTATAAAGCTTTTAAAATTAAGCACCGTAAATAACAGGCATAAATTAACGCTTCTCAATGTATGGGCGTTAAAACAGAAACTGCTCCCGACAAACAAAATTTATAGGACGCTAAATATCGCTTGTTTTGGATAGTCCAGATAAATAAGCATTAAATTCAGACTTTTTTGTTATCTCATTTGTAAAAAATATAATAAATCTTTCCAATATTATATGTTTATACATTATTACTAAATAAAACCTGGAATCCTGCTTGAAAACCATTTCAAAAATGGGTCAATGTATGATAATATTATGTTTGACAATGCAAATAACAATATTAATGTTTAAATATGTGTGCATAAGTCGATAAAACCCTCCAGGACAAAACACAACGTTTATATCACACAACAAATAAACATTGCAGTTATACTTATTGCTTTTATTATTAGATAGAAAAATAAAGATCGACATTTATACAAAGATCCTGTTTACTGGAATAAAAATGACTACACATAATTTGTTCGCGCTTCCAAAGTATAGACAGCAGCAAGCCAACCTACTTTTTTCTATCTTTCTTTATTAGAATTTCAACTTTATTATTTTGATATAAAATTGAAATTCGTAGTTTGACATCCACGGATGACAAATATGACCCTATATTCCGACATAGGACCGAAGGACCACTTTTTATATCAAATGGGTCCTTTGGGTACGCGAACAAATATTGTTTCATTTCGCTGCCCAATCATGACAAGGCTATGGATTTCCCATTTCAAGTTCTGGGTGACCCAGTTTTGTATGGTGGTTTGATTGGATGTGGAACAGGATGAGTAAAAAGATTATTTTGTTTCTTATCTGATTGTAAACATGGTAGGAATAGCTTAAAATCCCAGTTCAGTTCTTGAGAAGTGAAAAATGGATGAATTATTATCAGATGATTTAATTATATGCAAAATATACAGAGTGTTCCCAAAAAACGTCGACAGATGTTGGTCAAAAATAAGTTTTATTTTCATAGAAGTAAGGAATCAAATGTTTATTTTATGTAATTATAGTTGTAATCAACCATGTGACATGAATAACACACAAATAAAAATGATTAAAAATATTATAAAAACATTTTTTTTATTATGTTTTCGACTTACTCACGTAACTATTTGACGAGGAACTCGACTAGTTTCAAGCAATGCTAGAGGCTCATATTCATGAGCAGCATTCCGCGACCCGGGACACGGCGACTGTTGCGCTGCTACTGTCTTTTTTTTATTATGTCTAACGAAAGCTACAATACTAACATTTTTTTATTACATTTTTTCGGGGACGTGCTGTTTACACTGTACATTTCGCATATAGATTTCATTTTAGTGTCTGTACTCTGTGGCTATAATATAATATTTTTTTATTACGTTAAGGAAATATTTATATAATTATATTTATAGACTGTGTTTTTCCTTATTGTTTTATATTTCCCAATTGGGTAATTGTTACATTTTCGCATAATTTAACACATTCGAAGGGTAGGTCTCCAGACAATGATAGTTAGATAACCGTAGTTACCCGAGTTATTATATCTAGGGAACAAGCATCCTTGCTGATAAGATATGATACATCTTTATTGTACTTATTTACTAATAATATAAACCTCTTGAAACCGAGTATTCCATAATTCTATGTTACATCATCATCATAACATCACGTCTTTTTAGTCCCGAAGGGGTAGTCAGAGGTGCACATTTCGGCACTTAATGCCACAGTACAATGTAACAGCCACATACTTTGCCCGACCCGGGAATCGAACCCGAGACCCCTTGCCCGGCAGTTGCACTTGCAACCACTCGGCCAACGAGGCAGTCAGTCATTCTATGTTACCTGTATCATACAAATTGACTCGATAGCTATCTAGTTATTATTTTCAAACAATTCCTAGTTCACATTTTAATTACTGTGCCTACACTGATTAAAAGGGCGAACAATTTAGTCACACAAACAAACTAATTGACGTTCACCGTTCTATTAGATTACACTCATACATAAATTTGGGTTTTCTTCTTGTCCTTCCTTGTCTCCAGTTACTTATGGTCAGCGGAATGTGTTTTTCTTTCCCATTGTTCTCAATCAACTGTCACTTCATCATTCACTCCCTATTCTTTCACATCCTGTCTTCAAATCACAGATATAAAAACCTACCCATACATAATCATGCTGTACAAAATCAGCTCCTAACTTAATCTTAATAAGGTTCATTTTCGGTCATTCATCAATTTAATTAAGAGTCTTTCCAATTGGCTTCAGGGGTTAAATTACACAAATGTGCGCACAACTCAGACCTGAAAATTTATATCATGAAACCATTTGATATCTCGGTAAGATTGAATTTGAAACGTTACAGTCTATAATTAATAGTCGTTAATTTTGATGAAAGTCAATGAAATTTCACGGAATTTCTAATGGACACGGTTGATTTTACTCGGAACTGTGATTATTAGCACACGTCAGAACATTGTGCCTATAGGTTATATTACAGCCGAAAATTTTGCTTTCATTAAGCCTCAAAGGTTTAGATTATACTAAAATATGTCTAGACATTAATTACGCTCAAAATAATCTCTGTTTATCTATGTGTACTTGATGACTCATTATTTTCTTTTTTTTGCTGAATAATTTTAAAATTAAAAATTTAATTATAGAACCAGGTTATATCTCATTAGTTTTAAACGAGATTCTTTGTAACAAAGATCAACAGATTACAAGAAATAATTTGTTAGTATTTACTAAGGTCCAGTAAAAACTTCCACTAACATTTATCATTGATCGAAGAACCTTCAATAACCATACACATCTACAACCAGTGAATCCACCAACAATCCCATAAAATTCAGTTGATTTAGCAACAAACATGAAACCGGGGTGAAACCAACAAACATTGCCGATAAGTCTTTATTATGTAGATCATATAACAAGGGTACGTTCTGCCCAATTTCAAATTAAAATGAGGACCAAAATCGAGTCAATATCGGATCGAGATAATGAGATTTTGTCGATTTAAAAGAATCGAAATGAAATCGAATCCTGCTTAAATATGAACAGGGATTTGTTTGTTTCCCATTTTTTTGTTTATTTAATCTCTTAAGTCGGCAGAATATTTTTAATGATTTCCGAAAACAAAATGTTTGTTGGAATATTTTCGAAACAAATCTGGATTAAAATTCTTTTATCTTTAATCATTCAATTTTTCTAATTTGTCTAAAGTAGGAATAGATTTTTGCAGTACATGGTTGGATGATTAAAAATCCGGTTAGTATGTCGCAGCAAAATAGCTCCCAGCTGCAGCAATAGGATTAATAATATACCAGCAGTTTTAGTTAATTAGAAAGTAATTAGTGGAAACTGCGTTAACTAATCGATATTAGTACAGTATTAGTAGTCACTAGCAACTAGGTTTTATGGAAAAAATGGTCTAGTTAGTCTTTCATGTGACATCGCCATTTATAAATAAAGTGACCTCAATATTTTCTACCTGTGGATATAACCGAAATGAGGATTTGATGGAAGCGAAGTTATGAGCTCAATCTTAGAAAATGAGTCGAATTTATGAGGAGAGGAATGAAGGAAGTCTTTCTGCGATTGAGGCTAATACCCCGTAGTTATAATATCAAGAAACAGGTAGTTTTTTTATATTTAAGTCACATATTTTGGTAGGGTTGGCAGAGGTGCACATTACGGCACTTAATGCCACTGTGCAATGTAATACCCACTTTTCACTGTTTATGTTATGAGACCCATGTAATAGGGGGTGAGCCTATTGCCATATACCTTGCACAATTCCAGACTCCATGCTACTACTGAGATTTTTTATTAAAAACCCAGTAATACCAAGTACAACCTGGGGATCGAACCCGAGATCCCTTGCCCAGCAGTCCACCACTCGGCCAACGAGGCAGACATACGCAATGGTACTAACTAAAATCACAATTCATCATTCATAATACGGGTAATACGGTATATCATTGGTAATACGGGTTTAACTGAGATCAAATGTTTTTTTAAAACGTTGCCACACACTAAGATTATTTCTTGTCTATCTATGTTGTGTGCGCACTTACAAACATCAATCACATACACAGAAATGACACTCAGACCCGAAACAACAATTTATTTGTGGATCAAATAGAGAGTTGCTACAATCAAACCCGCTACATGTTGCGCGATAGCTAGTTGCTCAGCCACCACGCCTACTGTGCAGGTGATCTGCTTATTCTAGAGGTATTATAAGTAAATTTCCAAGTTATAGAAATGCATTCATAATTATAGCTTTCCTTGCTTAGTAGACGTTAAGCTTAAGACGTATTTTTTTTATTTTTTTTTACTTTCATTTTATTTTATAGTTTAGTTGTAGTTAATTTTAAGTTGTAAATATTTATGTAGTTATAAACAATGTAATATATCATTATGGTTCAATTGACGTTAAGACATTAAACAAAGAACAGGATATTACAGTAAAAAGTTCACTTATCAAAAAATAAAACATCTTAATAATACTTTTTAAATCACAATTGTTACATTTTAATTTTAAACTATACAATTTCAGACCACATTCTACCTTTGTTTCAAATTTCATCTCGATTCTTTCAGCGGTTTGGACGAGGAGTAATAAATCAATCAACAAATAAACCTACAAACTATTATTAAAAGTTTTCTTTACCAAAAAACTGAATGACATTTAGATCTATATGAGAATATAATCCGATTACTTGTTCTTTCTTTACTCTCGTTACAACTCTAATAACAATAGACACAAAGAAATATTTCCCAAGCTATGACTATGATATATTGTGTGTTTCAAAATCGGAGACAGTCCTAAGACATTCGGTACTTCGGCAACCATCCAAAGTGCTTGAACGTGACTAAGAATTCTAACCTTAGCCTTCGATTAGATTCGAGTACCTTCCATAAACGGTTAGACTAGAAAAGTTATATATTTTGTACTTTTGCATAACCTTTGTTCTATGACTTCATGTCTAGTTTTCCCTAAGAAGTGTCAAATTGTGTTTTTTTTTATGTAGAAAGTTGTTCCCTTTAATATTATTTTTATTTAAGTTACCCCATGAGGCTGCTTTGCGTACCTATGTAAATTATTGAACTCGTAATTTCTAATATTATCTAGACACCACTGACAAACGGTGGAGAAAAACATAGTGAGGAAACCTGGGCTTATAATATCTAATTATAAGTTTGGCTTTTCCAACCCGCATTGAGCAAGCGTGGCGATCAATACTTAAATCTTCTCCGTGCGAGAACCTTTGGTCATAAGTAGCCACTTATAGGCTGTTGATGTGATGAATATTTCCCATAGTTATGATGATTTTAAATAGATAATAACTATCGTGAGACATACTCAATTAACTAAAAATCGCGGGTTACTCACGTGAATATACTGAGACAAGCTCTACTAGTTTTGAACCACAGAGGTGTTCTTCCTCATGAGCAGCGTGGGCGGTCGCGGCGATGTCGCGCAGCCTACTTACTATACAGACATCGCTCGCAAGAGCTTTTCTCAGTATATTCACATGAGTATTTTTAGTTGATGACTTTTAAATTTGGAAGTTCGTTACAATTGAGTATTCATTCTATAACAAACTCCTTAAACATCAGACACTTTTAATGATTGCCATCATGAGCAGAGAGTAATTAATACTCCCATACATCGCCATGGAACCCACATTGGACCCTTCAGAAAGGTCCAGTAGAATCATTTACTGAACCATATTATGTAGCTCCCTTACAGTAGGGTCACATTCAGTTATAAATCGTACAACTATTGGTAATCCTTCGACCCACTGGATTTGTGGGATCCCGGATCACTTATGCAAACGACATTTGTGTGTGTGGATGTATCATTTTTTATGTTCCATGGATGAATGTCTATAGATAAACTTTGATTGAGAGCTTAAGATATGTTTCAGTGAATTTTGAAGTAACGTAAAACTTATAATACTGTGACCCATGTTTTTTTTCGGCAAGCAAACTGTAAACTACATTATAATATTTGTAATATATCAATACAACTCCTTGAAGAGCAAAACGTAATAAGCCATTAACAAAATAGTTTACAAAGCAAATAAAATGAAAATCAATTGAAGTATTTTAACAAAAACAAACAACAAAGTGGTTACCCAACTTATCTTTTTGAACTTGTAGCATTCTCTTGACTAGGATCAATCATGCAGGATAACGTTTCTTTTATCCAGCCATTTGGTTCCGAAAAAAGACAAAAGTTTTTGTGCTAACGTAATATATAGATCTCGACCGCAAAATGTCCTTATTTACGAACCTGGATAGATAGGAAAGTCAATGTTTACAGATCTAGAAGTTCAGAAAACAATAAATATTAGATTTATGGATGAAACTTTGGCAAAAATCAGGATAACGTGTGCTAGGAAAAAAGCCTAACATTTTTAGTTTGCGATACTTTCATAACACGTTCAACAAAAACATTTAGTTAGGAAGCAAAATATAAAAATCGGGAATAGTGAAGTGAAACATTAATACCTAATTGTACGTGAATTCTATCAAATTCGACTTTGCTCTACGTTAGAAGCAATCTTGTAACAAAAAAAATTGGAATATTTTTTTAATGTTTATGAATGGTATTTATCTGATGTCTTATTTAATATCGCGTTGGAAATCCTCATGGACTTCCCACGCCGTGGAGACGACGGGTGTGTGCCGGACTCTTACCGACTAAAACCATCGCGGTGTTCCTCCTCTGCCTGTGACAGTGACCCGAGATGCCCTTGCGGATTCACTGCACTTGGCAGGCCTGAACTTATCACTATATTGCGACAGGTCCCACCACGTAGCAGCCCTCAAAAACTGCGATTTCCTTCTACGAGTGGCGCGCGTGGAACACAACGCTACCGCCTACTCCCGCCACCGCCACACGCAATTTTCTCCTATGGATCTGATTAATGTCTTACCGATTATGAGTTTAACTAAGCAAATAGCGTTATATTTTAGTATTTAGGTCAGAAAGCTCGTAGAATGGTATAGTATTATTTATTTTTCTTTGACTACTTTTAACAGATTTTCTCGACAAAAATACAGACTGAATATCTGTTTTCTTGTGAGAAAACTTTTTGCTATAAAATAAATCTTGAACGAAAGCCTACCATTTGTGGAACCACGAGGTATCATGTCGAGTCTATAGGAATAAAAGATTACGAGACATTTTGCAAGAGTCAATTTGGTAAGTATTTATTTGAAACGTCTGTCTGTCAAACACATCACGATACCAATGTATGAAATGTCTTTTCAACTTTATTCCTTTTGATACAGAGTTGAAAATCAATTAAAGATATTTTAGGTAGACTGATGTGCGAATCTCTTGATTGGTAAAAGCAATTCTGACGTTATTTAATCATGAAACTTTGATGAAATGAATTAAATCTTAGTTCTAGGAAGCAGAAGGAAAATGCTTTTATGAGACCCAAATGATATTTCACGCCCATTTCAATTAAGATAGATTCTATTGTGGTTAAATAGAGGAAATCAACGCTATTGGTTAAGTATGAACTTTATTAATATTGAATCTATAATTAGAGACACATTTAAACGTTTTTAATATTTATTAATAAATAGTTCACAATATATTTTTGCTTAATACAATAAAATACTTTTTTTATTCATATACATTACACTCATCAATCACGTACCCTGTCACACAGAGGTAATCGAAACATTCATACATGCAGCTACAAATATTTTCAAAATGTCCACAATACACTCTCATACAACACGAACGCCAGTGGCTTGTCCAATGTCCAGCAATGATTGATATATTGAATATACCAACACTAGGATAAAATTCTACGTGTTTGTTTTTTTATGGAATAGGAGGCCAACGAGTCAACGAATCACCTGATGGTAAGCGATCAGCGCTGCCCATGGACACCCGCAACACCAGAGGAGTAACAGGTGCGTTGCCGGCCTTTTAAAAAGGAATACGCTCTTTTCTTTAAGGTTTCAAGGTCGTATTGTATCGTATGTATCGTCCATCAATTCACAAGAATTTGCGTCAAATTGTATCTTACTTACTAAAATTATAGAGGTAAATATGAATTGAGTTTATGTACTTTTTTTTTACTCAATAACATCAAAATAGTTGCAAGCAACGGGATGAAATTTGAAACCGGGGTAGATTGTGGTCTGAATTAGCACAAAGGCTAAAGAATTTTTAAGTTACGGGAACGCGAGCAAAGCCGCCAGCAGTAGCTAGTATTTTATGATGAAAATTGAACCGTCTGTTCCTGTATTATGGATGACTGTAAAAACATCCTCATTCTGATATTCCTATAAGCTATCGATTTTGTATTAGGAAGACGGATTGTGTACCTAAAGGTGATATTACCCTATTCTAGCTCAATTTCCTACACTTTCAAAGTAATTTATTGCTTTTATATAGGCCTGCCTTCTCTATATAAGATCGATCAATTTATACGGGCTCCGGGTCTATGTTTTGATGTGTTTCTGATTACCTACAGCCATAAAAGTCTATATTGCCTCGTTGATCTAGTATTTACAAGTAAAAGTGCTGTATGATCGCAGATCTAAGCCATTCTCAAAGTCAAAGTCAAAGTGAAAACATTTATTTTAATTAATCCCTATGTAGGCACTTTTGAAACGTCAAAATTAAATATTTTCTGTCCTCTGTCTGTCAGTGAAGCAAAGCGCTCGTTCCAAAGTATAGTTTCAAATAGCGAAGAACAAGCAAGAATCTTCATCAATAATATATATTCTTCTCAGTTGATTAAACATAGGCTCACCCCCTATTACACGGGACTCATAACATAAATAGTGAATAGTGGGTGTTACATTGTAGAGGTACAGTGACATAATGTGCACCTCTGCCTACCCCTTCGGGGATATAAGGCGTGATGTTATATATACATATACATATTGATTAAACATTAATGTAAAGAAACTGGTACAAGACTAACCTCCTTTTGATATTTAATAGGTGCTAAGATCATAGCTACAACAAAACACAAAAAATATTTGCTACATAATAGTATTTCTATAAAACGTCAGTAAAATATCACTATGACTGCGACATTCATAAAGAATAGGTTTGGGCAAAACAGTTTGCGCTAAGTCAGGTAACAATATACGAGGGACAAATAGCGGAACAGACGTCACGGTTTGACGAGATAGGCTTAGAAATGTATTTCTTAGCCTTCAGACCCGACGAAGACCAGTGAAAGATATTGGGATCACTCTAGTTATATTAGAATTTCTATTTTTTGGAGGCAGACGCCTCCAAAAAATAGAAATTCTAATATAACTAGAGAAAATGTTTTATCTTAAGATACATAAATGATCACCACGAAGTATAAGGAATGCTCACTAGCAATAATATTATATTGGTTGAAAACGATTTTAATCTCTCAAAGCGCCATCTAGGCAGCGCGAAAATAATAATAATATCTTATATAGTACATCCACATTGAATAGTATCCAATTTTCAGGTAACAGTTACAGGACTGACATATCCATATATAGGTAATTTAGTTTACATAAAAGCCATCCATTTCCTACGAACACATTTGGATAGGAAAAACCTATATATTGCCTATTTAGTATACAATACGCGATCTTGTCAAACTAGGCGATAGTATTTCACCCTTTCACAATATACCAACCAATTTTGGATCTTTGACGTCACCTATTTTTGGAATGTCACTGTTTGTTGAGGTCTTAATACATAAAAAGGTAAGAAGGAACTAACCGGAAGGTATTCTTTTTGGCCTCAGAAAACCTAGTCACGTAGAAATTAAAAATGTGAACTAGGTACAGCAGGTCAACCTACACTTATTTGTCAATATTTTTATTGGATTGTTAACTTTGTATCAAAATTATTAAAGTTGAAAATGTAATCATGAAAAGGATAGGTTGATTTGCTAACCACGATACTCAAACTCTTAGTAAAGGTTATTTTCAAGAATCAAAGTATTTGTGAATGAATAAATTACACAATACACGTGCCAAAAGACTAGAATTTAATTATTCATTTAGAGATGTTTTTACTGGATACAAATTATGTTTATTAATTAACGTGGAAAGGAAAATGTTTTGAAAATCGAATTGTTTTGCTTTATATTTTTAAAAAGAAATGTTATTTGGTTTGTTGTCTATTTCCAATTTTATGTTGTGATTTTTGTCCTTTTTTCTTTTGACTATGTAGATGAAACTGCACGACACAGCTGATATAATAATTATCTTATGACCCACTTTATGTTTTTTTTTATGGCATAAGCCGGTAAACGAGCAGACGGATCACCTGATGGTAAGCAATCGGCGTCGCCCATGGACACCTCGAACACCAGAGGCGTTACAAGTACGTTACCGGCTTTTTGGGGATTAGGAGTTTGAGGATCGTTGGAGATTCAGGGATTGGGGAGATTGGGGAAGGGGAGGATAATTGGGCCTCGGGTAACCTCACTCATACGACGAAACACAACGCAAGCGTTGCTTCACGTCGGTTTTCTGCGCTCGGCCGTGGTATCACTCCGGTCGAGTCGGTTCATTCGTGCCGAAGCATGGCTCTCCCACACTTAGAATGTGTACTTAAATGAAATAAAAACTACTAAATTCTCGGTTGCCTTTGAACCCACTCAATCAACGAAGTAAATCTTCACTAAATTAATTAGTCGTCGTCAAAATTCTTTATTCTTTTACTTTAAAGATTTATTATCTATTTGATTGTTATTCGAAGAAAAGCCTTTGAGCATTTTATCTATTTCCATAAAACGATAAAAGAAAAATTTTGGGATTTTTACTAAGTCGAATATTCTAGACTTTCTAAGAATACTTTATAAGAATATCGCAATCATGTCTGTAGGTAAGTTGATCAAGAGTTTTTCGTTACCGACTGGACGATTTGCAAACCTTAGACCTCCATATATAATGAAGACCTACGTTCAGTCGTAGATCCTTATTTTCAGAAAAACTCGAGTGGTCTGTGCGAAACCCGAAAAATAACATTTCAGCCTTAAATCTTGACCTTTTAGCCTCTCTGAAACCTCTTATTTTGTATCAGGGCTCGTCTCAATAAGTAGGTACTACAGATTGCTGTAACAAAGAGCAGGAATTTTGCTATTTCATACTAGATATTGTGTTATAAATAAAATAGGGAGGTACTTACATGAAATCTTGGGAGGACGTTTGGGTACTTTTACAATAAAAGCCTCTTATATATTATTTACTTAGAACGTATATAGAGGTATATGTAGGTATATCGTAAAACCCGTATAAAACTTAGTCACAAAAATACGTCGCCTATTTGTTTCGGTTTTTTTTTCTTTTTATTGCGAGCTTGGATGTGTTTTGACGTAAAAGTGTTCGTGTGCGTAATAGTTGGTTATATGTTTTATTTTTATGCTGGTCAACTTTTATTGTCCATATTTGAGGGTTAAAATGAGTGTCTGGGGTCCGTGGAGCACGTGTCGAAAAATTTGTTTTGTTCGTTTTTGTGGGGACACATTTTGGTGAAGCATCAATTGAGTTGCTAACGAAAGTTACCATTACCGTGTATATCTAGTACGTACTACTGCGGGCTGGTGCTGAAAATCAGCGCCGTGGACTCGAGCCTCTGTGCCCGGTCCACGGTATTAAGCTTAGCTCCAGCCTTTTGCGTTGCGACGCACTATGGGCTTTTTTGTGTGTACCTAAATTATTGTTGTGTGTCGTGGTGTAATAAATGTTTTTTTCTTTCTTTCAAAAGTAGTACACCTAATTACATAATTTTAATTTCGATAGGTATATTTACATAATTAGATAAAGTACTATCGACTTTTCAGTTTGTTCAATTATAATGTTAGAAGTTCTCAACAACAGTAGACAAGTTACCACATCAAATATCAATTTTCATTTTGTAATTAATATGGAGATTTTTGACGAAAACAACAAATTCCTAGAAATGTTAAAGCAAAATAATAATACTGGACGAAGACCTTATTTTGAAGACTCAAAGTGCTAATTGAGTTTGCAAAATCAAGTTGCTACGATTTCAATCTAGAACGACTTTCACTTTACTTTATCTTGGTATTGTGACAGACAGACAGTTACAATTAATCAATATTGAGACACTACTATTCTAGCTGACTGTTCCATCTAAAATAGTAGGTATTATTTGATAATCTGTTTAGTTATACTGAATATTTTTTAAGCAGGCAGCATTTTTATTTTTAAACTGTAACTGCTAGGCAAGTTTTTGAGTATGATCTTCATACAAGTCTAATGTGTTTTTTTTTTATTTAAAAATCATTAATATCAAGCGATCTGAACATTTTCACAATAGGGCGCGGTGGGCTCGTAGCGCAAGGAACATCACCGACGCAAGCGCCAACGCTAACTAGTAGCAGCAGGCTGAGCGACCGCGACCGCGTATGCTGCTAATGAGGAAGAACCCCTCTGTGGTTCGAGACTAGTAGAGCTTTTCTTAGTATTTTCACGTTAGTTACCCGCGATTTTTAGTTAATTTAATATGTCTCACGATAATTAATAAAAAAACATCTTCACAATATATATTAACTTCTAAAGCACTTAATTTTAAGGTATCTAATAATCTTTAGAAAGTTCAAAAGATAAAACTAAATAGATCACGTAAAACAAGTTAAGTTGATGAATATTTGTAAAACGAGCCTAATTAATTTCAGCTAAAAATAGAGGCCATAAATGACCAACATTATCTTCTATCTTCTAGTCAAAAACAATTTAGATGCTTTAATTAACATTCTGTTACGGATGCTACTTCTCATCAAGATAGATTATACCTATATTAATATACTCTCATTATTAAAACTCTATTGTTACATGACACAAGACTAAAGGTAGTGTGACATAGGTATGTATGCTCTAAAACAAAATGCTAAAGGCGTTTTATCAAGTACGGTCAGTATTTGAATTAAAGCATATTTTAGTGCTTAAAACGACCATGTATAACATTACTTTAACACTTAACACCAAGCGGAAAATCTCCATGAGACAAATTGTTTTTTTTTTTAATTAAGACATAATCAAATTCTAACTTTTTTCATTCAATTTATTTTTTTTAACACCATTTATTCAACACCAGATTTTACATATCAAACATCAAGTGCATTTCGACCGCAACATGTTTGTTTAAGAACAAGTTCCTAAACAGCAATATATCACAAACCTGTTTTAAAATCAGATCAAGAACTTTTTGA
Source organism: Spodoptera picta (assembly GCA_038387885.1). Classification (NCBI taxonomy): domain Eukaryota; kingdom Metazoa; phylum Arthropoda; class Insecta; order Lepidoptera; family Noctuidae; genus Spodoptera; species Spodoptera picta. Next base: position 785,148 of record JAZHFQ010000329.1, read on the forward strand.
AAATATATATGCAAAGTACAAACTAAGTTCAAACTGGAAAGTAAAACCAAAATAGTTGGAAAACTCAGCATTTGTAGTGTCAGGTATGGACCAGTTTTCATGGTGAATTATTAGAATATCCTAAAGTTTTGATCTCCTTGGGTGATTTCCAAAACTTGTGTTGCATGTAAAACTTCTAGATGTATTCAGGTACAGAACATGAAATGATGAAATATCTGTCGCATAAATTGGAACAGTAGTTTCAAAGTCCAATAAAATACCAGTTTTTTAGCTTTGAACTTTATTGTTCTTTTTCTTCCTTGATTTTTGTTAGAGTCGTCTAGCATTTGAACAAATAAATTATTTATTCGGCTAGGTCGATAAGTATAATTTTAGTACGACTTCATTTTTCTCCGAGGTCTTCCAACATAATCATTTTAAATAACAAAACATACATTTAAAACAACGGAACGGGGATCTTACCTTAGATTTCAACAAAATACGTATATGTAACGAGAAACTATTGAAGTGTGTTGCTCAACTAGTATCTAGCTTTGGAGGTCTGAGTCATGAACCCGTTCATCATTTTCAAGTATCAAAGTTGAGTCAGGTTGAAATAAATCAATGAGAAAACAATAACAAACAGGAAGCCACTGATATTTTAGTGGTTAACAGTTTCAAAATATTTTGAGAAGTAAAGCATACGCATTATTTTATAAACCAATTGTAGTAGAAATATATATTCAACAAGTGAAATAAGTTTTCATAGTTATAGCATGAAGTTTAACTACTTAACATGATTGTCAAAGTTCATTCCCAAGAATGAAGAGTAGCTTTTTTGTTAAAGCAATCACTATTACCATAGTTCAAATATACCTAAAAACTAATAAAAAGACGGTCATTTACTCTCTGTAAATGACCGTCTTTTCGTTGTTGTATAAAACCGATGTAATAATTTAAGCTCAAACACGGGTTCATTGCTACAAATCCTCGAGGATCCCTTGACTGTCTTTTGACTTTATCATCAGATCAACTCCGCACCTTCATCAAATTATAGTGTTTTAAATACTATATAAAAAAAATAACAAATACTCTCGTCGCCTATACTATTTTGAAAAGTTCCCCTCGGTTTCCATGAGATCCCATCATCAGCTCCTGACCTAGTGGAAATGGAATCATCCTGAAAGTATGACCTTTCCAACAATAAAAAAAAGAATCATCAATATCCGTCCACAAATGCCGGAGAAAAAAAATACATACAGCCGAATTGATAACCTCTTCCTTTTTGGGAAGTCAGTTAAAAACAGGATTTATTTCCAGAATTATTCTCCAGTAAACAGAGAATGGAGTATCCTATTTATTTAGGATGACTTGTGAACGGTTGTAGTGACTGAACCAAGTCAAGTGTGAGACACTGCTCTTTTCCAATGTTTTTCGGATTAGATATCAGATAAGATGTAAATACAAATACTGTGTATTCTGAAGAAATTTTTAATGTTATCTATATATATATATAAAAGAAAGTCGTGTTAGTTACACTATTTATAACTCAAGAACGCCTCGATCGATTTAGATGAAAATTGGCAGGGAGGTAGCTTAGAACCAGGAGACGGACATTGGATACTTTTTATAGAATACTTTTTTTACCTTTTACCGAAAATCACGAACGGGAACGGGGGGAAAATGGGATTGCGCGTACGAAGTCGCGGGCAGAAGCTAGTAGTCTATAATTATGACGTTGTAAAATCAATTAATACTTTATTCAGTCTAAAAACTGAATCACAAACCAATACTCGTATTGCGATCATTGGAGCAGCAAAATCGTCAATAGATACATAATCAAATACCAAAAAATAAAACATTCACAAACAAATAAACCAAATGAAATGACGAACGAAATTTTCCTTTACCAAATAAACTTAATATTGAACGCTATAAAGCAGACCAGTGAGGCGTACAACGGACGAAATTCTCAAAGATTCATACATCGGAACAGGGTATTCAAACAAAATTCACAGAACACATGAATACAGTGTCCGTTCAACGTTTGCGAGCCAAACGTGGAGCATTGTATGCGTCTGCATTCGTCGACGTCCCGAAGTGGTCTCTAGGGCAAACCAAACACACAGCCAATAGGATCGAAGATATTCCTCACAAATGGAAGACTGTATTTGATTGTAGCAAGGGTTTTGAGTAGGCTTGTTGTAGGAACAAATATTTCAATGCCTAGGTATTACGGATATGTAGTGTACTTATTTTTGCCACTGCTAACCAAATGACAAAGGTTTGAGCATTAATCGTCAGGCTTGGTCAATGCGGGTTGGCAGTTTGAAACTTATAGCTACAAATTATAAGCTTAGGCTTCCACACGGTGTTTTGTTTCACCGTTTGTCAGTGGTGTCTAAATATTCTTAAAAAGTACATTCGAGAAAAGTCACATTGGTAGTTGCTATTGATAGTTTTCGAACCCGAACCCTCATGCATAAGAAGCGAGCGTCTTATACCTGCTGTCCACCACAACATAGTAGAATGATTGTTTTTTTTTATTATAGAACAACTGCCACCAGCTTACCGACCCAATACAAACTCTGTGACAAGTACGACACTTTCAGCTCGGTGTCTTGTCTGTCACAATTTTTGACAGCCCGTAACGACTGTCATGTGTTATGTGACAAAGTGACATACGAGTCATACGAAGTCTGTCAACGAGTTTGATAGATCTATGAGAAATACTAAAATATGGATGGAAAACCTCATGGTTACTGACTCTCTTTTGTGTAACAGGGGCAAGCTTAATTACTATGTTTTGAGTACACTATTACTTTTAGTGCTATTAATAAAAAAAAATCTGCCTCGTTGGCCGAGTGGTCGCAAGTGTGACTGCCGGGCAAGGGGTTCGATTCCCGAGTCGGGCAAAGTATTACTGGGTTTTTAAAAAAATCACAGTAATAGCAAAGAGTCTGGAATTGTGCCCGGTATATAGCAATAGGCACACCCCCTATTACATGGGACTCATAACATAAATAGTGAAAAGTGGGTGTTACTTCTGTGTGCACCTCTACTTACCCCATCGGGGATAAAAGATGTGATGTTATGCATGTATGTGTAATAAAAAAAATACAATATTTGTATTTGTCTCGACCTAAGACTAGCCGCAATGATTTCTCACGTCGTAGCTGCGATGACCAACGAGGTCTTATTTAGATTTAGTTCAATAACAAGGAATCTCAAGGAACAAATTTTCATAACGATTACTATCTTAATATACCAAAAAGGGGTAAGTAAAGTATCATGTGTAGTCGAAGCATGAATAATAAATTCAAATGTTCGTGCAGGGCGAAAGGGTACAGTGATCTGTCATGTTAAGAATAAATTACTATAGAAGGCGTATCGTATATTATTCATATGTAATGGAGATTGGCGTACAATTGATTATTATTATTACAAGACTGTTGAATTAGTCAAAGGATTGCATGCCTTAAATATGTGATTGTCGACATAGAGGGTTTTAAATCTGACTCTAGTGTCGGTCAAAAGATGTGGATCTCATGTTTTTATGTGATAAGACTACTGTCTTATCACATAAAAGCTCGTTTACTAACGAGCAGACAGATCACGTGATGGTAAGCAATCGGTGCCACTCATGGATACCCGAAACATTAGAGGCGTTACAAATGCATTACCGGCCTTTTGGGGGTTGTGGAGATGGGAGAGTGGGGTATTTGGGCTTCCAGTAACCTCACGCGACAGACCACAACGCAAGCGGTTCACGCCAGTTTTCTGTAAGGCCGTGGTCATCATCATCATCAACAGCCTATAAATGCCCACTGCTGAGCAAAGCCTCATCTCACACGGAGAAGGTTTGAGCATTAATCACCACGCTTGCTCAAAGCGTGTTGGTGATTTCAAACTTATAATTAGGAATTATAAGTCCAGGTTTCCTTACGATGTTTTCCTTCACCGTTTGTCAGTGGTGTCTAGATAATCTTAGAAATTACATATAACTCGGAAAAAGTCACATTGGTACTTGCCGTTGGTAGGTTTCGAACCAGCACCCTCATGTATGAGAAGTGCGTCATAAACCTCCGGGCCACCACGACGTGGTATCACTCCAATATTAGATTCTCTTGAATTACCTAAAGATTTTTCAAACGGTATATCCAGTGTTTTGGTAACAGCGTCACTACTTATTATAGCAAGTGTTGAGTGGTTACCATTGCAGTTGTGAAGTTAAGAACTTTGAGTTCTTCAATTTAAACTGTCAAACACCAAGCGGTCACCGGTGACCGCAACCTATTGTTCTATAATTGTGTCTATAATGACGGTACTCGACGAGTTAAATAGAAAATCTACTGCCAAGATGCAAATCTTGAGAGGATGGTTGACTAAGAAAAAAGTATTTTAATTGACATCTTATCTTATCTACTTAAGGATTTTTTCCAACAAAGAATGGTCCATCCTTGGGTTTAACAAAGGGCGGCCAATTACCAAGCTTGTTAAATTATATTGAGAAGAGCAGTTAGTTATTACAACACAAAAGAAAACACTACACCATCCCCTGATTCGATTAAATACTAAATATCATCTTGTTCTTTTGATGGAGTTATGTAATAAATAATAATTATTATTTAAATTATTTGTACTTTGTCTTCTAAGCAGATGTACGTTACCTTGGATATACGCCGTGAAATCTGTTGCATTTTCGTCCCAAAGTAAAAAGGTTTCTTGGTATTAATGGGTTTACAAAGAAATAAAATTTTTAAAACAAAATATAATGGACGAACCATTGCAAAAAGCAAACTTTGAAAGCGCATACAAACGCATAGTACATTATCAAAACATCACGACATGTAATTCTCGAATAGGCATTTCTCGTCGAGAGGCACGTGCGATACGAATATTGCATAAAACATCTACGGTCTTATTAATAAAAATCTCCTATTCCAAAGTTATTCACAGGTTAGTCTTGGACTAGCTAATCCCGGACTAACAAAGTATTAACTTCAGAATTTAATTCCTACAGTAGTAGCACGGAGTCTGGAAATGTGCCCGGTATATGGCAATAGGCTCGCCCCCTATTACATGGGACTCATAACATAAATAGTGAAAAGTGGGTGTTACATTGTACAGTGGCATTAAGTGCCATAATGTGCACCTCTGCCTACCCCTTCGGGGATAAAAGGCGTGATGTTATGTTATGTTATGTTATTGAATTCCTATTAATAAAAATGGAATAACCTCGGAATAACAATACTATCCTTACACTACGTTTAATCCGTTTATTATGGTAACCCAGAAATTTTAAAAGTAAAAAGACTGAGAAGGATGTATGAAATCCTATGAAACGTATGAAATCACTGCTTTATTGACAGATGTATGTTAGCTTGAAATCTTGACAAATTGCTGTCGCTTTCAGTTTTGTTTAAAAACGTTCGTCGAAATATTATTAATTTCTTATAATAAATACAATTCAATTTATAAATAACACAAAACGAGCGAAAAGCACAGCCGCGCTATAAACTAGCGCAAATAACAAAAGGTAAATACTTCCGATGCCTGTTAATTATGGCGTATCTTAACAAAGAAAACATGTCTTCATATTGTTTATATATTTTAAGATTTCAGCCATAAAATTATAACGCTTCGGTTCCTAAATAATATTTTCAAATCATTGAAAATAAATCGTTAAGCACAAACACCAACACAATTAAGATGAAAGAGTGGGAGGAAATATTATACATACCTATACAAAGTATGATTTTTTCAGTATTTTTATTTTATTTCATTTGTTCAGAGATAATAAGATCAAGCATGCAGCTGAATATGTACCTCTAGGCAGTTTGTATTATGTTAACCTATAGTATCTGAATCACATAATGCTGTAATTATTTGGCTAAAAATAGCTACATTTTATCATGTTTACATTCATTTTATGTATTTTTTAGGTTTAACGAGTTGAATAGCAGACGTGAGTTAAGTCGGCTGAAAATTCAGTAGAAAGCCATGAAGATCAATGCTCGAAAACAAGAAACTAATACAACAGGCCACTTGGATTGATATTTACCTCTCCTCGGGTCTATGTTCTGATTGCACTCCAAACTTTCAAATAGGATGGTCGGGTGGTATAAAGCCACCTCTTGCGTCACCGGCTAGACTATTTTTAACCATGTCAATAATAAAAACTGCAGTAAATCGGTATTTTGATTTCTCTTCTTCTTCACGATTCTCTATCCTACTCGTGATCCTACTAATGTTATATAAATACGACAGTTTGTATGTTTGTGACTTCTTCACATCAAAACGGCTGAAGGGATCGAGATGAAAATTGATACAGGGGTCTATTATGGTCTGGAACTCTAAAATAACACGAAGACTTTTAAAGCTAGTCATACACACTTCTATAATACTCGAAGTCGATTTTCAACCTCATCAACTCGTAATTCTCTCAAGAACTCAGATGTTCAATAAAATAATATCTATCCATTTTATCACGTTTTACAATGATAGTATGACATTTTATTTATAAAAAGTTGTTGCGTTCTTGCATAAAAATCGAATCCATACTAATATTATAAATGAGAAAGTGTGTATGTCTGTTTGTTTGTTCGTCTTCCGTGACAAACAAAGCGAATTGACGTATTTTTTAAGTTGAGATAAGTGTTTGAAGGGATAGAAAGTGAGATGGGCTACTTTCTGTCTCTTTCTAGCCCCCCACTTCCCTAAAATGATGGGTTTATATGAAGCGTTTCACAATTTTCAAGTAAGAAAGATTAAAATTGGTATTTTGACTATTTGTGACTAACAAAAAACTTAGTGGCTTCATTTTTATCCAAATCTTACCCCAACTCCATAAAAGAAAACGAGCGAAACCGTGGACAAAAGCTAGTAGGTAACTCATAATCTACACTAATATTATAAATAAGAAAGATAATAGTTCTGTCTCGGAAATCCCACGGGAAAGGACCTATACTAAAGCATAGGTCCTTTCCCGTGGTTAGACGATACGTACGATACGACGAACCTATTTTATTGAAATTCAGTACAACAGTGGTTTGCAACCCGGAAAAGGACATTGAATAATTTTTCATACTGATAAATCACGGGAATGTACACTACACGGATAAAACCCACATGCGAATGCTTATTATTTGAAATCACGAAAAATAATTCATTTTACAATAAATATAACAAGTACCGAATCGATTTGTTAAAACGCATTAGAATTAACCTCGAAAAAGATTTATTCAAAAACCCACATTCTGCCAGAAGGCATTCTAATACGCGGACGAAGTCGTAGGGTATAGCTAGTCTTGTATACCTGTATACTTAGTAATGCCGCAACGCAAGGAAATAGGTAATAATAAAATAGGTTTTATCTGATAATGACGTACACCACTCGATACTGGTCATCAAAACCATATTGGAAACTCGGTTGTCAATAAAGAAGAAAAAAATATCTATCAACAAAATGTCAAAATGACACTAATCCAAGCTTACACCGTCGCTAAACCATGTGGCACCATGGACTAACTTTTATTCTCAGACTAACGTTGGAATAGCTTAGTCCGACGTTACTCCTTGTTTATTTATACCGAATTTGACTATTCTGAGCCTAAACCATGGAGTAAAGTAAATTCTTACTCTATTCTATGTTTATTAATAAGAGGGCTAGTGATTCATGTGCGTATTATATGAAATAATTAAATAAACTAAAAAAAACTTTAGAACCTAATTTTTGTTTTAACTGTTTTTATGGCATAAACCGGTAAACGAGCAGAGGGATCACCCGATGATAAGCAATTAGCGTCGCCTATGGACACCTGAAATACCAGAGGCGTTACAAGTGCGTTACCGGCTTTTTGGGGATAAGAGAAATACACAGTGACACAAACTGGCTGAAAGGAACAGGATGAAATTTGAAACTGGCACTCTTGATTATGGTCTGGAATCACATACAGGCTACTTTTTATCCTACAAAAGGTAATTTGAAATACGAGACAATCCTAAAAAGTATTATTTTCCTTGTTTATAAAAATATTTTTTTTTTAAAAGACTTCATGCACACACTAATGTACAAGGTGGGCTTGATGCCTAAGGCATTCTCCTCCATCCAGACCTTTGGGTGATGCAGAGACAAAAACAATGGTCGATGCAAGAAGCAAGCGTATTTAAAACTCAACAGAAATACATAGAAAAACGGATAGTATAGACTTACATAAAATAAATGCCTATATAAACTTACATGTATATGTCATAACAATAAACTTACACAATTATATTACATATACTACTTAGACGTAACAAAATTATACATAGTATATTGATAGTTACGATTCTGCCAACCTCCTCAAAAGTAGCTCCCGCACCTTCCGCTTGAATGACAAACGACTGGGCACCATCCATATCGGGAGGGAGCGCATTCCACAGAAGAATAGACTGAACAAAAAAGGAGGAATGAAGAAATTTAGTACGATGTGTTGGATATTGGAGGAGGCGATTATTAGAAGATCGAAGATATTTGCTGTGGTTTGCGCATGTATATTGGAAGTGTACGGACAGATAATGAGGAGAATGAGGCGAGTCAAGAACAGAGAAAAGAGTGGTTAGCGCCCTTAGTTCCCTGCGCTGTCGTATGGGCAACCACTTTAATTGCAATCGGTATGCAGAAACATGATCATATTTACGCAGGTTGAAAACGAATCGAATGCAGTTATTCAGAAGTCGGTCAAGTTTATTGAGGAGATCTGCATTCAGGTCATAATAACACACATCAGCATAATCTATAATAGGGAACAACAGGGCCAAAATATCTTATTCTTTTAGTATTCCTCACTAAACATGCCAGTAAAACCTTAGCGACGCAAGAGTATCGTTACTTGAAAAGTACAAAGTTCGAAACTACTCAATCAACTCTCTTGTTCAACATGTTACTATCGTTTTCTATACAAGAGTTACCCAAGACCCGAAATGATTTAAACTTTAGGGGCTACACGAGCCACTAGCAAGTTTCCTCTTAAGTCGGTGACCCTCAAATTGAAAGATTTCCCTCAAATTGTCTTGATGTAGGTTCTGACGGAAGAAAAAATCGTTTCTTGTTGACTGGGGTTAATGTGATTAGTGGGGTCAACCGAATTTATGCTACAATTATGTGTATGAATGTGAGGTTTTGCAATCGTAGGGTTTTGCTATGGGGTTTTCAGATGGTGAATTTTGACCGTGACATTGAACGACAATTTATTCTGTGATTGGCATTATATTAGTATGGTTATATTTATTTTTATAATATTTAATAACTAAAACTACAGTCGTTGTGACCCGGAGGTCATGCACGAAAAGCGTGGCAAAGCGGGGTTCAAAACCTACCAACGGCAAGTACCAATGTGACTTTTTCCGAATTATATGTACTTTTAAGATTATTCAGACACCAATGGCAAACGGTGATAGATAACATCGTGAGGAAACCTGGGCTTATAATTTCTAATTATAAGTTTGTAATCGCCAACCCGCATTGAGCAAGCGTGGTGAAAAGACTTCTCTGTGTGAAAAGAGGCTTTGCTCAGCAGTAGCTGTTGTATGTTGATGATGATGATGATGATGATGAAAAGTACAGTCGAAAGTATAGTGCCATTAATGTTATTTTCATCAATTAATCTATACAAATAAATAAGATTAGTGTGTGTGTGTGTGTGTGTTTGTAACATTAAAATAACCGGTATTACTACATATGCATATGAATATACATGGAATCCGTTGGAAGCAGATCATCTGAGATATGAATAATATGAATATACATATAATACACATGTGTACTGACTAATCTCTGGAATGGCTGGATTGATTGTGACAGGACTTTAATTGGCAGTTAGCTGATGTACTAAGGAGTAAACACAGGATACCTACTATATTTTGGAAAAACGTTATTCTTAAAATTCATACTCTATGGGGGGGACTAAGTCGCGGGCAACAGCTAGTTAATAATAAAAATACGTTTTCATTAACAAATTCACAAAATGGCGACTTAATAGAATTAAGAATCATAAAATTGCGCGTTAAAAAATACGCACTCTTTTTATTCTGACTATAAATAGAATGAACGTCGACCGAATGACCATTTTGGCACGTTTTGTTAAGGAATGAGTTCGTCTATTTAAATAAATTAGTAAGGTGATGCCAAAAGTGGTACATTTTTAATTCTTGTTGCCTTTGAAGATCTGCTATCAAAAGGATCGTAAAATGTTTCATTGGGCTTCCAGACAAATTCTATTGTATTAAAAAATATAAAGCTGCAAAAATAAAAAAGTTTTTGAAGCTATAAAAAGTTTAAGAATCCTATGAAGATTTTTCAGTTGAAAATTAACTTTGCATCACTGTATTACTTTATTGAATAAAACATTTAATATTAGAAAGAAAGAAGAAAGGAAAAAATATTTATTCGACAGTAGGCACGCACACACAGATACAAAAAAAAAACAAAATTAAAAAAGAAAAGAACAAATAAATACCCATATTTATATAGATGTAGAAAAAAACACAAAGAAACGACAGAGTATAATAACACAGTGACAATAGAATAATAATACAGTAATTAAAAATTAATAAAAACAAGATATAAATAAATAAATAACATTTAACAGCGCGTACCCTTGCCAAAAGGGCCTCCATCTCTGCATTAAGTTGAGCGTACATGCTTATTATATTAGGTACCCTAGTACAATTCAGACGATAAAAAAAAAAATCACTATAGAATAACGTATTTGTGATTCGAGAATAGTTTTTCGTGGTTTAAATTATATCAACGACACAGGATAAAACCTCATTGTAGGCAAAGATTATTATTTTCACCTCTGTGTTATTTTTATGTGCAATTAAGTCACAAGTAAAGAAAAAAGCTTTAAAAAAGCAGACGCAGTGTGCGCAGTGACTGAGTGATGGGTTGTTGCGTGTCGCATTTGCTTCCGTACGGAATAAATATTTATATGGCCTACATGCATATTCCAGGTTTGACTACTAGTTACTGGTGTGTGAGAGATTTGTGTGTGCAAATGGACTGTCCCCTTGGTGCAGTTATTGGCAGAATAGACATGACGACTGTAGCACTATTATCTACAGGTAGGACACTGGAATTGTGCACACATAACCGGCATTATGTTTATATTTAAACTTTCGTGAGACCTACTAGTTAATTATTATATTATCGGCTTTCTCACGGAACTGTTTGACGAGGAAGTCGACTAGTTTCAAGCCATGTTAGAGGCTCATGAGAGCAGCATTCCGCGACCCGCAACGCGGCGACTGTCGCGTTGCTACGGGCTGCTTGAGTCTGTTGCGGTGCGGGCCCAATGCTTTAATGATGTGTGGCCCTAGCATGCCTTGAAATTTATCGAGTTCCTCGTCAATCAGTTACGTGAGTTAGCCGATAATATAACAACTAACTGGCATTATGTTCGTCAAGCTAGCGTCGAATCGTCAAAAGTTGATAGGATTTAAGATTCAAAACTTAGATATACGACATTTAATCGACATCTATGTTTAATTGGCTAAATTTGGGATTCCATTTTTAAACATCGTATTTAGTTTTCATGATGGACCACTACAATAATGAGTCTGAGACGTGCTCAATACATGTATGCAATGCATTTAATTGGTTTGTAATTAAAGGATTGGAGTAGTTTAGTGAACTTAAAGTTTTACCCTTACTAAATATAAACTTAATTTCAAAGCAAATTTCAAAAAGAGGTAACATGTTTTCACTAACCTCAGTAGTTTTCTTCTTGCATTTATCAGTTCCAGCAAAAATGTTGAGCTGTGTTGAGCCAGGTTTTATCGGACATTGATCGATGTCCACTCTTCGAAGGTCGATGTCGATGCCACTGGTCCCCCTGACAAGGAAGAATAGCCAGATTAGTGTCGCTACTAATCGATAGATATCGTGTCAATTAATTCTACAACTGCGTAGTCTCCCTATTACCTCTATATTGAGATGTTCAGTCATATTTATATTTCATTGTGAGGAAAATACAGATAGATTTTTAATCGTGTGGTTGTGGTACAGTTACTTAATATTCAATTTTGTATTATATATATCAAAATTAAGTTAAGTTACATTAGTAGCTAGCACGTAGGCAAGTATTAAAGACAACGGACTTGTATCAATTCTTGCAAGATACAAGGAATGTTCATAACATAACATAACATAACATCACGCCTTTTTATCCCCGAAGGGGTAGGCAGAGGTGCACACAGAAGTAACACCCACTTTTCACAATTTATGTTATGAGTCCCATGTAATAGGGGGTGAGCCTATTGCCATATACCGGGCACATTTCCAGACTCCGTGCTACTACTGAGATTTTATTTTTTTTTAAAACCCAGTAATACTTTGCCCGACCCGGGAATCGAACCCGAGTCCCCTTGCCCGGCAGTCGCACTTGCCACCACTCGGCCAACGAGGCAGTCTTTGTGTGTTCATAACATTATAACATCAAAGACGGTATGATGACGTGTTTGACTGTTTCAGTGATATTTTAATTTAATTATATATGACCTGTTTTTACGATTAAAAAATAGCCGTTCTTCATTCAAGTTTCTTAATATTTGTCATTATTATGCAACACAGTAGAGGACGTACAACATTTGCTACTGGACTGTGCCAGGAACAATAATGAAAGGGAATCATTAATTAGAAAATATAAGTCGAATAAATTAGATGTTGGGCTACTTCAAAACATTTTAGCAAATCCGGTGAGGGTGACATAACTTTTCTGATATCTAGACCTTGTTAATGATTCCCTTTCATTTACATAGAGTATATTTAATTGGATAAGGTACGATGGGGTCGACATATAAGGGGAAATAAAAACAATAGGAGAATAAAAAAAATATCTGTCATTTAAGGAAAAATAGAGATAATAAATATAAGTTGGTAAAAGAAAAAGTTATTTTGTAATGGAACCTTGAAAGATGTTGTCAAAAGTAATATTATAAGTATGTGTTAAAGTAAGTAGGTTAGGATACAGACAATGTAAGGTATCGGTACATGTATAATGATATTGTTTTCTCTAGGAAGTAGAACAAGTAGGTGAAGGATAAAATGTTTTGTTCGGTAAATTGATTTCCTTGCCAACCATGTAGTGAGTTTATATATTAATACTTAACCTAGTTTTACCTTCTAAGAACACTCATATCTATACTAATATTATAAAGCTGAAGAGTTTGTTTGTTTGTTTGAACACGCTAATATCCGAAACTACTGGTCCGATTTGAAAAATTCTTTCTGTTTTGGATAGTCCATTTACCGAGGAAGGCTATATAGGCTATAGCCTATTATTTTATAAAATATAACGCTACAGTTATTAGGCGCCTAGCAGAGCGAGTGAAACCGCGCGGAAGTAACTAGTCTTTATATACAGGTTGTAAGGAAACCTGATATCTTTTCTTATTCGTAAATGCTAAAAAGTAAGGTTTTTTTAAAGGTTGACTCACATTGTGATATGTTAAATTACTTCAATATCTCATTGGAATTATGGTATTTTGCATTTTATCGTCTGAAAATCCAAACTTAGGTTTGAGCTTAAAGAAACAAGAAAGAAGCTTTATTCATAAAGACCTCATTTCAGTAATCTTCGGGAATTATTCAAAGTCAAAGTCAAAGTCAAAATCATTTATTTCAATTAGATCAGGATGGCACTTTTGAACGTCAAACAACAAAAATTTATAAGTGAAGCTAGTTGCTCATTCCAAGGCGTAGATTCCTATGGAGAAGAACGAGCAAGAAACTCCATAGGTTACTCCTTTTCAATCAGGTTTACAATACAATTCTCTAGTTACATAGTTTTATTGGTTCGATTATGTGAGAACAATGCAACACCTAAATCCAGTCAGAAAGACTGAAAAAGAAACTAACCTTGAGGATAATAATATAAAATGATACAGCCTGGAGCTGACCAGTTCCAATCGACGGTGCCTGTTCACGAACATTTGGCGAAACCTAGCACCGCCCAACTCAACCATTTTGTAGGGAATCGAGCGATATTTTTGTAAAAGATTAGTGAAGATACTTTATTGGATTATTTCATACTTTTCCTTGTACCTATCAGTGGAGAAACAATCTTGAGATTTAGAATATAATATTAAGCAAACAAAATGATACCTTAAAGTATTCTATAAATATACTACCTCATTTTCATAAATAATCCATTTCATTAAACCGTGTATTAATGCTTAATGTCTGTATACTATTTACTGTATAAGTGACTTGCGAATAAGCTTGTAAACGAGCTGACGAATCGGTAAGCAATCAGCGTCGCCCATGGACACTTGGAACACCAGAGGCGTTACGAGTGTATCACCGGCCTTTTTGGGATTAGGAATTTAAGGAATGTTGGGGATTCAGGAATTGGAGACACTGGGGAAGGCCCTCCCCCTTCCCCAGTGTCCCACGCACGAAACACAACGCAAGCATTGTTTTACGTCGATTTTCTGTGGTAACACTCCAGCCAAGCCGGCCCATTCGTGTAATACTTATTGGGGTCATCGACTTACTAGAAGTTATGATCTCAGTATTATACTGTTGATTTTTTTGTGTCAGATTTAATACAAATACTATTCGCACCTTTTCTTAATTCTGTACTGACTTTAACGTCTTGAATATGGAGCTTAAAGTAAAAATAAAACCAATGAAAAAATTTTAACTACTAAAATACCCAAAGCCATGTAAACAAAAAGTCCAAATTAGCTTTATGGAGCACTAAAACAGGTTAGTAGGAGTCATAACTTTATGCAGCGCGACACTTAAACCGAAGCTATTAAACTTGCTTTAATTAAATTAAATTTCATCAAAAACTTTGCTGAATTTAATGTGTAGAGTTACGTAAGTGAACTTGGCTGGAATTCAAATGATGCTCGGACCAGGAATCGCAGATCATGGGGACTGTGTTTGGAATCATAATAATATTAGGATTTATGTACAAGATTTGGCGTATGAACTAAGTTAGGAGTAAGTTCTAAGGCATTCTTTTTTCGTTTTGCGTTGTTTCTGTTTGACTGCAATGCTATTTTAGAAATAAAAAAAAATAATTCTCACGAATAAATGTTTCCAGATTTAAATATCTACTTAGATAATAAGAAAAATAATAACATTAGTATAATTGTTCTACTTAATTTCAGCTTAAAATTGACTCTAATAAAGATTCAAACTTAAATCAAATTGAAATAACATTTGATCGCGCTAATTAATTGACAGACAGTTTTCCTGGAACTACTCAAAGATACCTTTATATAAATTGAATATTTCACCTTGACCTTGAAATTAATTTTCCTGACAATATCAATTTCATTAAAATTAATTATTCAGATCACCTAAATAAAATTAAGATTAAAAGAGATGCAATCCCATGCACCAAACAAACTAACACTTCATTTAAATATCGTATTCCCATTGAACATGTTGTAAGCTTAATCCAATTACATATTCAATTAAACCCAGAAACTTGCGCCACATGACCGTCTGTAATATATATATACATCTATATGCGCACTACATCTTTCTGACAGATTATGGTAATGGACCTTAAAGGACACCCGACTTGCCACACATTAACCACTAAGCTACAGAATTAATATGACACTTAAATGACATATACGCTAAAATTATACCGCTTAAATGACATATACGCTAAAATTATACCGCTTAAATGACATATACGCCAAAATTATGACGGTATTATAGCGCTTGTACAAAGTCATGACGTTTTTGCGTCAGTTTTCATGCAAAGCCGACTGAGATGTAAGATTTCATTTGCCTTTTGGTGGAGTGTTTTAGGAGTTATGTTTTAATTTGATGCCGTTTTATAAATTTAAAGCTTGTTTGGTCGTTGTACGTACGTAATTTTGGGAGTACTTGGAAGTAAAGGAGCCCTTTGTGGTTTACAAGATCGTCTGAGGAAATACTTTGAGGTACTTTCCTTTACCACTGAGAACCATTACTTCAATCTTAAGTTACGAGCACGCACCTCGTGCTTTTCATATGAGGATTGAGAATATTTCTAGCTGTAGAGTAAATTATTCTTAAATCGTAAAATATTATTATTATTATTATCTACCTAAGTTGTGTGGAAGAGTCATGCTTTGGATTCGATGGGGACCAGACTGATACCATGGCCTCACAGATAACCGACATGAAACAACGCTTGCGTTATGATTCGTCGTGTGAGTGAGGTTATTGGAGGCTCAATTAACCCCCTTCCCAATCTCCCCAATAATCCTCAAATTCCTAATTCCCAAAAGGCCGGTAATACACTTATAACGCCTCTGATATTTCGGGTGTCTATGGGCGACGCCGATTGCTTACCATCAGGTGATCGCATAAAAAATGGTTACGAATATCGGTACCTATGGGTGGCTACCTTTCATTTCATATATTCTTCGCTTTTAGTCAGCAAATCTGGATGTCCTTGGGAGAGACTTATTCAGCAGTATCTGATATGATAAAGACAGGATCGGCAAGACGCATGTAATTGGCCCCAAGTGTTCCAAGCGTACCTCTACATAGGCCACGGTAATCGCTTACTATCAGGTGGACCGTGTGCTTTTGCCACCGTCGTGGTGTTAAATAAGAAAAACAGATGATAGTAAGTCATCTGCCAATTGTCTGTAAGCTGAATACAATTCTGCTATTCTACTTTTATCACAAAATAACAATGGGAAATTATTTTCAAAGTTACCTCATCTAGAAACAAGGTTTGAACCAAATAAAATATTCTGTAAATTCAATCAAAGGTTGCGATGTGTACGCCAATTATATACCATTTATAATCTGTGTTGAAGAACAAGGTAAGCTTGTGTTCTTTTTATGTACAAATTGTTCGGGAAGTGAGTTTCGTGTATAATATTCATTGATACTTTATTTTATGATAACACAATCGTAAATAAATGCATCACTTTCACTATTAAACACAAACTTCCATACATGCATGTATTCAAAACGTGTAAAAAACGCCACCATTTAATTTTCCACTAAATTAACGAATTTCCCAACAATTTTTCATTTGCGGAGGCTATATTTTTGTTAAGATTTATAGCCTTTCAGCCACTTCCTGCCTCGTAGCTGCAGGCGATGGTGTGATAAAGCGGATTATTTTAGGATTATTTAATAAGAATAAGTATGTACTACATTGCAGATGGAACCAGGAAATGCACTCTAAACTTAGGTGTAGGTATTTTTTTTGGAAAACAATCGGAAAATTTAAACAAATCGAGATTAAAACGATAAAGGTATTTTAGGTAAACTGGGACTTTGAAACCAAGATTTTGTAGTGAAATTTGTTACTTACAGCTAAATCCACCAGACAATACCTTTATTATTAATTCTGTCTCGTTGGCCGAGTGGTCGCAAGTGCGACTGCCGGGCAAGGGGTCTCGGGTTCGATTCCTGGGTCAGGCAAAGTATTACTAGGTTTTTAAAAATCTCAGTAATAGCACGAAGTCTGGAAATGTGCCCGGTATAATTATAGCAATAGGCTCACCCCCTATTACATGGGATTCATAACATAAATAGTGAAAAGTGGGTGTTACATTATACAATGGCATTAAGTGCCGTAATGTGCACCTCTGCATACCCATTCGGGGATATAAAGGCGTGACGTTATGTTATGTTATTCATTCTTAATTAAAACGAATCAGTAAATGTAGCAATAATTTCTACCTTTATTAGATTCGGCGTTGTAAGTAATAATTAAGACTTACTTAGTAAGCAATAAGATATTATTAAAGTCTATAAGTAAAAGTTAATCATAGACTATAGGCCGTCTAGACTTATAGACCTGCCTGTAATAGATAGCCAATATCGATGAGCTTCGCCAACTGATTTGAATAATTCGATTACATACTTCATTAATTTGTAGTCTACTGTCTTGAATACTAATGTTCCAAATAACTTTTCTTTTTATACTTTTTAATTTATCAAAGTCCTGAGTCTCACAAAGTATAACTGGTATTTTAAAAATTATGCCCGGTATACGGCGATAGGCTCACCCTCTATTGCAAGGGACTCGTAATATAAATAGTGAAAAGTGGGTGTTACATTGTACACTGGCTTTGAGTGCCGTAATGTGCACCTCTGCCTACCCCTTCGGGGATAGAAGGCGTGATGTTATATTCACACTATGAACCCGAAAGTTAGTATGTTTGTTTGTCACTCCTTCACGTCAAAACGACTGAAGGGATTGAGATGAAATTCGGAACAGGGGTAGAATGTAGTTTGGAATAACACATATAGGACTATTTTTATCTCGCAGGAAAGAGCGCGAACCTGCTGATAGAAGCTACATTAGTAAGTGTAAGATAATTTTAATGAGTGCTATGTAATCTGAGAACACAAACCGATTATTTCAAACACAAATGTCTGAAACCCATAACTCAAACCAAAAAAAAAATATCACAGATCAAAACAAACAAATCTATAACATATTGTTTTAACATATTCAAATATGTCACAACATTGTATGCATTACGAATTGAATAAACAACGCACTTAGTCCCAGGGGCAATATATTTTGCAGTCAATATTACAGAAGATATTTGTTTATTATGTAACATGACATAAAATCATCCATTTTATTTTGCTACCGGGACATACCTACATATTAAATGTGACCTAGTATTCGGTTGTTAGGTATAGATCCCATTGAGGGCGAAGGCTTAATGGTAGCAAGTCTATTTGCTTACATCGGGAACAATGTTCACTGTAGCTATCAAACATTGAATGTCCAACGATTTGATACTAGGAAACAATTTAGTTTTAGTTACACCTAATTAGCCCATTTCTTTTCTTTTTATTTCTTATTAAGACACGTTGGTACACTAGGATTTTATTCTGTGTCGTGGGTGCGTTTACAAACATACAATTTCACATACACTCATGAGTATGTGGGTGTCATCACCCAGACCCGGAACAGAAATATGTGGATCGCACAAAGAATTGTTCCGTGCGGGAATCAAACCTCCGACACGTTGCGCGCTAGTCAGTTGCCCAGCCAACCGTGTAGCCATTCCAAATGTAGTGTTAGTACCGACTAATCTTCCGCGGTTTCGCTCACTGCTCGGCTCCAATCGATCGTTGCGTGATGTTTTATAGTCATCAGACCACCACAGATGGGGTCCAATAAGGCTGATATCGATACGGATCCGCGGAGGTCTTAACGGGTTGCCGGGGCTCCGGCTAGAAGTGCAGGAGTAGGAACGGGGTGGTTTTTAGTCAGTCTGACATTCCCTCTTGCCTCACCCGGGCGGAAGAAGTCATTGGATGATTTGCCCCCCTTAACAAAAAAACCTTGAAGTTTTATAGCCGCCCTCAATAAATGGGCTATACACACAAAATATACAAAAATATTTAATTCGAACTAGTAGCTCCGAAGGTTAGCGCATTCAAACAAACAAACTCTTTAGCTTTATATAATAAGTGTACTCTAATATTCCAAGCCCGCCACAACCTCCCAAAACCGCTGCAACCCCTGCAAGCCAGGATCCACAGCAGATACAACCTTGAAAACACCGGAACACCGAAGTCCGGCGCGTCTCAGGGACACGAGCAACTGTCTTGGTTCCCGCAACGAAGTGAATCAGAAGATATTATAAGAGGAGAAGAAGAAAAAACTATGGTTTTCACTTCCCTCGGTGAATTACTGCAGGAGACAGAATGAATTAAGCCTAAAGGCACAAAGAAGAGACACTCTAATATTAATAAGAAGTATGAGTTATACCTACTCTGGCTGATTGAA
This sequence comes from Spodoptera picta, assembly GCA_038387885.1. Taxonomy (NCBI): domain Eukaryota; kingdom Metazoa; phylum Arthropoda; class Insecta; order Lepidoptera; family Noctuidae; genus Spodoptera; species Spodoptera picta. The sequence continues at coordinate 804,902 of JAZHFQ010000329.1, forward strand.
AATCAAACCCGATTACTATTGTTAGGTAGCCATGTTTGTGAAAATGACCCCTACGAGGCATATTAAATAAATAAACAAAGCACCTTATTGCTCGGCAATATATTTCGTTACCGATATTAGTAGAACAGCTTCCGTATTAATCTTATTATATTCCTTCAGTTTTCTTATAAAAGATTTATAGTCAAAGGGATCGCTTTCATACGAAATATGGCTTCCTTATTATGTTTTTGGGGAAGTTTTTATAAGTTTATGGACATATTGATCCCACAGGGTTTACGGGGAATAGAGCTGGCAGCCTGTAAAATGGTGAAACTTTTTTATGTTGACATATAAAGAATGGGTTTAATGGTGGGCCTGTGGATGTGTGAGTATATTTTAGGGGGGTAATTTTTGACCAGCTAAACAATTAATACGTTGAATTCAAATTATTCAGTGTGCTAAATTCCGAATAATATCTTCTGCGTTTTACTCGATCATTGCGTCATTCATTGCAGCGCTCTTTAGCTTTATAATTATCAGTAATCCTAACTGATACCTATCTGCTTATATTGCATTTAGAGAAAACAATGTTCAGCCTACGTCCCATTCATACTTTAATGTTAAGTTCCTTGTAACAAAAATACAATCGAAACAAAAGACAAGAGACCAAAATAGACTAGTAAAAACACGTCTAAAGTTAATCGTGGTTGAAATATAAATAAACGTTATAAAGTTGTTTGCACCTAAAACAATAGGACTGTGCAACCGGACACTGCAAGCGTCCACACCTACATACATTTGACTGGTTTTTAGTGCTTACATTAAAAGGGTAACAGACAGTTAGCTGCTAACATGGGGTCGTACGAAAATGGTTGCATTTTAATATGTAGCTTACCTAAATGGAGTGTGGATATGATGGGTAATAACGTGTTTTGGTAGTAGCTTGCTTGATAAATGTTTTGGTGAATTACTGTGAATGTGTCTAATGTGATCATATTTCTGAATGATTAAGACAATTTCTATAAATGGTCGGATTACTTCTTGATAAACTTTGCTTTTTGGAACAAAGTTTTAGTTTCTATTAATTTTACGGCATTTTATATTGATTCCTGTACGGGTACCTGGTGTATTTTAAGGCATTTGCTTTATTTAATGCAAAAGACGCAGTGTGCGTAGTTTCATTCATATTACGGTTTTCAGTTACAATTTAAATTTTCTTTTAACAACAGCTAAAGAAATCTCGATTGTGTAACTTATCTCAATTGTAAATTCCAAAACTTTTATGTAACTACAACTTTTAGCCAGAATTTCCAAGTCTCCAAACATACGTTTTAGCAACAGATCGTCCCGATACTGCGGTATCCATGAATAATCCATTTTCTAGGACAAACGGCCGGTCGTCGCGTATCTCTGACCCGATCTGTGTTATTGCTCAAACGACTTCAAATTGAACTGATAACTCCTATTTTCGCGTTCAATCTTTTTTCAACCAGATTTTGTTTGTCCCGCTTTTTGTTGCGGAAACCATGGCCGCAGTCGTTTGATGTGAAACGTTTGCATTTTATGGATCATTTGTAATGACAATATTTTCATGAGGGTGCTCTAGTATGGTTCAGATGGAAGGAAAAGAAAAAAAAAATCTTCGGAGATTTCTTCGTCTATTGATGTTTAATGTACCTATTAGTTAGAGGTAATAGATTGTCGTAATTTATAAAATTAATTAGTCCTGACATGCGTGCACCAGGAAGAAATTAATTACATTTTTTATCTGGTTAAGCAATCGTATATCTGTTCAGACAAACTTCGTTTAACAAGATCGTAATAGATAGGCGCCGAGACATTTCTACTAATAGACTAGACTTCTTAATGTCTACGGTGGCTTCATGGTACCGGCCTCAAATTGCAATAAACACATATTTGTATGATTATCTATAGAGGTAGAAATAAAAGTGAATTCGCGTTCGTTAGTCTCAAGAACTCCACAACAACTGAACTGATTTGGCTGATTCAAGGTCAACTTGGAATATTCGTGAAAATTAAGGGAAGGTTAAATAAGTGAGAAAAAGTTTTTAGACGGTACGAAGTTTCCTGGCTGGATTAGTAGAGGATATTAGGTATGTTTATGGCTACTTTAGATATACGATATTTAAAAAAGTAAGAAAATAAACTTACTTGAAGAAATAAGTCCCATTATTGTACCCAAAGAAAGGCACGGTGTATGTCAGCATCCAAATGTTGCCGCCTCCACAGTCGTAGTACGGCTTCGACCACTTGCCATCTTCATACGTCACTGATAGTATCTCGTCTGGTTCTCTCTCAGTGTGCGCTGTGTCGTTGTATGTGTAGGTATTATACCCTGGAAGGTAAGAGAGTGTTAGGTTGATGATGAAAGGGATTCCATTTTTAAAGGTAGTTGGAGAATGAAAGGTTCTGCTCGCTCACTGGCACTTACTGAAGAGTTCTTGGAATTAAAAAAGGGATACGACGTTCTAAAGTTTTATATTAGTTCATTCATAATATTTTGCTAGTTTTTTTTTATATGGGACAAGCCCGCCACAACCTCCCAAAACCGCTGCAACTCCTGTAAGCCAGAATCTACAGTAGATACAACCATGAAAACACCAGAACACTGAAGTCCGGCGCGTCCCAGGGACATGAGTAACTGTCTTGGTTCCCGCAACGAAGTGAATCTGAAGATATTTTGCTAGTTGTATAGCATCACGCATTTTATCCCCAAAGGGGTAGGCAGAGTTGCACATTATGGCACTTATTGCCTCTGTAGGTGCGATGTAATACCCATTATTTATATTTTAAGTCCCATGTAATAGGGGGAGCCTATTTTGCTAATTCTAAAATCAAAATATTTGTAACGTGGATTAGTTGATAAATTTATAGACAGAAAATGCCTAAATGTTCATAACATTTCTAAACCAAGCTTAGATAACATGAACTCGACACAAATCGGTCATATTAATACATTATGCAAAATAAAAATCCGCAAAAGACTGATATATGTGTCAAGAGGCTTGACAGCATGCAGTCACCGATAAGTTTTAATTAATATCCATGAGCCCCAGTCAAATGTAGCTTGTATCTTTTTTAATGAGACAATTTATGGCAGACAGGCGAAAGACAGGTGACACTCGGGAACATCCCGGACAATGATATTGCAGATCAAAATGTAATTTATTGGGCTTTATCGTAACACAGTATTGAATAATGATTAAAAACCTATATGAACGGACAAAATGTTATATGAAATTTTTTTATATTTTCCTGAAGGCACGTGTTGTTGAAAATGAGATTGTTTTTCAATAAATTAATATGATTCTGTGCAAGGTGCCTGGGTGATGAAATTAATTTGTTTTATTGCTATTCTTATGTCAAGATACTAGAGGTATATTGTTATTTGTAAGTAGATAATTGATAGGTTTATAAAATACTTATTAAGCAAAAGTGAATACCAATACCAACATATAAATCCGATAGTATATGTATATAGTATATGTATATAGTATATGTATATGTATGTACATACAAACAAAATGTAAAAATTCAGTACTTAAACATATCTGTCATATTATTATTACAAAAAATATTTTGATAAATTAACTGAAAACCGCGGGTTACTCACGTGAATATACTGAGAAATGCGCTACTAGTTTCGAACCACAGAGGGGTTCGTCGCGCAGCCTACCACCGAGCCTGTGGTTCGAAACTAGTAGAGCTTTTCTCAGTATATTCACGTGAGTAAACCGCGGTTTTTTAGTTAATTTAGTATGTCTCATCAGGAATCTAGGGTCTAGATCAGGAATTAGGGCTGAAAATCAACAAGTTGAGCTAGATCCGAATATCACAATTAATATAATATTTTGATAAACTGAATTAAAATCAATTAACTTATTGAAATACAAACAGAATGTGGTAAATTTAAGGTAAGTTTTCTTCTTATCTTCAGGAGCGTCAGCAATCAGTTCACGTTGATGAGACCTCATCAAACTGGAACTACTTACAGACTGGCGTTCCTCAAGGCGGTATTCTCTCTCCTCTTTTATTCTCTATTTTCATAAACCTTATTACTTCTGAACTTCATTGTGCGTACCATCTGTTTGCCGACGACCTACAGGTGTACTGTCGGGCTAGGATCGAGGTTTTGCCTGGGGCAATCGCGAGAGTGAACGCTGACTTAGCTGCTATATATAATTGGTCTGAAACGTTTGGAATAGCTGTGAACCCGAATAAATGTCAGGCGATTATGGTGGGTAGTTCTCGTACCTTGTGTAAGGTTGACGGTGCAACTCTGCCACCTGTACTATTTGACGGTGCGATCATACCATACAGCGGCGACGTGAGGAATCTTGGCTTGTACGTTGACAGCAACTTAAACTGGCGTGCTCATGTCACTAGCATATGCCAACGGGTAACCGTCACACTGCGGACCCTGTATCGTTTGAAGAACTTTCTTCCGTCCTCTGCTAAGATAATGCTTATCCAGTCCTTGGTTTTCCCCATTATTGATTATGCTGATGTGTGTTTTTTCGACCTGAATGCAGATCTACTTAACAAACTAGACCGCCTTTTGAATAACTGTATTCGATTCGTCTTCAACCTGCGCAAATACGACCATGTCTCTGCATTTCGATTGCAACTAAAGTGGTTGCCCATACGCCAGCGCAGGGAACAACGGGCGCTAACCACTTTATTCTCCCTTCTTACTTCTCCCAATTCTCCTACTTATCTTTCCCCCTACTTCCAATATGTGAGCGCTAACTACAGCAAATACCTCCGTTCTTCTAATAATCTTCTGTTGCAATGTCCCACACATCGACTGACTGACTTCCTTCACTCTTCTTTTTTTCGTCCAATCCATCTTGCTGTGGAATGCGCTGCCAACGGATATCAGGACGGCGACCGGTCGTCTGTCCTTCAAATTTAGGGTTCGTGAGCATCTACAGAATAGGCTAGCAGACTCAACACACACTTAGGTCATGTACGTATATATTTACATCCGAGAATCTTTTTGGCGTCATGCACGTCGCGCATCATAATAACGTCCCCCAGTTCCTTTTAATTTTTTTCATATGTCTTAATGAATATTGCTTAGTTATTCGATTTCCAGCTTTGTAGGATACGTCATTTTCCGATAATTTTATTTTTCACGATATTCTTCTTGCAGTCATGCTGCAACATTTTTGAACCCCAAACAATGGTGATAACAAATTGGAGTCCTAGATATATTGATCGTGATTTAACCATGGTATCAGCTACTTAACGTCCCCACAGCGTGGATGGTATTTGCGAGTGCAACGTTGCCAGCTTTGGGTTCACTTGTCTCTTTCTTTTACTCTCTCTTGTCACTCGTCTGGTAGTACAGAGTTTCAACATTATTCCAATATTCGTTAAATCTATCAATACATATTTACTAATGCCCGATAATGATACAATAATGTTATCTACTAGTAGGTGCCTACTTTATAATTATTATACTACCTATCAATATTGATGGAATGAGCAAGATTAATTAATTGAATTTAATTGGTAGGTATATCAGATAGTATAACATAAGATGAAAAAATTTGAGGATCCTGATAATTGACATGGTAATGGCAGGAGTCTCTTGCGGAGGCTGACGAAGGACATGCGCGCGAAGAATGTTTCTTCCTCAGCAGGTATCATGTAAGATGACCTAGCTATCGAACGCCCGTATATTGCTATTGGGCGTCCGTATATAGCTATTGAACGTCCATATATAGCTATTGGGCGTCCGTATATAGCTATTGAACATCCACGTACTTCCTCAGCAGGTATCATGTAAGATTTGAGGAGTGGCTTGAGAGACAGAGACGCTTTTTTTTCTTTTTAAGGGGGGAAAATCATGGAATGGCTGCTCCCGCCTAGGTGAGGCGGGAGGGAGTGTCAGACTCTTACGGACTAAAAACCACCCCGTTCCTTCTCATGCACGTCGAGCCGGAGCCCCGGTTACCCAATAGGTTCTCCGCGACTCCGAATCGGCATCGGCCCTGTTGGGTCACATCTGTGGTGGTCTGATGGCTCTTAGAGTCGCGCGGAACGCGACGCGCCGTACGCTCGGGTCTGTTTCTGGTCGGACGGGAAGCCACCCATGCTCGCCGTCCGCAGGCCCACGCTTACGGTGGCCGGAGATCGTCCCGCGATCCCCGACGCCCAGTGTATCCTTCGCGATGGCTGGGTTGCGAGGAGGCAACGCTTCACTGCCTCACGCGTCCCGCCTCCTCCTTAGCTAGCATGACTGCTTCGCAAAAGGAGGAGACGGCATCCCAGTCCCCCTCGCTCCGCATCTTGGCCTGCACTAGGCCCGGACGCGAGAGGTCGCCATCGCCGATCACTTCCCTGAGGGCACGGCGGTGCTCAGCCCACGCAGGGCATTCCGCTACAGTGTGTTCCACCGTGTCCTCAGGGCGGTCCTCGCAGTGATGACACCCGGGCGTTTCCTCCCGCCCCATCAGACACAGGTACCTCCCGAAACTTCCACGTCCGATGAGGACCTGCGTCAGGCGGTAGGTGAGGACGCCGTAGCGTCTCTCAACGTCTCTCAATCTCTCCCAGTCGTTGCTGCCATTCCGCCATGAGATCGCGCCGGAGCTCTTCCCGCCACGCAGTTATCTGGCGCGGCAGCGGAGTTTTGCCCCGGTGACGTGCCTCCGCGCGCATCTGATACATGCGCGCGAGCACCTTCGCCTCCATATCCCACGGCGGTAATCCAAGCAAGCAAGGCAAGGAGGTTCGCCGACTCCCCGAAGATCGTGTGGTATCCGCGGATCATTCGGATCGCCATAACCCTCTGTGCCATGAGCAGTGCCCGAGCGGGCCGCCGCATCAAGTTCAGCGCCCACACAGGGGCGCCGTAGAGGGCCATGGACCGCACGACCCCGGCGTATAACCTCCGGCAGGAGGCGTTTGGCCCCCCGAGGTTGGGAAGGATGCGCTTGAACGCAGCCCCCGTCCTTTCCAACTTTGGAGCCAAACGTCGGAAGTGCTCCACGAAGTTCCACAGGCTGTCAAGGACGAGTCCTAGGTACTTCATCGCCGTCTCGACGCCGATGGTAACCCCTCCCGCCGTTATTTGGGACCCACCCGGAGGTGGCGCGTTCCCGCGGCCATGAAAACACATGGCCTCGGACTTGTGGGGCGTCACCTCGAATCCCAATTGCCGGATTCTCTCAACGACTGTCGCAACCGCTGTTGCCATTTAGTCGGCCGCCGCCTGGTGCGACCTCCCGTGCGCTAGCACCAGCGTGTCGTCAGCGTAGCATGTCATGCTAACGCCGCTCGGGAGATCACCTAGCTGTTGAACGTCAGTATATTGCTGTCGAACGTCCGTATATAGCTATTGGGCGTCCGTATTTAGCTATTGGGCGTCCGTATATAGCTATTGAACGTCCACGTATAGCTATTGTGCGTCCGTATATAGCTATTGAACGTCCACGTATAGCTGTTGTGTGTCCGTAATAAGTAAATAATATAATAAGAATATATCTTATTACTAGAATGTTCTAATTATCTCATAAATAGTGAAAAGTGTATATTATATTGTACAGTGGCATTAACTGCCCTAATCTGCACCTCTGCTTACCCCTTCGGAGATAAAAGGCGTGATGTTATGTTATGTCGAGTGGTCGCAATTGCGACTGCCGGGTAAGGGGTCTCGGGTTCGATTCCCGGGTCGGGCAAAGTATTACTGGGTTTTTAAAGAATTCTCAGTAGTAGTACGGAGTCTGGAACTGTGCCCTGTATATGGCAATAGGCTCACCCCCTATTGCATGGGACTCATAACATAAATAGTGAAAAGTGGGTGTTACATTGTAGGTACAGTGGTGTAATGTGCACCTGTGCCTACCCCTGCGAGGATAAATGGCGTGATGTTATGTTATGTTATGTTATGTTATGTTTAATATGGATATCACTTTTATTCAAGTGTTTATGTTTTATAATCAGAAACATTTATAATTCCTAATTGAGTCTTTATAACACGCCGAGGAAAATAATAAAAAGACAAATGTTGATTGATTTTATCAGTAATACTATACAACATTCATTAATTATTCAGTGTTATATGCACCTTCTAATCACAAAATAGATAAAGTTAATAAAATTACGTCAAAATTTATACGGAAACTACCTCTATATTATACGAGTTAAACTCTTGTTAACCTTTATTTGTGGTAAGACATATAATTTTGTCACTTTAGTACTTATTTCTAAGATCCCATTAAGTAGTTAATTTATACCCTCATCTGTTATATATCAGTGATAGGTACTCATTGACAAAATTGAGAACAGGATTGCAGATAAGTTGTCGTAAGTTGCACTGACATGATTATATTAAAATGTAAATAAATCTAATTGAATAAAATCGGACTCCAAATAATACGCAACACATCCGAAATCTACGACGGTGAATATTGTTTTGAATGCGGTAGATAATATTATGATCTATTGAGACAGATTTAATGAGCGAACTGGCAACGTCGCTGTTATTTTTTTGAGGACGCCAAATACGCGGACTTATACTCAGAAAATCCCAAAAATATACAGCTGTGGATATACGCGCTACAGCAGCGCTCTATCCGCGCTGAGATTTCTTTGGGAACTTTTCAAAATATTATAACAGCCATTGAACCGATCTTTTGGCCTCTGTCGATTTTTAACCTACGTGCAGCCAGGACCAAAAGGACCTAAGTTGCATAGACCAAAAAAGTGGCGTCTGGTATGCGGACGCCAAAAGGTGGTGGACGCCAGATTAAATGCACTTTTGCCTTCATGGGACGTCCAATCGATTGCGAGATGTAAATATTTATATATTTATATGTGTATAATCATGTATATTTATATATTATATTATGTTATATATTTGCCTTCGTATATTTAGGTATATATATATGTCCCATACTTATTTGTATACTATCCCTTACTGTTCGTTTTGCATTACGTATATATTGTAGTACTTCTTCATTATATTTAATTAGTAAATTTTGTGTGATATGTATAATTATATATACTACCATAACAACTATGTTCAAAACTCACAACAGTGTTAAACGTTTACACCTACTATTGTGTCTCTCTGCATCACCCTAAGGTTGACTGTTAGAGAATGCCACTAAGCATTAAGTCCGCCATTGTATACAATTGCAAGAAGTGTAAATAAAAAAAATTAAAAATAAATACTATCGAGATCAAAATTAACCTTTAATTAAATAAATTTATTATTATTGACCAATCCCACGCTCATACGATCCGAAGTCGAGATCATTACTGCTACATTAACCGTAGAATTTGACCGGATTCTCATCAGAATTCTCATTTCGAATATATTAAAGTATTCATACATTCGAAAGTAGAAATAATTAAGGATGAATAATTATAAAATGGAGGTTCGGATGATGCTCATCGTCATAAATTTATCATTTACTGCTAATTGGGGGAATTTATTTCGGAAATAAGAGCGTACCTGTAATATTATTTCTTGATTTTAAGTAAGTTCTTTTTTGGTTCATTAACATTTGATTATTTGTTACGTTCGTCTTAAATAAAAATCATTGCAATACTTGTGAATGTTTAGGACCAACAAAGCATCCCTATCATTAAATAAAAAGCTTTCTGATTTTGTCTGTGGTTTCTTAATATACATTATTTGATTATTGTATAAATTGATATCTAAGTCTAAGACCTTCTAATTATCTTAACTCCAAACAGAATAGTAAGAGAAAGAATCACAAAAACATCATTTCCTAAAGGTAATACGTATTATTTATTTACAAGTCGGTATTTACACGTCAAGTAGGTAGTATAAAACAAGACTCCAGATTAAAAATCACAAGCTCACTCACAGAGAATTGATTGCAAAATAAAGATCTGAGATTTACGTCTCGCAAGCTCAGAGCAAAAAATAAAGGGATTTCTTATAAGTAAGTTAAAGTTTCAATCGGCTGTTAGCAAGTTCTTAGAAGTAAACAGTTGAACAGTTCTGTTCCCTTTATTCCTAGAAAAACATTATTCCTGTCGTAATTTACTACAAAGTATTTTTATATAAATCTCCAACTGGAAGTGGTTTTTGTCCTGTTTTTAGATTAGTTGACGTAACGCATGATGCTTTTGTTTATTGATAGTTTTCAATCGATTTCAAAAAATGGAGGAGGTTCTCAATTCGACTGTATTTTTTTATGTTTGTTAGTCGATTACTCGAGGACGCCTGGACCGATTTCAAAACCTATTTTGGGAGTTTTATTCCAATGACTTATTTTTGTCATGTACCTATTATACATTTATTTCTTCATTGTGTTTCATAGCTTTTGGTTGTTAACAACCTCCTTCATAGTAACATACCTCTAGAAATGACTAATCGATAGATCAATGATCTAGTCCAGATTTGTCCATTTTAGTGTTCACAGTGATAATCTTAGTCCTCAATTTGTTCATCTATTTGCATAAATCCACTCCACTAATACTGTATTTTAAGTAGTTCTCAAACCTCAGCACTTGCTGTAGCCTCTAGTTATGCTAATTGAGTACACAAACCTTGAGTTTTTAATTCTTAAACCTCTCCAACAACAAACAATCCTTCTGTGATGTTGTTCTTGTGGTGCCAGCGAAAACTTTAATTCCCTACTTGAAGCGCTGTACTGAACTGAATTCAATTAACTTCAGTTCCTATATCGAAGGTATAAAGTTTGATTTTATTTACACATTAAAGAGATTAAAGTTTTCTATCTTAGAGCGCGATTCAGCGTTATTGGCTAAAGTAAGTTTCGTGAGACTCAATTTTGTTGATTTTTGCTGTAAGATTGAAAATATTTGTTGTAAGCTACGTTTAGCTACAACGTTGTGGATGTAGGCGTGTATTAATTCTTACATTAATATTTTTTAATTAAAATTATGTTAGATCATCTAATTCAATTCATCAACGGCCTGATCTCGTCCACTACTGGACATAGGCCTCTTCAATAATAATAATTAATTATTTAATGTAAAAACAAAACTTTTAAATAGTTCCTAAAATCAAGCAACTAAATATTTCCAACATATTATCTTCTTTTGAAAACATTTCACAGTTAAAACACTAAACTCTTTCCTTAAATAAACACAAAGTATTTGTACAGAATGGACAATGAACGGTAAATTATATGGAAAATGGAAACTAAGTTTGGAATTCCTATTCGACGAAATGTTTTACAAGTGAACTGGATAAATATTTTGCTTGAAATCAAGGGAAATCTGTCGACTAAGGATCTCGACTGACAGACTACCTACGCAATTGTTGTTCGATGCTGACGCCATACTATTGTTTTAAATAACGTTAAATCGATCGCCTGCCATCGAACCCCCGGGAATCGGGATTTTGTTTGTATAAACAGAAGATTGGCAAGTTCTACGAAATCTTTGAATAATTTGACAGCTAAGTGAAGTTGATTTTGTTGGATTTTTGCTTCGTATAAAAATAAAGTTCTATTTGTTATCTAACGATTGATGGTGATCTCTGCACTAACATTTTTGGGGACCTATGCACAGATTTTTTACGGATTATCATCCATAAAAAATTCTATTTTGTAACTAAGTCATACTAAACTTTTTCTAATAAAAACACGCTTAAAGTATACAATTTAAAACTCACCTCTTCTAAACTGATTGTGGTTCCTGATCACGCGCTCAGCGTTCTTCCGTGCGATGTAGAACCACTCCGATGTGTTGCTCAAATATTTGTATTCTACAGCTAAATCCTTCGCCAGGATCGGGCCTTCGGGCAAGCGGTATGCGAATGGACAGAACAACTGATAATCTTTGTACTGCAACTGATCATAGCAATTTCCCGCCGCGAAGATGTCATCGTCAAATTCTACCATGGAGAACACACTCGCGTGGAGTAAATACTCATTATGCATGACTGATGGACCAGCGTACTTCCATAATCTTGTTAGCATATTAGCTCTATTCACTGCCACATCAGCTTCTATTCTAAATCTTTCTTGTGCGTATCTGTCTACCACACCTTCTCCTAAATTCAAATGAGTCCCAGCTGTACAATTCTCACCAAGTAAATGTTGCGTCTCTATCAATCTTAGGAACTTTGTCACTACATCTTCATGCACCGGTCTTGTTATAGTCACATTCTCTGCTGTGCCATTGTAATCTCTTAAATCTGAATTGTCATCTAAATTACTTTTAGTATCGTTATTATCGTAACTATGTTCTACGTTAATGAAATGCTCGACTAACGATACGTCGTCGGTGGTAACTTCGTGTTTTCTCGTCACCGATGTGTTACCAAATAGTTTTTGGAAGTTGTAAGGGTCTCTTGGGCCATCATCGTCGTCTGGTGCTCCGTATGGCCTTAGTGCTGCTATCACGGGATCTTCGCCAGATTTGTCAATACTTTCTGTAACAAAAGAAAATAATAATTAGATTCCGGGAAAATAACATTTAAATTATGAAAATTGAAAACAATTTAACCGTTATCTTCTGAAAAACCAGAAATATTAAAACGGTTCACAAACGCATAAATGTGTTGTGAAAGTAAAGCGTTGGTTTACCATGTTGAGCACAACCATCGTCCCCATTAAAAGTTTCAATACTGAACAGGGGAAACCATTAAAACACTTTATATAAATTTGTATTTATTCCAATGTAGGGTGGAAATATAATAAGCGTATGGTCCCATTTCGGTTTAACTGGCTCTTACAGTTCTCGCGAAATAACGAGCAGTAAAATTGGCAACATTTTTGCCTTTAAATTTTAAATCAGTGGAAATATTATTCATTTATATTTTTTTATGTGTGTTTATGTTGAGTATCGGCTTTTGCAGTCTTGTGCAGCCATATAATAATAGGATGGTAGCAGTTTTTAAATATGGAGTCAGTCATTTGAATTACAAGGGAGTGTTAAACTATTTTTATTTTAAACCGTGATTAAATATTTTTGTAGAAATGGTAGCATTTCCAATTAGGATGATAGTCTCAAATCGAATACAAGACAATAATCCAAGTTTATCTACTTTAAGCAACAAATTTGGAATAACAACTATACGAGAAAAAACGCCTCGAAATACTACATTATACTCCTATCGCACCCAATACACCAAAGAACCGACGATTGAAATATATCAGAAGAAAAACAAAATAAAATCGCTTTTCCATAGCAAAAAAGGTCTCGTTTCCTCTAATAAACTTGTAAAGGTACGAAACGAAGTTTTATCTAAAAAAACACTTCAACAAGGACTCACAAGTATTCAATTTCCTTTCCGTGTATATAAATAGGAAATAAAATACTGCAAGTGAAATGGGACTTCTAACAGAGCCGCTAACTTACGCATGCATAAGCTAGTAGCTCCTAGTGAACCAATCACTTATAGGGCTTTACGTTTAGATGCTGCATAATGTTTGTGTTGCTTAAGTACATGGCTTTAAAATGTGGTTTTAACCTGTATTACCATTAGAAGAATATGAACCGAAGATGCTTATCTGCGTTTTCTTTCAGCCTCATCTCATATCTCTCTCTCTCTTTCTCTCTCTCTCTTATCAGACTCATCAGCGACACCACATTCGACTCTAACTGCTTAGTTTAAAGTCAAATATGTGGTAGTGTAGCTGATAAGTCTGATGAAAATTATATCTTCGGGTCTCAAGAAAATTATTATAAATTGGTAAGTTAGTATCCGTGTATCAAGATACAATGTTCTATTTTATATAGGTACAATATTTTTGATTCGAGTCGATGTGAAATCTAATAATTTTGTTTACACGAATATGATATGATAAAACACAGGTGTAAACAGAACGCTCCGGAAAAAACGCAGACAGGTGATGGTAAAAAGTAAATATTATTTTCATAAAAGTAAGGAATGAAATGTTTCTCTAGTGTATTTAATAGTTGTATGATGTTGTATGAATGACACGAAAACAAAACGATTAAAATTGATACAACCATTTCTTCAGTCAGCGTATATTAATAGACAAGTCATTAAATAACAACATATGTATACGTAACGTAGCAATTAGGTTTGATTTTTCAATTTAATTCTACTGTGGTTACCTTCTCGGTGCATTCACTATCCACGCCCTAACCTATCTATAAAGAATAGGCTGTTATGTTACGTTAAAAATATTTCCACAGTAAACCACTTTTTACACAAAACGCTTCCACAAAGTTTTCTAGTTTAGAGCAGCCGATCAAAGTCACGTGAAACTACTGTAATAGGCAGACTTTTGTACCTTATTGAACTACCCTCAACGTTATTGAATTTTTGCTGTACAACTATGATACTTTTGAATATTAACCACGTAGTGTGGTGCTGTATTGTGGTTTGACAACATTATTATTATAGGTGTGGGAGAGCCATGCTTCGGCACGAAGGGCCGGCTCGACCGGAGTGATACCACGGCCTCACAGAAAACCGACGTGAAGCCACGCTTGCGTTGTGTGTCGCCGTGTGAATGAGGTTACCGTAGGCCCAATTACCCTCCCCTTCCTCAATTTCCCCAATCACTGAATCCCCAACGATCCTCAAACTCCTAATCCCCAAAAAGCCGGTAATGCACTTATAACGCCTCTGGTGTTTCAGGTATCTATGGGCGTCGCCGATTGCTTACCATCAGGTGATCCGTCTGCACGTTTACCGGCTTATGCCGATAAATAACAGGTCAAGCCATGCAGGAGGCTCATATTTATGAGAAGCATTCCGCGACCCGCGATTTCTAATAATTACGTATGTAAACCGAACCACACAATAATTAATTTAGTATGTCTCGCGAAAGTTATAATATAGATAAATGACAGATTACTTACATAAAAACCTACATCGTTTAAGTGAATTTTGCAAGCGTTTATTAAACATGGGTAGAAAATTCCAATGAATAACTGTTAGGCAGAAAGCCCGCCAAGCGCAATCACCTCGCCTGGTTGGAGGATCCTTCTTTTCAGAACTAAGGGAACTTTATTCTCTATTCCCTGAATTGATAATAGCTGACGAATTTGCCGTTAAAGTATTAATTATAAATATACCTAAAGACTCGTATTTCACTAAAAACTTGGCGTCTGAAATGAGGTATAATATTGTGCTTGGAAATAGAAGGAAGATTTAAAACTTTTTACCTAAAAATCCAAACTTTGTATTATCTATAGTCACGTAGGAATCAAAAATACACTTCCTAGACATTAAAACTACTAAATAAAATAAAAAATTATAAGGTAAGTAAACAATTCCTTGAAGCCATTAATGGATGCTTTTGAATTATTAAGGAGTCCGTCAGTCAGCTCAAAAGGTGAAACCTGTTGACCTATTATCGTAGCCGTTTGTCAGTTTAAACGATTTAAAATTTAACCAAAAATACAGCAATGCACTCTATGCTGAAGGTTATACGATTTATTATAAAAATATGTTGTCAATCAGTAATTTCGATTTACTTGATTTTTTTTTGCTGTTTTGACCTTCTTTCAAGTAATTTAGTAGTGGACTATATTTTAGTCATAAACTTAATGGCAGTGTGCGGAGCGACTAATGATGATGATAATATTAATCTTAAGATCAAGCCACTTATTTTTAAAAGAGACAGTTTCGCTCGCTTTGGACCTTATTATTTTATAATATGACACTATTTTTCGTTAGTTAGCAGTCCCAATGTTATAATTGTGGTCTTTTAATAAATTAATAGTACCTAACTACATGTTGGCCTGGATCTTGACTCTATGATAATTTTAAAATATATATTTGACGAATTCTAATAATACAATTTAATTATAAGCCAGGGGCAATTCAAATGACAGTGTTCACTAACAATAATTATTACTCAGTAGTAATTATACGATTCTGCCCCACTTTTCTATTAAAGTCGATGATCTGACTTAATTAGAGGTATAGTATGATCAAAAACTAGTTTCCTTACATGAATTTACCTTTTTATTGATATTTAGTCTTCGATGACAAGTTTTATTTTCAAGTAGAAAATATCTTTCGAGCCAATAACAGTCCTTCCCATACTTCTAAAAATCTTTGTGCAAATCCCATCAAAGTTAGTATAGCAGTTTAGGCGTACACACGTCGCCAAAAATGCATTGCATAAAGTTAATAAACATAAATCTTTCCCACGAAACTTAATTTCGAGTATCAATTAAAACTGACCTCAGATGACGAGGATTAGCGACGAATCGTGAGTGTTTTTATCAAAGCATAGGAGGTACTGATAAGGGAAAATGTGAGGGAATATGGGAGGGATGAAGTAAGTAAATTTTATTATACTGTTTGTGGCTGGCTCTGACCCGGATTTTATCCACGTGGATAACTGAATATAAAAAAACGTCCGCCATGAAAGGGGCTTTGAAATACGTCTTCTTGTGGTGTTGTTAAACAGATTTGAGGAGAAGATAAGTCGTGGCACGTTCAAGTCGCCATTTAATTTTAATACTTGGAAATGAAATGTTCATTTTATCATCGCTATCCTTTTAGATACAATCTTAGGTAGAAATTATTATCTAGATATATTGGTTACTATTTTTTTTTAAGGGGGGAAAATCATCGAATGACTGCGCCCGCCTGGGTGAGGCGGGAGGGAGTGTCAGACTCGTACTGACTAAAAACAACCCCGTTCCTTCTCCTGCACGTCGAGCCGGAGCCCCGGTTACCCGTTAGGTTCTCCGCGACATATTGGTTACTATAGCTCTTAGAGAGTTTTAGATGCTTTATCTAGGTAACAGTAAAAGTTAGTTTTTACCCGAAAATGCACTCATAGTTCGTTCAATGACCTTTTGATCCACTTGCAATGATGACCATTCAACAAGAGAATGTATTAACTTGACCATAACAAAAATAAATTGATAATACATTCAGAAGTAAAGTAAATATTGTTTCTGCATTTAATAACAATACGAATAATTAACCGTACTTCATTAATATGCAATTAATTTCCTCTTATAATTATGTTTTACTTGCTCGGACCATCATATAAAATTAATATTACTTTATTAACTTAAAGCACAGGTATGTTTAATGAGAATGAATTAAAAGCAAACATGAGCTATTGAGATTTTTTATTTAATTTGTTTATTTCACTTTGAATCAATTTGAAACGAAACGTCCCCGATTCATCGTGCGAGTGGGTACTCGCACGAAGCGCTTCGCTTCAAGCTTTCTTGTGCGTACCTACGGCTAAGAAGTGGAATTCTTTGCCAGTCTGTGTTTCTTGAAGGTATAACCTGGGTGTCTTCAAGGCCCGAGGTTGCTTATGTGCTTATGGGCAGACGTGAAGAAATGGAAGAACTGAATGAGACTATATATTTTTTTATAGCATAAGCCGGTAAACGAGCAGACGGATCACCTGATGAACCACAAACATTTGCAACATCACGCAAGCCACATTTCTTTCCTCCCCTCTCCACAGAAACGTTATCAAAGAAACACTTTAGTCCCCACCTCCAAACGGCATAAACGATAGTTAATGCAATATTTATTGAGAACGCTTTATGGACCCGTAACGTTTACGTTCGCGTTCAAGTAATTGCCAAATATTCACTGGTTTACTGACAAGGAAGAGTAACGAGTTAATCACTTGTTGAAAGTACAGACTTGATCGCATACCAGTTTTATTGGTTGTAAAATATTTAACAACCACCCAGTAGCTGAAGATTGTGATCTATTTTTGGGGCAAAATTTTATAAACCATTATTTTGGCTGACTTTATAGCTGGTTGTAGATTGGGGGTTTGATGTAAATATTATCTTTGATGATGCCTGACACGTGGATAGCCTTTAGGAACAATGTTTCTCAAATATTTTTGGTCAAAGTACTCCAGGTTAACTAAAGGAAGAGTAGAATTCTTGGGACCAAACATACAGACACCACTTAAACAATAGGGTAGATGACTTATTTTTATTTTATTATCCTTCTGGTAGATTATTTAAAAACATTAGATTTTTTTATTTTCTTCCGGAAACGAATAGTTTCAAAGATATTATATTGATTCGAAATATCGCATAACGTCACTTTTGATTACGATTTATACTACCTCCCCCTCCCAGTGATATCTCTATAGCTACCTCCCAATCCTAAACTTTGATTCGTTTCTCTATAGCTACCTCCCAATCCTAAACTTTGATTCGTTTTATCTAAGTATTGTTTTCTTATACAACAAAATAAAAAAAATACGTGTCTAATATTCTTTCATTACCTAACTGACGGACTAATTACATTTTTAATTTTCATACCCTGTCATCATCCCTATTATTATCTTATAGTTTCAGGAAGAAGGTTACAATATACCAATGCGGTAACAATGGAGACACCAGACACATAATCCAACAATAATACGTAAAAGACGGATAATCTATTCTTAGAACACCTCTAGACTCTGTCCCTCACATTTTACTACGCAATAATTTACTTAAACAGCGTGTGAACGTAGTACCAGTAAAGGGGATTTGTTCGAAGGAATAGAAAGCGATATCACAGCAATATCCCCCAATAAAGCGGGATTTTGTTTATGAAGACTACAAATCGCGACTTTCATTACACGTCGCGTCGGCCCGAGGAATTGACTGCCAGTATTATGTATTGAAAGCAATTTTGCCTTCTAGCTGACGTATTGAAATTTTATATAGCACCTAGACAAGATTTTTATTGAACGTAGGGGCTGTTGCGATTGAAGTCCGCTTCGGAAATATGTAGGTTTCAATGCAGGTGTCTGTGAAACTGAGTTGGATATGAAACCGAATTTGTCTATTTTATGTGAAATTATTTTTAACCTTAAACTATTGAAATATATTAACTCGTCGAGTATCGTCATTATAGACACAATTATAGAACAATAGGTTGCAGTCACCAGTGACCGCTTGGTGTTTGACAGTTTAAACTAGCTTCTACCAGTGGCACGTTTCTTTGGCATAAAAATTAGCCTATGTGTCATTCCAGACCATAATCTACCCCTGTTCCAAATTTCATCCCGAACTCTTCAGCCGTTTTGACGTAAAAAAGTATAGTAAAAAACAAACAAACATGTGTTGCCCATGTTATGGCAGCTCCATTTTTAATGAACACATACCCAGTTAATGACTTTCTGGTGGTGGTGTCTTTAGCATAATCTGCATAACTGAAAGCTTCAATTTCATTTTGCTGAGATGATGAATAACACAGACCATATTCTTTGGTTTCCTTTAAATATTTCATTATCTTCTTGACAACATTCCAATGAGTGTGATCAAAACAATTGAGATATCGACTCACCAGACTAACTCCATACATGATGTCAGGTCTGCTTACCACAGCCAAATGCATCAGTGATCCAACTGCCTCTCGGTACGAAATATTCTTATCCACAGACACAGTACTCTTCTCCAGTGTAGTATGTGGATCTAATGGAATATTATTGCAGTTAGCATCTTGCATGTTAAATTTATACAATAGTCTTTCAATATACCTCTATTTTGACTGGTGAATAAAGATAAAACCTTCAGATTTTTCAATTTGTAATCCAACAAAATTCTTTGGATCACACTGCTTTATTTCAAAGTTATGCTTTAATTCATGCATTACTGAATTTAATGTATCTTTTGACTTTGAAAATACTAGACCATCGTCAACATATAATAACAAATAGACTTTATTGTTGTTTACATTTCCAATTTACAAACACCTATCTGCATGACTATTGTTGAAACCAAATTTCTTCAGTGCGGTGTTAAACTTTTGATTCCAACACCGTGGTGCTTGTTTAAGACCATAAAGAGAACGTTTCAGTTTACATACCATATTAGAATCAGTATCCAAACCTTCAGGTGGTGTCATATAAATGTCTTCTTTGACATCACCATATAAGAATGCAGTTTTGACATCAAACTGAAAAAATATTCAAATTATGTTGTACTGCCTCTGAAAGTAAAATTCGTACTGTATCATACCTCACTGTTGGAGGATATATTTCTTTATAATCAATGCCTTGCTTTTGACTACATCCTTTGGCGCATAATCTTGACTTATAGAGCGGACCAGATGGCTCATCTTTTATTCTAAAGACCCATTTGCAGCCAATTACCCGCACACCTTCAGGTTTCTTAATTAATTGCCAAGTTTCATTCTTTGCATGTGCCTGTAACTCTTCCTCAATAGATAGCTTCCATTTTTCAGCATTCACATTTTCATGAGATATTGCTTTATCATACGTTTTTGGTAAATTTTCTTGTCCTGTAACTTTTTCTGTACACATATATGTGTTTCCTTGCATTTTACACAGTCTTGCTTTAGATCTTGTAGTTACATTTGACGTTAATTCTGTTTGATCTATATTTATCTCTGGTTCATATAAAGATTCTTCATCTGAGTAGAAATCATCACTAGATTCATCTTTAGGGTACTAAAGATGAATCTAGTGATGATTTGAAAGTGTTGAATACCTTAACACTTTCAGATAAATTCTGCAAAGTTGTGTCACTATCAGAAATGTTTTTTACAGAAATATCTTCACAGGTATTTGAAGCTGACTCTGATAATGGTAACATAGCATAATTTCTTTTCACTGAGCTTTCTAGAAAAATTACATCTCTGCTTATAATGATTTTTCTTGTTTTGGGATCTATAAGTCTGTATCCTTTGGTATTTTCCATGTACCCAATAAATGTCATTTTGTTTGCCTTAGAGTCCCACTTCTTAGATTTTTCTCTAGGAATATGTACCATCGCATCACAACTAAAGATTCTCATATTTGTGATATCTGGCTTTTTACCACTCCACATCTCTTCCGGTGTTAAAAAGGCTAAAGCCCTTGTTGGACATCTATTTGTGATGTAGGCTGCAGTTGACACAGCCTCTGCCCAATATTGCTTTTGCAGTTTAGCATTTAAAAGCATACATCTAGCTCTTTCTAACAATGTGCGATTCATCATTTCTGCTAATCCGTTTTGTTGTGGCGTGTAAGGAGTAGAGGTTTGGTGTACAATTCCAGATTTCTTGAGAAAAGCTTGAATTCTTGAAATTTTTGAAATACTTCTGATCTTCTTTTGATTAAGTATACAAAAACTTTCCTGGTATACTCATCAATAAACGTAATAAAGTAGCGAGCACCTCCAAGAGACGGTATCTCCATTGGACCACAGACATCGGAGTGAATAAGTTCTAGCTTTGCTTGAGCTCTGGAACCTTCTGAAGGGAATGGTAATCTTGTTTGCTTTCCCTCCAAACATGAGATGCATATCACTTTGTCTGTATTTACTATTTTGACTCCTGCACTTTCTGTTAATTTATTTAAATCTTTAAAATTTAAATGTGCCATCCTCTGATGCCATAAATACGAATCATTCTCTGTAGACGCAGATATGTATGCTGGAATACTGTGTGTAACTAGCCTGTACATATTGTTTATCATTTTTGCAGGCTGCAACTTGCTTGTTTATTTTATTAAGGATTTTTTAAATCAGGAACATAGAGAACATTCTGTACCTTTATAGTTTCCAAGTTGCCTTCCATGTTGACAACATTAAGATTTATTTTTCCACAGGCCTTCACAGCTAGCTTTTTGTCATTAGATACTCTTATTGTGGAAACTGGAGGTACAATTTCATCATAGAGTAAATCACGGTGCATTGTCATATGCATCGACGCTCCAGAATCAATATACCAGTTATTGTCGTTATTTATTGTTGCAGAAAACACGGCGACATAACCAGAATCAGTATTCTCATTAGACTTCTGTTCCTTTTTCTTACTACGGCAATATTTACTGATGTGCCCATACTTATTGCATACATAGCACCTTGGAACTTTATCAGTTTTAATTTTATCTTGAGCTTATTTGACAATTTGATTCCCCTTGCTTTTAACATACAATGCACTAGACTCAGAGTTTCTTACATCTTGCAGAAGCTTAGTCTTGACGGAATCAGCTGTAATTGTCTCACCAGAGCTTTCAAGTGCCATGATCATAGGTTGATACATTTCTGGTAAACCGGCAAGTAATAGTGTGCCGAGCCACTCGTCATTGACCTCAATACCAATGTTTCGTAGCTTATGGCTTTCGTAGCAGTGGTCATGATCTTATTAACATATTCTTCAATGTTCAGACAATTTTCGAGCGTTGTATTGATTAAATCTCTCAACAGACCAACACGGCGTGTCAAACCTTTGTCATCAAAAGCCTTGGCCAAATTATTCCAAACTTCTTTAGCTGTTTTGGCTTCTTGAATATGTACATGGTTTATTGGATGTACTAATAAAATAATTTTCGACTTTGCCTTTGTGTCATGTTTGGAATCAATTTCTTCGTCGGGTTTCGCGATGACACAATTCCATAATTCCTCATGTTCGAGGTAGGTTTGCACTGCAAATCTCCACGTAGGATAGTTTTCTCTTCCAGTCAGCTTTTCAATCAATGCCATCGTATTGTTTGACGACATATTTGCTGATGACACGTTTTTTTCAATATACTTTATATTGAAAAAAACGTGTTGAGTTTTGAGCTGTGACTGAACTACTTTCCTTTGTTTTACTTTTTCAAAATTTTTCACTGTTTACCTTATTATTTTACTTTTGAGCAATACTAAGGTGACCTGGGCCCATAACCTGTTAATTTTAATAAGGATAAACAGTTTTAACTTTAGAAATGTAGTTTTATTCAGACCAATACATAAAACAAAAACACTCGAAGACACGTAACCGGAATCATAGACAATAATATAAAGGTCTATCTATGAACTAAGGTTCTATCATATACATACTATTTAGTCAATAAACTAGGGTTCAATTTTCTAATTTCTACAATATTTGAAGCTGACTCTGATAATGGTAACATAGCATAATTTCTTTTCACTGAGCTTTCTAGAAAAATCACATCTCTGCTTATAATGACTTTTCTTGTTTTGGGATCTATAAGTCTGTATCCTTTGGTATTTTCCATGTACCCAATAAATGTCATTTTGTTTGCCTTAGAGTCCCACTTCTTAGATTTTTCTCTAGGAATATGTACCATCGCATCACAACCAAAGATTCTCATATTTGTGATATCTGTGGTAGCAGAGCGTGGTTTCGATCCACGGACTTTAGAATGTTAATTTTATTTGCTTAGCATAAAATGTTATTTTACACTGAAGATGTGATTCCGTTTTTGTAGTACAGGTAACTTGAAAACTATAAAGACGAAGAGGGAGTGATTAGAAAAGGGCATATACAGAGTTTTAAGATGTTACGGAAAAATCTCATTAATCACAATCGAAAATACTGAAGCCTATGATTCACATACCTACACAAAACCCAAAAGTAAGTCTCACTGAAAATCTTGTCGTTGACAACAACAACAATTTAACAATTCCAAATTAATTACCAATCAAAATATCAACATGAACAAATTATTTCATCTCTGTCCTCCTCAGTTGTACATAATAAACATAATATTATAAACGATCTGCCACCGCAAGCCGGATCTAGATTTATTGAGTTTCATAGCCACTAATGATTAGTCACTGCGAATGACTAGCGCTGGGAAATATTGCTGTAGGCATGTTACAGATGGTAGACTTGCGATTAATCTGTTGTCGCAGAAATACGTTAACACTGTTTATTTCGATAGGGTTGTCATAACGAAACCTTATTTGTGAAACTAGATATTCACCTTTGAATTTAGGTTAGTCTATTAGGAAGCTTACCTAATCGTTCTTAAGATTAACGCACTGCCATATAAACTGTTTAAATGCGTAATATTTGTAGTGTAATGCGATAGTTGATCGTTTTTTATGGAGTAAGTCGGTAAATGAGCAGACGGATTACTGATGGTAAGCAATCGGTGCCGCCCATAGACACACGAAACAAAAAGGGTGTTACCGGCCTTTGGGGAATTTCAGGATTGTTGGGAGGGATTGAAGAGACTGAGAAGGGAGGTAATAAGGCCTCCGGGAACCTGACTGACGCGACAAAACACAACGCAAGTGTAATGTTTCACGTCGGTTTTCTGCCGTTGTGTCAAAAATACGATTGAAAATGTTTTTGATCTTAAGGCTTATTTTTCTATTAACATGATTTTTATTACTAGAATAAAAATTATACTAGATAGTGTTTAATATGGAAGTATCATAAAAATCCAAAATTCTTCCTCCGATATGTAGGTATGTGGCATTCGTAAAATCAGACCTTAATGTAATATTTCACCATCACGACTTGTTTAAAAATCAAGTTGTACCTGTGTATTCAATAATTATTTATCACTAAGCTATAAACTTTAAATAGAAATTGTGTCAAGTTGTCCGCATGTATCCAGTCGACCTAATACGTCGGTCACAGTAGCTGTGGTTTAACGCTGTCACAGACGTGAAGTTATGTCACATAAAGCTAGACTTTATAAGAGCTTCTCTTGGAAAACTATAACATTTCTACTATTTAGGTCACCTGTGGTGTTTTAGCATAGTGTCTGTTTATGATATATCATAATAAGACCATTGGTAGAGGGCGCCCTAGATGGACATAAATATTGATTGAACGGACGGAACATATTGGCGATATATTAAAAAGGGCCCAAATTAAAAGTATCCTTTTCTAACGAGCATGCTACGAGCAAGACTGATTGACTGTTGATGAAGCGAAAATGTCTCTGCCTACCCCCATGGGAGTCAGGCGTGAGGTTATGTATATAATGTGTCATACGTTGACGTCTCCAACGAGATGTATTTCTTGGAAATACAAACATCATTGAAGCATGTAACTAAAATTCTTTCATTACTGGTAGATAATACACGGCTTAAATATTTGTTTTATAAAGCTGAAGGTTTCTCGTGACATGAAACCATAGTTAATTATACCTTGACACGTTTTTAATAAGATAAATCTGAGGATTTAGTACAAGTTTGTGTTACGTTAAACAGGAACGAAACGAAACCGCGCTAGGCACTCTGATTGGCCGGCTCCAATGCTTCAACCAATCATACCGCGCCAAACGCGTTAACGTTTGAATCTCGTTAAATTTAAAACAAAATCCTACTAACCCTGTGCATTTATTTATGTTGCTTTCACCTGTATGTTTTAAAAATCCATTTATTCATTACAGTCACTTTAAAAAAACTAATTTAATAGATTTAATTAAAACTAGAGTGTACAGAATATGACACAGTGCGCGAGTTGTTTCAGCCATCAATTATATTCGCCAATAAAAAGCTTTTGAGTTGTATAACAGTAACAAAAATCATGTAAATTGGATGGCACTCAGACTATCAGCAATCAAATCACTTTGTTTGTGAGATAAAATGAAAAGCAACAAATATATGTACGTTTGTACGTGAAAAATATAGGATATCAATTGTAGTATTTTGATTTTAAAATCATAACGAAATTGATACGTTCTCGTTGTTTCTGGTATTTCGAATGACTTTTATTTTAACTAATATAGTTAAAAAAATATCAACAATGTTTTGTCTATGCTATGTGGTATTTTAACAACTTTTATTTCAACAAATAAGTATAGAAAAAGAAACAAACAAAAATACTTTTACTGTTATAATATTATATATAATTATATACATAGTTTATATAGTTATACCTAGTATTTGCAAAACACAAATTTTATTAAAATAACGATAAATTTGCATAAATTAAAATTACTGATATTGTAAGTCTTCTTTCTCTCATTCCAACGATATCATACAAAAATTAACCAATAGAAAATAGGGAGTAATTTTTATAGACTACATTATCTACTGCCTCGTTGGCCGAGTGGTCGCAAGTACAAATGCGGCAAGGGGTCTCGGGTTCATTTCCCGAGTCGGCCAAAATATTACAGGGTTTAAAAATTCTCAGTAGTAGCACGGAGACTGGAATTGTGCCCGGTATATTGCAATAGGCTCACCCCCTATAACATGGGCCTCATAACATAAATAGTGAAAAGTGGATGTTACATTGTACAATGGCATAATGTGCACTTCTGCCTACCCCTTCAGAGATACAAGGCGTGATTTTATGTTATGTTTCATTATCTACTTACAACCAAAAAATAAAATAGAATATTATACACAACCAAAAGATTTATTTCACTCATATTAAACACCGATCTGCATTGAGATGAGAAGCAAGGAGCCCCAATATTTTAAGGTAGCCTTCTGGTGTCTTCATAGAATATTCATAGATCGTACGTGCCCCATAAGGCTATGGGAGGGCATGAAACGGCCATCCATTGGAGATAGCCATGGCCAACAGGATAATATCACGAAAAGAAATTTGTAATCTTTTAAGTAGACAGGCAAAAAGATTAAGAGGTATGCTGTGGAAATAAGGTTCATTATATTACACACTTTTGAGACAAAATTATTATACAGGGTGTTTGGTCCCTCGTGTGCCAAACTAAAATGATCCACAGGGTATGACGGGTGTTCAGAGACATAAAGAGCTAGCAGATGACCCTTTCTGTCGACCATTTCAATTTGGAACACGATGCACCGAACACCGTGTATAACACGTGTTCAACTAGTATTTAAACTATATTTTTTTTTAAGTTAATTTGCCTCACATTGGGATTTCCTCTTGTGTCGTGGGTGCGTTTACAAACATACAAGTTCACATACACAATGACACCCAGACCCGAAACAACAATTTGTGGATCACACAAAGTGTTGTTCCGTGCGGGAATCGAACCCGCGACACGTTCACCGACCAACCGTTCAGTCATCAACTTATGTATTTATAGTATTTTAAGGTAAAATTGTAATAGATATTATAATATTATTGTGTTTTAATATGGGCCTTCGTTGCCTGATACAAATATATAAATAAAAAAAATTAAATTAATTGAAAATGACACTATCAATTGTATGCAACCGTTCACCAATATGATCACCTCCTATTTCATGAACTAAACAATAACTATTAAACTTATATGCATATTGTCCTAACCATTTGAAGTATGTACTGCAACACAGGCAGTACAGGTTACAATAAGTTATGAATAATCTGAACTAGATTCTCAGAACTCTTAAAGAACTGTCTCAGACAGCAATACATTTGACGGCTTACTATCGCAATACCTTTGGAACAGCATTACACACAAAAACGTACGCCTCACGTACTGCCTAAAGTAAGCAGAAAATTGCTTTTATAAATATTATATACCTCTAAGTTTACGTCTAAACTCGAACAATATTGGTAACATTTGGCGTCTTGCTGGCAATGTTATATGCCATAGTCACTGTCAGTGACACAATTCTTACGTAGCGTCTCCACTTTTAATCCCCGAAGAGCCAAACAGACTTTTCATTATTTACGTTTTGACATAATTATGTCTCCTATGAGTGTAGTCACATAATTATGTGAGACAGAAATAAAACATCAATGCTACAATGAATAGATAAGATTTTTTGGAAAATCGATTGTAGAAATCGGACCCGGGATACCTTGCTTGACAGTCGACTCAGTAACAAAATATACGTCGTAAGGTAATAAATTCGTTCTTAAAAACCCTCTTGACGTCTGTGCGGGTATTTTAGACACCTGGTTATGTGGAAGGAAGATATTATTATGATATATTTACATTGTGTAGGATTGGAGGGAGTGGTAATGAATGATGTTGTAGGATTTACTGTCTCGTTAGATGAGAGGTGGTGGATGAGGATAAGGAACTGTTGAGGACAGTATTTTCCAATAAATAAGGTCATATTTGGGTATCTTTATTTTCTATTCTGAGTTTCAGATTAAGTAGTATTTAGTTTTGGTTTTATAGTATAATATAAAATTGTCTACGAACATCTTTATCTACCCCTTCTGTGAATAATAAACATATGTTATTGACTACAGAAAGTAACATCAATAAATAATATGACCGTGTCAAACCGGTCGTGTAGCTGATCCCTTATCCCTCGAAATACTGCCGGTGTCTAAATGAACCGTTTTATATTCAGCAAAAAAAATATTCCATTTATTTCTGAATACTGATTGAAGAACCGTATTATTATTTCAAATCAACATAAATTTTAACACAAATTTTGGTCTAACTTGTTCCCACAACAATAAAAGTCTGGGTAAACTGTTAAAATATTAAATTCAATTGTATAGAACAAACCTTCGTATAAAAGTCTATGTAAACTTAAAAGTTTTGTCTGGTAAGGCTAATGGGTTCACACAAGCATTTGCATAGTTAAATTTAAACACATGGTTATGTTTGTCGAGAGTTATCGTAAGTGCTACTGCTGAGAAAGGAGTTTTGGTTTCAATTATCTGTAATATCGCACCTAAAAACCTGGAAACCACCTTTTTTTAAGATCCCACCTGTTTTATGTCATATTTCCAGATATATTTTTTTAACGGGGGAAAATCATCCATTTTCTTGTCACCGCTTTGGGTGAGGCAAACGTGGGAGTGTCAGATTCTTACTGACTGACTAAAGACTGACTATTATGGTACTGTTAATGTTATACATGCTGACAAATTATTTTATTGAGCATTGGTATGTGGAACAATGAAGGAGACGTGTTACTTATAGAAATATATTTAATTAAGTGTCTTAACTAACTTGCACTACTTACTTATAGGGCGAGGTATACACTACAGCATATTCAAAAATCGAACGTCTGTCGATTCGGAAGCATGCCCGACATTAACATACTAATTTTGAGTAACATTTCGACACACAAGCCACTAGTTGACAAGTGCTCAATTGAAGCATGCTTTAATGTACCTTTGTGTTTATATTTTGAATTGAAACTTAAAATCTCATAAAAAAGCAAATGAATCAAGTTACAAAAGATATTCAAGTCACTTTATCCAAAACACTCGAGCAATGCGATGACCATAAATTCATCTCCAAAGCTATAGAGAAAAAGAAAAACAATAATTCACTTTAAGGAATTCAAAAAGATCCCTGGGTTTAGTAATCGCGTTTTCTCCGGCCACATGATGAGATGAACTCGTTTAATTTTGCGAGAACATCGTCAGTGCTGTTTGAAATTTAATTACAATTTTATTCATCCCGGGTATTTTTTGCACTGATTTACTGTTCCGCTATTTTTGTAAACCGTATTCCGGGACAATTGATTTTCAAACCGTACTCTTTAAGGACCCTTTTGATCTTTTATCGGTTCGAAAGTCGTTTGGGTTTTTTCAGTTTCTTAATTACGGTTCATTGTTTTAAATGATTTATTGAAGATGGTGAGAATTTATGAATTATGTTCCTTTTTGTTATTCGTGAACGAGAGTTTTGGTGTAGAATTATATTAAGATTTTGAAGTACCAAGTTTTAAGTGGTATCGTTTCGATGGGCTTGCTTAAAAGTGAAATTTAAAAAATGCAGCAGCATCATCGTGATCATTAAGAGACAAGTTCCGCGTCTCCGCCTATTATTTGAAAGATTGGATATATCGTTTTTAATGAAATATATTTCAATCAAATTCGAAAACATTTTTAACGTACTTGTGTTGACAATTTCAATACCATCCATTTTTATAAGTACTCTCTATAATAAACACACACACTGAAACACTCGACATCTAAAATCAACAACCCTACATTTATTTGTTACATAAACCACCAACTTTGCAACACGATCTTCTAATAAACATAATTTTACACCAGTGTAACAAGATCCGACAATTTCCTCGTCTGTCGTTCACATCAAACTGTAATATCCAGTATAAACTGAACGTTAAACATGCGGAAAGATCATACAAGGCTAGACCATGATATATTGGATATGTACAGCTTGATGTGTGTCGCTTGTTCTCGTATGAGATACAGTGACATCGGCACGTTTAAGAAACGACAAATGATATCTCGGTCCTTATGTAGGGATCCTCTGTAACTGATAGCGAGTATTGGAGAATGTGGCTTAAATACGAGTGTTGTCGGGATTTGTGTATTAATCGATATCAGGATTGTATAATAGTATTGTAGATTGAATAAATATCAAAATCTTCATCACTTAGATTTATTAATGGGTGGTATTTAATACTTTAACTGTAAATTCCCTTTTTTCAACCAAAATATTCGAAATTACCACCAAAAATACTGAATTGCGCACTAAATTAGCTCATCAAATAATATTATATTAAACTAATAATAATATTATACTATACTGTTAGATCTTTAAAGCTTAACTACTTTACTGAATGAATATCTTTTAACTAAAAGTAAATCTAATAATTCCTAACCTAACCTAATCATTTTGTACCGAAATCCCGTTGTAGAGGTAATATTGAACAATTTGTGTGCAAATGAGTCATTTTTTGATATGCAGTAGGTTATTAGTGAAGAAATTTGGTTTGCTTAAATTTCTAAATAGAGGTGCAGTAAAAAATTCCACTTTATTAATATTGATTCGATTGCTTTGAAAAGTCACTTCTCAGCACTCTCAATCTATTCTTGTCAAAAGCTACTAATTTACTAATGTTAGAATTAGATTTATTTAATTTTGATTATTTTTTCCCACTTATTTCCAAAACACTCTAGCATTAACGCCCGAATACCGAAAGCTTACTAAATTTTAATCTGTACCTACTTAAATATCGCACGATATCTCTGTCATTTTACAAAACATTTCGTAGTGACGTGATAGAACTTTACTTAAACGCGTGTTAAAATAAAGTGTCGGTTAAGTATTTAGACATAAGGTACATAAATACACATAACATAACATCACGCCTTTTATCCCCGAAGGGGTAGGCAGAGGTGCACACAGAAGTAACACCCACTTTTCACTATTTATGTTATGAGTCCCATGTAATAGGGGGTGAGCCTATTGCCTTATACCGGGCACATTTCCAGACTCCGTGCTACTACTGAGAATTTTTTTAAAAACCCAGTAATACTTTGCCCGACCCGGGAATCGAACCCGCGACCACTCGGCCAATGAGGCAGTCGTACATAAATAGAATAAGTAGTAATATAGGTATATAATAGAGGTACACGCGCAATATCTATCATTACATTACAATATGGACTGCCTCGTTGGCTGCACTTAGGAGCACTCTGCCAAGTCTCGACGGTCTTGGGTTCGATTCCCGGATCGGGCAAAGATTTTAGGGTTTTCTAAAAAAAGTCAGTAGCAGCACGGAGTCTGGAATTGTGCCCGGTATATGGTAATAGGCTCACTCCCTATTACATGGGGCTCATAATATAAATAGTGAAAATTGGGTGTTACATTGTTTGGTGGCATTAAGTGCTGTAATGTGCACCTCTCCCTACCCCTTCGTTGATAAAAAGGTGTGATGTTATGTCTTTACAATATTAGAATCAACTTTCTATTCAAAATTGTCTAAAGGCACGGTTAGTTTTAACAGAAATACATCGTTCGCTTTGATCTAAGTGTGGCGTGTCTCCGCTCTATTAGCGGGTTCCGTTCCTATTTGTAGCACTAAGTAAGAAACACACGATCACTGTTATTGTTATACTGGGTTTTTAAAGAGTATTTATGTACTATGTGTGTAAATTGTATACACTCATACAATGTTGTCCATTTTCTTTAATTAAGTAAATACTTTATATTGTTCAATGTCTCCGGGGGTCACCCGGGCCTGGTGATCTGTAACACAGGTTATACCTTTAACAGACACCAGTCTCTTAATTGTAACATATTATATAATTTGTATCCGTAGAGTATTTTTGAGAAAATAAAGATTTTTATTATTATTTACATATATTTATTTAAAATTCTCTATAAATTACATTTCTAAATACTACTTATAAAATAAAAAATAATATTTAAAAATATAAAAGATAGGAGCCTACCAGTAGCGAGAGCATGGTCCAAGCTACCGGTGGTTAGGGCTCCAGAGACAGAAACCTCCTCACGATAGTTTCTTACCCTCCGAGCAGGATCACTGCTCTAGCGACTCCACTCTGGACAGCCAATGAAGGCAAGCCAGAGGTGGGAGACCTGTTCCTTGTCATCGTTCACTCCAGCCAGCCAATTAAGGCAAGCCGGAGAAGAAGGAACGGTGACTTCTCCCTGGAGCACTCGGGATGATGGTAGCCCGCGGGATCGCTAATGCCCGTCACCTCGCCTCAAGGTGCCCTGCGGGCTTTATTATTATTATTATTTACATATATTTATTTAAAATTCTCTATAAATTACATTTCTAAATACTACTTGTAAAATAAAAAATAATATTTAAAAATATAAAAAATAGGAGCCGACCAGTAGCGAGAGCATGGTCCAAGCTACCGATAGTTAGGGCTCCAGAGACAGAAACCTCCTCACGATACGTGCCGTTTCTAGGAGAACTGCCTTCTGTATCAGGCCCTTGATCCATCCACCTAACGCCAGCCTCCTAAGATGGATGTCGAGGCTTTTAGGGATTAACCCATTGGCCGACACGACTATCGGCACAATGATAGCCGAATCCACACTCCACATGTCGACAACCTCGTGAGCTAAGTCTAGATATTTTATTTGTTTATCTTTCTCAGCTTTCACGAGGTTCTCGTCATGGGGAATGGTGACATCGATTATCATCGTGGGGCGTACTTGTCGGTCTATCACCACTATGTCAGGTTTATTGGCTACAATAGTCCTGTCAGTAATGATAGACCGGTCCCAGTACAATGTGATATGGTCATTTTCCAGAACTGGGTCGGGCACATACTTGTAGTACGGTACCTCAGATTCAACAAGTCGATAGTGTAAAGCAAGTTGCTGATGGATAATCTTGGCTACTTGATTATGCCTATGCAAATATTCACTGTTAGCCAAACGACCACAACCAGAAATTATGTCTAATGGATTCACCAGGACTATGACATGCCCGACATATGTTAACCGTCCCATCCTTAATTATATATTTCCGATAGTTATTCGTAAGGAAAACTTCGTCCATTATTGCACAGACAAATCCTTCAGTTTCTCCAAAGAGATTACTGAATCGTAGCCAAGACACGGACGCTAGAAAATCTACACTGGGCCCATGAAGGGCCCGGAAGAAGCGTCCATGGAGCTCCTTGCTATGCCATACCTCCTTGCGATCATTGACGTTCAGTACCACAGGTCTGCGCCAGTTCTCTTTTGCCAAGGATAGCGGAGTGAATCCATTGTCCACGGCTGCTAATTCTCGATGCATACCCTCGTTGACTTTCAGGAAATATTCCCTGAGGCTGCACACCTCACGGTTGTGAAGGGTCTTAGCATTTAATAAGCCTCGACCACCACACTTCCGCGGGATGTACAACCTCATGACCGACGAACGAGGGTGATGCATGCGATTTGCAGTCAGAAGGGTCCGGACTCGTCTATCCAGGGTGTCAAGTTCAGTCTGTGTCCACTTGAGTATACCAAAAGAATACATTAGGACTGGCATGACCCAACCGTTAAAGGGTCGCACCTTGTTTCCGCCTGATAAGGAACTTTTCAGTACCTTATTCAGGCGACCAAAGAAGCGCTCCTGCAACGATTGTTTCATGTCCGGTCCATTAATGCCTAATCCTTCTGACATACCCAGGTACTTATATGTATCATTTGCGGAGAGTGATCTCAGCTTTGTGAAATCTGAGAGTTCTAGACCCTCAGATTCCACAATCCCTCCTCGCTTTACATGCATGACCGCACACTTGTCTACTCCAATCTCCATTCTGATGGAACTACTAAATTTTTCAGTTATATTCAGTAGTTCCATCAATTGTTTCTTGTTTGGAGCAAACAACTTGAGGTCATCCATGTAAAGTAAGTGGGATATAACTAGACCCCTTCTCCGCAAAGGATAGCCTAGCCCTGAATCCTCCAGTAGAGTACTTAGAGGATTCAAGGCCAAGCAGAACCATAGTGGACTCAGGCTGTCACCCTGGAATATTCCTCGTACTATCCTTACAGGTTCTTCATTCCCTTGGATTTGTCTACATCCCGGATAGCAAAGCACAGTGCTCCACTGCCTCATACATGACTCCAAGAAGGCGCGTAAACTTGCATGTATTTTATACAACTCCAGCACCTTCAGGACCCATGTATGTGGCACAGAATCATATGCTTTTTTATAGTCTATCCAACATGTAGACAAATCTTTTCGGGACCGACGAACCTGTTGACTAACAACCATAACAATGAGGAGTAGCTCCTTAGTTCCACGAGACCCCTCCCTACATCCATTTTGAGATACAGACATGATGGAATTTTGTTCAATATGTTTTGTTATTTTTGTCCTCAAAATGGATGTAAGAAGTTTATAGACCGTTGGTAAACATGTAATTGGTCTATAATTTTTTGGCTCAGTGGAACTACCTGATTTATGGAGCAGGTGGGTAACTCCTGTTGTTAGAAATTGTGGTAACGACCCAGTTTCCAAAGCTGCCTGGAAGTGTAATGCTAAGCGAACGTGTGAACTCTTGAACCATTTAATCCAGAAATTGTGCAGTCCGTCCGGTCCCGGTGATTTCCAATTCGGAACCGAACAGGCTGCACTGGCTACATCAGAGGAGGTGATTTCTACCTCCTCCATCTCTGGTATAGTCTCACACCTTCGCTTAACATCAAACATCCAGTCACCTTCTGTGTGGCTAACAGGTACCGACCAGATGTTGCGCCAAAATGTGTTAGTGGCATCATCATCCGGTCGCCGCCCGTCAGCCACATCTTGGTTGGATCGTTCCCAATCTCTGTATACCCACCTCTGATCTCTTTGGAACATGCGATTCTGAGTATAGCGCTCCACTCTCTTTTTGTAACGTCTAATACGGTTTGCCTATGCATAAACTTTCTGCTTCAGGAAGTCGATGCGCTCTGTAACACGTGACAGGTATTCATGAGGACTGGTTTCAGTCCCCACAAATGCACGTCTTACAAAGCGCATCACTCTAGGACGAGTATTGCCCTCCCTGAAGCAGGATAGTTTGCCAATGAGTACCCTGGCCTCACTGATACGACGCTCTATCCTATACTGCCAGGCAGGTACTGCTGGTTTTGGTCGGACTGCTGCGTCAAGATTTGGGAATCTTACGTTAGCCACTCGACAAGCAGCTACCGCCCCACAGTACAAGATCGAGTGTGTATCATAGAGGTTTTCGCTACTCTCAAAATATTTTTTAAGTAGCGAATCCAAGGCGCTCACCAGCGCCCTATTTTTCCTACACATGGGCAAACGTGGTAATTTTGGTCGTAAATCACTAGGAGCAAGTCTGTACTCACGAACCGCATCCTCCAAAGCACTCCTTAGACGTTCATTGCACTGAGTACTCACTTGTTCAACCCTATCGTCCTCCACTCCAACGATAGGGGTGGTCGATGTCACACATTGTGACACTACAGGTGTCTGTGCCACCAATTGTGGTGGTGCGGGGACGACACGGTTGCGCAGTGCTTCAAGGCGTAGCCGATCAAGTGTAGCCTCATCCAATCTGCAATTGCGTTGGATAACCCGCACTTGATCCGACAGTCGTTGGGCCGAGACGTTGACAATTAATTAATTATTATTTACATATATTTATTTAAAATTCTCTATAAATTACATTTTTAAACACTACTTATAAAATAAAAATAATATTTAAAAATATAAAAAATAGGAGCCGACCAGTAGCGGGAGCATGGTCCAAGCTACCGGTGGTTAGGGCTCCAGAGACAGAAACCTCCTCACGATACGTGTCGTTTCTAGGAGAACTGCCTTCTGTATCAGGCCCTTGATCCATCCACCTAACGCCAGCCTCCTAAGATGGATGTCGAGGCTTTTAGGGATTAACCCATTGGCCGACACGACTATCGGCACAATGATAGCCGAATCCACACTCCACATGTCGACAACCTCGTGAGCTAAGTCTAGATATTTTATTTGTTTATCTTTCTCAGCTTTCACGAGGTTCTCGTCATGGGGAATGGTGACATCGATTATCATCGTGCGGCGTACTTGTCGGTCTATCACCACTATGTCAGGTTTATTGGCTACAATAGTCCTGTCAGTAATGATAGACCGGTCCCAGTACAATGTGATATGGTCATTTTCCAGAACTGGGTCGGGCACATACTTGTAGTACGGTACCTCAGATTCAACAAGTCGATAGTGTAAAGCAAGTTGCTGATGGATAATCTTGGCTACTTGATTATGCCTATGCAAATATTCACTGTTAGCCAAACGACCACAACCAGAAATTATATGTCTAATGGATTCACCAGGAGTATGACATGCCCGACATATGTCAACCGTCCCATCCTTAATTATATATTTCCGATAGTTATTCGTAAGGATAACTTCGTCCATTATTGCACAGACAAATCCTTCAGTTTCTCCAAAGAGATTACTGAATCGTAACCAAGATACGGACGCTAGAAAATCTACACTGGGCCCATGAAGGGCCCGGAAGAAGCGTCCGTAGAGCTCCTTGCTATGCCATACCTCCTTGCGATCATTGACGCTCAGTACCAATAATTATTTTAATAATTATTATTATTATTATGTTTAATTGTATTCTCCGGAGAATGAAATGATACAAATGCAAGAGAAAAATTTTCAAATGTGTGTGCGTGAGTGAGAGATAGAGTAAGAGAATGGGATGTCACACTATATCTTATACTATTATAAAAAGCGGAAGAGTTTTTTGTTTTTTTGTTTGTTTGTTTGTTTGTTTGAACGCGCTAATCTCCGTAATTACAAGTCTGATTTGAATAATTCTCTTTGTGTTGGATAGCGCATTTATCGAGGATGGCTTCAGGCTATAAAACATCACGCTACTATCAATAGAAGCTGAGCAGAGCGTGTGAAACCTTGCGGAAGTAGCTAGTAATATTATTTAAGTCTTTGTAATTGACTGACTGATTAAGTAAATCATTTTTTGTTATTTTTTTGTTATTGATCTTATTTTGTTAATTTAATTAAATCCGTTCGCATATTTACAAAATCTAGAAAATAAGGGAAGCCTATTATTAGCCTTAATCTCTGTAATTCACGCAAACAATTGTAAACTATATGTAAATCTGTTGGTTTTGCTAAATAAATAAAATAAAAAATAAAATTATACCTCTAAACGCTCAAGTTTCTTTTTTGTATGTTTGTCCGTCAATCACGCTGAAACTACTCAATGGATATTGATGAAATTTAGTACACTGAGTTAGGTGACAGTTTACTTCTTATCTCGATTAAATAATCCTATGGGAAAAAACAGGAATGATATTCAACGCGGACGAAGTCACGGGCAACCGCTAGTGTAAAATATTTTTGTAACTAGACTATAGGTGCTTGATTTAGTGTCTAGACTAGTTGATTTAGGGTCTAAATTCCCTATTGAAAATTAACGAAAGTCACCCTGAAAAAAAAAAAATCTAAACACAATTAAGTTATCGACAATCTAAATTCAGTTCATCTTTTTTGTATTATTTTGCACTACTGTGACATAGTTTTAAGCTTTTGATATTGTACTCAGAAGAATGTATTATTGACAAATTTAAGCGATAGTCCTCTTTATCTACGTCAGTAAAAACAATCAATTTGAACAAAACATCTCTGTCATTCACAAACACAACGTCATAACATCAATAAAAATAATCCTAAGAACACATGTCATAATCAACTTTCCTAGATTAAACGTAGCTATTGTCTAGGATATCGAGAAAATCCCTAAAGGACTTAATACAATTCCTTTTTCTATATGGAATGTAATATCGGCGAATATCATGAAGATAATATTTTCTACGTAACATTATTACAGAGCTATTCGCACAAAGATTTGTCTTAGGTATCCTAAATAAATTCTGTATGAAACTAAATGAATGAGTGCTTTTAGTAATTGGATGGTATAATATATATTTTATTGAAAGTTTCGTATGTACTAAGTGTATTAGATTTGTCTCTAGTGGCTATTTAGGTATTAAGTGTATCAATATTCAGAGTAAATAGAAATTAATGTTTCTTTTATTCTTATTATTCTTTGGAGAATATAGCAGATGTTCACTTTACATGAATAAAGTAAATACACTGCCATTCAATCTCTAGGTACTTACCAAAATTTAAGCTGAAATTCGATTGATACCTTAAGAGAGCACTTAGAGGCAATTTATTGGTAAAAATTAGAATGATAAGTGCTTTAATTGAGGGTCTTGGATGTGATTTCAGATTGCAAAATATAATGAGTTCACAGTGTCTTAAAGAAGAAAATAGCACACAACCTCAATGACAGATAAACTGACTGAAATAAGGTCAAATTCTACTTTGACGTTTTAAAAGTGTCTTATATGGATACATAGAAATAAGTAATAATATTACCTACTCATGATAATTTCAAGCACGAAAGCGTGTTTCAATTGACCACTTGTCATCTAGTAGCATAATTATGCTGCTCATTCGTAAAAATTAGCATACTCACTTCAGGCATGTCTGCGAATCGATTAGCGTTCGATATTTGAGCATGCTCAATAGAATGCTTCAGTCGAAAGTCGTTTCGGGCCGACACCAACTCACTGAAAAATGAAACTTTGGTCGTGTGAGTGAGGTTACCGGAGGCCCAATTACCCCTTCCCTAGTCTCCGTCTCCCGAATCCCCGAATCTTCCACAATCCTCAAATTCCCAATTCCCAAAAGGCCAATGGCCAAAGGCCCAAAAGTCCATGGGCGGCGCCGATTGCTTACCATCAAGTTATATAATAATATCAAAAGAAAATATTCACAAGCACCAAAATCTTTGTTACAAAGAACATCAGGGTCGGGGAAACTGTTGACGAAATAGCAAAGTTTTCGAGTAGTGATGTGTATATACAAGTGAACATCAACTTGCAAACGGACAGGTGTGCGATTTTCGAACAATTTTGAGCATGCTAAATAGCATGCTATTTTAGAGCACGTAGCACATGCCTTTTATGTCGGAATACTCAAACGGTACTCAATTTTAAGTCGTGCTTAAGTATAGTTCTGTCTCTACAAATTCTTTGTAAAATGACAGAGACGGCACGATATTTAAGCACGACATAAAATTGAGTAACGTTTCAGTATTCCGGCATTAGCGTGCTATTTTAGAGTATGTGTATGCCACAGTACCTTAATATTATGACTTTATTGACTTTGGCGTCACTGTCAAGTACAGAAGGTTATTACTATTTCTCCGAAGTGAAACAAGTTATTTTATTATTTATACTAAGTTATCAATAAATATTGTGTGTTAATACTTTCAATTTAATATCATTGGTTTCAAGTTGACTGTTAATATTTTTATCGGCTTCAAAAAAGTTTTCCAATTTATAATATAAGTTTAGGACTTTTTGTATTTATTCCATTTACCTCAAATGAGATTCTGAGAATTTCCACAAATAGAAATCGAGTCTGTCATCAGTATAAAGAATTAAATGAGATGGAATTCTCGCAATGATTTTTCGTGCAGAAATTTATTGCTGAAAAATATCAAATAAAATGTACTTCTCAGAATAAAAAGTACAATATAAAGTCACTTTGTCAAGGTATCTTCAGTCGACAGCCAAATAATTATTGTTGGTATCTAAAGCTTCTCGAATTGTCTATCGAAAAACATCAGTTTTTGTATGTTTTTGTCAGTTTTGTTGTAATAAGGCGTCCTATTAGTTATTGTATAATACCTACATGAGAAATAGCGGACTTTGACTTGTATAAAACTTACTTTAGACTAAGAAGAGAAAGCAGCAATGAAAATGCCAGTGATACAAAATACATCACAACAGTTTAAGCCCAAGAGCTGGCAGGCAATAGACTTATAACCTAACATTTAGAAAACTAAATTTGAATAAACCATTTAACTAAAATGCGGATCATTAGCCTCTTAATTACTTTCAACATTAGACTAAAACACACAATATTACTACCCACACATCCATTCAAACTTAACACAAGGACGAGTATTTTGAGAAGCCATTCAGTTGTTCACAACATTTGGCTTACCTACAACTACCTACAAAGTGC
This sequence comes from Spodoptera picta, assembly GCA_038387885.1. Lineage (NCBI taxonomy): Eukaryota > Metazoa > Arthropoda > Insecta > Lepidoptera > Noctuidae > Spodoptera > Spodoptera picta. The sequence continues at coordinate 844,679 of JAZHFQ010000329.1, forward strand.
TTCCCTGGCAACATGTTCAAAATGTAACAATGGAGATGAAGGTTGCATTGTTTGAGACCCCTGACTCCAGCGTGAGATGTATTAAACAATTCATAGTTACAACTGCTAAGTTTAATTGTACAAGTTTGTAACGTATGCTGTGGACTTTGCTTCCTTGTGTGGATTTACCTTGGAAGTGTATGAGTCTTCTGTCTGTTGTGACAATTGTTGTTAAATAGGTCCATATTGTGTTAGAAGTACTTTTTTCTTACCAGTTTTACTCCCTAGGTTCTGTCTATAAAAGTAGATACCTAATAGTTTTAAAGTATGTGAGAATATTTCAAAGACATTTCAGTGTTCCCATAAACTTAAAGTATACATATAATGTTATCCAATACTATCGTAAGTTAATCGGTATGCCGTGTTAACAATAATATTGCATAAAAAATCGTCTGATACAAACATGTTTTTAAAATAACCATCATGAGATATACTAAATTAACTAAAAATTGCTAGTTCCTCACGTAAAAATACTGCTCATAAGGAAGATCTCCATTTTGGCTCGAAACTGCAAGTAAATATTAATAAAACAAAATTAGTTAAATTTCAAACATATAACTCAACAATTATACCGACAGCAATACAACACAAAAATACAATTTTACAACCAGTACAGTCGGCTTTATTTTTAGGTATTGTAATTGACAACAAACTCGATTGGAAAGAACATATAGAAAGAGTGTGCAACAAGTTAGATAAGTTTGTGTATGCCTTGAAAAAACTTAGGTTAGTATCCAGTAAAGAAACAAGTCTAAATGCCTATCACGGTTATGTTTCGTCGGTGTTGCGTTACGATTTAGTGATATGGGGCAACTCAGTAGATGTGCAAAGAGCTTTTATAGTGCAAAAAAAATGTATCAGAGCCATAGGTGGCGCTGAATATTTGGATCATTGCAGACCATTATTCAAGGAACTAAAAGTACTTCCTCTACCATGCCTTTACATTTATGAAATTTGTGTTTTTGTAAAAAAGTACTCACATTTATTTCCATTAAATGAACAGATCTCTGCTAGATTAAATAATAAAAATCCTGGAAAACTACTGGTACCTAGACAAAGATTACATTTATACAGTAATAATGTACATTGCATGGCAATTAAAATTTATAATAAATTATCACCTGACCTGAAAATGTTACCAATAAGTAAATTTAAATATCGTATGTTCACTTGGCTTCTCGACATGTGCTTCTATTCTATTAATGAATTTTTAAATCACAAGTTTTGACATTATTTAATATTTCGCCATTATAATATATAATATTATGACATTGTATTTAGTATTTTGACATTGAATTTATTTTTTTTTTGTACAGTATTTTGACATTTTACGTTTTGATATATTGACATTGTATTTAGCATTTAAACATTTTATGAAATATTTTGATGGAAATAACATTGTTACTGCTATTTAATGACATGTACCAACCAAATTCTTATAATGTGTTATTCAATTTACTTGGCATTATTGTAATTACTAGTTTTTTTTTTTTTATTATTTTATTTTGTTTTATAAAGCATGGTTAACATAATATTTCTACACCAGCAATGGTAGTGTATGTGAAACAATATTTAATGTAAAACCTCAATGTACCATATACTTGGAAATAAATGACATTCATTCATTCATTCATTCATTCAACTAGTAAAGCTTTTCTCAGTATTTTCACAAAAAATTCTAGACATTTTAATATCGAAACTTTATACTAACCATTTAAAAGAAAACTAATTGCAACAAAAAATTGTTGCCTTTAACTCGTTGAGTACCGTCATTATAGAAACACCATTATAGAAACACCAAGCGGTCACCGATAACCGCAACCTATTGTTCTATAATTGTGTCTATAATGACGGTACTCGACGAGTTAAATCATATGACTAGACATACCTGTCGACATAATACATAGATCGACAGCTTATATCTTCCCAAGTTACTTATAGCAAATGCTAAAAACTACCAACTCCTAACAAAATCCACCATCAAAAACCCATAAGATTTTCCCTTGATTCGGAGATCGCGTTCCCAATGCTATTTATTAAGTTTATTGAAATGGTCTAGACAATAAATAGCTGCATGTTACTTTGTAACTAGAATCAAGGTTGTATCAGTATGGTAAATGTAATCTTCTTCGTTTTATTAACATTATGGCGAAGGAAATTGTGTTTGTAACGTCAGATTTTGATATTGGTGTTTTAGAGTCTAATAGGCTCACCCCCTATTACATGGCACTCATAACATAAATAGTGAAAAGTAGGTGTTATATTGCACAGTGGCATAATGTGCACCTCAACCTACCCCTTTGGCGATAAAAAGCGTAATGTTATGTTATGTGTTTTAGAGTAAGTACCTAATGGAGATGTTAAGAACTAGATCAAAAACAAAATCAAAATAACTTTATTTGCCTAACAAAGGTGTTGTACATAGTGACTAAGGTGGTATTTATTTAAGTTCCATATCTCTAGAGAAGGTCAGGTTAACTAAGTTACGGAAATCTCAAGTGTATCTGTGAGTTTCATTTTGAGATCACTATAACCATATAACACAATGGATGATAAAAGTGCAGTTATGCCACTGTACAATGTAACACCCACTTTTCACTATTTATGTTATGAGTCCCATGTAGTAGGGGGTGAGCCTATTGCCATATACCAGGCACAATTCCAGACTCCGTTCTACTACTGAGATTTTTAAAAACCCAGTAATACTTTACCCGTGACCCCTTGCCCGGCAGTCGCACTTGCGACCACACGGCCAACGAGACAGTGATTGTTTCCTCAATTAAAAATATGTTTTAGTTTTGGCAATCTTCATTATCATGTGACATGTCCAATTGTCCGTCATTAAGTCAGAACAGGACCACTTATAATACGCCATTAGGTAACTTCTACACATCATAGTAACTGTGGTGACGAATAGCTTTAGCGGTTAAACTGTGCTCTCACGAACCTAACCGTGAACTTCAGCTAACATGCTTTCATTAAACGTATTACACAGTTTGATGAACTCCAAGAACAAGTAACAATGTGTCTTAATACATTTATATTAGAGGTAGAGGCTTATAATGCTTGACTAACGAAAAAGAGAAATTTTTGTGAAACTTAAAATAAAATTATTTTTTTTTTCAATAAGTTCTAATCGTCTAAACAGATTCGGCTCGTTGTTTTCTCAATTACTAAAGTTATGTGAATTAGTTTTGATAGCCTTATTTACTTGTATGTTAAAGCATCTTTTTTTAAATGTTTAATTAATTATACTTAATGCAATTTTTAGTTGATCAGTTTTTTTTTTTTTTTTAAGGGGGGAAAGTCATCGAATGACTGCTCCCGCCTAGGTGAGGCGGAAGGGAGTGTCAGACTCTTACTGACTAAAAACCACCCCGTTCTTGCACGTCGAGCCGGAGCCCCGGTTACCCGTTAGGTTCTCCGCGACTCCGAATCGGCATCGGCCCTATTGGGCCCCATCTGTGGTGGTCTGATGGCTCTTTGAGGCGCGCGCGGAACGCGACGCGCCGTACGCTCGGGTCTGTTTCTGGTCGGACGGGGAGCCACCCATGCTCGCCGTCCGCAGGCCCGCGCTTACGGTGGCCGGAGATCGTCTCGCGATCCCCGACGCCCGGTGTGTCTTTCGCGATGGCTGGGTTGCGAGGAGGCAGCGCTTCGCTGCCTCACGCGTCCCGCCTCCTCCTTAGCCAGCATGACTGCTTCGCAAAAGGAGGAGACGGCATCCCAATCCCTCTCGCTCCGCATCATGGCCTGCACTAGGCCCGGACGCGAGAGGTCGCCATCGCCGATCACTTCCCTGAGGGCACGGCGGTGCTCAGCCCACGAAGGGCATTCTCCCACTGTGTGTTCCACCGTGTCCTCAGGGCGGTCCTCGCAGTGATGACACCCGGGCGTTTCCTCCCGCCCCATCAGACACAGGTACCTCCCGAAACTTCCATGTCCGGTGAGGACCTGCGTCAGAGTTGATCAGTTTACGGCTTATATTTAGTCTTAGTATGCGATCTATTGCTAACTGAAATCCTCAAAACACGTGCCTTAGAAGAAAAGTATCTACGAAGTGACATCTACATTTGGAAACCAAATGGCATCTTGAAAAGAAATAAAAATTTGAATTGTGATGACTGCCATTTAACAGCACGGAACTTGACCTGACATCATTTTACGAGGGAAAAGATTCGCGGAACTTGGACGTTTTTTTACACTCTTCGGAACTGTTTTTATAGTAAATTTACGGCTGGCTTTCTATCTGAGTTTATAGGCAGTCTGCGACTACGCCAGTAAAATTACTAAGACGAAATTTTATGGCGACGGTTATCAAATAGTAGAGGCAGAATCTTGCTTGAATACTTTCGGAATATTGAGTTTAGAAGTATTTTGAGCTTCTTTGAAAGTTTGATTTGATTTTGATAACGCCCGAAGGCTAGCGATCAAGTGTTGATTGGCAATCGAAATATTTTGGACTATACACAGCTATTTTGAATATAAAAATCTCATTCCTCTTACCTGTCTAGTGTTAGACATGACAGACGAATAAGACTGGCGAAGAAATAATTAGATTTTTGAAAAAACACTTCAAAATTGAAAACTTCACTATCACTATAATTTAAAGGTATTTTATTCTACCTAAATTTAATCCTTATACATATACTCGAATAATTGTCATAGAAAATACATAGGTATTGTGTACAAGACACAATCTTTTCTACCGATACATTTATCAGCAACAATTCCAACCCCTATTGATACCAAGACTTATCGAACAAACAATACGCCGTAAAACAGCTTACCTATACCTGGCCTAAATTCGCACAAAAAGATGTCTCTCAATAACTTGAAGCCGTGTTTAGGCGTCCTTGTTTCCAATATAATCAATTGAAGCGGTGTAGTGTGAAATATTCTAGATGGAGCTCATTGGAGCTGAAAGGCCCACTTTTGGAACCAACGAGGTATATTTTACGCCTTTTATGAGCTCCAAGGTTATCTTTTGGGTGTGAAGTATTGTAGAAGGACAGACTAGTAGGTAATGATCGATTTCGTGACACAGATGTGAAGGGCGTTGAAGACTTTCCTAAGCCGTGTTTACGATTTTGTTTGTATCGTCTTCGGAAAATTTGTGTGTCATAAATGAGTTTTATGTGTTCGGTGTAAGGTTTAGATTGTAATTGTTGTCACGTTGGCGTTTTATAGGCTTTTGTCCAGTCATAGATATTTTGGAATGTCTGTGTCATTGAACAGATTTTTTTTAAATTTTCTAAGGGAAACCTTAGTCTAAAAAGTCCAGTACTCAAACGACAGTATTCCGAATAAAAAAATACAATCCCTTTAATTTATTGACGGGTCCGTTACTTACTTTTGAGTGACGTCAGCATCATAACTTTACAAAAGCTGTCATCACAAAAATAATTACCGGCTTCCAACATAATTTTGGCGAAGTTCTGAAACTCACCCTTAAGGCTATATTTATGTAATGCCTGTTGTAATTAATAATAATATCTAGACTTAGCTCACGAGGTCGTTGACATGTGGAGTGTGGATTCGGCTATCATTGTGCCGATAGTCGTGTCGGCCAATGGGTTAATCCCTAAAAGCCTCGACATCCATCTTAGGAGGCTGGCGTTAGGTGGATGGATCAAGGGCCTGATACAGAAGGCAGTTCTCCTAGAAACGGCACGTGTCGTGAGGAGGTTTCTGTCTCTGGAGCCCTAACCACCGGTAGCTTGGACCATGCTCCCGCTACTGGTCGGCTCCTATTTTTATATTTTTAAATATTATTTTTATTTTATAAGTAGTGTTTAAAAATGTAATTTATAGAGAATTTTAAATAAATATATATAATAATAATAATCATTTTATTTCAGACCATGTCCATATTCTTGTTAGTAACATTGAACTTAAAAACTAATGTTAGTACACAATATAGAGGTATATATGATTTAATAGGTCAATATACAAGAATATACAATATACAAAAATAGATACCGACAGGACAACGCAAAATCATGTAATTAATTATAATATTTAATTTAATTTAACTAAAATGTCATTGTACCTACAATAATCACGGCGCAAGTCCCGCGGAGAGTCGACAACATCTATTTACCATTGCGCAATCCAGTCGGCCCGATATCATTTTCATAATTGAAATAAACTTTTTTATTTTTTATTTTATAAGGCTAGAAATACTAGGACGAAATTCTTAGGAAGTGACTAAAATTTAGCGGTTTGGCTTTCCAACCTTTGTACAGACTTGTCGAACTAATAAAGTCTAGTATAAACTGATCTTACAACATATGACTTTTCCGTGCTATCAGGGGTCAAGTTACCTTGGATCCGCACAGCCTATGTGCTGTTTTAAAGGCCTAAAACTGAATTTGTAAAATATTTCGCGTAACAATATTTTAACAGTAACTAAACTTCGGTTACTAAGAAACAATGATTATTGTTCTTTCCCAAGACTTGGTGATACAAACTTATAAAGTTAATCGTTTGTGTGACTGTTTAGTATTTTGAATAGTCATTAGTATGATTTTTGAGCAGCAAGACTTTTAGATTAAATCTTGGAAGATATTTTATATGTCCAATAAGAAACACATTGGTATTTATGAAGTAAAGGATAGAAGGATAATAATAATATATTTGTGGAAACTTCAATATTAGAACTTGACTGTAAAGAAGAAATTATGAAAATATTAAAAGTAACGCAAACATTTAACAATTCAAATATTTTTAATCATAACTAACACTACAAATCGCGGGTTACTCACGTCAATATACTGAGAAAAGCTCTATTAGTTTCGAGGCACAGAGGGGATGTTACCCCACGATATCTCCGCGACCGTGCACGCTGTTAATGAGAAGATTTTTAGTTAATTTAGTATGTCTTAGGATAGTTATTATAAAAACATAACTAACAGTATTATATGTTATTAATATCAACTACATATTACTATTTATAGACGCCTTATATTTTGATCTTGACAAAATATATACTATCTGGTAACCCAGGCCTATGTACCCTATTAACATCTATGTAAATAGGTACACATGAATTATTTAATACAGTCTTAGGCGAAAGTCGACGAAAGATATTTTTTCTAGAAAAACGAAGCAAACCTATATAACCTATATAAGATATTAAAAATATCTTTGCAAAATATTTTATTTCAAAGCAGCTTACAGCTTTGATCTGAGAAGAAAGATTGAAAGTAATACTTTTAATATTATTTCCATCATAAGCTACTTCAATATCGATTATGAAAAAGTTGATGAAAGCACTTTTTCTAACAAATTATAACCGAAGATTGTATGGAATCAAGTGGTTGATGGTTGGGTAACAGTGAATGCAACTGTTAAAGATATAGGTAGTCCTTTTCTGGTACAAAATTTGAAATAAAATCGGTTCACAACCATGTTTCGCAATAACTTGATCCAATCACTATGCAGAAGAAATATAAATACAAATGTTTGAACATACCTATATTCAAATTACACGCTCAATTTTCTCCAAAAAAGTAACACATGTTTTCGATCACTGGTCAAATAAATTCCTAACCGCGTAACTCACTGACTAAAAGCGGAACAATTCAATAAGAGAACACCAAACATTCAATTTAAAAATCGAAAGAACCAACAGTGGACTAGATACTTCATGCTCATTTCATAAAATACTTTGCTCCAATAATTTTTATACTGGCAGAAAATTCTATTAAATACTGGCCAGTAGCGGACTTTAATTAAAAAAAGAAGCGAGCCGCGTATCGCTTCGCGAACATCTGTCAAAGTCGCAATACCGCGAACCCTCGGGCCATCTTGATCCGTTCCTTATTTTCTTGCAATAAAAATTGTGGGACAAATGTCGCCATTACGCGAATGGTTGTTAGTCTCTTTTAAATTGGTTTTATATGTATATTGTTTGCAACGACTATTGCTTTCGGTTGGCATTTGTTAACCTTTTGAATGGCTCAATTAGTTGTGATTGTTTGTTTCTCGTTTAGATGTTATGCTGATTCAGTGTTGTATGCCTTTGTGGAAAAAATTGCGGTCATATTCATCAATGCTGTGGGTAGGTTGCAGTTTTACTGATTGTTTATAGGTTTATTTTAAAGTAAGCAATATAATCATCATCAGACTCAAAACTTGGAACTATGTAGTAGTAGACACGCAATATAAAAACTGAAACTGATCGTATCATAAACGATGAAATGGCTGACACTGAGATATTGTAAAAACCATGACAATGGTTTGTATATAGGTAAGTCTTTAATTAAATTCATTCGCTGATTCAGATTTTTAAGCTTGATGATCAAAAATGGCCGCTACATCGAATCATTAATACAACTATCGTTTTGCAGATAATAGCGAGCAAGTTTGATTGTGTTTCGAAATTGGATTGCTTCTGAATACCATATCGAAGCGATTCTCAGATCAATATGCATAGTAACATAGTAGGTATTGTTGGCTAGATTTCCTACATTTATACAAACTAAATTTCTGCAGTAAATTTGTTATTGTATAAAACGAGTCTTTGTGTAATATGTATAAAATGTAATTATCATTTTTTAAGTTACCTAGAGGTACATTAAATAATTTGATTTATGCACGTTACTTGTTCGAGACTGCTCGACAAGTTTCAAGAAACGAACGGGGCTCATATGTATATCATGGACAACATCCTTATCGAGTACTCCATGACATTACGCAAACGAGATTTTTTTAACTGTTTACTTGAGTAATAATAACCTAATTTGATCTGTTCTTTAATATTACCTACCTACAGATACCCAAAAAGTGTAACTTTGAAGACTGACACGCTTGTTGTTTTTGAACTTATTGCCATATTTATTTCTGCTTTAGGTTTAACTTCCATTGAAAACCTTGTAATTAAACATTCAATAAACACGTCATGCCAATAAAACAAACATGGCGTCCGCTAAACCCAGTCACATGTCACTAATGGGAATTCAAATTTCTATTCAGGTATTAAGATTGGTTTTTGCTGAACCTTGTAAAATGATTCTTCATATCTTTGCATGATGTCTGCAAAAACGATCTTTTTATTTACATAAACGAATATTCTTCGAAATGTTTGTTTTCTTTTGTTACAATTCTTATAGTTGTTTTTATGATAAAGCTTTTGGGGTTTTTGTGATTTTGTTGATGTTGTTTACGTTTCAGTATTTGATACTATCATCTGTACAAAGAATGGTAATACTATATTATAACGTACCACCCTTTTAGTAAGGCGATTTGAACTTAATGTTTATGCTGGGAATTTTTAAATTGCAATGATAGTTACGAAGGAAGTAAAACACGGATATAAAAATGTTCGGGCTAAAATGTTCTGAATTTAGATAAAAGTCAGAGGTCAGATAAGTTTAGATGCCTCAAACTATTGGTGGACCAAGTGTGTAAGAGCTTATCTAATGCGTGTCTTCTACTGATTGATGGATCTCCCTTATTACACTGATATGCACTATGTGGGTTTAATTAAAGACTTATACGATTTATAAGGAAGTACACTATTGGGAATGGCACCATGGCAATGAATAACATGAACACAATTGCTCGCTAATTCGGCCCTTAAGTGGGATATGAGTATCAGATCATAGCATGACAACTACATAAAGCTGTTTAATACACCCCAAATTTTACAACACCTATCGTATTATAAAAAATCTCAATTAAATGAAATAGTAAATGCACACGTCAAAAACAAATGAATCATTGCCTAAAATAAAATTAAATCATTGTTATAAACATTCGAAATTCGTAGACTTCAGAAAGTGTGATCCATCAAGTGTACAATTAGCGAGGTACAGTGGCAGTGTTGGAGGAGCGTTGGAACGGTGAAACTGAGCATAGCTTGCTCCCTCTAACTCATTAATACCGCGCTTTCGTCGCGACAATTACATAAATTCGTGTCGGGCGTCATTCTGTACCAAGCATCGTTTAAACGGATCAGTGCGTGGAATAAATAGGAACAGTGCCAGCGCCAGTAATTGTGACGCGGGTGAGTTAAGTAGGCCGACTTACTGGCAAGCCAGAATTCGTAAATGCTAAATATTTTGCAATGGTTTTCGTAATTATATATTGTAGCGGAAGACAGATCGAAATTTAAGGTTTCACAGTTTGATTAAAATTCGGTAAATTAAAAAGATTTTGATAAGTTTCGATTTGTTTGGTATATTTTACAAAAAGTTTCTAGAATTTTGAAAGTAGAGGTATAAAAAATCAATTAATTCAATGAAATTCAATTCACATTTTCGTACGTAAATATTTTTTCAAATAGTATCGAACAATTCGTGGAAACATCGATAAAATAAAGTAAACTGAAGCAGGTAAAAGAATTTTAAAATCTCTGGCATTACAAAAGTGGCCCTTTTTTCGACTCACACAATCAGTATCGATATAATTCTGAGAATATTCGGTAATTTGACAACAAAAAAGAATATTTCTTAAAAAAGGAAAATATTATCCCGAATGTAGGGATGGCCCTCCATTCGGGTCCTGAAAATTTTAAAAATAGTCTACTAATTGTGTTTTACTGTGAAACTAATAGCACTGTGACACAAACGTATATTTTACTTACATTATTTCTGAAACTTCAACCACTGGTTGAAACTCCCCTATCATTAGCACCAAATAGGCGACAATAAAACAATTAAATACACACTATCCTCGTAAAATACCACTCGCCATAATAGTACTCTAAAACGATTAACCGAATCCCATTCCCCCTTTGGGACGCGTCACTCGAATCCCGAACCATCTAGTTATTCAAATGGGCATACTTACAACATAACCTGGTCGAGTGGCTGGCGCTAACGAACTCGCTCGTTTAAATGCGGCATATTCGGTTTGAATTTATGTGGGATCATTAAATCAGAGTTGCTTTTAACGCTACAACATGGCTATGGGAGGCGTGCAAATGGTAAAGGATTTTTGTGGTTTAGTTTCGTGAAATTGTAATGGACTAAATACGTTTAATTAATGTCACCTCGTATTTGTTACTAGGTTCAACCAAAACGATAATTCTTTTTTTTTTTTTTTTTTTAAATTTTAACCTTGCCCCACACTAGGATTTTCTCCTGTGTCGTGGGTGCGTTTACAAACATACAATATCACATACACATGACACCCAGACCCGGAACAACAATCTGTGGATCACACAAAGAGTTGTCTCGTACGGGAATCGAACCCGCGACACGTTGCGCGGCAGCCAGTAGCCCAACCACCGCGCCAACCGTGCAGTCAAAGTCAATTGACGTTGTAGTATTTCTGTTTTTTTTTTGAGTGGGAAACTCCTCCAGTGGCTTCTCTCGCCCAGGTAAGGCGAGAGAGAGTGTCAGTCTTATTGACTAAAAACCACTCCGTTCCTACTTCTGCACTTCGAGTCGGAGCCATGGGCGTTTCAAAAATGTAACAAAGCTTGTAGGTATTTTACACATATTTAGTAGGTACGTTTGTCACACTATTCTCTGTAATAATTATCTATAGTTTCGCTTTCTGTGTCTTATATTTAAATCATATTTCGAACGAAACTAGTCTTAAAAGCGATGTAGGTTGCCTTTGTCCGTGTATATGAGAGTTTTCTACTAACATCCATCACCAGTGACCACCATGGCGTTTAACGTGTGATAAACAGAAACCTTCAAATTATAACATAACATAACATAAAATCACACCTTATATCCCCGAAGGAGTAGGCAGAGGTGCACATTACACCACTGTACAATGTAACACCCACTTTTTACTATTTATGTTATGAGTCCCATGTAATAGGGGGTGAGCCTATTGCCATATACCGGGCACGATTCCTTCAAATTATTCGTCATTTATATCACCCCAACAACGTAAACAAAAGAAAATCTTTTGTTCCCATGTAATATGGGGACTCGAAGGTTGACCCTTACCTTTACTTCCTGTAACTATATAAAAACCGTATAATGTTTTACGTATTAGGATATATTATATATATTTACATTTCAAAACAAACCTTAATGTATGCGTACAATTTATCTCTCCTATTTATAACATTTTAAAATTAACCGATCCCATATCTCAGGACGGAAACAAAACCAAAATAAATTCCTTTTAAAATACAACCCTGATTTTATCTGTGTTCCCTGCTTAAGGCAGCTAATTGCAAATATATCTTCATTGTGAATCACAATATCCTATCTATATGTTAAATTTTATTCCCCATTCATTCGTTAATCCTTCTTTTGTCCTGTTATATTTATTTCACCTGAATTTGATTAAGCAATAAACAATGGGTAGGTTTTCATATTTATTGTTCCAGAAATTGCTGAGTTTAGGGTAGAAGCAGTGGTACTCCTTTTATTTTTTTTGTTACCTATTTTATCATTTTATTTAGTACTAGCGACCCGGCTTCTCACGGGAGCAATATGCATGTATTATATAATATAAATCTTCCTTAAGAAACTCTCTATCTATTATAAGAACCCGCATCAAAATCCGTTGCGTAGTTTTAAAGATTTAAACATACATAGGGACAGACAGGCAGCGGATAGAGACTTTGTTTTATACTATGTAGTGATTGTGTTAGTTTTGATGTCCTTTTCATCTTGAAATTCGAGTAGTATTCTACATAAAACGTTAAACAACTCGGATCCAATTTTAACCTTCATCGATAACAAACTACAAAGGCAATATGTCTCATTTTCATTAATTGGATCACCAAATATATTGACCACACAAAACTAAATACAATCTAATCCACTAAAAAGCGATTGATCCTGTATTTTCTGAAGACCTACGATCAGGCTTAAGAATACAGTCAAGCGAGCAACGATAATGACGTAGGAAAATGATTCTTACTACTTATAGGATAGAGTTGATATTGTTAAGTATATTGCCTGTTGGATGAATCGATCAGTAATGTAGAGGGTCCTCTATAATTCGTTTATAAAGTTGTCGTTGTTATTTCTGTTTATTACGAGATTAGGTACTGTTAATCGAAAGAACGTGTGTCCCTGATCTGGACATTCTAATTAATTAAGTTTCTCCATTTCTAGAGGTACACTTATAAAGGGAAATAAATGAACGGTATTGACAGTCTCAGTAGTAGCACGGAGTCTGGAAATGTGCACGGTATATGGCAATAGGCTCACTCCTTATTTATTACACAGGGACTCAGAGTGAAGAGTGGGTGTTACATTGTACAGTGGCATAATGTGCATCTATGCCTACCCCTTCCGGGATAAAAAGGCGTGATGTTATGTTATGTATCGACAGTCGCTTACGAATATTGACAATTTTGAATCCACTTTTTCTTTATTTTTTTTTGGGACTAGTACGATGTACGATAATTTAATGTACGATACGTAAACCATGAAAACACCGGAACACTGAAGTCAGGCGCGTGCCAGGGACATGAATAACTGTCTGGGCTCCCACAACGAAATAAACCAGAAAATAGTATTCTAAGAGGAGAAGAAAGTAAGATGAACGTACCCGTTTTATAAAGATAATTAGTTCCAAAATCAACACATGCGGCGCTGTCGTCGTATATTGCTCACACTAACATGTGCAATTACCATCATTTTAATGTAATGAACGGAATTTATTTTTGATATCATAATTGTAAAAGGTTACTTGAAATAAAATTAACGCATATAATATAAAGTGAAATAAAATAGTTTTTATTCTAAATCCTCAACAGAGTTAAACATTTGATTTCTCTTATCTAGATCTCCATTAATCAAACTAAAGCTGCTGTAACAAAAAGGTAGCATTTCATAATAACATTATTATATTAACATAAAATAATAATACTAGTGATTGACCATTCTATTGCGTGACTACAAGACCTTAGGGATTAATTTATTCATAACAATTACATTAGTATTGTAAAAATGTTCATTTGCTATTCACTGTAAATTATGTAGATATTTACTTAGACTTAATTTAGTCTATTAAAATGAATGATCTAAGTATCTACCTCCTATACCTATAGCCAGTCGCGGAGAACCTAACGGGTAACCGGGGCTCCGGCTCGACGTGCAGGAGAAGGAACGGGGTGGTTTTTAGTCAGTAAGAGTCTGACACTCCCTCCCGCCTCACCCAGGCGGGAGCAGTCATTCGACGATTTTCCCCCCTTAAAAAAAAAAAAAATACCTATAGCCAAAATGTTCTACATTCTGCCTAGTAAATTAAAAAAATACGATACACTTTAAATTACTAAATAAGAAACTTGTGTTATGGAATAGGAAGTAAACGAGTAGACGGATCACCAGAGGCCTTAGTACGAGTTTCATTTACGTTTAAAGTATTCGAAACGAGTACGCGTTCGGCAATCTGATTGGCCGGCGCCAATGTAACAACCAATCAGAGCGTCGAACGCGTACTCGTTACGATTACTTTAAACGTAAAACAAACTTGTACTAAGGCCTCTGATGACAAGCGATCAGCGCCGCCCATAGACACCTTCAACACTGGAGGAGTAACACAAGCGTTGCTGGCCTTCTAAAAATAATACTTACGGTATTTTCTTGAAGGTTTTGACGGCCGTATTGGTTCGGAAATACCACCGACAAATTATTATCAAAATCGCGATTATTTGCTTCACCATTTACGTGTCTTTAGGGAACAGAGAGTATAGTTCCCTAAGATCGGAAAAGGAGGATCCTCCGACCAGGCGAGGTGATCGTGCCTGGCGGGCTTTCTGCCCAACAGTTGCTCGTTGGGATTTTCTATTCGTGTTAAATCGAATGTAAACTTCGCATGTGCGATGTAGGATTTTATGACGTCATCCGTTGACTTGTGACATGTGTCGCCACATCACTCTCTACCAAGACCGGAGGTCGATCCCGCTGAGACCGGCTGTCGATGCTTGAGATGAGCGGTGCCAGAGCCAGTGTAGAAAGTCCCTAGTTCCAGTGAGTCGGAACTGTGCCGCTGAGTGCCCAGTGAGTCGGGTGAGCGGTGCAGGGCGATACTCCAGTGAGTCGGAGAGATGAGTTCGCAGTGTCCCACGGTGAGTCGGGGAAGAGATGCTGCGAGGGTAGGTGCGTAGTGGCTGGCGTCTGCGTTGACGGGAGGAGATGTCCTTCAGAACCGTGTGCAGAAGTGCTGTGCCTAGACGCTGGTGAGGCCGTAGGGAAGAACCAGGCTGCACAACTTCGTTGCAGGCGATGGTGGTCCCTGATGAGGCTGAGGATGCTGGTTGGCTGCGACTTGATTACCGCTCAGCGGAGAAATGATGAATGAGAGGAATGGCGATACGGATGACGGTGCTGATCTGCTCCGTGAAGTGAAGGTTGCTTCCAATCACGTCGGGGTCACCACTTTAGGGAACAGAGAGTATAGTTCCCTAAGATCGGAAAAGGAGGATCCTCCGACCAGGCGAGGTGATCGTGCCTGGCGGGCTTTCTGCCCAACAGTTGCTCGTTGGGATTTTCTATTCGTGTTAAATCGAATGTAAACTTCGCATGTGCGATGTAGGATTTTATGACGTCATCCGTTGACTTGTGACATGTGTCGCCACATGTCAAAATTGTTTTCTGTAGCATAGGTACACACTAAATTATTTTATCAATTCATCGTTTAGAAATATTCATTGTATCCTTAGCTATAACGTCATTTTCACCAAGCAAGGTAAAAAGTAACATAGTTACACAGAATAACCTCAACGCTCTGTTAATAAAGTAGCTGGGCCCTTATAATTTGGTTACATCGTCCGTCCGGCCGTCAGTCTGATCTTTTTATTAGACCCACGTACATCGCACATATCAACATATAAAAACCAGTATAAACTGACCGTCAATTGTACAGTAAGATTGTACAAAGCAAGATCATGATATAATGGTCTCTGTACCTTGATCTGCAGCTGTATGTACACATCAGACCTTTTTCGACCCCGAAATGTATTTTTCTCACCTTCGAAGAATTTTTGGGATTATCTTAGTCGGGTCCATTTGATTTGAGAGAATTTATTGGACTTTTATTAAGTCATGAAAGGTGGCTGGCTTCATTTTGAATAAAATGTTCGTATTTTTTGTGTCCATGTAGTATTCGTATGCTTATGTTGAAGGATATAAGGTTGAAAATTAGACTTATTTTTTGAAACTACGTCTTAGTTTTCAAGTAGGTATGTGTTTTGTAGCTACATTTTACAATAACTGAATTACCTAATTAAGAAATCGCCTATCTATCATAAGTTGTGTCATTTCAAAAAGATTTATCTCACTTTTCACCACTTTTGTTTCGTGCCACGTCCACAAAAATACATTATTACACAGCCACAGATATATTAAAAGCAATATAGGTATATATCTATTATACTAAACGTTCCATTTCTTTAATCAGACAAAATACATCTTAAATGTCGGAATACTCAAACGGTACTCAATTTTAAGTCGTGCTTAAGTATAGTTCTGTCTCTACAAATTCTTTGTAAAATGACAGAGATGGCACGATATTTAAGCTTGACGACGACTTAAAATTGAGTAACGTTTCAGTATTCCGGCCAAAGACAAATAGCGTCACATGACACGTCAAACAAAGTACAATTGTTTCAAGATGATAACAATCCGAGTCCAGTATTCTCAACTCTTTATACAGCGGATGCAAAGAATTTAGTATTGAGTTCAATAGAATAATTTGTTTCCGTCCATCTAGTTGAACGGTTGACCAAAGAGTTTTCAATTTATTCGTTTAGTTTGCGCACGATATTTTTTCACCGTTGATATCGCATTTCAATGGGTAACAATTTTATTTGAAGCGCATTCTTTACGGCCTGACTTTTGTTCCAGGTTTAAATTTTTCTTTTTTTTTCTTTTTTCTATGCATGTAGTTTTATGTTACACTGGTTGGGGTCAATGGTGTTTGTTTATGTTATTTAAATTTGAAAAGAGAATTTGATTTCTAAATAAGATTTTTAATTTTGGAACATAAAACCGCTATGGCCTCGATCTTTTGTCTTGATATATTATTATTATGGAGCTAATACTGATTGCATGGTTATTAAAAGAACCTTTAAAGATCAGGCACAATGAACAACGTACTAGTTCCACTAAGTTCTTATTGCTCCTGACAATTTTTGATACTTATTTACATACAAGACTGCCTCGTTGGCCGAAAACAGTTACATTGTACAGTGCCATAATGTGCACCTCTGCCTACCCCTTCGGGGATAAAAGGCGTGATGTTATGTTATATGGCTTTGCCTGAATCCAACCCGAGACCCCTTGCCCGGTAGTCGCACTTGCGGCCACTGGAATACAATGCATTTTTTTTACTAATATCTTTGTAAAGAAACAAAAGAGAATAGCGTATGTAATAACAATGTAATAGGTACCAACCGTTAACAATGAACGCGCCAAAACAGAATCTATTTTCATATTTCAACGGATCAATTTGTGACAAATAACAAAGCTACACAACATGGCGACACAAACACACATAAATACTTTAGTATCCATTAAAGTGGGATGTGATATTAACGTAACTATTTCATCTGCCGGTATTGTCAACAATCTTTGAGACAGTATTAATTACTCCGAAATAGAGTAATCAACAAACAATATTATTCTACCTCGTCACAGAACCGCACTACAAAGTATACTTTACTGTTATTCTCTTTTGTTATTGTTATTTTCAGCTTTATTCCTTTGTGATAAAGTCGAAAATGTCTTGAAGAGAATTGGTGGTTTAGGATAGCTTAGTGTGCTGTTCGATAAATAATAAATTCGTTGAAGGTTTTAGTAAATAAGATTTAATACGTTTGATGAATAGCTAATGATTATTATTCAGCCAGTATTCTGTCACCACAATCCACCACGCGAACTCAAGTATTATAATTATTATAGCACACACTTTGAATTGTTTCTTGAACATCTAGAATAGAGATGATGACGGGGTATGAAAATAAAAATCTATTTAGTCCGTCAGTTAGGTAATGAAAAAATTAGACACGAATTTTTATTTTGTCGTTTAAGAAAACAATACTTAGATATTAAACGAATCAAAGTTTAAGCTAGCTACGTCATTTCTACATATAAAACGTACGTAGAAGTGACGTCACGCGATACTCGAAATCAATATATCATAGAAAGTATTTGTTTCTGTAAGAAAATAAAAAATACGTGTCTAATGTTTTATATTAATCTACCAGATCTACTTTAAAATAAAAAATTGTCATCTAACCTGTTAGTATTACCTATATAATGTTAATACTTGTTCTTGCATTGTTATTACTGGGTTTTTTCAAACAATCTCAGTAGTAGCACAGTCTGGAAATGTGCCCGGTATATGGCAATAGGCTCTTAACATAAAATAGTGGAAAGTGGGTGTTACATTGTACAGTGGCATTAAGTGCCGTAATGTGCACCTCTGCCTACACCTTCGGAGACATATTTATTTAAAATTATCTATTGAATCTCGTGAAATTATTATTATGTTCTTGCATTGTCAGGTTTGGATACATAATAATAATTATATCAAAAGCGCATCACAAGTGACTGCTGGACTACAGATCTTTTAATGATGAGGTTCTGGCTCGGCCAGAACCTCATCATCATCATCATCAACAGCCTATAAATGCCCACTGCTGAGCAAAGCCTCTTTTCACACGGAGAAGGTTAGAGCGTTAATCACCACGCTTGCTCAATGCGGGTTGGCGATTTCAAAAATTATAATTAGAAATTATAAGTCCAGGTTTCCTCACGATGTTTTTCCTTCACCGTTTGTCAGTGGTGTCTAAATAATCTTAGAAAGTACATATAACTCGGAAAAAGTCACATTGGTACTTGCCGTTGGTAGGTTTCGAACCCGCACCCTCATGCATGAGAAGTCTTAACCTCCGGGCCACCACGACTGTGTGGCCAGAACCTAAGTTTACATAATAGAACAACCTGGAGATCTTTAATTTTCTATGAATAAGTTGCTAGGCTCATCCTTATTACATGGGACTCATAACATAAATAGTGAAAAGTGGGTGTTACCAATTGTACAGTGGCATTAAGTGCCGTAACGTGCACCTCTGCCCACCCCTTCGGGGATAAAAAGTGATGTTATGTTAGGTTGCTTGCTTTTAGTCAGTAAGAGTCTGACACTCCCGACTCACTCAAACGGGAGCAGACATTCGATGACTTTCTCCCGTTAAAAAAAAAGGTTGTATATACCTCTACATAGGCGTTATTTGTTAGCTGTAACTTCACCTCGTTGGTGAATTAATACCCCCCTTATTATTTATTACTTACCTTTAACCTTTCAACATTTCAAATTAATGTACAAGAGTAATACTGTGGAATCACCATAATAATTTGCGAAGACTGTAAAAGTCTTTGTACCGTAGATTCGGCTAATAAATCCCGGGACTGTTACAGCTGTAGGCAATCACAATTAGTATTGAAAATGGCTTTTAATGGCTGCCGATTTTACGATTTAATGATTCAGACCAGTAAGTTCTTTTGTTGAAAGATCTGTTCTAGAAAATAAACGACTTGGTACTGTATAATGGTGGGTGGTCAGGACTATTCTGCTCTGCCCAAATTGCATGTTTTAGTAGACACTTAAATTCTGGTTCATGATTTTTAGGGGAAGGTAGATTAAATTGTTGACTGCACGGTTGGTACGGTGGCTGGGCAACCGGCTGCCGTGCAACGTGTCGCGGGTTCGATTCCTGCACGGCACAACACTTTTTGTGATCCACAAATTGTTGTTCCGGGTCTGGGTGTCATGTGTATGTGAACTTGTATGTTTGTAAACGCTCCCACAACACAGGAGAATATCCTAGTGTGGGGCAACGGTTTTATAAAAAATATTTCTACATAAATAGATAAAGTTACTCTTGAGAGTTTATTTCAAAATTTAAATTCATGTGTGTATTTGATGCACATTGTAATTTAATTCTACACAACTATTTCTAAAGCGACCAATCAGCTTACCTTATACAAAGTGTGGTTTTAAAGCCACGCGGATTAATATGACAGAAAATGACGCCATTTTCTAGGAGGTAACTCGGCTATTGATTCTGAGTCTGAATCAGTAAAAAAATTGTAGGTTAGTATATTTCATTTTTCTGTAAATTACGGAAATCCATAAGTGCGAACTACACGCCGCCGTCTTGTAACTAGCTTTATTTAATGCGGCTCAACACACACAAACTCAAACACGTAATTGATATTATTCCTAATTCCATAAAACTCTAATAAGAAATATTGCTGTTGCTTATTCTGAAATACTGTCGAACTTAAACCATTTATTATAGCCGTATTTAACTATTGGCCCGAACCTTTATGACTTCTGTGACATGCCCCCGAGAAATGTCACTGTTTCAAAACTACACCTCGTATAATTGTATATTCGAATCATTAAGTGGTGATGTCGGTCGAACTAAGTTGCCAATACCAGAGCGCCTGTATTGACACAATGATTAATGATCTTCGCTCAGTTAAATGGAATTGGTTACACTTCTTGTTTGGATGTTCGTCAAATTCTGTGAACTCTGTATTTGTTTCAGCCTATGTTTTAGCCATTTGTGTTATCTAGATCTTCAATTTAGGTTTAGTTATGGTATTAACATCAACATTGTTAATTTAGATTCTATTAATCTAAACGTATGCTTAGACCACTTGAGAAATGCTACTGAGGACAGTTCTAAATACCAGGCAAATTAACATAACATAACATTAAGCTCTTTATCCACGAAGGGATATGCCTCTGCATATCCCTTGCATGCATGAGACCCACTTTTCACCATTTATATTATGAGTCTCATGTAATAGAGGGTGAGCCTATTGCCATATACCGGGCACAATACCGACTTCGTGCTACTACTGCTATTTTTTTAAATAACCCGGTAATACTTTGCCCGGCCCGGGTATAGAAGCCGAGACTCCAGTCACACTTGCGATCACTCGGCTAATGAGGCAGTCAAATTACTAACAATTTTAAATGAGTTTTTGACTGTCAAATTAATTAATTTATTAATCTTTTGTTGATGTTCTGTTCTAAATTATACCAGTTGCAGGGATTAGGTTTGTCCAATAGGCCTATTCTAAAAGTATTTTTTTAACCTTGACCTAACAGAATTTCTATTGTGCTGTGCAAACATACATTTCAGATACACACCCAAACGCCATTGTTTTCAAACTAAGCAAACCAAAGTCGGTTCCGTAAAAACAACCGGTCAATCGATATGAAATGTTAGAGCTCACAGCCATAATCAAAAACACATTGGTCCCTTGAGCCTCGTGACTTCACAAAAACTATCTGACCAGGCCTTTTGAAATTATGCTGTAGTTTTCCTCAATTTTCCGACAAGAACAGTCGTTCGTCATCGATGTGAAAAGTATTTTATGAGATACTGTATGAGGAATATAGAGGTATTATTGGATATTGGCTGATATTACATAGACTGCCATGTAGTACAATATGCTTCAGTGACTGTGTAAGGATTTTTTTTTTTTTTTTAAGGGGGGAAAATCATCGAATGACTTCTCCCGCCTGGGTGAGGCGGGAGGGAGTGTCAGACTCTTACTGACTAAAAACCACCCCGTTCCTTCTCCTGCACGTCGAGCCGGAGCCCCGGTTACCCGTTAGGTTCTCCGCGACTCCGAATCGGCATCGGCCGTATTGGGCCCCATCTGTGGTGGTCTGATGGCTCTTTGAGGCGCGCGCGGAACGCGACGCGCCGTACGCTCGGGTCTGTTTCTGGTCGGACGGGGAGCCACCCATGCTCGCCGTCCGCAGGCCCGCGCTTACGGTGGCCGGAGATCGTCTCGCGATCCCCGACGCCCGGTGTGTCCTTCGCGATGGCTGGGTTGCGAGGAGGCAGCGCTTCGCTGCCTCACGCGTCCCGCCTCCTCCTTAGCTAGCATGACTGCTTCGCAAAAGGAGGAGACGGCATCCCAGTCCCCCTACTGTGTAAGGATAGATTACGAAGGGATCTGTCGATGTTTGGAAATTTGATACAAATATTATTTTTTTCTATGAACAGGAAGATTGTGTATTTTTTTCTTATTCGCATTTTTTATGGTATAAACCGGTAAACGAGCAAACGCATCACCTGATGGTAAGCAATCGGCGTCGCCCAATGGACACCTGGAACACCAGAGGCGTTACAAGTGCGTTACCGGCCTTTTGGGGATTAGAATTTTGAGGATCGTTAGGGAATCCTGGATTGGGGAGATTGGGGAAGGGGAGGGTAATTGGGCCTCCGGTAACCTCACCCAAACGACGAAACACATCGAAAGCGTTGCTTCAAGGTGATTTTCTGTGAAGCTGTGGTATCACTCCGGTCGAGCTGGTCCATTCGTGCCGAAGCATGGCTCTTCCACACTTAAAATTTGTTTGCATTGTGTTGTTGATTAAGTTAATGTTGTAGATATCGTTAAATCTGTCATGAAATAGGTAACAAATGATATTTAAGCTTATGTTTGTCTACTTTAACACAAACATATTAATATATTTTAACCGACTTTAAAAAGAAAAATACAGGTTCCCTGTTTGACCTATTTGTATATGTGTATGTATGTTTGTGCGCGGTAATCTCGTAATTGACAGATCCGATGTTGATGCGGTATTCAGAAAAATATTAATATCAATTAATATAAAAAATATTAATTAGTAATTTTAATTAATCGACTTCAGAAAAGAGGGGGTTGAAGAGAATTTTTTAAACGTAGATAGTATAAAAGAAATTTCATTTATTTAACGTGCAGTACATACTGTTATCACCCTTATAATAATGCTTATTACATCAATGATCTACATACCAAATTGCCTGTATGTTAGAACTGCGTTGATTTACGTTAATGGCAAAATTCTACATCAACAATTATTTGCTACAAATAATCATTATTTTCCCAAATTCAGTCCAGTTTTAGTCTAGACTCAGGTGCTGATATACCTAATCGTTATCTTTGGATCTAGCCCAACTTGTTGGTTTTCAGCCCAAATTCCTGATCTAGACCGGGTCGACGTAGCCTTTCATTAGGGCAACCACACGACTGTGATTGTGGTCTAGAACGTTAGAGTGTGTATAATTATAATTTTTTTATATATGTAAATAAACTCTTGCGATTCAAACGTGTTTTTTTCTTATAACTGCCGAGTCGCTCAGAATAACAGTACCTAACCTAACTAATTATAATATACACAACTATCAAAATTATAATTATCTTAAACAAAACCGCATCTTATAGCATACCTACGGATCTCAAAAACAAAACTTCAGTCCCTACTCGACACTACCGTTGAAGTTGCCTGGCAATATGGAACTGAGTAGATTCGTAAAGTTCGATATTAGCTTGAGGAGACACGCTGATGAAATGACTCTCCTACCTAGTTTCCTGATGTCATAACGGGGACAGAACGGGTCGTGTCTACAAGGGAGTGGGGTTTTGATTCTTAGTGTAGATACGTAATATTATACATTTATATAATTGGTTTTATAAAACAGTATTCTTAGTCACATATTTATGTGTTCACGATTAATAGGGTAGTTTCCTAAATTTTATTTTGATGTCCGTCTGGTACATTAATTTAAAATTTTAGACCCGTATTTTTTCTTTTCTCACAAAATTAAATACTTTCGACGATATATTAATTTGAAATATCGTGTGACGCCACAACGTGGCACATTTTGTAGCACGTTATGACTTAACGACCGCCTAAACTTAGCGCCATTTTATCTTAGTATTGCAACTTAATACGAGAAAATAAAAAAAACGTGTCTATATTTTTATATTATCTAACTGACGGACTAATTAGATTTTTATTTTTGATACCCTGGAAACTACCCAATTCAATAAATCGATAGAGTGATTAAAATCCACTATGATTAAGGGCTGGTACACAAAACTGCGATGCGATGAGAATTCGCAACGCAAAAAATTACGATGCTAATTGCTGCGATGCGATTTCCCACAAAGGGGTAGGAGAGGTGCACATTACGGCACTTATGCTACTGTGTAATGTAACTCCCAATTTTCACTATTTATGTTATAAGTCTCATGGTAATAGGGAATTAGCCTATAGACATATACTGGGCACTTTACCAGATTCCGTGCTACTACAGAGATCTTTTCTTTAAATCCTATAACGCCCGACCCCTTCGCGGCGAGACCCCTTGCCCGGCAGTTGCACTTAAAAATACTCGGCCAACGAGATAACTAAAATTATATTATTCTCTTATTCTCGTTACAGGGAATCGTACTATCCTACTTCCTACTAATATTATAATTATCCGAAAGTTTGTGAGAATGTATGTGTGTGTGTTACTCTTTCAGTTTCTTTACTAAAGGGATCAATATCAAATTTGAAACAGGAATATGATAATCTGGAATAACACAAAGGCCTCTTTTTCTCCTACAGGAACGCGAGCGTGGTCTATCTAGTACTTAATATTTATTCATTATAAAAAAGACTCGACTATTAAAAACAAAAGGCTACATACTTAAGTCTTTCTGTATCTAATTAGTACGTAGTAAGACACAGATGACCTAGTTTCTGCCTACCTTGTTTCGTGTTATTTAATTCCCATTGTTTTTCCTATAGTTACAAAATGAATGAGGTATGGTTTTGAGTAGCTTTTGCATAGTCTTATAAATTCCTAATTAATTAGTTTTAGTTTGTTGTAGTTTGGGAGTTTTAACTAAAAATTGCTGGTTAATTACATGAAAATACTGAAAAAAGGTCCGAATTTTGAGCTACAGAGGGGCTCTTCCTCGTGCGCAGCCGCGGCGATGTCGCACAGGCTAGCGATGGCGCTTGCGACGATGTAGTTAGGTACTTGCGTTTGAGAGTTTTCTTTCGAAGAGATGTCAGTAAATCTACTGGATTAGATATCCATCGATATTTTTTTATTTTAAAAGTCATTAAATTACTAAGTGTCCATGTTTGTAAGTACTTTACTTTCTTACATCTATCAACATACGTGTAAAATGGCTATAGGAAGAAGTAGATACTAATATAGGAATAATAAAACACCTCAATTTCGTAACATACCTCATACGGCTAAAAAGTTTTCCCGACTCACACTTGGCGAGTTTTTTAATAAAAAGCAAACAGTGTTGAGTTTTGTTTTACATTTTGATGGCGTGTGTACGGTGTAAACAAAGTATGACTGTGTAACTAGAGTACACAGGGCACGCGTACTGTTTGTTTTATTTATGGTATTTATATGTCAATTTATCTCCATGTAATTATTTGGTATGCTTCGGCCTGAGGAATAATTGGACAAAACTGTATAATGTATTCAACCTTAAAGTAGCCAAAATTAGTTTCAAAAAATGAATAAAAGTAGATTGTGCTGAATTTATTATCTAGATATCCTACTGAAATTAGGAGAGACAATTGAATAGGGTAGATGCCAAATTTTTATTTTAATATCCGTCTGGTAGATTATTTTAAATCATAAGACACGATTTTTTTAATTTCTTACAGAAAAAAATATTTTCGACGACATATTAATATGAAATGTCGCGTGACGTCACTTCTATGTACATTTTATACGTAGAAATGACTTTTTAGACCCCACTCCTAAACTTTGATTCGTTTTATAAGTATTGTTTTATTATACCACAAAATATAAAAAATACGTGTCTAATATTTTTTTATTACCTAACTTACGGACTAATTAGATTTTTAATTTTTATACCGTGTCATCATCCCAATAATTTAATATTATGCGTTCTTTTTCATTTATTTTTTTCTAGCTGCCCAAGGTTGTTCTAAAGTCGATCAAATTAAAAATTTAGTTTAGAAATGATTAATGATTTTACTTTTACTTGTAAAACACACGCAAAACAAGTAAAGCAGTCGTTTAAAAGCAAAAGTAAATATTAGAAAAAAAAACCATCAAGATGGTAAATTATCTTTTTCATGATCAAAGAAAACATAAAGAGATGGCCTGACAGACAGACAGACAGCCATTGACTTCAGTTCACTCAAGAAAAACGATTTTTGATCCGTAAAAACTGTGGGCCTCAAGCCCGAGCCCTCAACAAGTCAAGAAAAGTTCGTTTAAAAATATTTTTTTTACTGCTTTGTACTTACTTAATGGTGATTGATTTTTAACCAACTTCAAAGAAAAGGAGGTTCTTATTTTGACCTGTTTGTCTGTTTGTACGTATGTATGTTTGTGCGAGATGATCTCGCGATGGACTGATCCGATTTAGATGCGGTTTTCAGTAAAGTGTTTTTTATACTTAGGAGCTTTTACTTTATTAATAAACCATAAATCT
Source organism: Spodoptera picta (assembly GCA_038387885.1). Classification (NCBI taxonomy): domain Eukaryota; kingdom Metazoa; phylum Arthropoda; class Insecta; order Lepidoptera; family Noctuidae; genus Spodoptera; species Spodoptera picta. Next base: position 870,934 of record JAZHFQ010000329.1, read on the forward strand.
CATAAAAAAGAAGTTGAAGTCGGCTTTTTAAATGTAGTTTTTATAATTATTTGGTTTAGTGTTTGCAAATGACTGAATAAGATTTTAGGATTATAATTCGGGATTGCAATTTGTTAGAATTTATGCTAAATGTTACAAAAGCTATTGTGTAACACTTGTACTTTATCTCTACGAAAATAAACATCCTTTATAAGAAAAAACGAGTAGTTTCATAGTTGTTGGTCTAAACGTATTTCTTCTTATCCAAACTTAGTTTTATTTCTTCTTGGAATGGCGACAACGAATGACAATGAGGTAATAGCAGCGAGCAGCGTTAATGTAGAGCTAGTACGTATTATAACGGGCTGGTGCCGAAAATCAGCGCCGTGGGCTCGAGCCTCTGTGCCCGGTCCACGGTATTAAGCTGAGCTCCAGCCTTTTGCGCTGCGACGCACTATGGGCTTTTTTTCGGTGTTTCTAAATTCTGGTTGTGTGTCGTAGCAAAATAAATGGTTTTTCTTTCTTTCTTTCTTTTTCTAATATATAATTTATTTTTTTTAATCTTTTTTTCAGTATTTATAACAAAGAAAATATGAAACAATAAAATCAACACTGGGAATATCAGAACAAGAGTAATTGTTTTATTAAAATATTGATACAAGTCCCTCATGCGGGGGACTGTAATATTTTTCGAACAATTAAACATTTTTAATAAGAAGTTTTATAATTGCCTCATGTCTTTTGAGTATAGTTCCCTAAAGAGGTACATAATTATGCAAATATTACTGAGATCTGTTTGGTCTTAACCCCATTAACCATGGACCCCATAAGTTACAAGGACTTATTCATCAATTCGCGGGTCAATAACTTACAGGCGTCTGCGAGTTGGCACTTTTCTATTTTACCTATTTTTTGTGTCGTCATTTCGCTGAAATAGGTAAAATGGCTAGTTATTTACGGTTAGTAATAGTTTTTTTTGTATTAAAATGTAATGCAGGTACGCTTTTATTATTAAACTTTGCTCCACATAGTGCTCGCACAAGGAAATAGTAAATAACAACAAACAATGCGTTACCGGCCTTTTGGGGATTAGAATGTTAAGGATTGTTGGGGATTCGGGAATTGGGGAGGGGGGTAAATGAGCCTCCGGTAACCTCACTCACACGACGAAATACAACACAAATGTTGTTAACCATCGCTTTTCTTTGAGGCCGTGGTATCACACCTGTCGAGCCGGACAATTCGTGCCGAAGCATGGCTCTCCAACATTTTGCTATAATTATCGTCTAAAATTAGAGTATAAAACTATAATAATATAATCAAAGTCAAACGCATGATCATTACTGCCAATCGTATTTGAAAATATTTTATAATATAAGTAGAAATAACTTCGAGCGCTTCAAACATAAAGCCCCAAGCAACCGTTACATCAAAATCTTAACACGTAGCACGTCAAAAATGGATCTGTACCTTCCAAAATTGATTGGAACATCAAACAAAAAATGTGAGTCTTGTATCCTTATGTCCGTGGAAGGGTTATCAACGCTCTACCCATCTCCAAGGACCGACGGACGGACCGCTACACGCACTATCGAGAAACACATCCATCATCACAAACCTTTAGGAAAACTGAGATTTTGACTCAATGTCCCTTGAACTGGTGAATGTTATAAAGGAGATCATGAGATTACTATTGTAATAGATGTGTGAAGATAAATAATTAATCTATTTGAATATGTATTTTCAAACTAATAGAGGCAATAGGTTTTTAGCAATCTTTCTAATAATGTCGTGGTGGCCCGGAGGTTTAAAACGCCCACTTCTCAGCATGAGGTTGTGGGTTCGAAAGCTATCAACGGCAAGTACTAACTTGACTTTTTCCGAGTTATATTATTATGTACTTTCTAAGATTTTTTAGATATCACTGACAAAATGGCGAAGGAAAAACGTCGTGAGGAACCTAGCTTATAATTTGTAATTATAAGTTTGTAATCGCCAATCCGCATTGAGCAAGGGTGGTGATTAATTCTCAAACCTTCTTGTTGTGAGAAGAAACCTTTGGTCACCAGTGGCTACTCATAGGCTGTTGTATGTGTGATGTGTGTATAAAAACATAGTTTCATATTCATAGGTCGAGTGTTTATTAATTATTAATACTTTGAGAGTTTACACATTTACATGGTGTTTTACAATAGATGCTTTAGACAAAAAATAATAACGCGACAAAAAAATATCTTATCTTTAAGTACACCCCTACATTACCCTTCAGGAAATAACAGGCCTGATATTACGCACGTATGTACATTCCTTAGCAGGAAAAAAGAAAAAAAAAATGTACTCTCAAATAAGGTGTGCAAGGTACAAGAAAGTAGAATAAAACATTTTTGAGTTATTTAAAAAACATATCACGCCACCTACTTTCCTCCGTAAAGCTAAAACAAGCGGAAGAATAATTATCTTCAGGAAATCTTATTCGAAACAAAATGTACATTGTATTGTATAACGCAGTCTGATTTACATTTTTATTTTATTTTCCTTTCTTACTTCAGTTTTGTTTTATACGTTTTGTAGGTGAAAACTCCTGAAATGTTTATTAGTACTGCAAATGGTTGCTGAACATGAATATTTTTGTTTAACTCGTCGAGTACCGGTTTTGTAGACACAATTATAGAACAATAGGTTGCGGTCACCGGTGACCGCTTGGTGTTTGACAGTGTAATTACCGTTTTGTACTTTTTTTCTGGCATAAGCCGGTAAACGAGCAGATGGATCACTTGACGATAACCAATCGGCGTCGCCCATGGAACCCTGGAACACCAGAGGCGTTACAAGTGCGTTACCGGCTATTGGGGATTAGGAGTTTGAGGACCGTTGGCGATTCAGGGACTAGGGAGATTGGGGAAGAGGAGGGTAATTGGGCCTCCGATAACCTCACTCACACGACAAGACACAACGCAAGCGTTGCTTCACGAAGATATTCAAGTCGTATTATTTCTGCAGTTTTTAATATAGTGATGTGTTAGGCAATATGTTACAATGCAGGCAATTCAATGAATTAAAATATAAAATATTTTAATTCATTGAATGGGGTAGACGACTAATTTTTATTTTAATGTCCGTCTGGTAGATTATTTAAAAACATTAGACACGTATTTTTTATTTTCTTACGGAAACGAATAGTTTCGAAGATATATTGATTTGAAATGTCGCGTGACGTCACTTCTCAGTACATTTTATACTAAGAAATGAAGGTTTAGTTCCCACTCCTAAACTTTGATTCGTTTTATCTAAGTATTGTTTTATTATACAACAAAATAAAAAAATACGTGTCTAATATTTTTTTATTACCTAAGTTACGGACTAATTATATTTTTAATTTTCATACCCTGTCATCATCCCCATTGCCTACATTGTATACTTTTATTTGAAAGTCTGAGTGGCTTAAGACGTGGGAATCAAATTAAAATTTATAGAAAGAAAAAGCATTTATTTGACAATTAAACTAGGCCCAAAAATACGCAGAATATTATAATGTTACTGTATAAGTATCTCGTGAATATAATGGACTCGTCTTTTTATAGTAACTAGTGTAGTTTACACACCTGCCTATCCCTTCCGGGCAAGAAGTAGGTGTGGTGTAGTGCGTGACTTTTGATAATGGCCTCTTAATTTGTGTTGTGATTCAAATCGATTCCCGGATATGAAAAACTTTTTGGTTGGAATTCCTTGAATATAGCAGTAGCTTGTGTCTAGTGAAAAGGTTACGTACATACGTAAGGGGCCTCGTGCTTGACCAATCAGTTAAACCGGTGACATTAATTCACTAATCACAGGTGACTCAAAATAAACTCAAAATAAGAACTTATAAATATAATACAACTTATTACCTATACGTGATAAAGTATTACTGCATTGTTTACCTACAATAAATTCGTTTTACATGCGCTGCTTTTTTTCTCTTCTTTTTTACTAGTTAGTTACCAATTATTAAATTTTGGGAAATAACGGTCCAATATATATTTTTACCTTTTCCCAAGTACGTATTATTTTGGAAAATCTAAGAAACCTACCTTTATAATCCTACACAATATTGAGGAAATAAGGAAATCTGTTCAAGTAGGCTTTCGTTGGTGTTACACGCAGGTTGAGGAAATCCGTTGTCAAAATAATAGTTGAAGAGGGACCGTAAGAGAAATCAAGACGACCTTGTCAAAACGAAAATGGACGAAGTGATTTCAGGAAGGACAGCAAAGGTTGTGTGTAGGTAGTGTTTTCTAAGAGTAAGATCCATCGTCGGCCACATCATCGCTTACCATCAGGCGAGATGGTGGTCAAACGACGACCTATAAAGTGGGCAAAAAAGATAGTTCTTAGTATGACACTGTTTTTAAATAAGTTTGTCGAAGCGGTAAGTTAGAACTGACACAAAAATAATGTTATTAATAACATATTATGTCTCTGCTAACTCCTTCAGCCCTATATTCCTACAACAAAAAATAATATTTTCTTTAAGGCCCACACCTCTTAAAATGATAGTCTTTATTTTATTAGCTGTTGTGAATTTGTAATAAGTAATCAAAGTGACCAATGGCACGATTAAGAAAGAAAAAAATGCAACTCTAAAAACAAAATCAGACACATTTTATCCGAACGATCAGCATTCCACATGATATTTATACAAACACCAGTATCTAATCTATCGAATTAATTAATATTAATAAATCAGCCGTTGCGTAAAAGGGAAATATAGCCTGTGTCAATTAACCAGCGGAATAATTGATTGCCGACGTATTCATGTTTTGGTGGTAATTTATGCCATTTATGCCAAAATTTACTGGATTAGGTATTTGCCTACAATGTGACACTTGACAAGAGTTTATGTAGATCCTTGCTTGGCAGTGTATCGAGTCTAATCCTGATAATATAGTCTTGAATATGATTTATCTTCGAGATTTGGATGTATAGGTCGAACAATATAATATTAGGTTTCATCTTTTAATCCCTAAAGAGTAGATAGAGGGGCACTAATAGAAATATAGATTGAAGAGGCAGTCAGTCAGTCGGTCAAAGAACATAATTATTAGAATCTTATCTAATGTATTGTCAACTGATGAAAGTATGTGTAGACACTGTAATTCACTTATGCCTATATACTCACACAAAAAATTAAGGGTATGGTGTTATTTTACGTAAGAAAAAGTAACTAGTGCTCACAATTTCTTGGCTTGCGCAAACAAACTGAACTCTCTAACGTAATTAGCTTTGTTTACGGCCACGCAAAAACTTGTGATTTAATTTACCTAAAATAAGTAGTTTGTTTGCCTAGGGGGTCTAAATTAGAAGACGAATTATATAATTACACGCCAATAAAATACAAGTGGATGTTCCCAGTTTGGTGTAGAAAATTGATGTTTTCAACCAATTTGTGGTGCGAAAATTGTCCAGCATTCTGTATAGTGGCTTGATTTTATAATTAGTGGGTTCAACACGTTCTTAACTTTAATCAAAATATGGTTAGTGAGCGTCGACATCGACGAGATACTTGTAATGAAAATTAGTCTATGATTTACTGTAACCGTGAGTTTATAGTGCACAATCTGTATTTTAATAAGTGTTAAATATAGACTGTGATATCTTTAAACCAAATAATAATTATATATTTTGTAAATTGGACTGAAAAGGTACCTTTATGATTTCGTGTAATGTCACTTGTAGATTCATATTATTGATCTTATCTATTAATTTTGATGTCTAACATGACACACAGATAGGCCTCAATTACATAAATAGATAACAAATACAAACAGACTGCTTCGTTGGCTGAGTGGTCGTAAATATGACTGCCGGGCAAGAGGTCTTGGGTTTGATTCCCTGGTCAGCCAAAGTATTACAGGGTTTAAAAAAAATCTCAATAGTAGCACGGAGTCTGGAAATGTGCACAGTATATAGCAATAGGCAAACCCACTATAACATGGGACTCATAAAAAGTGAAAATTGGGTGTTACGTAATAATATGCACCTCTGCCTACCCCGTCGGAGATAAAAGGCGTGACGTTATTAAAGAAAAATAACATATACAAAAATAGGTAATTATTACTGATAATGCTATTCGAAACAGCAACAGAAATATCTACTCTCAAAAAAATGTAGTACAAAATTTTAACTTCCATCCAGTAGACTCTATTGCCCTGAGACACGTGTAGGTAGTACCAAAGTAAATTGTCATTATGAAATTCTAATTTTCGCCTACCGAGCCTTAAATCCTGAGCAAATCAGGCCTTGAGCCTCGGAGCCTCGAGCTACAGTGACAACAGCTTATCTTTAGCAAAGCCTACGGCTATCTGGCTTAACTAGGTTTAATAAAGGATTGCTGATCTGTTGATTTTACTGATTTCGGATTGTTCGATCTTAGTTGACATTTTGTTAAGCACTGTTTTACTTTTTAATTTTAATAACTATCTTTTTATATTTGACTGCACTTGCACTTGCACTGGTTACGATGATGTGAGTACTAAAATATTAAAAATTGTATCTGTAATTATTTCATGCACCCGTTTTGAGTTATATTATTAATTTGTGTATAGTTTCTGGAGTATTTCCAAACAAGTTAAAATTTTCTATAATCAAACCACTATATAAAAAGAATGATAGAGAACTCATAAATAATTATAGACCTATAGCACTCATACCTATTTTTTCTAAAGTACTTGAAAAAGTTATCGGTAAAAGTCTTTATCAATTTTTCGAATTAAATAATATATTTGCTAACAAGCAGGCAGGTTTCAGAAAGAATAAAAGTATAAATTTGGCTGTGTATAACTTTTTGCATTCTATCATGACGGGATTTAATAATAAACATTTAGTTTCCGCATTGTATATGGATTTAACAAAAGCATTTGATTACGTTAATCATAATATTTTGCTACATAAACTAGAAGCGTATGGTGTCAGAGGCAACGTATTGGCATTATTAAAATCTTACCTCAGTGATCGACATCAATGTACTCAAATCTCTCGCATATGTCCAAAAACGTACATAGAAACTGATTACTCATCAGATTTTAGTGACGTACTTCAAGGGGTTCCACAGGGCAGTGTACTCGGCCCCTTATTATTTATCATTTATATCAATGATCTGCCTAATTTTGTTGACCATGATATGGTTTTATTTGCAGACGACAGCACAGTTATGTTCAGTGACAAAAACAAAAATGACTTAGAACTAAATATTAATTATACTCTTGGTACAATAATTCAATGGTTAACCTATAATAATTTGCTAATAAATTTAGATAAAACTAATATTATGACATTCAGGAACAGGAAAAATAAATTGCAACAAATTGACATAAAATTTAATGGATGTAAGATTAACGAAGTGGGGACTGCAAAGTTTTTGGGTCTTCATGTTGATAGCGGTTTGAATTGGAAATTTCAAGTTGAAAGCATATGTACAAAGTTAAGTCAATTCTCTTATGCACTGTATATGCTTGGTAAAGTAGTGAACCCATCTGCTGTTATTACTGCATATCACGGGTATGTTGAATCACTATTAAGGTACGGGGTCATCTTTTGGGGTAACTCGGTTGATAAAGACATTGCGTTTAAAGCTCAAAAAAAATGTGTCAGAGCAATATGTAAACTTACACCTACAGAGAGTTGTAAACCTGTTTTCATTAGTTTAAACTTGTTAACTTTACCATGTATTTATATCTATGAGGTAGCCATATTTGTAAGGTTGCATAATTCAATGTTTGATCATTTAAAGAGCAAACGACATGGTATGAAGATATGCTTTCCATCAAATAAAACTGCTCAATTCAGTAATAGTATATTTTGCATGGCACCTCGTATTTACAACCATCTCCCGCTTGACATATTGCGATGTTCAAACATAGGAATATTTAAATTTAAATTAAAGCAATTACTTATTAATAAGGCATATTATAATGTAAACGATTATCTTAATGACAAATTCAGTTGAGCTTTAGGTTTGCTTAGTGTTTATGACTCAATGATATTAATTCTTTTATGATAATAATGACTTAATTTTATCTTCTTGGACTACTTGTAACATCTACCTATATTTTCTTATGACTAATTTAAATAATGTAATAAATGACAAATTGTAATTAATATTTTCTTATGACTAATTTAAACAATGTAATTAATAAATAATAAATTATAATTGTAATTAATATTTTCTTATGACTAATGCAAATAATGTAATTATCATAATTAAACGAACTTACCTGAAGTGAAGTTCTATTGTAATTATACGAAGGGCTTAGTCCGAGATATCTTCTATATTCACTATGTAGTTTCACAATCCACGCATTGTGTGTGCCGCGAATATTTAGAGGAAGCAAAAAGCTTCGTATCCAAACAGAAAACACGCCGTCAGCTGTCAAACTATATCCGTAAGTCATTCTTTTCAGAGCATTATAATAGGATTATGATTTCCAACCATACTCTAGGGATATCATTATTTATGATTATGAATAGGGGTGGGTGGGAAATTGATATCTCGGACTAAGCCCTTCGTATAATTACAATAGAACTTCACTTCAGGTAAGTTCGTTTAATTATGTAATTATACTTGAGCTTAGTCCGAGATATCTTCTATATTCACTATGTAGATGTTTAGAGAATTATTGGAAATCATAAAACAAAAGCAATATACAATCAAAAAAAAAGGACTTGGTAATAATCAATTTAATGTGATACGTCATATTATCAATTTAACAATAAGTATCTTATCTAATTATATAATTGTACGATACAGGAACTTATGTACCGAAAAATATATGAATAAGTGTTACAGATAGCTTTCGTAAAAGCGTAGATATCATTTTCTGTGCTTAAGGGTCTATTGTAGTGGTTGGCAAAAACACTAGATCCTGCTGACCAACCAGCGGATTTAAATATAGTATCTAATGTAACACCTCCTCTACAAGCCATAGACGTTGACGCATAACGTGTGGAGTGAGGAGTAAACTTTTTTACATCAATACCACATTCGGCCATAACTTGCCTTATCCAGCGACTAATTGTTTGGGTACTGGCACAGTTATATGGTTTTTTATAACATAAAAGTAGCTTGTCTGTATTAATTGTGTCAACTTTTCTGAGTGCCTTAGTCTGGTCTATATACTGTCTAAGTGCCAATACAGGGCATATTTCAAGATTGGTATCCAAGGAAGGAAGCCTTATTACCAGTTGGTTCTTACCAGGGGTTGTTGTTTTTAAAAGGTCGTTAATTGCTATTTCTACACCATTATCCGTAAACTCTATGTTGCTCAATCGAATAACTGATAATGTTTGAATACGTTGTGCAGTTGTAAGAGTTGCAAAATAACCAATTTCTTGGTTAATTTTTCTAGATTAAGGCTACTATTTGGTGAACAATCTTGAATATACTTCAGGACAACAGATGGATCCCATGTGTCATTATATTTAGGTCTAGAGGGTTTTAGTTTAAAGGCTCCTTTAAAAAAATCTCTTAATTTGTACATCCGTTCCTAAACTTGTATCTATGATAAGAGACAATGCTGAACGGCAAGTATTGAGAGTAGCATATGAACCGCCTTGTGATAATATTTCTGTGAGAAATTCTAGAACTTTAGGTATTGACAACTCATATATGTTTTCACCTTTACAAAATGACCACCACTTTTTAAGTGCTGTTGTATATTGTTTAACAGTATTTTGTGATAGGGAAGCTATCATGACTTCTGTTGTTTCATCGGGAGTTAGTTTTCTCCGGAACGCTTCCCTGATAAGATGCAAGCTCCCAGGGGAAGACTGTTATACATGGGGTGTCGCGTTCTGAAAGGCGATATTAACAAATCCTTTGATGGTGTAAACTGTAATACTTCTGAAGCTGCTAATTCAGCTATAAAAGGATATCAGGGTTGTGAGGTCCATAAAGGGAACACTATGATACCTGTTGCCTTATCACAAATAATTTTCTGAATACATTTTGGCATTAACGAAAAAGGAGGAAAAGCATAAAATAAGTTGAATGCTGACCAGTCTACAGTAAAAGCATCGATATTCTCTGCATATGGATCTCTATGCCAAGATATATACCTATGACATTTTTTGTTTGCTCTTGTGGCAAACAAATCTATATCAGGTTCTCCCAGGGATTTGGTAATATTTTTAAAAGTTTTGTGGCCCAATTCCCATTCTGAGTCTATATTTTTTATTCTGGATTCTTGATCAGCCTCTTTATTATCTTTTGACTTGATATAGGAGGCAAACAACCATATTCTACGGACCTCACACCACTGCCATATGCTCCTAGTTAAAGAATTAAGTTTTGGAAATTGTATACCACCCATCCTATTTATGTATGGAATTGCAGTTGTATTGTCTATTCTCAACAATATCTGACAAGAGTGTAAATCTTTGGCAAAACATTGTAAGCCCAGAAAGGCAGCCAAAAGTTCAAGGAAGTTAATGTGGTTTTCCTTATCTTTTAATGTCCAAAATCCATTTGCAACTTTACCATTACAGCATGCTCCCCAGCCTGTCCTTGATGCATCTGAATTTATTTCTAAAGAAAAATTTGGGTTTTCCCATTTTAAATCATTTTTACACTCATCATTTATGTTCATAATTGCATCAAAGTCATTATTTGTTGCGGATAAGGCCTGATATTTTTGTTGTACAAAAAACCATAAGACACAGCTGGACAACATGCTACAAGGGTACCAATGAGTTTTGCAAATTCTCTTATTGGACACTGATTGACTTTTATATATTTATTAATCAATGAAGAAATTGTTTCCCTCTTCTTAGAAGGCACTGATAATGACATTTCTTTTGTGTTTATTATGAAGCCTAAAAACTCTGCAATATTGGTGGGCACAATGACACTCTTATTCTTATTTATGATAAAACCTAGACATTCTAGTAAACTAATGGTCACCTGACAATTTTCTAGACATTCCTGGTAAGAATTGCCAATATATATAATGTCGTCAAGGTAAACAACAGATTTATAACCTTTCCTTCTAAGAAAATGTATAACTGGTTTTAATAACTTAGTGAATGTGAATGGAGCAGTACTAAGACCAAATGGTAAGCAGTTAAACTCATACATTATATTCTGAAACCAAAATCTTAGATATTTTTTATCTTCACTCATTGGAACCAAGAAATATGATTCTTTTAGGTCAATGGTACACATAAAGTTATTTTTTGTAATTAATTTACAAAGAGTTCTTATGTCTTCAATTTTAAAATGATCTGTTGAGATAAATCTATTCAAACATTTTAAATTTAAAATAAATCTAACTTCCCCATTTGATTTGGGTACAGTCAAAATCTTTGAAAAGTATTGACCTTTTTCTGCAACGCATTTTGTAAGTGCTCCAAGTTTTAATAGTCTATTTATTTCTTTTAATATAATAAAATTATCAGTTACAGAAAAATTTGAGTGTTTAGGTACATAATTCTGTTGAGGAGCCACTAAAAAGGGTATTTTGTAACCTTTGAGCCATGATAAGACAACTTTGTCTTGTGTTATCTTCGACCAACAAGAGTAAAAGGACTTAAGTCTACCAGCAAAAGTATTTACCTCTAAGATTGTCGAACAGTTGCCTTGGCTGGAGTACGTTTTGGGGGTCTCTGCTGCTTGTAGTGCTGTGTCTGCTGGTGATATCTGGCCCCCCCTCCCTGTTTGAACTGGGTCATACTCGCACGAGGAGGGCCCCTGAAGTTTCCCTGTTTCTTGGGATAATTTTGAGGCTGAGTAGGTCGGTAAGATGGAATATTTTTCTTATTAGTGTTATTTTGCTTCAATATGGTGCCAGCAGATTTCTTAATTGCTGTCGCCGATTTCACATTGTCATTGAACTTTTCTCCAAACAGGAATTTATCACGCTCTTGATTTTCCACTACTTTTCCTACATTTTTATCAAGGTGTGGAATTACCAGCTTTTTTCTGGTGACAGTATCTTGATGATGGAGGTCTGTCAATAACCGTGTGAAATCACTGATTGTTGAAATTAGATAAATTTTATCTACTTCACCTTTGATCAATTTGTGTAGCCGACAACAAGGCTGCTGTTGCAACACCAATCTGTTGTTGCCGTTCTTGGACACGTTTGTCCCGGTCCTTCATAGATTCATTTAACTATCCTTCCAACTCTTTGTTCAGCTTTGGTGCATCTAAAAATTTTATGTTAGTGGGAATTAAGTATTTGTTTAAAGGTCATCTTTGAGATCTTGTTTGAGGCCTTTAGTAATAATGCCTTCAACTCTTTTCACCAGTTCTGTGTGTATTTCTGGCCCATATTCTCTTTCTGTGGATAGCGTTTGACCTAAGGCCCTTATTATAGAATCATCCAAAACTTCTATAGCAGGGTCAGAATCTTCTGTGTTATTCACACATTTTGCACCTAAAAAAGGCAAAATCCTGTTTGACTGAGTTACACAGCTACCAGCTGTATTTTATTATGTACTTACTACAAGTACAATGCCAACAGCTACCAGCTGTATGTACTAGGTTGTTACAAATATCATGCCACCCCGTGGCAGTTTAGTAAAGAAAGTTTTACTGAAACTAATTGTATTGAACACACAGCCAGCGGCAGTGAGTCATGTAAGAGCAGGATTATTTTGTAACAACGCTGTACTCGGCAGGACATCTCCATGGTGATCTCACTCCAGCGGAGTGCCTGTATGACACGTACCACGTATCATTAAGGACAGGAACGATCTCCGGGTTACTTATCTTGTAAGTAGGGAAAAAACTTGCCTGGCAGTTCTATGACGTCGGCCTCGGACGACGATACTGGCGATGGCGACGGTGAACGATTTTCACTCATCTTGTGTTTAGTTTTCTTTAATTTCTTCTTTAACTTTTTAATTTTTCTTTCATATCTATCTTCTTTGCTCTCATACTTCCTTTTCGGCATTTTTAACGGTAAAGATAGAAATTGTTTTAAGAAAAGTTTTTATTCGATAAGCACACTCGGCGCGAAAAAATATGAATGACTTACAGATATAGTTTGACAGCTGACGGCGTGTTTTCTGTTTGGATACGAAGCTTTTTGCTTCCTCTAAATATTCGCGGCACACACAATGCGTGGATTGTGAAACTACATAGTGAATATAGAAGATATCTCGGACTAAGCTCAAGTATAATCAATTGTAATTTTCACAAAAAGTAATGCATGCTAATTGGCAGAATGTAGCTGATCAAATTATTTTATAATAACTACTGTAACATCTACACTAACTTGACCTATATTCGCAATAAATGATTTGAATTTGAATTTGAATTTGAATTTAACTTAAAGAACATATTAGAGGATGGCCGGCGAAGCAAGGAAAGAATAGATAAAAACAATAAATCAGTGTTGCCAATATAAATGTATGTAATAACTAACAAACACCATTTGTGTTTCTTTGAAGCAATAAGCAGTGATGTTAATGAAGTAGAATACAATTGGTTTGTATAGGTAATTAATATTACTCATTTTTAGGTTTTGAAATGTATTTTGTCGGGTAATGCTAAACCTGTATATTCCTTTTTTTTCTTCTGATTAGTTTCTGGGTTCCTACTGAGTGTCTAAGCAGATTTGGCTAAATATCATAATTTTTGCTCAACCTATCTGTTATTTTAGATGGCTGACATATCTTGAAGAATTACATAACATCAAACCTTTTTATCCCGAAGCGGTAGTCACAGGTGCACATAACGACACTTTATGCCACTGTACAATGTAACACCCACTGTTTCTCTATGTATGTTATTAGTCCCATGTTATAGAGGGTGAGCCTATTGCCATTTACCGGGTACAATACCAAATTCCGTGCTCCTACTGAGATTTTCTTTAAAATCCCTGTTATTCCTTGCCTGACCCGAGAATCGAACCCGATACCTCTCATCAGGCAGTCGTTCTTGAAGAACAACTATGTACCCACACTAGTATGTTTACTTACATACATACTCCAAGAAAAACCAAGACATTAATATGTATGAGGACACTAGGAATAAAATGTAAATACTTTAATAAAAGCCAACTTTACTTACGGAATTGAATAAAATCTATACGGAGACGTTTTTCTACCGACGCTACACATCATAAGAAATGGTCGCTACATAAAAATTCACTCATAAAACCTCTTTTTATGACATTTAACCATATGATAATACATTTCATACTGTCTTTGTTTATGTCTGTAGTACGTGAGCTGTGTCACAAGATATTAAATGTAGGCTATATAAATATGTCTAGGCTTTTCTTGAAGAATATATTATGAAATTGTTGAAGTGTCTATAATTGAGTTATTTGTAATAGTAACATGTAAAGGTTAAATTATATTACTAAAACTTAGATAAACATCACGCACACATCTAGACGTTCAAGGTGTTAAAAATTATATTATAGCTTTCAAAGTCAAAGTCAAACCATTTATTTCAATTAAACCAGAATTTGATACTTTTGAAACGTCAACAAATCTCCTTACTATTATAAATGGGAAAGTGAGTTTGTTTGTTTGTTCCGACTTCACGCCGTAACTACTAAACCGATTGCATTGAATTTTTGCAGACGTAAAGTTAGTAGTCTGGATTAAATAATAGGGTACTTTTTATCCCGAAAAAATTTGATATTCCCGAGGGAAAACAAAAGTATTGTTATAGATGGCGCTGTATGTATTGGTATATCCTTACTATTATATCCTTACCTTACTATTATAAATGGGAAAGTGAGTTTGTTTGTTTGTTTCTTTGTTCCGACTTCACGCCGTAACTACTAAACCGATTGCATTGAATTTTTGCAGACGTAAAGTTAGTAGTCTGGATTAAATAATAGGGTACTTTTTATCCCGAAAAAAATTGATATTCCCGAGGGAAAACAAAAGTATTGGTATAGGTGGCGCTGTATGTATTGGTATATCCTTACTATCCTTATCCTTACTATTCTATATGGGAAAGTGAGTTTGTTTGTTTGTTTGTTTGTTTGTTCCGACTTTACGCCGTAACTACTAAACCGATTGCATTGAATTTTTGCAGACGTAAAGTTAGTAGTCTGGATTAAATAATAGGGTACTTTTTATCCCGAAAAAATTTGATATTCCCGAGGGAAAACAAAAGTATTGGTGTAGATGGCGCTGTATGTATTGGTATGTCCTTACTATTATAAATGGGAAAGTGAGTTTGTTTGTTTGTTTGTTTGTTCCGACTTCACGCCGTAACTACTAAACCGATTGCATTGAATTTTTGCAGACGTAAAGTTAGTAGTCTAGATTAAATAATAGGGTACTTTTTATAGATAAAATAAAAGTATTGGTATAGATGGCGCTGTATGTATTGGTATATGTCACATAGACTACTTTTTATCCTTTTGTGACGCGAGCGAAGCCGCGGGTAAAAGCTAGTACAAAATAAATAATAGTCTGTCAGTCAGTCCGTCAGTGAAGCAAGGTGAAGCTAGGTGCTCATGCACTTTCGTGCGCTTTCGTGGGACATACTAAATTAATTATTATATTTTTTTGGCTAAGTCACGTTGCAATATCTCCTTAGGGGTCGTAAATTCAAAGACGTGTTGCTTCCAATAAGTCTGATTTATTATTACAAAATTTCCTTATATTCAATAACCATACAACACTAAACCGCTGATTAAGCGCAACGTACCTTATTGTTTCTCAATCAACCTTGAGTTACAAAAGATGTTCTTATGTCCTTACACGTCCCTCGAAAAAGTGGGGCTTCACCCCTTCCCTCAGGGAGAAAAAAAAAAATGTTGATCGATACTGCAATAAGTTACTTTGTAAAATATATTTTTTTTTATCTTTCCTTTATAACATATAATTCAAATAATTTACTTAATCTTAAAACATCTTAGTTAAGTTCTTATGAATAACATATTCTTTATTATTCTTTATTATTTTTACATTAGGTGAAATGTCTTCTATAACCTCATACGGTCCAATATAAATATTATCTAATTTTGTACCTGTTTGATTTTTCATTAAAATAAGATCACCTTTTTTATAATGGATAGGAGACGAGTTTTTATCGTAAATATTTTTCCTTAAAAGTTTACATTGTAAAAGATTATTCCTTGCATTACATAATTTTCCGAATACTAATTCATATGGAGTGTACTTTGTTGCTGAATGTACTGTGGTATTATACGAAAAACACCAAAAGTGTACCCAGTCAGACCAATCGCCTTTATTATTATTACATTGTATTCTAAGAAAAGCACCTAAATGCTTATGTGAGTTTTCAAGGGATCCTAAAGTTTCATGGTGATATGGTGTTGAATTTAATTTTTGAATTCCTAATATTTGACAACATTCTTTTAAAACTGACGACATAAACTCACTGCCGTTGTCTGTTAAAATTTCTCGTGGTATACCATATCGTAAGATAAAATTATTTACGAACGTCCTAGATACTGTAACAGTATCCTTATGTTGAATAGGGTACGCTTCAACAAACTTAGACAAATCACACTGAATGGTCAAAATATACTTATTATTATAATTATCTACATCTAGGGGGCCCATTAAATCTAAAGTTATCCTCTCAAAAGCTGAACTAGGCGTAGATGTTATAGTCATTGGTTCCTTAACATTTTTATTAGTATGCTTTTGTAGTTGACAACTTTTACATTTTTTTACATACCTTATTACGTCACTACACATACCTGGCCAGAAATAGTATCTTTTCATATTACTGAGCATACGATTCATACCCGCATGGCCACTGCTGGGTAATAAATGAAAATCATTTAAAATAACTTTCTTTTTGTTATCATTACATATTTTTGTAACACCTTTTATTACAAGAAAACGAGGTAAATTAACTTGCAAGTTCTTTGTTTTACTCAATAAGACTTTAATAAAGTTGTCAGTCTTTTTATTCTTTATAATCATTAATTCTTTTATTTTTAATTGTTTACATAATTCACCTAACCCTCGCTAACACCTGTGGGGTCGATAACGATCGGGAGTTTAGATATATCGCAGATTGCGATGGAACAAATATGCAATATTTTTCATTTGAACCGACATTCTCTTTATCACTTAAAATATTATGAAACTTAATTTCATCACATAAAACGAGCTCGATTACGTCATCAGGTTTCTTAAGAATCTCCACCGCTACAGGTTGATCAGACCTATTTACCGCGGGGCTCTCATAAGTCTGGTCATTGTCATTATTTAGCGCTAAATTTTTCTTTTGTTGTCTAGTTAAGACGTTGACAACATGTTCTTGCATATCTTTAAGATCTTTGCATGTTACAGGAATCCGACTCAATGCGTCTGCAACCGCATTGCTTCGGCCCGGAACATACTCAACCTCAAAGTCATACTCCTCTAAATATAAACGGAATTTTGTTAATCGACTTGATGGATCCTTTAAACTAAATAAATAAATGAGTGGTTTGTGATCAGTATAAATTTTAAATTTTCTACCATATAAATAAGGTCTAAAATGTTTGATTGCCCAAACAATGGCTAGTAATTCCAATTCAATCACAGGATACCTAGTTTCGGCTGGTTTCAAATTTCGACTTGCATAAGCAACTACTTTACCATTTTCATTTGATAGTATTGCTCCTAGACCAATTTTTGAGGCATCGGTTTGCAATTTAAACATGTTATTTTCTGAAAAATTTGGATATTCTAATACTGGTGGATTCATAAGTGCTTTCTTTAAACTCTCAAATGCTGACTGACATTCCGATGTCCAATCAAACTTTACACCTTTTTTACATAAAACATTTAATGGATAAACAATGGAAGCAAAACCTGATATGAAGCGTCTGTAATAATTTGCAAACGCAACAAAACGTTTCACATCTCCAGCACATGCAGGTGTTGGAAAATTTCGCAATACTTCAATCTTTGCTGGATCGGGGAAAATTCCACTCGATGTTATTTTATGGCCCAAATAAACAATTTCGTGTCTCAAAAATTCACATTTAATAGGGTTTAATTTAAGATTTACTTCTCGTAGTCTATTCAATACACTTATGAGATTTTTGTTGTGACTTGATAACGAGTTTCCTATCACAATACAGTCATCCAGATAAATAAAACATTTTTTATAGTTAAGGCCCGCCATTGCAATTGTCATGAGCCTTGAAAATACGCTTGGACTGGTTTTGAGTCCCATTGGACAACGTTTCATTTGATACTGTTTTCCTGCTGAAAAAGCAGTGTATTTACGTGAATCCTGGTCCAGAGAAAGCTGATACATTTTATTGACACTAAATGAAGTATATTTTCGAGAATTATCACTAAGAGAAAGTTGGTAATAACTTTGTGAAAGGTCTAATTTTGAAAAATATATACTCCCTGAAAGTGAATCTAAAATTTCAGTTATATTAGGTAATGGAAACTTGTCATCCTGTATTTTATTATTCAACTGTCGGTAATCAACGACAAGCCTCCATTTCTTTTCATTAGATTTATCTGCTTTCTTTGGAACCAACAATATTGGACTCGACCACTCCGATGTTGTTTCCTCAATAATATCGTTTTCCAACATATCTTGAATTTGCTTTTCTACCTCGTGCTTAAGAGCATGGGGAATTCTATACGGTTTCTGATAGATAGGGGCTACATTATCCTTCAATTTAATAGTATGTTCCATTAAATTTGTGACTGATAATTTATCCCCTGGCAAATGAAACACATCGGCATATTTTGCACATATGTTTTCTATGTTAATTTGCTCTTCCTTATTTAGATAACTGACATCGAGCAAATTAAATAGTGTTTTAACACGTTCTACACTTTTACTCTCCGAAGTAAACTCACATACGTCATAATCGTTCAGAGAATAAACACCTATGTCAGATACATCTATCTGTATTTCCTTATTCCTTGTATTTAATATTCTAACAGGGATATGATTATGGCTAGGTTTTGCCAGTAAACCTGCAACAAAGACCCCTTCATGGATCTCCTTGGCCAATACGACTGTATCCTCACGATAAGCGCAAGGAATATAACTAATTACCTCACAACGTGGTGGGATTGTGCGAGTATACCTATTATCAGGTTCAATACTCAAGTTAACCTTCTGGTCATTATGAGTTAAACATAAAGTCATTGATTTAAATTAATTATTCCTCTATAATGCTTAAAAAAATTATCACCTAATATTCCATCAGCGGAACACCACAAGTTCTTAAAAACATAAAATTTTTGATTAAAAACTATACCATCGCAAACTAAATCTAAATAAAGAAATCCTTCAGAAATTAATGTTCCACTTACACCTTTTATTGTTAACCTATCATACTGAAGTTTATTTAATAGTTCCGTATAGTTAGACAACCATTCATATTTTAAAATACATAAACTAGCTCCCGTATCTACTAATAAATGAGCTAAACCTCCATAATTTACGTTAATTAGTATTACGCTACTATTATTGTAATTAAAAATATATTGTTCATTAGTTTGTCGAACGAAAAAACTCATTGTTCGATGAGTTGCCGGTATTTGATTGCGAAATTTGTTCATTGTGTGGTCCGTCCGAAAAGTGATGCGCGTTGCTGACACGTGTGCGCGTTACCGAGAATCCGCGCCCCCGTGCTGTACCTCGGTAGGTTCCGCGAATATTACGATTACTTTTGTAATAAGTCACGGGTAATGTATTATTGAATTGCCTATAATTAGATTGAGAAGGCTGATTCCGGTTTTGAAAATAATTTCTAGTCCCACGATGTTTGTTTGTAAAGCTACGTCTATTACCACGATCATTCTGGAAGCGTCTAACATTCATAACCGGGTTATTATCAGGAGAAAGCGTTTGTTCATCTACTGCTGCCCTAATCGCCTCAGGCAACGACTCAAATTGTCGAGAAGCCACAATCGTACTTAGACGGGGGTCACTTAGACCATCTGAAAAACGCTTTATTGCGATTTTTTCGTTGATTGGTCGCAATACGCCAGACTTAGTATCGTCCCCATCGGCTTGAGCAATTGTCAAGTCAACGAAAAATGTTTCGAGCACGTTACCATAATTTTCTATTGACCTATGTCCCTGTTTCGTAGTCGAAAGCTGCGATTGTATAGCTACTGCTGATTTTTTCTGAATAAGATGCTTACGCATGTCACTAACCAAACTTTCAACATTTCCGTACGTAGATTTTAGACGTAATTTGGCTCCTTCCGATAACCGAGTTTTAAGAACAAATTCAATTAATTGATTTTTTGTGTTATCAGTTATCATCGACGCATACAATTGTATGCCGTCGATCAGTTGCAAGGTCACTTGCTCTTTACCCGTCATAACTGGTAATAAAGCTATGGCTGTTTTCAGGTTAAAAGATTCGTCCACCATTTTTATAGATGACGACTCTGTACTAACAGTAATTAGATTTAAAATTTTTGAATAACATATACGTATTTCGGTAACTATAGAATTTATAGTCTTTAAGGTTTCTGGACTTAGCTCTGAACATTCAGCTTTTTTATTAATTTCAGACAAAATACACTCCAGTCTAGTATATTCAGCATGAGCTAACGATATCTTACTCTGGGCTGTGTCGGAACTTTGTCTCCGAAGTGGACCGATTTTAACTAAATAGTCTCTTATATCTCTTAAATTATTACGAATTGAAGTTATATCTGTTAACTGCATAATAACATCAAGAATTACATTAAATCCAGTTAGTTATTTATACAAAATTTAGTGCTTATATATGCTTATTTATAGAACCTATAGAATTTATAGTGAAAATTAAACAGTTAAAGATTATATTATAGGATACATTGCCTTAGTTATTCCTTAGTAAGACGAGCCAGCGCGATGGAGTCACGGAGTAAGAAGCGCGATGACGCAGCTCGAAGTGGGGACTCATGCATGCCGGAACTGTGTGTTGGGCCGGGCTATACCCTGGACTCCTTGGGCCGGGATTTCCCTGGACTCCGCTCCTTCTCTTCGAATTATACTGGTTCGTGTCGTGAGACGGCACTAAAATTGTGTGCGTTGAGTTCTCGTCTCAATGTTTTTACAGCAGCATTTTGGCATTTCTTTAGAATGAAGTAAATGCCAGCGGTAGATAGTATTACCACTACTACTATTAATAGTACTTCAACGACAGTAAGAGCATCCCTTGACTGATGAGCAGATGCATTCGCTTCACCGTTGGCGTTTTGCGCGACGACAACCTCCTCCTTTGAATAAGTTTTTCCCATATTATGATCTTGGTATATTTTCTGTCTTCGAGATCTTCTTTGGGTTTTTTTTTTCTTCAATCTTGAAAAGTAACTTCTTAGTTTGGCTTCATTTTCATTCTTCTAATATAATTTTCTGAGTTCAGTGGCAGGGTCGCCATGCAATATCTCCTTAGGGGTCGTAAATTCAAAGACGTGTTGCTTCCAATAAGTCTGATTTATTATTACAAAATTTCCTTATATTCAATAACCATACAACACTAAACCGCTGATTAAGCGCAACGTACCTTATTGTTTCTCAATCAACCTTGAGTTACAAAAGATGTTCTTATGTCCTTACAACGTAATTATTTGACGAGGAACTCAACTAGTTTCTAGCCATGCTAAAGGCTCATATTCATTTCATACACAGTAGCAGCGATAGCCGCCGCGTCGCGGGATGCTGCTTGTGAAAATGAGGGTCAAATATTAATAACTTAAAAATTAATTAGCATTTGGTTTAAACATACAACACTAACATTATGTAAAGATAACATTTGACTTTACCAGATAAAAAACATATTGTTGAATTATGTACCTACGCATGGAATCTTGTTACAAGACGTATAAATAATACACCATAGGATATGCTATCAAACTCATAAGTACAATAACACCTCGGAGTCACAAAATAAATTCAATATACGAGTTTTAATAGTAAAGTCTAGACATTTTGCTCTTTGAGGAAACTGTTCGATTTCAGTGACCTTGAGCTAGAGGAAAATCTTCGGATATATTAGATTCCATTTTAGGTTGGCTCCCAAGAAGTAGGAACACAATCAGGCAGTTTTATTTATGTTAGGTATTCGTAGTGACTTGTTGAAGGTTGGGAAATTTCATTTTGTGGCCTGAAATGGGATTTTGGGTAGTCAATTTAGTTACAGACTAAGTGACTTGACCAACGAAGCCTATTCTGTGGGTTTAGACGATACAAGTGTGTGTTCAGTATCTAGGTGGGGCATATAAAATAATTAGTCTACACACAGTATATTACTAGGACACTTCAGAGAATAACTCAAAAGGAACGTAACAATAGTATTAATTTTCATATTTCAAAATAAAGGTTCGTTTTGTTGTCACTGGGAAACAGGCCCGAAGGCTGCTATGTCGACACTTCTCAGAAAAGGTGATCCTCTGCCCGAAAATACACCACCATCACACCAATGTATGTACATAATCCTATAAAATTCACCAAACCAATTGGAGCTCACGAATTCAAATAACTAAGATCTTTTTACTGTAACTAGCATTAATAAATTTCTTGATATTTTATCAAAGGCTTCCATGGAGAATTTAACACCTACAGGCATCTAGTTTCCATATATTCGTGCACATTAATAGGATAAGTCCCTTTCGTTAACCCATATTGACCTACTGTACCAAATATGGTACAGTAAGTTTATCAAAATATTTTGGCCTACCCACAAATTAATATTTTATTGTTTTAATTGTAACAATTAGCTCAGAGTGTTAGTTTTACATTAACAACAATACAACAGTATTTTTATTCAAATTTCGTTGAAAATTTTATTGAAGACACCCAGCGGGGACTATAGGAAATATATACAATGACTTCGAAAAGGTAAGTTCCATATTATTTATAGTAAATAATATTATTTTTCGTTACTATTTTGCAGAGTAGGTCTAAAGACATATTATACATGTAAACAATTTTCGGTAAGGTTAGTTTAGTAAGATATATTTGCTCGTAAAGAAGGTGTACCGCATATGGTACAGTAGGTTTATGTAACATACAACAAAAGAGGGTAGGCCCCTAGTAACCGATTGAACTACGCTCCGTATTATTATCATAGGAAAAATAGTAAAACGAGTTAAAACAATTATATACAGTGCTAAATAAAAAAACAACAGTGTAAGACGATAGTGAAAGTGTTATCAAACCGAAATACAACTGAACAACAGCTTAAAATCCAAATTCCCGTTACCTTGGCCACTGCACCTTGTTAATGCAACAAATAATTGTTTTACTCCAAAACAGCAAAAAAATATCAAACGGAACGTAATAAAGGACTGACAACAAGTGTGTGCAACTTGCAATAATACTGATACTGCACGAAATTGCAATAATTCTTGAACAAGATGATGATATGAGTAATCAGGGAAGAGATATTTTTTTACTACCAGCACTATACTGACAGTATCCCTGCCCATGAGGATCGAACTGATGAAGACTCGTGTGGAAGATAACATCGACATAAATAATTTGCCTGTTGAGACACATAGAAGAAAAAAAGGAAACAGGCTTCTACGATTATCGCGTCTCTGATGATGTAATAATTTGTAGGTGGCACGATAATAGCATGGTTTCAGTGTGTTCCAATGCAGTTGGCATAAATTATGTACACAAAACTGAATGCTATTCGCAGGAACAAAAAAATAAAATATCTGTACCTTATCCCGGAATGTTTTAATATGTATCACACAAAAAAATAAATATATTCGCTAATTGGAAAATCTTGTATATTTGTATGCATATAGTCCTACTGTACCCGATATGGTATGTACACCCCCCCTACGTCTCCCCAGTAATTGTATATTTTTTCTAACATTTTTTTATTGTTGTTTGTACCCCTCTTAACTCGTCGAGTACCGGTTTTGGAGACACAATTATAGAACAATAGGTTGCGGTCACCGGTGACCGCTTGGTGTTTGACAGTTTAATGAATATAAGTTAAAATAACTAAAATTTTACACGAAAATAATTCTCGGTCTAAATGGGTATTCGCATTTTACTAAACCTTTCCACATGACCCTAACATACCTTTGTCGACCCTCGTCACCATGGCCACACCACAGATATCCCGAATCGGTCAGTTTCTCACGCCTACGTGTGAGATAAGCAATTTCAAATTGATGAGATTACTTTTGAATGTTAGTTTGTAGTTAGATTCTCTAAATTAGATTAGTAGGTACTATTTATTAGGAATAGATTTCAATTTTAAATAACCATGAATACGTACAAATTAACATGTTTAACCAAGAATATGGCACTTATGACATTCAACCAAATCTGGTTAAAGTTCAGTGCCAACCAGAAAACTAATTGGGAAAAAGCCAGGAGAAAAACTCATTCAAATAATATAATTTTACCAATAATCGATAGTGTAGCTGCATGAGTGAATACAATTAAATAGTGCCATACATGGACACAGTTCTGGACATCGCCGTTTTAAACAAAATTGTCTTAGTAACCTTTTATTTGTCACCCTAAGTAGACTACAGCCTCGACACACACCGTACAACCAATACATTAGCTCAAGTCTTTCTCCCATGGGCGTAGGCAGAGACTATGAAACGCCAATTGCTACGATTCTTACACACCTCTTTCGCTTCACCAGTCATCAGTCTTTTCACGCATGCTAGTCGGTTAAGTACAACCAAAGTAAGCAAAAATGATACAAATCATATTGCACAATGCCCCAGGTGATTGCCGTCCACTGTTCACAATTATCAGCAGTCATTAGCGATAACAAATTGATATTACAATCATTAAAGCAACATTGATACACGATAGCTTAATTGTTAAATTAGGGAATGTTTGCATTTCCAATCCGTTTTTAACGTAATTATGCGGTATAGGAGATACGGTTTAAATGAAAAACGTTTTAACTACGCAACAAAAACGGAACGGTAATTAAAATCGTAAACGGTCGGTTTTTGTTGGGTAACGAACGTTATAGGTATTAGGATATCTCATTCGTTATACTCTCGCGTGCTTTCGTGTTTTGTTTTGAAGGCAATTATGGGGTTCAGTTGAGAGTTTAATGAATATTTTGACAGACAGAGAACGTACTAACGTACGTAGTAGCGTAAAAATGAAGTCGGCTTATAACCAAGAATGACTTATAAATCTATTTCTTTCTCATGAAAATAATTTTATAGGGATACTCATCAAATTCATTAAAGGATGTCACAGGAAAGAATAGTGAAACAACAAAATAGTGCGAAAATTAATGTCAGCTTTGACGGTCGATTTAAAACTACTCGACGTAAAATTTAATACACCATTCATAATACAATATGTATGAGCATAGACCATCATTATGTTCGACCAAAAAAAAACATTCCTTTGTGTTTAAGGATAAACTAAGGAAGTTCCTGTCTTATTTGCACGCTAATTTATTATTCGGGGCTAGTAAGAAACGATTAAGGAAACAATTATAATTATAAGTGGCCTTAATTATTGTTACGGAGTTGTAAATAAGAATAATGTATTCACTTTTATGCTTATCTGCATGTTGCTCATATAAGTAGTTGCAAGCGTTAATGTCGAGCATACAGTTTTGTTCCCGTATTTCTGATCGAACTGGGTATACATGTTTTTTAGTTCCACAAGTATTAGGACAAGTTATGGAAACGTAATTGCTTTTTTGATAATAGGGTCGCCTCCTCCCCTACTCCACAACAATGGGACTATTCACAGTAACCTAAGTGGATAATTTATTAACACACTTATACGCAGACAAGAAACTATTCTTATATTATTTTATACCTTCCAAGAACAACTTTAGGTGACATACAAAACAAAAAATTCCGAATCATAAGCCCACGCAGCAAGCAATTGCTACGAAACCTTTTTCTCGGAAATATATCTCCGGTTACAACACCCTTGAGAGTCGAAATTCACCATACAACATGTAGCCATTACGATACCACTAAGTATACACAAAATACATTCCACAATTAGCTTAAGAGCTCGACCCGATATTCGGTGCGACATGACGTCCCTAAGTCCCGGTTTTCTAAACAATAAATCTTAGGGCATTCCCCACTGGGACATTAGAGTCTTAGCAAGCCATTTGATTTGTCATGTTGTCCGGAGATTCCTTGATTGTGATGTCCGCTCGTGGTCCTTACAGTCCTCGGAGGATGAGATTGAAATGTTTTGGAGACGCCCCAGTGGTCAGATAAGGAAGGGCTTTGGTATTGCTTAGACAAATGATAAGTACCGAGATAAAGAGACATATTACTCTCGAATGCCGGATGTGGAATTACATGTCACGTTCCTATAATTATTTGGAAGATATGTTGAATTTTATTGTATTAAGATGGAACTTTGATGACATCAAATATTTTGTTTTCTTATCCCGTAATTTGAAGTCGATATTATTTTTCTATATTCGATGGGCCGACGTTGGGCCACTATCTCGCCTAGTGGTGAGCCATGGTGCGACCTACGATGAAGAATGTCTGTCCATAAGCAACCTATTCATTTGGATGAATAGGTTGCTTATGGACAGACATGATGACTTGAATACACCCAGGAAAATAGACTCTGGCAAGGGATGGACGCACAAGAAAGCTTGAAGCAAATCAACAAAGCCAACAAACAATTTTACGTCAGTAAAATTTTATAGAATTACTCTCTGTTTTATATAATTTACATATATATAGAGTTTATATTTATGTATATATATGCTCCCGCCTGGGTGAGGCGGGAGGGAGTGTCAGGCTCTTACTGACTAAAAACCACCCTGTTCCTTCTCCTGCCCGTCGAGTGGGAGCCCCGGTTACCCGCTAGGTTCTCCGCGACAAAATACATCAGTATTCAACCATACCAAACCATAAAAGATAGACGTATGCTGTTGTGAAGTATTATTTAGATAATTTTATGTAGAACATTTCCGTCATACATGATTTCTATGTAGCTTTAACTATTAAGCCTGCTCACGCGACGGAAGCTTAAAAAATGGAGTAACTTCTCCCGTTTTCCCAACATTTCCTTTATTGCTCTGCTCCTATTGATTGTAGCGTGATAAAAAGTATACTATAACCTCCCCAGGACCATGAATATATATATATATATATATTATATTAAATAAATTATGTAATTTATATATTTTATATAAACAGACATTTTTCTATTTAGATACAGATCTGGGTTCTGATTTAATTATATTTTTTTTAATTTAGATTTCTATGTCGAGTCGAGGGTGGTGAATTCAAATTCGATGAAGCATTGCAAATGCAATGAAAGACCTCATCGGGTTCCGTCCCCAGAATTTCTATAGCAAAGGACTTTAATGAGCTTTCAATTAAATCGGAAAAGTGCATTCAAAGGGATTACTAATTAAATCCTGACTTTTCATTAGAATTTACTTTTCAATTTTAATTGACGATAACAAGGGGAAGCGTCGTAGTTGTTTTTTAAATTATATTAATATACCCGTATCACAAAAGAATGTTCATAATTCTTCGTTGTTATCATCATCATCATCATTAATAGCCGGAAAACGTCCACTGCTAGACAAAGCCTCCCCCTCAGTTCTCCACATTGAAAGACAATTCGCCACCTGCATTCACTGGCTCCCCGCAACTCTGGCAATGTCGTCGGTCCACCTAGCGGGAGGCCTCCGAAGGCTTTGTCTTTCGGTCCGTGGTCTTCACTCAAGGACTTTTCCGGCCCATTTGCCGTGGTTATGTCTATCAGGTATTATTTTGGATATCGTCCTATCACTGAAAAAGTCGGAAAACCCCCTAACATTATACCTGACTATGGTTAAGTAAATCTAACACATTTCATTTTACAATTTATTCATATTCTTCGCTTTATTAAAATACTGTTATACTTTATAAAACACACACCACAGTTCGTACGCGGTTACAAACTCCTAGAAATTTTTCGAACTTTTACAAAAATAAGATAACTGAAATGATACTCAAATGTGTGTAGAGGTAATTAAAAATAAAAAAGTGCTCAACGAGATTAGAAGTGTTTCTGAGTATTTTTATTAAAGGCCCCGGTTTTTATTTTGTAATTAGAGAACTGAGTTTTTGTAGTAGGTATAGTTTACAATTACTTTTGTTACATTTTGTTTAAAGTGTATTTTTGATTTCATTGACGTTTTACTATTCTAATTGTAATAAGTCGTGGTGCCTATAATTAAAAAAGTTAAATTTTTCAAATACCTCATTCACTAAATACAATTAGCACAACTTCGTTAATGATACAACCCACATCTTCAGAAATTAATGAAAATTTCCTAAAATTAAAAATCTATGCGGTAAAAGTATTCCCGAACTCATATTTCAAGAGTCATCATTTCCCTTTTAAAATGATTATCATGCAAATGGAAGTTCTGAGGAAATTCACGAGTTTCCCAAAGTTTTGTGATGTTGGTTGATCTGCAATAAAAGTTCAAAGTCTTCGGCTATGGGCCGTACGAGTTCCGTAAATTGGATTAGAATGAAAAACAACCTTTCAACAATATTTATACCTTGATTTTTTCCTACAAAATTCAGAAGTGGTTTCAGCACGTGAATCTTTCAGTACGCTTTTCACGGGATTACGTTTTATTTGTACACGTACATACATTTGCTGATGTTAAATGAAATCAAAGAGCTTTGTCTGCTTTCTGTAACCAATATTTTCTGGATGTAAAAATTTGACTGTCTCCTTTATCGAATTTCCTTTAGTCCAACGAAATTTCGGATTAGATATCGAATTTGATCAAAGTACTATTAGTTCAGTAATTTGGTAGTTCTACCTGGAATGTTTTCTTGGAGGTTTGCACAATGCATAATTGAAATCGAAAAGAGCACATCAAAATCTATAAAATTGTCGAGTTTCAAAACTCCTAGAAATCTTTCCAGGTAGCCCCATATTTCCTTCTTAACACGTTAACCGCCACGTAGGTCACCGGTGACCGATAACGTAAGCGGAGTATTTGCCTTCAAAAGTTTTCCGTCTGCAGTCAAAGGCTTAATTATCGGACTATATGATGGTTAAAAACAATCTCACTATTTTGAAAAATAGTAGCAGTTACAATAAAACCTTTAAAACACCAATAAGTTTACTTAGTTCTACTGATTAAGACAGTCGATAAAGTTTGGTGCTGAACTATGTGCTAAGTTCTGTGCAATCAAATCGATTAAGTCGACGGTAACTGTTTGCGCCGAAGACTGAAGTAACTTCGTGGTCCTTTGATGCAAACGGACGAAAATAAACTGCATTATAAGTTTTATGGCAGTAAATACTTTTACTAGTACATACAGTAAATACTTTTACTTTTGGACAAGTGTTAATTTTTAATAGGTAGCTTCTGTCCTATGGTATAAAAACTGCTATGTGATATTCTGGCTAATAGACTACCTATCTATCTCTGTTCTAAATTTTATCCTGAAACCTTCATTCGTTTTGACTTGATTGAGTAACAAATATACACACAACCTTTCGCATTTATAATATTAGTAATTTTTTAATATTTTGATTTCACAAGTTCAACCCTAAATCCAATTCTAAGTCGTTCCATAGAATTAACAAATTAGTTAATCTAAGATAATCTAGATATACATACAACGCGCAAACTAAACAATGACAAAAAGAAGTTAATAAATACCCTTAATATGGCGTCAAAGTTGACTGCACGGTTGGTGTGGTGGCTGGGCAACCGGCTGCCGCGCAACGTGTTTCGGGTTCGATTCCTGCACTGAACAACTCTTTGTGTAATCCACAAATTGTTGTTTCGGGTCTGGGTGTCATGTGTATGTGAAATTGTATGTTTGTAAACGCACCCACGACACAGGAGAAAATACTAGTCTGAGGCAACGTTTAAAAAAAAAAGTACTCGTCCGCATCTGTCACCGGGGAACGTTTTACTTTATTCATAGGATTAGTTGTAGTTAATTTTAAGATGTATTTATTTATGTAATTATACTTCCAAGATTATATTATTAAAATAAACAATGACATTGTTAGGATGTTATTCAGTTCAAAGTGTAAAGTTGTTACAGATGTTTGAAAAAATATTGAACATTTTGAACAGTTGTGAATATTTGTTAGCTATCTAACGATGCGGTGCCAGTTTGAAGAGTCCTAGCTCGTGATACGTTCCATATTTCTGCTTCGTTCCTAAATTCCTATCTGTCTGTATGTTATTATTCTACACGATAATGTTAAATACTTTATTGCGGAGCTTAAAGGTCCAATTTTCAACAATCTATTTATATTCTCAAGGTCATCTCAGAGTATTTAAAATTACATCATTTAAAACTCAATAAAATGGCTGACAAGAGTGACAAGATACCTTATACTCAGTAAGTACGAACGATAATATTGATACAGTGTAACACTTAAAATTAAAACATGGGACTCATAACATAAATAGTGAAAAGTGGGTGTTACATTGCATTAAATGCCGTAATGTGCACCTCTGCCTACTATTTCAGGGACATACGGCATGATGTTATGTAACTCTTAAAATAAATAAATTGATATGTTTGAAGTTTGAGTCCTATGTAATAGGATGTGAGCTAATTATAATACATCGAGCACAGTTCTTTAAACTCTGTAGCTATTACAGTAGCAATAAGAAGGCAATCTACTTCTTTTTAACTACCTCATACTTTTCAAGTTCCTAGCAGTAAAAAAACTAATTATTATAATTACAATTCTTGCTTAAGGTTCTCTGTTGGTCTGTGTAATTAATATTTAAATTGAAATGGCTTTGGTAGATACAAGGAGCCTCTGGATTGGTGCTCTAGAAGCTATGTATTTAGCAGTGCGCCGTAGGAGGTCCTTAGGTAAATTGAAGAGAAGGTCTAACTTAAGTGGTGTGCAATTAGAAAACGGGGCGTTCGCTGTAATAACTCTTATTACTTAGAAATTGAAAGAGACAATACGTTTTTCAAAGTAAATAACTTCGTCAGTGTATATTTACTCGTATAGTTTGAATAATAGAGTCTTAATTTGCTAATGTGTTTGTCTAAATTATATAGAAGAAGTAAAAGTATTATCACCTCATTTGTCCTCGAAGGGACCAACAGAGTTGCAAATTATGGCATTTAATGCCACTATACAATGTAAAATTATTTTTCTTTCTTTCTTTCTTTCTTAACACCCACTTTTCACTATTTATGTTATGAGTCCCATGTAATAAGTAGTGAGCCTATTGCCACATGCCGGGCATGATTCAAGACCCCGTGCTACTACTGAGAATGCTTTTACAAAGCCAGCAATATTTTGCACGACCCTGAATCGAACGTAAGACCCCTTGCCGGACGTCGCTCGTGCAAACACTCGGCCAACGCAGCAGTGCAGATACTCTGGTGGGTATTTACAAGTGCTGGGTCAAGATGGAAATGCAGATACATTATTATTAAATGTTTTAGTAGTAAAATACCTTGACTGCCTCGTTGTTCTGCCCGTGTGACTGCTGGCACTGTAGTTCCGGATCTGGCTATCTATAATGTGTATGTGAACTTGTATGTTTGTAAACACACCCACGATACAGAAGAAGATCCCAGAGTGGGGCAACGTTTAAAAAAAATAGTACTTGAATCTATTATATCAGAAAATCATTACTAAAAACAAAACATTTGTTTATCAATAAAAGAAAGATGGCCGCCTAATTAGAGCATTTATTCATTGTTTATAAACACCATACCCTTTTATTTTTATACCTTTTAAAAATAACGCAGAAAACAATTTGTACTGAATAATTTTTTAAACAAGTTGTTACCTTTTTGCTAAAGCTCTCCAGAGTTGAAAGTAATTTTGAAGCTGAAGGGCCAATGTTTATTTAAACCCTTTTCTAATTATAACGAAGGTGTTTATTTATTTTTCGCGTTTATACTGCGAGTTGGAGTAAATAATAATAATTATGTAAATATGGTATGTAGTCAAGTCATCTAAAATTTAGGTTTATGATGTTTTCAGGAAATGTTATATTTATTGCTATGAGTGAGATTTAGTCAATCGTAATTGCTCATAAATACCTACAAAATGTATATATCTCACAACAAGATATCTTTATTCTTAGAAATAGAAAATAGATTTAACACAAGATCATTCCAAAGCCAGCTTCACACATTAATCCCCTAAGCAAAAAGAATATTTATGAAATAGTACCTCTAGTATATTCCATTCATAAAGTTTCATTCATCCCAGAAGTATTATTTCACCTGTCACAGACGTTTTTTATTGCTGGCATTCACGGATGTCTGGCTACGAAAGCTGTATGAACGCTACGCCGTAGCAGGTTTGCTACGCGCTCGTAGCAGATCATACATTTCATTTTTATTTCTATCACACTTTCATTGTATCTTGTATACGATAGAGTATCTACGGCTACGATTTTTTCACTTCACAACTGTAACTTTTAACCGCTTCACGATATCTGGGGCAAAAATAAAATGTATGCAGATATATTCAGATCTCCACGTATTAGAACGTTATTCTGTTTCAATATTTTTCTTTGAAACTGTTTACAAAGTTCTACGTCGATTTGGATTATAATTGTTTATTTAGCTTGAGGTTAAATTTTGAAAATGCTTTCATGAAAACTCAGACGAAAATTCGAAATTAAAATGTATTTTTGCTAACATTTCTTCCTGTTAGATTTGTTTGCTAGATAGCAATTATCGAGAATGCTAATGAAAGTAGTTTAAATAGAAAGCTAACAAGAAAGTGTACTAATGTAGATATCAGTGCATCACATGTCAGTAACGCAAACATTGTCTTTGATTCTATTTTTTTTAAACCGTTACCCCACACTATGATTTTTTCCTGTATCGTGGGTGCGTTTACAAACACACTAGTTCACATACATTTGACATTCAGACCCGAAACAACAATTTGTGGATGACACAAAGCGTGGACCGACAGCATTGCCAGAGTAGTGGGGAGCGCTGGCTCCCTACAACACAAAACGACGACTCGCCACTTGCATCCATGCTGGTTGCAAATGGCCAGTGGTCGTTCGACGTGAAGGATTAATGGGGAACCCATTGTCCAGCAGTGGACGTCTTTCGGTTGTTGATGATGATAACAAAGAGTTGCCCCGTATGGGAATCAAACTCGTTACCCGTTGCACGGCAGCCAGTTGTCCAGCCACCGCACCAACTGTGCCGTTGAGCCGAAATTAAAGCCAATCCTTCAGTAACCTTCAATAAGTCGATAAATAATAAAATTAAACACTGAACATCGACAAAATTAATTATGAAGCCAGCCATTTAACCGTAGTTAAAACAATACCATGAAACTAGTTTAAAAATGATCACGTGAATACCTGAAAATTCTATCCTGTAATTATTGTACTTTCATGAAACGTTTCCTGGTACCAGAAAATTAATTTGACAGTGGCAGTTTATAATTTAGTTAACTAGTTTATAGTTAGCTAAATTATAAACTGCCTGTTGCCTAACTGTTTTACTAGAAAAAGAGCACCAACAAAATGTTCTAAATAAATTACGAAAGTGCTTCGTTGAAATAGGAAAATGACTTTTCCTATTAAAACTAAATACTAATTTCGCCGAAGTTACATATATGGTGCACAGGTTAGTACCTGTGCACTACTGGTGCACAGGTTAGTACCTAATTACAGATTCGTGCTGAAGTTACATTTCTTGCTAACATGGTTTTGGTGAGTTGCAAATTTATGGTTGCGTTTAAAAAGAAATAAGGATTTCATTTTAGAGTTAGTTTTACAATGTGATTTTTTTGTTTCGACTTTATAACCGGTCTAGTATTTATTATAAGGGATCTAATTCAAAATTAGAATCAATGTTTTATGCTACTTCTCGCTTTTGAGTGTTAATGACTAGGTGTGACCTTAACACGTGCTTCTATGGTGTATGTAAGCGTACGGCGCGTCGCGTACCGCGCGCGCCTCAAAGAGCCATCAGACCACCACAGATGGGGCCCAATAGGGCCGATGCCGATTCGGAGTCGCGGAGAACCTAACGGGTAACCGGGGCTCCGGCTCGACGTGCAGGAGAAGGAACGGAGTGGTTTTTAGTCAGTAAGAGTCTGACACTCCCTCCCGCCTCACCCAGGCGGAAGCAGTCATTCGATGATTTTCCCCCCTTAAAAAAATGGTGTATGTAAAGATTTGAAATTTACATCAATACATTTGTATGTAAAGAATCAAACAACTCTTAAAATGTCCTTGAAAGTGCTTAAGACTTAAGACATTTAACTAAATCTAAAGAAAATTGTCTCAAGTGGATTACTGAAACTGAAAGAAAAATGTAAACAAATCGTTAGGTGAGCCTGCTAGCCGAGCTAAGCCTTATTTAACAAACCATCTAAAAAAACGTTAGGTAAAAATGTAGGTTAACGACAAGCTAGACAAAACGTATTATTATTCAAAAACGATCGATAAATCTAATAGATTGAATGTTCTTTCTATTAAAACTGTTATAGTATATTTAGATATACTGATAGATGGTTAGTCATGGGATCGTAGTACGAAATCCTTTCTGGAGACTGAACAACGCAAGTGACAATTATGCCTCATTTTAAAAAGACTGTTAAAGTTTACACATATAGCAAAAATACATTCATTGTCAAAATAAAAATTGTAAAAATAGTCAAATAATGTAATACAATAACTTATCAGTCAAGTTGTAAAACAGATGTGAGCAAAATCTAAGGACTTAATATCCTTAAAACCTTAAGCTTATTAAATTAGTATCAAACAAAAGAAATTTACTCGCGGAATAACTTCTAGTCACACTGATAACCTTCTTATTGGCTAAAGAAATTCCCTCAACATTCTTATTGGTTAGAGAAAATTCTCCAAACATTCTTCATAGATAAAATGCCACGGCGCTCGTCGCGTCGCGCGTTACCGTCGCTCAAAAATCGCTTACTTGACAGATGCTTTAAGCGAAAACTTCAAATATTGTCACAGAACTTTCAGAATATAGGCCAAGTTTAGCAATTTGTGAACCTACTCAAACAATTGTCTGTTGGCTGCCCTAGTTTTATCTACTTTCTTAATTATTATGTTTTTGTACATCAAACTTATTTCGCTTTATTTGGCATTGAATTAGCAGATGTTTGTTGTCAGTGTGAATTTTCTCGTATAGTGAAACTGTCGTCGAGTTATAAGTAATTGCTATAATAATGTTGCTTACTTTATTGAAACTATCGACAAACACGATGATTGATACACATGAAGTAAGTAATATTTTATGAACTGTATTTATTTTTGATCAGACCACATTCGACACAGTGGCATACTGTGTCGAATTAGTATATGATTAAACCAGGAACCTTATTATAAAGTTCAGAACATAGTAATGTCAGGTATGATTTGACAATTTTTTTTTATGTTTGATGGGGCGACGTTTGACCACTATCTCGCCTGGTGGTAAGCGATTATGTGGTCTACGATGAAGCACGTCGTCCCATAAGCAACCTATTCACTCGGGCCTTAAAGACACTCTTTAGCAGTACGCACAAGGAAGCTTGAAGCTTGACAATTCAAGTCGAGTTTCTAAAATTCAAATCATTTTTTTTTTCTATTCTTAAGCAATGAAGATGTAACACACGTACATAGTCTGATAATGCCTCCTCCAGCCTCACACGGGCGGAAGAAATCATTCGATAATTATCTCCCTTAAAAAAATGTCTTCAAAATAATTATCTAAATACAATATTATACAACAAAAACTGTCTTCCAAAAATGTAATCTCGACTATCTAAACATAATAAAGTTTCAATAACATTCAATTTTAATATAACATTATTATAGTTCATGACGCCGCTGAAACTGAAATTAATCGAAAACACTAGATAGGAGATCAAGATGTCGTTAGCTGTAATTTATAGTTGAACTCGAAACTTTGAGCTTTCAGTAATAGAGGCGTCGACTAGAATAAATAATTAGCTGTCGCCTGTTGTTGGTGTTTAAATCGAATTACATTTATTATTATTTTTTCGTATAATTATTTTCCAGTGTAAGAGTTCTTGTAGCATAACGGAGTATACAATGTCGCTGCTCATTTGGTATCATAGTCAATTATATCCTATTATGTATATAAATAATTAACCCCTCAACGATCATTATTAAGTATAATTGCATCAATGTATAAATTATTATCATCATATTGTAATTAAATTGTTGTTCATTTTTCAACAAATTACAGCATAATTACGATATTAATTAACTTTAATAATAATTAAGCTCAATAATTATCCTTTTCTGTAGAGGTAATAGTGCACATAATTATTACTGCACAGTCCATTTTGACGTAGCATAACACCACGTATCTTATGTCCTGAAAGGTTGGGTTGAGCTCTTATTGCGAGGGGCTGAACCCCATTATCATTCACCATGTTTCCGGATTCCTGGGTGGCTTCGATGGAGAATTTGGAAATTGAAAAAAAACCTAAGTATTAGTTTTGTGGCATTGCACTATTTTTAGTCAAATAATAATTACAATTATTTTGTTAAATTATATAGTAGGCGTTAAGTCCGCCATTCGCTGTAATTTTTAGTGAAGAAGAAATAATAAATAAGAGAAATAAATAATTTTAAACATGATGTAACCAAGCTTGATTTTGATATAGACATGTCATATTATAAAAATATACACAAACAAAAACAATATGCAGATTTAATTAATCAATCTACTTGATTGAACATAAAGGGGCAGATAACACTAAAACGCAACCCTATAAAGAATCTTTCGCTCACAAAGCAAAGCGATAAAAAACGTTCACGCATGAAGTTGCACATTTGCAAATAACACTTCGAGTTACGATCCCATTGTCTGTCACCCTACGCGCTGACGTGTAGTAGAAGTGACAGTCAAAACAAGCACCTATTTACTCATTCAGTTCAGCATTCCGTCTTAATTTCCGCCATGTTTTTTCCTTGAACTGACAGACTTGAGATTAAATTCATAAACCACTTAAATTATTTTTTGTTTGTTCCCTCTTTTTGTGATACGTGTATAGTATAGATACGAGTTTTGTAATGACTTTTTGTAATGTTATTTAAGTTGTAATTGGGTTTTTATTGTGGTATATCAAAGTTGTTTAAGTGTTAACTTGCGATCACGGAAACTGTTCAAAACAAAATATATTTGGGACCTTGATGGGTCTGTGCTATAAATATTACATTCGATATAAAACTTCTCCAACATCATTAACCTAACGACGACGTATTTTTATTATTATTAACGTGTTTTTATATTGAGTAAAAATTATGATTTATATACGTAAATATACGGAGATAAACTAACTCGTCCTCATGAGCAGTGTGCACGGCCGCGGCGACTTCGCGCAGCTTACTGATCAGTAAACCAGTAAAGTTTTTCTCAGTATATTGCCGTATAGAAACCATTATTTTATTTATTTATTTATTTATACATTTGGAAAGCCAACAGCTATACAATTTGATTAAATAGAATGTGGTATGCAACAAGAAGCCAATTACTGGTTTCCACAATTAGTAACAGAAAATAGAAACATGCTAACACAGTACTAAAATTACTTATTAAACTCATTAAACCACAGGCAGTCTATAATGATGCACAAATTACTCCGATGATTAAGTACCATATAGGTACCCACTATGAATTAAAGAAATCAAGGTTCAGCTGCCTGCGTGCCACAGTAAGTTTTGTGTTAAATGGGTCGAATGAAAACTCTTTGCACAGTTCATTGAAATCATTGCTCGCTCGCACAATATACGAATTACTCCGATAGTTGGTTGAGGAAGTAGGTATCGATATCGGTACACTGAACGTAAATGACTTACGGGGAACATTGAAATTTGACGTATATTAACCGTTATAAACATATGTTTTTATATTATACAAAATATGAATACTTTTAGGACATCCCAACCTTGTTTAAGTCCTTTATAGAAGGACTTACCTATACCTATATGATACAAAATAATGAGTCATGTTGTATCATTAAAGACTAACATACCTAACATACTACATTCTCCGGTAACAGCTGTTTATACATAAGATATGTACATATGTAGATCGCGATAATAAATGGATATCATACATAAAGATTATACTTTATAAAGTGTAATGAAAGCGTCTGGAAACACATAATTGTATATTGTTTATTAACTTTTATTGCTCTACTGAGACTGAATCTTTCAGAACAACGTGAAATAAGGGATGGATCATGATTCTGAAATAAGACTGTTTCATAATGTGAAATGTATTTTTTATGAAAGTGGTATTTCAGATTGCTACTATAAGACTGCCCATTGTAGAGGTACAGTGTTATAGTTGTTATTCTCTTGTGTGATTATTTGGTGTACAATAAAGTGTAGTACATTATTACTGTTATGTGTTGTATAGATACCATTCAAGTTCGAGTTTCAAATCCCAAATATTAAGAAAACTGTAATTTCATTCTTAATAGTAGTACCTTTAACTGACGAGCATGCATGAAAAGACTGTAGATGAAGCGAAAGAGGTATGTAAGAATCGTAACAATTGGCGTTCCATTGTCTCTGTCTACCCCCATGGGAGAAAAGTGTGAAGTTATGTATCCTATTTTAAATTTCTATTTGTTATGAAAAGATTAGAAGATACACGATTGGTGGAATAGAATTTAATTATTGTTTAATTTCGTTAAACGGTCTACCTAAACCAAAGCAAATTCAATCATATAATCATTCCCATAAATAAACAAAACAAATGAAACGTATTTTCCTATTTAGAACCTAAAGCGTTAGAATATTTGGTAGAAAATTAAAAATTAACGAATCTGCCTTCACGCCTTTAAGTAGTCCTGAAACTCTCCCTTTCAGTAAATGTTTTAGTTGTTCGTTAAGAATTCAGTATCACTGTAGAGGGTAGGCAAATATCTGAAATACTGTTGACAGGTAGATGTAAAGGGGTTTTACTGAAGAGTAGTTCTACAAACATTTTTAAATAGGTAGTTATACACTTGACTGTCTTGTTAATCTAGTAATGATATCTAACAATGACTATTTAAAAATCTACTTATAGAGTGTCAAAGTTAGGGTTGTATTGCAAAATTATCGGAAAGTATCAGTGCAGTTTATGAAAAAATATCTCATAACAAGTTCATGGCGTATTTCAAGTATA
Source organism: Spodoptera picta (assembly GCA_038387885.1). Classification (NCBI taxonomy): domain Eukaryota; kingdom Metazoa; phylum Arthropoda; class Insecta; order Lepidoptera; family Noctuidae; genus Spodoptera; species Spodoptera picta. The sequence goes on from JAZHFQ010000329.1 coordinate 909,955, forward strand.
TTTATTAAGGCTAAAATATTATTAAAGATAAATTTTACAATAGCTTTTTAAGTCTTTGTTCAAGGACAATTATACAGTAAGACATAACATAACATAACATAACGTCACGCCTTTTATCCCCGAAGGGGTAGGCAGAGGTGCACATTACACCACTGTACAATGTAACATCCACTATTCACTATTTATGTTATGAGTCCCACGTAATAGGGGGTGAGCCTATTGCCATACATCGGGCACGATTTTCGACTCCGTGCTACTACTGTGAATTTTTTTGAAGAAAAACCCAGTAATACTTTGCCCGACCCGGGAATCGAACCAGAGACGCCTTGCCCGGCAGACGCACGTTTTTTTTTTTTTTTTTAACGTTGCCCCACATTAGGATTTTCTCCTGTGTCGTGGGTGCGTTTACAAACATACAAGTTCACATACACAATGACATCCAGACCCGAAACAACAATTTGTGGATCACACAAAGTGTTGTTCCGTGCGGGAATCGAACCTGCGACACGTTGCACGGTAGCCGGTTGCCCAGCCACCGCACCAACCGTGCAGTCATTGCTTGCAACTACTCGGCCAACGAGGCAGTGTACATACACGAAGACATAACAATACTAGAGGTGTAATAAATAAAAATAACAAAATAAACATCATAACTTATATTAAACGTTTTTTATCAAACAGTCTCTAAGAAATACGATCAAATGAAGAGTTTGATAGCAATCGGAAAATAAAAACTGAATGTAAATCGATTTGTGAACTTTTGTACGTAGTTACGGGACTTTGTAAGAATCAGCAATGCGCGTTCGTTTTCTTTACAAGAAAAAATACAGTTTTTGCTGCAGTCAAACAAATACAATTATGTTTTTCTTCAGTTTCAGCTGAAGTGGAATGCATTTCAGTACTTGAAACTTTCAATTCTTTTGTTTATTTTCTAAGTTAGATAAAACAAGGGATGACTAATGAGGGTATTGATGCATACATTCTAAATCGCTCCCCTTATAAACACACACACACACACACACACATATTTGTGATCATTCACTTGAATCTTATGTCTATTTTAACTTAGAGAACACACTGAGACCTTTTTTCTTTTTTTAAATCGTTGCCGCATACTATAATTTTTCCTGTGTCGTGCGTTTACAAACATACAATTTGTCATAGACAAGAACTGCTATGACTAACTCGTTGACTGACTGGTCGCAAGGGGTTTCGGGTTTGATTCCTGGGTCGGGTAAAGTATTAATGAGTATTCTAAAAATGTCAGTAGTAGCGCAGAGTCTGGATATGTGCCCGGTATATGGGAATAGGTTCACCCCCTATTACATAGGACTCATAACATAAATAGTGAAAAGTAGGTGTTACATTGTACAGTGCCATTAAGTGTACTAATGTGCACCTCTGCCTACCCCTTCGGGGGTAAAAGGCGTGATGTTATGTTATGCTATGACTAACATTACCCCTTCCATTCACCGAAGAGTATAAAATCTTCAGTACATACTATCTAGACTACGTGTACGTCCGTCAATCATGATTCAGTTCTATTATAGGTAATGTACGACAAATCATAATAATCAAAACCTAAACATGATTTTTAGACAGAGAAATCATGTTACCCCAACCTGGATTGCACTAAAGACTAGCTAAGTACACTCGCTTATACGAAAAGGTATTCTAGGCAAACTAGGTCCTGAACACGCCCTCTCAAATACTAATTACTTTCAAAAACTCTAAGTACGAGTACATTACGAGAACAATAAGAAAACCTAACAAAGGCGTCTAATTAAAAAGATCTGTCCAAAAAGTTCTTTTCATGTACGATGAACATCTAATTTCCTCGTATTAAAAGATAAAAGCATTTTTAGGTCGTCATTCTAGACTTTTTGTTCCGTACTTTGACTAACGAGATTATGGATATGAATTTTAGGGGTCCTACAAAGAGATTGGGAGATCGTGTGAAGAGATATGTATTCTGATTTTGTTCGTCAGTGACTTTGATATCTAGTTACTCGTTTTTAACTGACTTCAAAAACAAAAAAAGGAGGTTACTCGGTTTGACGGTATATATGTTTGTGCGCAATTATCTCGCGTTTGGCTGAACCGAGATTGATGCGGTTATCAGAAAAATGTTCATGGCACTTAGGAGACTTCAAAAAAAGAGGGAGTTGAACTTGATTTTTTACAAATGTAGTTTTAAAAATTTGTTGTCATCGTGTTTATTACTCATGTGTGCCATTCAGCTTATGGCATATCTCCATATACCGGGCACTATTTCAGACTCCGTGCTACTACTGAGAATTTCTTAAAAAATCCAGTAATACTTTGCCCGACTCGGGAATCGAACCCGAGACTCCTTGCCATTGCACTTGCGACCACTCGGCCAACGAGGCAGTCGTTATGTAAATATGTACTATATCTGATATTTTTCTTCTGAAGTACTAAGCTGGAATATACATCCAATTTCCGATATTACCTCTAGAGTTATTAGTCTCATAAAATAGAAACGACTGTATTACAAACATAATAAAATATCTTTCACAATAACATACATCACACAGATAACTAATATACAAACATAGAATATGTAATTAGGCTGTCTCTTAATCTAAAAGCCTAAGACTGCTGTAGAAACGTGTCTATCCTCAAGCGAGTTTCAAAGATGGCCTATTTTCTGGCGACCACATCTAATGGAAGGTCCTCTTTAATGTAAAATCCACACGAGTACGCCAGCCACCGAATAAATCTCAAGTTTTAGCCGAAACTTTGAATTATCCCGTATTCATTGGAGAGAACTGAAATCCGGTATAATAAGGAACTTTATCCGCGATGTCATACGTGAACTTATGTTCCGTGTAAGATATGGTAGTTCAAGATACGATCTCCGGCCACCGTAAGCGCGGGCCTGCGGACGGCGAGCATGGGTGGCTCCCCGTCCGACCAGAAACAGACCCGAGCGTACGGCGCGTCGCGTTCCGCGCGCGCCTCAAAGAGCCATCAGACCACCACAGATGGGGCCCAATACGGCCGATGCCGATTCGGAGTCGCGGAGAACCTAACGGGTAACCGGGGCTCCGGCTCGACGTGCAGGAGAAGGAACGGGGTGGTTTTTAGTCAGTAAGAGTCTGACACTCCCTCCCGCCTCACCCAGGCGGGGGCAGTCATTCGATGATTTTCCCCCCTTAAAAAAAAAAAAAAAAATGGTAGTTCAAGATTGTGGAAGTTGTGATTAAGTCGAACAAATGGAGAAGGGAATATATTTTTTTGCTGTTCGTGTTATACTCAACTGAATGTACCTCTAGATCGAAGATTATTGAATTTTAGTCTATATAGTACGTAACTTTAAGTTCAGTATAAAAATAACTATGTCTATTGTAAGAATAATACATACAGGACTTTATTTTGAAGCCTAATAAGTAAAATAGAGGTAGTATGAATAGAAGTGTAAGTAAATGTGGCGTGTTATTTGTGAAATTATTTTATTAAAGTTGAACCTTGATTTGTAAGAGAATTTCGCAGTACACAATGCTAATGTTAGTTACCTTAAAAAACCCTTTGGATAAACCATTTTAATACCGAATTCCATAACAATAAAATACAATTTAGTTTAACAATAACTAAAGTACTAGCTTATAACAAAGGAAGCCATTTGGCTAACGTTGATTAGGTCTTACTCGTGAAGTGACAGGCAATCTAGAAAATGATGTAAGCAATTTAGGTACTAAAAAATATTACTTAAGATTTGCGTTTTGATATTGTGAAGGTCAAAGGGTTTAATAGAGTTGCTGAAAAAATTGTTTCGTACTATTTTCAAAATGATTTCGTGTTCGATAAATTGAATTAATTTGATAAAAAACGTTAAATATCACTGTTAACAAAAATATGGCTTCTGTCTTTTAACTTTTTGGATTTTCGAAACCATCTTACAATGTAATATTTTTCATAGTCCACTGTTGGACTTCTCTGCAGTCATAAGAGGAATTTATGTATGTTTATTATATTGTACTCGTGTGTAGGTATATACATGTATGTATATTATAATTATATTTATTTATGTTTAAATTACTGAAATATGTAAGTGTATCTTATATTTGCTCAATTAAATCGTTGCTTGCGTCTTGCTCCTACCATTATCTCTTCTCACCCAAAGGTCAGACTGGGAAAAAATGCCTGCGGCATTAAGTCCACCTTATGTTCACATTGTGCATGAAGATTTATCAATAAATAAAAAAATTTGAAGAAATCCTCACATTTGACCATATGTATCTAAGGCATTATATTTTTTTATACTAACTATCAGGGATTTATTCTAGATTTCATATATTGTGTTTTTATCGTCTCTCCACGGCAATGCCGTGTTCGGTGGCTAGTTCTCAATGGGGGCAAGAAACCAAGAGAGGTCATAAATCAAGTGTATGTTCTTGTACCAAACTGCGATTACCAATTTGCCTGCCAAACGCCATAGTTATAGTGGTATACTGCCAAAATTGCATGTTTTAGCTGGGTAAGCGGTCACCGAAATCTAAATATAATTGAGTAACCTTAAGTTTGACTTTATGGGCTGTTGTCATGTTTGAATCGAGTATTCTTTTGTTTAAATTTGAGACATTTTATTAAGTATGTTTAACATTTGAATCAGTATGTTTTAAAATAAAACGATTGATCGATTTTGAAATTTTAAATGTTTCAAGAAAAATATACTCGGAGTTTAAGATTTTCTAATTTTTTTGTATGTACTAGAATATGCGTAATAGATTAAATAAACATTTCCAAAATTATTAAATCGAAACAATACTCTTCTATAATTTTAAATTAATAAATTCACGATGATAATAACAAATTAATATTAAAAAACACAATATACACTCAAAACAAAAACGAATTACCTATTCCAATTAACAAAAAACTGAGTCTAAAAACCCGCTAAGCTCCATTTCAGTGCAATAAATTATAAACTTTATTAATTTATAATTAAGATGGAGAATCGCATTGTCCCCTATGTTATGGGAATACGTGAAATGATTTGTGTATTCTGTTACGTGGTAGGGAAGGCGAGAGATTACGTCTGACAAATGATGAATTGCCTACATCCCCTGCAAGGCAATCCTTGGAAATTAGTCTTGATTATGTCAGTGGGTTTTAAACCTATTTTATTTTTAGATACGTAGATATCTTTTTTTCGTGAGATCGTTGAATGAAGGGATTTGTGAATTATGAATTTTTGGTTATAAATTTATGTATGTTTTAAAAAACAATTTTATATATCCACTTTAAACTGTCAAACACCAAGCGGTCACCGGTGACCGCAACCTATTGTTCTATAATTGTGTCTACAAAACCGGTACTCGACGAGTTAATTAACCGACTTCAAAAAAGGAGGTTCTCGGTTTGACCTGTATGTCGTTTGTGCGCTATTATTTTGCGATTGGCTGAACCGATTTTGATTCAGTTTTTATATTAACCGATTTTAAAAAAAGACGGTGTTGATGTCGGTTTTATTAAACGTAATTTATAAAATATTATATTAAAATGTCATATATTCAATATTGTATAACCGCAATTGAAAATAACATAAAACAACATTTTATACGTTCAGCCATTTTTAATACACGTGCCCCTGCCTATTACAAGAAAAACGGAGTCCTAAATTAATACGTAATTTTATTGGAAAACGATCAAATATTAACATAAGTTAATTTCCCAAAGGCTCTTAAGAGTTCTTAGCTCAACGTAATTTTATTAGCATCATAACAAACCTTAATTTCTCATAAATTTAATAAGAAGTATAATTTTCGTACTTAAAACGTCTGGCGTAATTAGAATGTAGCCGAACGTAACTCATTTCGAGCCGGAAAATGTGAGAAAATACACCGTAACTCCTGAAATATTTCCTTAAAATCCCTTTGAATATGTTTTATGATCATTGTTACATTATTTTAACACCTTGTATTGTAGCACTTAGCATTAAAAAGTACCAAAAAAGTAACACTTTACCTAACTCACTACTCCTTTCGGCTTCAATCTGGGCGACCAGATCCCGGACTCGGCCATGCATCCGCGTGAAATGAACCCTGGACCGGCCATGTCTTATGAGACTCCTTCCACCATGTCGCACACCCCTCACAACATCACCACTTCTATAGCACTGCACTAGCGTCGCGATGTATATTATTATTAGCGTCCGCATTATTGGAGCATCGTGGCGTGCGCTCCCGACGACCGCGCGTCTACTACTGAAGCACGACAGTTTCGAAACGGACTGTTTTTTTTATATTTCGAATTTGACGTCAAATTGTAAATTGATATTCGAAATTCAAATAGTTCTTTGTTATAAAAAAGAAATTAAATAAGGTTTTATAGTTTATATTTTCTTATAGGCAGCTCATATTTTTTTAGTTCACAATCTCCGTCGCTGTGTATATTGCGTCTGTGGAGGATCCGAACGACGGTGATTTTTAAGAAAGATTTCTCGAGTTGCAATTTCTAAATGATATCTTGTTATTAATTAAAGTACTCGAGAGCGTTGTACTAATAAAATTTCTAATAAATATTTTCTCAATACAATCTCCAAGTATTTATTTTGCTACTTTGTGTCCTTGAAATTCTCAAGAGGTTACATTTAATTAACTAGAGAGAGTATAATTGCAGTTATTGTATTGCTAATGAAAGGATTAGAGGCGTTATTAACAATAAGTTTATGTCTTTTATTGAATTCTCTCTATTCAGACCTCCTTTGTTAAATATATTTTAGGCTTTGACTTTAAATATTAAAATTAATCCCGGGTTTCGTGACTGAGTGAAGCAAATAGAAAACTTTTGATGGATTTCAGTGACCTTTTTGTTTTATGTTTTTTAGTTAAATCAATATTAAATGGTTGCTTTATTACGTACATATTATACTCGTAGTTGTTCTAAACTGAAGGATCCTGTATTTAATCTCCGGGCTCCGGTGATGAGTTATTAGTTTTTTTTTCTATTTGGAAATGGTTTGTAATAGCCTAGCCCGGACTGGACTGTGATTTACTTTCAATATTCCTTTGGTCTTTGTCATATCATAAAGAGAATAAATGTGACATTGATTACTTTAATTTCTATTATTAAAATTCTAAGACTAAGTAAATAGTATAGGTATTACACAAGTTTTTACTAAACTCATGTCATTTGCACATAATTGTGTTTCTTTTTTAATATGTATTTCATATAATGGAAAAACTAAAGACAAAAGTTTAAAGGCTGACAATAAAAGGAGTCGAGTCAATGACCTGCTGAACTACTGATGGCACCTACATACATTCTCGTATCGAAAGTAGAATATCAAATATCAAGTATCATTTCAATTCTAAATAGGTATATACTTTTTCTACACGAATATATAGTGAAATCAGTTTTATTGATTGTGTATTTTTCTTTTCTTTTTTTTAGAACGTTATCTGTGGTTCAATATTAGGGACAAGTAAGAAAAGAGTATGCTAAAGATTATTAATTCTAAAAAAGTCGGATAAGGCAGAATGAACTAAGCCCTATAATGTCTATGAAAGTGTTGATAGTTTTTATAACGAAAATTACCATTACATATTAAATATTTCAGTAACACTGCCTCGTTGGTCGATGTTCGACTGGTCGACTGCTGGACAAAGAGTCTCGGGTTCGATTCCCGGATCGGGCAAACTATTACTGGTTTTAAAAAAAAATCTCAGTACACAGTACAGTAAAAAATCTCAGTAGACTCTGTACGAGTCTAGAATTGTGGCCGGTATATGGTAATAGGCTCACACCCTATTACATGGGACTCATAACATAAATAGTGAAAAGTGGGTGTTACATTATACAGTGGCATTATGTGTCGTAATGTGCACATCTGCCTACCCCTTCGAGGATAAAAGGCGTGAAGTAATGTTATGTTATGTTATTTCAGTAACAATATTTTGCGTAAGAACTTTTTTTATACTTAAACCAAAAACTGCGAAAATCAACCACTGGACAGGTTCTAAAAAATGCACCTTAACTTAAAACTTAGAACTATGCTTTGTACACCACTTCTAAAGGAATACTCTTTTATAAAAAACTATAAGTATTTGCATTATTAAAAGATGAACTTTCATTCTGAATGTGCTGAAGTTCAGTCAGTTCAGGTCGACCCACGCAGTTTGGCTTATTGTTGCATAGCAAAGAATTGTTTTCTTTTATTACCTTTACTGCCTTTGAAATAAACTAATGACCTGCCATGGCTTTGTTTGAATGTGTTATTGTTAAAAAACCTGCTTAGATGAAGATTGGACGGTTTGGCATAGAGACTATCGCAAGTCCGTTTGGTTCCCGCAAGGAACAACTCTTTGTGTGATCCACAAATCGTTGATTGAGTCAAATAGGAATATTTTTTTTATGGCATAAGCCTGTAAGATAGCAGACGGATCACCTGATGGTAAGCAATCGGGTCGCCCATGGACACCTGGAACACCAGAGGCGTTACAAGTGCATTTCCGCCCTTTTGGGGATTAGGAGTTTGAGGATCGTTGGGGATTCAGGAATTGGGGAGATTGGAGAATGGGAGGGTAATTGGGCCTCCGGTAACCTCACTCACGACGACGTACAACGCAAGCGTTGCTTCACGTCGGTTTTCTGTGAGGCCGTGGTATTACTCCGGTCGAGCCGGCCCATTCGTGCCGAAGCATGGCTGTCCCACACTTACTTGGAATATGGATAAATACCAATAGATCAATTTCACATTTCAATCACATTCTCAAAAAAAATCTCGCTTAATAAAAAGAAACTCTTGTTTGATATCCCTTAATACACAAATTGATTTAATCTACAATCTTAAAACATTGTGTTTAAAGAAACAATCAGTAAGTACGAAAACCGAAAATCTCTAACACAATCGAAAACAAAAACGTAGTTATATAAATAATTCCACGTTCGTACTAGGTATACCTCTAAGTGATATATCCCAATAAATATGATAATACTCGTCTACTCACTAATACACGCACGTGTGTGTATTGTGTACATTACAAACAGAATAACAGAAAACATACTTCAAACAATTTAATACGAAATTCCAAAAATGTGTAAAAAATTACAACGCTGCACGCCGCCGCATTAAGCATAGTGGTATTCAAAGGCAATTTTTTATTTTAATTCTTTCTAAGCATAATTGTAATTTAAAATATTATGGTAAGACTTTACCTCTATTTTTTTATAATTACATTTGATTAGTGTTGTGGTTTAGCGATCGGCTGCCGAGCAATATGTATATTAGTTTCGATTCTCTCATGGAGTCACTTTTTGTTTAGGCCACATATTTATTTGTATTATATTATTTAGAAAAAAGTTGTCCAGAATTGTTTCCTGTGTCGTTTACAAACATACATGTTCACATACACATGACACCCAGAACCGGAATCTGTGGATCACACAGAAGGTTGTTCCGTGCGGGAATCGAACCCGCAACACGTTGCGCAGCAGCCAGTTGCCCAGTCACCACGCCACCCGTGTAGTCGGTCATAATATAGCTTAGGAAGCCGAATCTTGTAAATTATAATTATGTTTGCTCGAAAAAATCATAGTTAACGAAACAAATAAGACAAATGGTATTTCGTTCACGTAAATAATAATAATACCTCTAATTGCCGATTGTTTATTTTGTCCAAATTACGTCACACATTGCGACTTCTGTCTCTCTTGCCATTCTAGACTACTGTATATACGGTAGAATTCCAACCTGCCGTAGTAATATCATTATCGCTTCCGTAGGCAGTTCTACGATGCTACGAGATACCGCTACGGCGTAGCAGCGTAGCGCCATCGTAGATAATCCGCCAATTCTATAGGCACTTGGCAGCTCTAAGAATTTTGGGGTCATGGATAGTGCGTAGGAGTAAAAATATTTATACATAGAATAATAATTATGAAACAAACACTGTTTTTAATGAAAATCTGATAATATTGTTCCAATAATAACTAAAATGACATTGTTCTGGTTATGAATCCAAGGAGCGACATGTGCGAAATTTTATGGTGTTCTGGAATTTCTATGAAGCTTTCTCGTTAACCTCAAATATGTAACAAAAATTTACAAAGCTAAACACGACTTAATAAATGCACATCAAACAATATGGAGGCTTCGCTCCGTTCGTTATTAGCTCTTATCTACCCTCTTAAGGCACAATAGAGGAACAATGAGGAACCACGAAAGCCTCACAGTTATCTGTGAATAACGCGTATTAACCCCTTACGTCAATCCTATGGGGTAACCGCTTCTTCAGTTACGTTTTCATGTGTAGGCTTTTGTTCAAAAATTGTATTAAAAATGTACTGTATGTGGTTGGTGCTAATCTGTTACCGTTGCTTATGAATGTCTGTTTATAAGTTACTAGCTGTTCCCAGCGATTTTGTCCACGTATGATAATGACAAAAACTTTATTTTATTGATATCACGCCTTTTTATATACGCAGAGGTGCACATTACGGCACTTAATGCCACTGTACAATGTAACACCCACTTTTCACTACTTATGTTGTGAGTCTCATGTAATAGGGGGTGAGCCTATTGCTTTATGTTATTATAATACTTTCTCTTATTGAATTAGAAAATATCTTATTCAACACTTAGGAACTGCTTTATTTAATTCCATCATCATCAAGAGCCCATCAGAGTTTACTACTGGACGATGGTGCATCATTAATAAAAAAGTGGGTTTGAAATAATATCCACATTTGGCAAGCGCGTTAGAAATTACAGTTTAACCTGTTGAAAATTGTTGAAAATCATTTCCTAAATTTGTTCATATGAAAGTAGTCTCTAAACATTGGAAATAAGGTATATAATGTAGATAGTGGAGAGCGATGACCGGTAACCGCCTGGGGATATACGGGCAAGTTTATTGAAGAACACTGCTGCCTGGTTTCTGTTAAATATCTGTGTGGTGTCTAAAATCTATGTGGGAGAGCCATGCTTTGGCACTAATGGGCCGACTCCCCCACTCCCTGAATCCCCAACAATCCTTAAATTCCTAATCTCCAAAAGACCGGCAACGCACTTGTAACGCCTTTGGTGTTCCATGTGTCCATGGGCGTAACCGATTGCTTACCATCAGGTGATCCGTCTGCTCGTTTACCAGCCTATAAAAAACTCTCATGGCAACCACGGGAAGCGAAAAGGAGGTGGAATGTGTTTTGCTGTGTCGTCATCACATGGCATATACCTCTACATATGTAACAAGTTTTCTCAAAACTATGTGACATACCTAGAGGTATTAATTTGTCTATTACCGTCTTAAGGTTGACCTGAATGAATCAGACCAGTTATCGTCTGGAAAGGGCGAAGACCGTCCACACTCCACATATCACATACTGTGGCCGGCTCAGCAATTAATTACTACGCAAATTCGATCTGAGGCTCAACGTCGGTGAATCGGTAACATGCCTTACAACTGTTCACAGAGAATAAATTTAAAGGGAAGACCATCTTCGAATTGATTTGAATACCGTTTAGAGGTGATGAGACTTGTAATTAGTTGTGTTGGTGCCATATTTTTATACAAGCGTTGTCTAAATTATTCTACCAGCAGTAAAGAGGAAAATGTAATATGTTTAAATATCATTGTTTATTTAAGAATTGATAAAGGTCAACACGTGTTACTAGAATAGACATTGTTTATTTATCAAAAGCACTTGCAATAAAGTTTTACTTAACGTTACCGCAGCGAATTCACAGGACGATTATCTCACAATATTTATCTATAGCACCCATAATTAACGGCCATTCGTTCCGTAGCATTTAATTTAACTTTAAATAAATTATTTATACTTTATAGCTGTTCCGAAATTACTTGTTCGCGTGCACAAACTCATGGAGTTAGGAAATAAGCTGATATTGTTTACTAAACCCTGTTATAGGAAATTGACCCTTAAGATGAATTCCCATGGCCTGTAATAATAGTCCCTATAAGCTTTATAAGGTTAGTTTCTTTTCCCAACGACGTCGCAGTTTCCTTATACTTAAGTGATTGTGTAATGTAAGTAGAACAATTCCAATATTTTTCCCATAGGTTACGAGTAACTTGTGTTTGTAATGGGATTATGGGAGTATTGTGCGTGTGTTTTAGTTTTTTCTTATTCAAAGTTAGTGGTGCTATTGGAATTTATATAGAGGTAGGTACCTGGTTGACCGAACTTTGTTCAGTATTCATTTTAGTACATATTTTTTTTTCGAAATAGTTCCTTGTCATGTTTAACTCCATATTAAACCGTATACAGTTTAGAGCCGAATAAAATTAGAATTTGACAGTTTTTATAATGGAAGACTTGTCAAGTATTTAAAGTTATTCCTCTGTTAAAATTTATCTGGCATTAGAAAAATCGATCCTAAACTGATGTGATAATAAAATCGGCCCAGTAACATTCTCTTTAGTCTAGACAGAGTTATTATTAAAGTACTTCTAAAAACTGCCTCGTTGGCCGAGTAGTCGCAAGTGCGACTGCCGGGCATGGGGTCTCGGGTTCGATTCCCGGGTCGGGCAAAGTATTACTGGGTTTTTTAAAATTCTCAGTAGTAGCACGGAGTCTGGAAATCTGCCCGGTATATGGCAATAGGCTCACCCCCTATTACATGGGACTCATAACAACTAGTGAAAAGTGGGTGTTACATTGTACTGTGGTAGAATGTGCACCTCTGCCTACCCCTTCGGGGATAAAAGGCGTGATGTTATGTATGTACTTCTAAAAACCCACTTCATATTTAAAGTTGGATAAAATCAACCGGTCATATTAATCAATTTGTTACTTCATTCAGTTAAATAGAGCGGTACTAATAAGTTAGGTATATAAACTAGGCTAGCCAGGTCTATTAGTAAATATTTTTTGTGTAAACAAAATTGTTTTAAATATGTATGGCCTCTATAATTATGGGCAATTAAGTTATACTTTTAAAATAGCAAAGTATTGAATGCGTAAAATTTTTAATACAATTATTGCACGGTTGATTCGGTGGCTGGGCAACTGGCTGCCACGTAACGTAACGCGAGTTCGATTCGACGGAACAAGTCTTTGTGTGATCCACAAATTGTTGTTTAGGGTCTCGTGTTAGGTGTATGTAAACTTGTATGTTTATAAACGCACCCACGATACAGGAGAAAATCCTAGAGAGTGCTAAAGTTTATAAAAAATCAAATTGATTACAAATTACATAGATAAGTAATCCCATAAAATTAACACGTTAAGGCATCTGTGTCAGCTTTTCAGTTAACTAAACTGTCTCTAAACACTAAAATCTCCGAATTAATCACTTTTTTAAAGAAAATAGACATGGTTTTTTTTATCTAAGACTACCTTTATTATATCTTCATTGATCCTTTTTTATGTTACCTTCAAAACATGACATAACATCACGCCTTTTACCCCCGAAGGGGTAGACAGAGGTGCACATTACAGTACTTGATGCCACTGTACAATGTAAAACCCACTTTTCACTATTTATGTTATGAGTCCCATGTAATAAGGGGTTAGCTTATTGCCATATACCGGGCCCAATTCCAGACTCCGTGCTACTACTGAGATTTTTTTTAAAAACCCAGTAGTACTTTGCCCGACCCAGGAATCGAATCCCTTACCCGGCAGTCGCACTTGGGATCACTCGGCCAACGAGGCAGTTATCTACAAAACACAATAATATTTCGGAAATAAAAAAGAAAATTAGCTTCGACTTTCAATTAGAATTAACATCCATTTCTTTATTACGTAATGAACTGAAATTCCCATTGTTCCCTTCCAAAATCATGATTTCCCATTACAACGGCCTATACAATCAAGATTGGCGTATTCAATTGAAAATTATTTTTGGATTTTTGTTATCGTACTGTATGAGTGAAGTTATTTTTCGTACAATATTTTCTGAAGTTATTGAATATTGAATAATATATGTATGTTCTATTTTATAATGGGATAAGTAACTTAGTGGGGGAATAAGCTGAGTTACCAATTATTTTCATTCTATTTTGAACGTCATATACCTATACCTATTGATGATCAACGATAGCGGTGGAATAGCCGTTAAAAGTTTTGTATTGGCAGTGGGATGCTTAGGTGTTCAATAAGATTTTTGTCTATACGTCTAATTGTGAAGAAAGAGGTATGTAGAATCGTAGTAATTGGCATTTCATAGTCTCTGCTTATACCCATGGGAGATAAGCAAGAGGTTATGGATGTATGTTTGTTTGTTTGTAATCTACATATTGCACCATATTATTTAGTTGTCTCTTCAGTTACATCACACAAAACTGAAAAAGATGAGGTCTTACTACTTGGGCCCGAAGAAAGATGTGTGTCTAAGTGTGGGAGAGCCATGCTTCGGCACGAATGGGCCGGCTCGACCGGAGTGATACCACGGCCTTACAAAAAACCGACTAACCGAGTAACGCCTCTGGTGTTCCAGGTGTCCATGGGCGACACCGATAGCTTACCATCAGGTGATCCGTCTGCTCATTTACCGGGTTATGCCATAATAAAAGACAAAACCTTAAAACATATATACGGTAGGGTACGATAGGGGATCTCAAAACATCCATATTGATTTTACCCAATATAGTCCTTTATGCTGTTCCTATTATTTATAATCGGAACTTACTCTGATAATGGGGTTCTATCCAAGGTTATGTGACGGCTCTGGTTAGAACCGCTGTCAGTGGTTTGTGGAGACGACCCTTGGTTAGTGATTTCCGGAAGGCAGTATCTCGTTGTTTTGGAAAACACTATCATTCAGTTAAAGCGTTTTATTATCCACGAAGGGGATATATATGCATATGGTATACCCATATAATTATACTGGTAGGAGTGTCCCTGCTGTGATAAAACGCGTAAATCTAGAAATATATGCTCCATGCTATTGCGATTACGATTTTTTTTAAAACAATTATAATGGTTTTAATATAGTGATCTCATTCTAAACTATTTCTATATCTTATATAATATAAAACATAAAATGACGCCTTATATCCCCGAAGGGGTAGGTAGAAGTGTACATTACGGCACTCAATGCCACTGTACAATGTAACACCCACTTTTCACTATTTATGTTATGAGTCCCATGTAATAGGGGGTGAGCCTATTGCCATATACCAGGCATAATTCCAGACGCCGTGCTAGTACCGAGATTTTTTTTGAAAACCTTGTAATACATTGCTCGACCCGAGAATCGGACCCTGAGACCTTTTGCTCACCAGTTGCACTCGCGACCACTCGGCCAACGGGGCAGTTTTATATCTTATGAATAATTGTAAATGAATTAATAAATAAAAACTAATACACACATCACACTCAGATCAAAGTTGCAACGGAATTTGAAAAACGTTACGCAGTAATCGTACGCCATGCAGTTATACGAAACGAATTCAGTTAAAACATGTATTGCAAACAAATTATTTACATAAGTATGTACCTATTTAATGAATGGTGTGAACGCCACATCCTTACTTCCTTACTATTATAAATGGGAAAGTGAGTTTGCTTGTTTGTTTGTTTGTTCCGACTTCACGCCGTAACTACTAAACCGATTGCATTGAATTTTTGCAGACGTAAAGTTAGTAGTCTGGATTAAATAATAGGGTACTTTTTATCCCGAAAAAATTTGATATTCCCGAGGGAAAACAAAAGTATTGGTATAGATGGCGCTGTATGTATTGGTATATGTCACATAGACTACTTTTTATCCTTTTGTGACGCGAGCGAAGCCGCGGGTAAAAGCTAGTATTTCAATAAAGCCCATACAAACATGCGAACATTCTTTATATGTAATTATGAAAATAATATAACTACACTGCCAATTAATTTGTATCAGGTCTGAAGGTCTAAGTGTTCCTCAAAATACATACTTAACTTTTTGCTAGTACTAAAGATTTTTGCTAAAACACAATAGAACATTACACCTTTTATCCTCGAAGGGAGAGGTGCACATTACAGCACTTAATGCCACTGTACAATGTAACACCCCCTTTTCAGTATTTATGTTATGAGTCCCATGTAATAGGGGGTGAGCCTATTGCCATATACTGGGCACAATTCCAGACTCCATGCTACTACTGATATATTTTTTTGTCATACTATTTTTTACCAGTATTAGTATCACGTAAAATTAAAGTCACTTCTTTTGATTAGTAGGTAGAGTGAATATTAAGTGGTTGATGTGTTAATATAAGTGTTCTTTTAATCTGTTATGTACCTAAATAATAATATTATAATGTTATTGTGGGCTATTGCCATAAACGATTGCAAGATCCATACTTATCCAGGAACCTAAAATTCTTTGTCCTTTGTGTTACTTTACCTTATTTGGTGCATTGTGGAATCACTTTGCTTATTGCATGTTTCATGTTTCTATCACTGTTATAGAGGACCTTTAATTTTATTATTTACGGAACGAGCCTACACTCAAACGTTGTTTAAATATACCAATACAATATCCTAACTCGGCCGGGTTTCGTTCGAAACTAAAAAAAATCGTTTTAACTTTAAATGGAATGTCAAATGCTACATATCAAAGGTGTTTCACGGTTCGCAAGTCACACGTCGATTCCAACTCACTAGTGTTAAATTTGACTCTTATGCCACTGATATAAGGTTCGATATCGCAACAAGTTTACCTTGTAATAGGTCGGAAATAACTTTTTGGTGGATAAAAAAATAGTATAAAAAAACGAAACGTTTCGCGCTCTCTGCAAATTGTTTGACAGTGGTTTTATCTGGACTATTTCATTTAATTATTGGATTTTTTACTTGGTATAAAATTCTGTTTGTAATTGGCTTGCAGCGCGTGTTGAATTTATTAAGAGTTATAGCCTTTACTACTACTAAACATTACTTTCGTTGGTAACCCTTCCCCATAAGTTGCAACGCATAGGCTATAAACAGCACTAGCATTACTCTCTAAAATTAAATTTACAACCAACCTCAACACCACAATCGGTAAAACCGTTACATAATTCGATGTAACAAATTCAAATATTCCAAGGACCATAACAAAGGGAAACTGTGAGTGGCTAGATATATCTGCAGCTTGAAACTCAACCTTATCCTTGTAACTCTTAAGTGGAGTTTAGTTTACCAGGATGTATTTACCCAAGGTCCGTCCATTCCGATTTCAGCCAGTATATTACAAGAAATGCACTATAAAAATCGATTTCGAATGTCTCGATTCTTAATTTAAGTGTGGATTGAATTCGACGTGTGATCGAGAGAGTTTTATGATCTGTAAAATAAGGAAAGAAGTATTTATTTCCACATTTTTATGCTTTCAATCTCTTTCTCGGTGCGACTGTAATTTTATTTACGGTAATTGCTAGTGCTCTCATTAGCAGCTGCTGGATTTTATGCAGTACGATGACAAGTGAAGCAGAAATATTTTTTGAAAAGTTTGTGGCATTTTCTTTGAATTAAAATAGTGTATTTTGTGTTAAAATTGCATCATTAAAGCTGGCGTTTGTGGTACTAAGAGTGAGTGTAATTTAAATAAGAATTATTTTAAGTAAATTGAGTTTGAATGTGAAAACATCCAGCTTACTAATTGGTCATCTACGTATCTAGTTGGCAAACAAAAAAATGACTATCTGGCACAGAGAGACGTAACAAAAAATGTGTAACAAAACAGCCACACTGGGGCACTACATTTTAATATTCAACGCGCGAATTGAAAAACACAATTTGTTATAAGTTTGATAAAAAAACTAACTTCACACACTGGGCATGTCTGAATATTTGGGTACGTGTTGTTTGACACAGTTGTTTTAATATCGCCCACAGTGTGCTTATAGTTCGGTGTTGGATATTTCATTTACGTCGAGTGTTTGTATGTTTGGAAATGTGTCATTCTATATTTGTACGTATGTTCAGTTAAAGTAAGGTTGGTTTAGGTTTTCTGATCGTTTATTGATTAATCACAACATCCTTACGTTACGGCACTTAATGCCACTGTACTATGTAACGCTCACTTTTCACTATTTACCTCTATGTTACGAGTTCCATGTAATAGGGGGTGAGCCTTCTCTGAGAAAAAAGCCAGTAATACTTTGCTCGACCTGGGAATCGAACCCAAGACCCCTATTCCCGGCAGTCGCACTTGCGGCCACTTGGCCAACGAGGCAGTCAACCAGGCAGTTTAGTGATTAACTGCACAAGTGTTATAGGTTATTAATTAACTTATATTATTTTGTTCCGCACCAACGTAACTATGCTCCGAGAACTCGGCATTACAAAGCGTCTGTCAACCATAGTACAAACGTGCGTACTGCAGTAAATTGGCCATGTCTCCCGTCCTGATAACAACTCCATCACGAGGCAGATCACCTGTGCGCTGGACTGATCAAGTCAAATTAGCAACAGGAAACCCAGTATCAAACTCCGCCAGATAATCCACAAACAAGAGAGATGGCGGGAGTTCGCGAGGAAAGCAGTATCGGCTTCCAACACAAATACGGCCGCTTCTTCTCTGTCAAAACGATAGAGAGTAATAATTTTGTATACAACATGGAGAAACTCATTGTATTAAATTGTCAAACACCAAGCGGTCACCGGTGACCGAAACCTATTGTTCTATAATTGTGTCTACAAAACCGGTACTCGACGAGTTAAGGTACGAGAAATTACTGATTAATTTAAACCCTATTGATTTTCAATCTTTTGTCTTGCTGATAGGTATCTTAGAAACTTAGGTTTTGTTTGCAAATGGTACGTTGATGTGTCATTTTTTATATTTGAGTAAGTCCGAAATGGAACTGATTCATTAACTTGGAAAGTGCATTTACAAAAACAAGGGTCTATATGATGTACAATGTAACACTCAGATTTCACCAATAATAATTATGTTATGGGTCAATTGAGAGACCAATTATACTGTCATATACCGGGCACAACTTCCGACTCCATAACGAAACATTTCGAAACGAAACCCGTGCTGCCGTAATTGCAACTACTCCACCCACGAGGATCTAAATATTTTTACGAATCCCAGTGTAACATTATTATTACTTTCTTTAAACATCAGCTGTACGTAAAATCCCGGAAATTTCAAGAGTCCGCTTAAAAGTTTCAGCTGCAGTATTACGTTTCAATGAGGCAGAGGCGAGAGGTTACACAATTTTTTCATGTAAAAAGATTTTACTCTCTGTAAAGTTTTCATTTGTAGGAAAAATATGCTGAAGAAAGAAATGTAAATTGGAGAAAACTTGGATTCATTTATTTAAATAATTCAGACTGCAAGCTGTAAGAGAAGGCTTAAAATGCTATATAATTAATTTAAAAAGTTAATTTTTAATCAGTCAGCACGCTAGGCCCAGTACCTGAATGGCTGACTAGAAGGTAACGCGATGCAGCTTCGACCCGTACGGAACAATTTTTTGTATGTCCCGAGTCCAAATTTGTGTTAAAATGCATATGTAAATTTTGAGATGTATACCCATAACACAAGAGAAAAGCCTAATGGAAGGTCAAGTGTTTAAAACAAAACATAAATCTCGTGAAAAGACCCTAAATTTGGGTACCAAAACTTACTTAGCCTATTCAAAAAAAGTCCTTATACACAACACCGAACCTAACTAGATTACGTCGACGTCACTCCATGAATTGCAACGAAACTGACGAGCCGACAATATTGTAAAGATCAATAGCCATTCAAGCCTTTGCCTGTAAAAGGTGAGCCTGCTTAATCAAGTGTCAATCATTGATGAATGCCGTGCTTCTACCTTTGACCTCATAGTTCATGCGGTGGCCGACAGGTGGAGCTCGTTATCGTCATTCAAAGTTCAGTGGCGAATATAGTTGTGGTGGTGGGTATACGTAATTTTGCGTCTAAGAATGTTTGCATCTATTATTAAAATTGTTTTATGTATTATGTAATATTGTATTATTCACACCAATCAAAAACTTGAGATAAGTTAGTAAAAGAAAACAAAATTAACCTAATGATCAAGACTCTTTTTTAAGCTTACCTACTAGGTTCTGCCACCGGCGTTGCTCGCGGTTCCATGGATAAAAAAATAGCATATGTCCAGACTATAATTTAGTCTTGTATTTATCTTGTTCTTTTGATCCCTACTCCTTCAGCCGTTTTGACGTGAAGGAGTAACAAACATACATACAACACCCCAATCTCCCCAATCCCTGAATCCCCAACAATCCTCAAATTCCTAATCCCCAAAAGGCCGATAACGCACTTGTAACGCTTCTGACGTTTTGAAAGTCCATGGGCGTCGCTGATTGCTTACCGTAGATAATCTCAATTCTGTTAACCATTAATTTATAAGAAAGTTCTGATCGTAAGCACCTCGTCGAAAATCCTCATTAATCACAGCCCCGGTAACTTAGTATCAAAACACGAAAAACATCAACGAGACCTAGCATTAGCCCTAGGTATTACAAGTTCACCTAAACAGATTAAGGCACAAAGTATTTTCTAACGACCTGTTACGTTACTTCGTGAGGTCTTCAAAGCTTCGTGAGGTCATGAGAAACCAATGGATTGTGTTGGATGTAATTTTTATATAATAATATATAAGTTTTGAGGCTTGTATGCTATTTAGATTGTCTCGTAATGGCATTAGGTCAAGGACCCATACTAATTCCAAGCACGAAAGCTTGCTTCTTGAGCATTTATCACTTAGTAGCATGTGTGTCAAATTTCAAAGCTCAAAATTAGTATTTTTTTTATATGTTAGCCGGTAAACGAGCAGACAGATCACCTGATGGTAAGCAATTGGCAGCGTCCATGGACACCCGAAACACCAAGGCGTTACAAGTGCGTTACCAGCCTTTTGGGAATTGGGACTTTAAGGATTGTGGAGGATTCGGGGATTCGGGAGACTAGGGATAATTGAGCCTCCGGTAACCTTACTCACACGACGAAACACAACGCAAGCGTTGTTTCACGTCGGTCTTCTGTGCGGCCGTGGTATCACTCCGTATAATAATTTCAAACATGTTTGCGAATAAAAAAGGCGTTCCTTTTTTTTGAACATTTTTGGGCATGCTCCATAGAACTCTTTTTAGCATACTATTATAGAGCATATATAAGAATACCTTTAGTTTTTTATTTGAGTCTAATACATTGATCCGACCAACTTGACTCGCGGAATCAAAGTCGGAATCACTTGTTCGACAGTCACACTTGAGACCACTCGATCAATTGAGCAGTCTGTTACTACTAAATGTTAAATTTCTGATCTTGAACTCTCTAAGAAAATTATATATCCGTAAGAATGGTTTTTTGACTTTTTCACAGCTTATTCATGGTGTCTACAAGAATCGATCCTGAAACACAACGACCAATCACTGCTTTATTGGTTACTGTACCCATTTATTCCGATCCATTCACTTTTCTCCCCCAGATTCCCCCTCTCTAATCTACAACAATGTTTTATGTAAAACATATAAAAACAAGTTAATGGAGCACCCATTTTACCCCCCACAGGGAAATAAACCAATTTTTTACCCACAATGCAACCTTCACAAAGAAAAGAATTTCACTAGAAAACTCCAATTTTCGAAGTACGTCAATATTACCAAATTGATTTTGGATACGCATAACATAATGCTGAACTTTAAGATTAAAGTACTAAGGTTGTGAATTGTTTGATATTGAGATCTTCAGGTGTTTTTGTATTATGGTAGAAGTTACGATGAGTCAAGGGGAAGTGAATTCGCACAATAGCTAGTGAAAGCTGTAGAAAGTAAAAAGGGTTTCAATGCGTTTTTCCTTATTTTGTTCTTCGTTAACAATTGGGATATTTTTCGATGCACTCCATTGTAAGGTACTGGCTTATTCTGAAGGTGCAGTACTTTTTTGTTAATATAAAGTTAGTTAATTATCTACTAAAATGTAGTTAAATTAACACAAAATTGTAACTGAAAAAAGTAAGGGCAATAAATTATAATCCTCATAACAGCCTCAAATATAATCTTAAAAAATATTAATTACACAAATGAAACCAGTTTAATCTAACTAAACATTCTTAAAAGAATTCAAGAAATCACGACTAAATTATTCATTTATTATAATTATTTTATTATAATAATTATTATAACTTTTATTATATTTATTATAACTTTTATTATAATAATTATTCATTAAATTATTATTTATTAAAATTTAACCGTCATAGACTTAGTATTATCCCAAGGATCATAAGATAGAACTTCGAAGGATTTCAAAAAGATCTGTAGTTTCAGGTAAACAAAATCGGTTTTGTGTAAATGCATTCGCTTCGCCGCACCGCTTGTATGTTAACTCCGTTTAGATTTAGAATATTCTAGAATTGTCTTGTAGAAAATTGTTTGAAAGAAAGGCTGTAAGATATATGCAATGCATTCATTCATTGAATTTATCTTGAAGATACAAGTGACTATCTATTATTTATAGAAAATATGTGTGTTACCTAAGAATTGTGTCACGAAAACGTGTTTTTATAATTTACTTCATCTATATACATATATAAAAATGAAATCCGTTTCCCGTTGTCACGCCATAACTTGAGAACAGCTGGACCGATTTAGCCGATTTTTTTTGTTGTGTTTGTTATTGTAAGGAGAAGGTTATAAAGACAGAAAAAAATCTGAAAAACCTACGGGAACGGGTGAAAACGGGATTGCGCATACGAAGTCGCGGGCAGAAGCTAGTTTGTTATGAAACAAAGTAACGGTTTACTATCTTATTGAAAATATGTAATTGAAAGTGTGGCTGCTAAAACCGTTAGAGATCCTAAATAAAAACGAATACGAACGAACACGCTTAAAACAGTTCTAATTAATTGCACAATACACAGAACAATAAACCAGCGCAACTTGATCCATACACTAGACTACAATAATACTGAATATCAAGTCTTGATTAGTTTTGCTTTAGGACTATCGGTAATTGTCGTCAATATTTCTGTCCTTTTCACACTTGGTACTGTATCAATATCGGTGTCTCTCTCACACATCACTGGTTTTATTAAGTACCGTCCATGCTATCTCTAATATACATGTCAATGTATTTTGGAAATTTGTGGAATTAGGACACGGTTAGATGCTTACAAGATATTTACACAAACATTTTGAATGATTATTTTGAGTTATTTAATATTAACTACAGAGCAATCGATGCAGACCTGTTTTTAGATGGTGTTCGTACAATATCCAAATACATTTTGAACTATCTCAATGACTCTTAACACTTAATTTCAGATTAAATAGGATGGATTAGATAAGATAGATTAAATATAAATTTGTTTTGTTTATCGGTTTCATTGTTGGGTTGATTTTGTTTTGTATCATTGTTGTTCCTAATTTTACTTATATTATTATGTAGATAAATATTTTAATTGTTTATTTAGTGACATGTATACGATTTAGTAGATATAATACTGTTAGTCTATATTGTTGTAAATTATAGAGGTAAATAAATAAATGTACAAACTTCCTGGTAAATCGGGTTTCCTTCGTGTTTTAGCAGCACCTGAAATACTCTTCTTAATCTCCGATTATGTAAAATCCTTAACATTTAAAGATTGATGTGTGAAAATGTTACTGTTTAATCTATTTGCAGTTATGAATATCATTACATCATTTCATTTCATTTCACGGTTCCTTAAATAGAGGTACAGTCTGTAGACTGATGGTAAAACAGAGAAGTATTTTTTATACTGTTTGTTAGGGAACCTAGGCCGCACGACACATGGAATCCTAGTGTGAGGTCCAGGATACAACAAAATTGTATTTTTTTCTGAAATAAACATTATTGTTATTCTTATTCTAATCTTTAATAGTGTCCCGTTTAGCCCTAGAGTAAAGCCCTAAAACTAAATGCTTTCGTATTTTTGATCCACAGATGGTGCTAGTGTGAACCTCTCGTTCTCCGTCCAATAGGGAATTAGCTAGTGTCACACCATTGGTCGCTCAATATTTGACAACTGCTGTGGCAATTGGATTGAAAATCTCTTTCAATATTTGCACCATTTAGTGACCAAAAAATATACTGTAGCCCTCATTGTAACTTTAATCTCAGAAAAGTTGACTTTAACTGCACGGTTTGTGCGTCGGCAACGCAGCCGTGCAACGTGTCGCGGATTCGATTCTCGCACGGAAAAACACTTTTTGTGAATCATAAATTGTTGTTTTCGGTCTGGTTGTTATGTGCGTCTGAGTGCGAAAAAATCCTAGTGAAAAAACTCAAAGCTATATGCGTTGTAAAACTAATTTTATTATAAAAAGTATAATTATTTATAATCAATGCAATATTTATATATACATTAAACAAAAAGAGCTCCTAGAATCCTAGATTACACAGTAACACTGACCTACTAGACAAAAAGTAGCAAAATATAAGAAAATTCGCATGCAACCAAACGTTTGCTTTAAAATGTGTACAACATAAGGCCAGATCGTAGTTACGCCGCGTTTGCCGTGAAATGAGTATCCGTACATAATATATGTATGTATGTACATACAAACGTGCGGTTTCAAGATACTAGAGCCTGTTTCGTTCAGAATAGAGCTTTACTGAAAACAGAGAAGGCTTATATTGAGAAGTTTCTCGATTTTATATTTCTATGTGTGTGTGTATATATGTGTAGAATAAATATTATGTGTTACGATTTCATTTCTAGGAATATAAATAATGGATGTTGCAGTTCCATTATTTTATGCTGTGACACAATAAAAGCTTTTCACTGACACTTCTATGGTGTTGATAAAGAAAAAAAATAAAATAGTAATGCTCTCTTTGTACACAATATTTTTTTAAGGCATAAACCGGTAAACGATCAGACGGATCACCTGATGGTAAGCAATCGGCGTCGCCCATAGACACCTGGAACACTAGAGGCGTTACAAGTGCGTTACCGGCTTTTTGGGGATTAGGAGTTTAAGGATCGTTGGGTATTCAGGGATTGGGGAGATTGGGGAAGGGGAGGGTAATTGGGCCTTCGGTAACCTCATTCACACGACGAAACACAACGCAAGCGTTGCTTCACGTCGGTTTCCTGTGAGGCCATGGTATCACTCCGGTCGAGCCGGCCCATTCGTGCCGAAATATGGCTCTCCCACACTTAAAATATACCATAAAATAGTATAAGACATGAAACAAAGACAAACAAAGGGGCTCTGCCTTTTTATATTATTAAAAATGTGTGACTAACATTGCATAATGACAAAAAGAGAGAAGTTCAAGTTAAGAGAAAAATAAGTAAAAGCATCACTTGAAATAAAAATACAAATTGTTCCAAAAAATCCCATGACTTACTTACACAAAGTTCCATCCACCATAAGTAACATACACCCCATACACCTATACGAGACCCATCGAATCGTAAAACATATCAGATTTATATTTGAATGTAATATTCACTACTGCCTCGGTGGCCGAGTAGTCGCAAGTGCGACTGCCGGGCAAGGGGTCTCGGGTTCGATTCCCGGGTCGGGCAAAGTATTACTGGGTTTTTTAAAATTCTCAGTAGTAGCACGGAGTCTGGAAATGTGCCCGGTATATGGCAATAGGCTCACCCCCTATTACATGGGACTCATAACAACTAGTGAAAAGTGGGTGTTACATTGTACTGTGGTAGAATGTGCACCTCTGCCTACCCCTTCGGGGATAAAAGGCGTGATGTTATGTATGTAATATTCAGATTTCTGAGACAGTTATTCATGAACATGTCACCGACAAATATTCATGTTCGTGGGAGCTTGTGATCCGTTGATGTTTTAATGTCATGTATGGTTTAATTATGTTTCTGTTATACATATATATTTTTAAGGGGGAAAATCATCCAATAACTTTTCCCGGCTGAGTGAGGCGGGAGGGAGTATCAGACTCTTACTGCCTAAACACCACCCCGTTCCTACTCCTGCACTTTGAGCCGGAGCCCCGGTAACTAGTTAAGTTCTCTGCAGAAATCATAATATATAAACTACATAATTTAATAATGTTTTGATATATCTCCAGTCGTGATGGTCTGCCCTCCTGTCGGGTTCAGAGTGTGCACCCGTGTTTGCATACTCTTGTGCACTATAATATTTCCTGCGTAGTGGGCAACCACCATGATCGAAATCGATCGAGATATTTATTATGTTGTTTTCTACCCAGTAACTTACACCAATCTCATTGTTACCTCAGTTAACAAGATTAACGCGCAACTTTACTTGAAGATTAACGATTAATTGAATTGGAAGTTCCAAAATCTTCTAGACTAGGCATTAGGTAATTAGCCATTGAGATACTTTACTTACTTTTAGATAAGCTGCCCTTAGGTACTAATTTTCCGGGACGGAAAATCAATTTATCTTTTTCCTGATACCAAATCCAAACTTTAGTATTAAAGCGATGTAAGTGGTTTTAGTTTCGGATTTATACCTATACTTTCTCTTATTTTGGGGTAATTTGCTTTTTTTAATTATTTTCTACTTACCTGATGACCGCATTAATGTCGTGGTGGCTCGGAGGTTTAAGACGCCCGCTTCTCATGCATTAAAATCCTACCAATGACAAATACCAATGTGACTTTTTTCAAGTTATATGAATATTCTCAGATTATCTAGACACAACTGATAAATGGTCAAGGTTATCATCCGAAGGGAACCCGAAACTTATAATTTTCATTTATAAATTTGAAATCGCCGACCCGCATTGAGCAAGCGTGGTGAATAATCCTCCAAGCGTGTTGATGATGATGATAATCGTAACTTTTAAGTTATCTACGCAACGCTATTAATTTGTTAGAAGATCAACTTGATATCTAACATATCTGTGTTACATGAAATCATAATTCATAGAACCACTAAAAAACAATAAAATCAACGATCACAATCGATGCAATTACTTATAACCTTAACAAGGACCAGAGGCCATTACGATTTTTTAGAATCTTCCACGATTTAACAAATCTGTTTTCTAATAATAAAGAAACCTACTGTCTCCTATTAAAATTATCATTCTTTACGATCATTAATTCAGGAGATCAAATTATAACTTGAAACAATTTTGTGTGTGTATCAAACAAACCGCTGATACAGACTCTTGACAAACTTCCCACTTTGATGAAGACGATTTAAATAATTCCCATTTGAAAATTCGATCGCGCCTGTGAAGTATATTTTAAATAAATGTGATTTGATCAAAGGGCCTTGGTTTGGCTTTTGTTTGAAGTCTCGAAACGTTTAAACTTGTTCGTGAACAGAAAATAAGCCTGTTGCCGTGTTCCAGCAGTTCTTTTAGTTGTTTTGACAATCTTTTTAGACCTGTTCAAGATTTTAGTTAGTTTTGTGCTAAAAGTAAAATAGCTTGTATTATAAAAAAAAAATAGTGTCTACGTAATATATGTATTTCAGAAATGGAAAGGTTGCAAAAATTTTTCTTGACTGCTTATCCGTAACACATACACACACACACAAACATATATTATTATGGTATCAATTCATATTTTAGTAAATACAATATTTTAGTATAATGTGAATAATGTCGGTTTAATAACATGTACCTAACGATTTATTTAAGCACCAAAACATCCGTAGTACTGAAAATATAATCTAAATATAACCTCTCCTTCTGCATCTCGTGTATGTTTGACAAGCAAGCAGAACTTATTTAACGCCGGGCAACTAATTTCTGTAGCCTTTGGCAAAACACGACCCAAAGTCAACATCAAATATGTACTACACTATAATATCTACAAGGAGAATTAAATTTCAAACTGAAACGCAGAAATACGCGTGTAGAATTACTTCATACTAAGCAGAATTAATTATTATATTTAGTTTATAATTTTAGGTAGCCTAGTCCTTGTTTAGCCTAGCCTAGTTTGTCTCAAAAAACGGTGTCGGGTTTTTGGATTGAGATAAGTATTTTTATCTTTCACAGTTTTAAAATTAAGATGTATATTTGAGTAACTTCAAGATGTCACCATGTGCATAGAATTAAGACTTTCCTGCCAATAAATCACTTACTTGCTATTTTTACTCGTATTAATATAAAACTATATCAGCACTAACTAAGTATTAGTTTTAGATGTAGGTAACTTGATAAATGTCGTGGTGGCCCGGAGGTTTAAGTCGCCCACTTCTCATGCATGAGGGTGCGGGTTCGAAACCTACCAACGGCAAGTACCAATGTGACTTTTTCCGAGTTTTATGTCCATTCTAAGATTATTTAGACACCACTGACAAACGGTGAAGGAAAAACATCGAGAGGAAATCTGAACTTATAATTTCTAATTATAAGTTTGAAATCGCCAACCCGCATTGAGCAAGCGTGGTGATTAATGCTCTAACCTTCTCCGTGTGAGAAGAGGCTTTGCTCAGCAGTGGGCATTTATAGGCTGTTGTTGATGATGATGAACTTGATAAAAAGGTGAACTAAGCAATTTCAGCACATCAGCTGAAAATGACCGCATAATCAGATATAATCGAACCTTAGTCCCGGTTGCTTGACCTCAGTGGGATCTCAAGATGATCGACCTTCGTTCTCGATGGGATCCGAAGCCTGATGGTGCTTGAGCACGATCCGCCGACCACTCAGCCTAAGTGCTGGACGCCAGAATATTTTATTTTCTATATACATGACATGAGCACTATTTGTTGGCTCTTTGTAATACACTCCAACTATGCAGATTTCAATGACAGTTCAAATGTGGCTTTAAAGTAGTGTCACAATATTTTTTTTGTGGTCAATAGAAATTTTATATTTTTTTTAGTTTTATTGGTATCCAAATCACGACTTTAGAATAATTAAAAATTTGACAAATTCATTTACTATAAGCACCGAATTTGCTACATACAAAAAATAGAACTCCGAAAAAAATAATGTACAAGATAAAACCACCAAAACTAGTCTGACCTTTTCTTTTAACAAAAGCAAAACTATTTTCGTACAAAATCCCTTTCTAATAAACTACTTCCATAATTTTCAATACCATACACTTTCATACCTTTTATTTTCAATTTTATATCTAAAGGACCGATCTCCGGATAAGTGCTTCATTTTGCGGAGTCATCGTATCCTGGATAGCTCTAGAGAACGGAAACTCGAAGATGCTGAAGTACTAATGCTACAGTACTTTGGACCTAGATATTATTTTGTATGAGTTTCTACAAATTGTCGAATCTAAGTAGAATCGAATGACACCCGTGGGAAGATTAGGTTTCGTACTTGGTTCAGCAAATTGCTTAGTATATTTAGCGAGTTCAGCTTCAGGTAAAATAAGTCCGAAATTAGAGAGAAATCATCTGTGGGTGAGTTATTTTGAGGTGCTATTGAAAGGTCAAGTATAGCAATTGTGTAGCGATAGAATGTCAGATTACGTAATATTAATCTTAATATAAGTATTTATGTTTTATAAAAAATTACAAAAATAAAAAATAATTGCTTTTTTGCTATTTAGGTCTACGGCGTAGCAACCGTAGCACACTTGCTACGTTGCTACGGCGTAGCATAAATCAAGTCATTAACTCAACACTATTTTACTCGGTGTAACTTTTAATATCGTTTCAGGAGAAACTTATTTTAAGCTCATTAAAGTTAATTCATCCCTTACAAAGACTTAAAGTATCTAGAAACGGTTGGTAAGTGCGACATTTCACGGCGTCAGCTTATCCAGAACTGCTTGAGCTCCAAGTCTCGACAACGGTTAAGTACTTGTGTCTCTGTATAAAACTTGCTACATTACACCCCAGACTTTGTTTGTAAGTGTGTAAGTGTAAGTTTCTTGTCTGGCTTGTGTTTAGAGTTTCCTTTAATATTACGTGCACGATGTTTGTGCAACTTACGAAAGAGTTTTTGAAAATATTTTTATTAGAAAAGACGTGATGGATGTTTTGCGGAAGTTGCAAGTTTTAGGTGATTTATGAGTTAGCAAATTATTTCTTTTTAGGAAAAATAAACAATTTTTTATTAATTCTTATTTGACAGATAATAATCAGAGGGAGAATTTGTCCAAGTAAGATTTGAACGATGTCCGATTCGTTCACAGAAATTTTAGTATATATATACCAAAAACCTACGTAAATATTTACAGTTTACAATATTGTTATTTATAGCTTGAAAAACAAAACTCAACAACAACTTTGTACAACAAAATATTTTAATATAAAATTTACAAAGAAATGCACCCTTCTTAAAATACGCCCACTTGCTTGCAAAGCTATCCTCTCCAATTAGTCTGCAGTACATCGAGTGGTTCACCGACTTAGTACTACGGTGCATCGTCAGACTTCGAACCTCTTGATAACCGGTCAACGCCTTGCTTTGAGCTGTGACGCACTTGATATTTCAGTATACTCCTGCACTGCCTTTGAGCGAAATTTGCTTAAAATTTTTGATTTATGACTTGACTTTAGAGCAAGAAATATAAGGATATCATAATTATATTATTAATATGTAATTTGGTCTTAAAGGAGTTTGGGGTGATAAGAATAAGGCGATTAACGACGGCGGTCAAGGTAAAGCGGATTTCGTAGCGGTACCCCCCTCGGTAAAGCGGTGTATGCGCCTGTCTGCGCGGATGAATTTAACACGGTTTTGACCAGTTTGTTCACATCTAATTCCATTCCTTTGGCATCTATGGATTTTGGCATTTATTAGAGGTCAATGTGACATGAGATCCGCTTCACCGCCTACCGCGGCGGTGCGCGGTGCCGGGTGTTAATCGCCTAAAGACACCATAATAATACTAAATGTCAAGCATCGAAATGTTGATCTTTCAATGATTGATTATCATCGCAATCAATTTTTAATTAATAAAGCTTCACATCTCAGTTACATAGTCGTTTTATGTGCGATTTTTTATTTTATTTTTTTTTAAGGGGGGAAAATCATCGAATGACTGCTCCCGCCTGGGTGAGGCGGGAGGGAGTGTCAGACTCTTACTGACTAAAAACCACCCCGTTCCTTCTCCTGCACGTCGAGCCGGAGCCCCGGTTACCCGTTAGGTTCTCCGCGACTCCGAATCGGCATCGACCCTATTGGGCCCCATCTGAGGTGGTCTGATGGCTCTTTGAGGAGCGCGCGGAACGCGACGCGCCGTACGCTCGGGTCTGTTTGAAGGTTGAATCACTTTGAAGGTTGGCTAGTAAGAATGCCCATAGCATTAAGCCCGCCTATGTACTCTTGTTGTATAAAGTTAAATAAATAAAATAAATAAATCATAAATCATTAATCTACTATAACTTTAAAAGCTACTGTAATTAGTAAAACTAAAAAAAAAATCTCGCTGTAACATTAGTACTTAGAAAAACAATGTCCGTAATATATCTCAGAGTACAAGTAGGAAATATTTCTTAGAAAGAAACCAATAAACAAGCTGGAGAACAAAGCAATCTCTATACCTAACTACTAGTGCAATCTACGTTCACTTAACATTAGTCTCTTAAGAAAGCTTCTGCCAGTAATTGGGTTAAAAAACAAAGACTTGCTGTCGTAGATTTTGACACAGTAGGTACTTAATATTTCAATATTAGTTTCATATGCAATATATGCATATAGAATTCAAAATTAGTACCTCTCATGTGTTTAGTACTAGTAAGCAATTATAGTAATGAGACCATCAAATGGTAAGTAGTTTAATATAGTGAATGTTCACATTCATTCATCATTTACGGCACTTAATGCCACTGTACAATGTAACACCCACTTTTCACTATTTATGTTGTGTGTTCCACGTAATAGGGGCGTGAGCCTATTGCCATATACTGGGCACAATTCCAGACGCCATGCTACTACTGAGAATTTTTAAAAAACCCAGTAATACTTTGCTCGACCTGGGAGTCGAACCCACTTTTTTTTTTAAGGGGGGAAAATCATCGAATGACTGCTCCCGCCTGGGTGAGGCGGGAGGGAGTGTCAGACTCTTACTGACTAAAAACCACCCCGTTCCTTCTCCTGCACGTCGAGCCGGAGCCCCGGTTACCCGTTAGGTTCTCCGCGACTCCGAATCGGCATCGGCCCTATTGGGCCCCATCTGTGATGGTCTGATGGCTCTTTGAGGCGCGCGCGGAACGCGACGCGCCGTACGCTCGAGTCGAACCCACTTGCGACCACTTGGCCAACGAGGCAGTCAGAGCAGTATAGTGAATGTAGTATCAGTTTTTCCATATCTTTCCTTTTATTGAAAAAAACACCACCCTTATTATGGTGGACATACCACCCAATCGCACGAAGCGTCTCGCGTTAAGCTTCCTTGTGTGAACCGCTAAGAATGAAATTCCTTGCCGTAATCTGTGTTTCCTGACAAATATAACTTGGGTGTCTTCAAGTCCCGAGTGAACAGATTACTCATAGGTAGGCGTGCTCCATCGTCGGCTACATGATCGCTTACTATCAGGCGAGGTGGTGGCAAAACGGCAACCTATCAAGTACAAAAAAAAATTAGATTAGATTTAAGTTTATTTCCAAAAATTGTAAACTGTCTCTAAATAATTACATTATTTATTTATACATTTATATCAAAAGTAAAGTATACATTATGACTCACTTATTATTACTAGGTATCTCAAATTAAAATCTTTTAAAAATTACAAGTTGTACACATTACGTTTTGATTTATTTTTGATCCTGTCTCCGATAAAAATGGCACGTTCTTCGTTAAATGTAGGTTAGACGTGAATATTATTTAAATTGTAATTGCAGTTTTGTTTATTTAATAGTTTATTGTAATAACTAGAAACATAAAGAAAATATTATTAATACATTTTATTACGAACTCGACATCTAAAATTGTCCCTTGGACACTTACACCTCAATGACTTATTATTGTAATTGATCCTTATTTACATGGGTTATCATATAATTTTTTTAAGTATGGGAGAGCCAAGCTTGGGCACGAATGAGTCGGCTCCCAACCTCTCCAATTCCTGAATCCCAACAATCCTTAAATTCCTAACTCCGAACTAGGCGGCAACGCGCTTGTAACGCCTCTGGTGTTTCAGGTGTCGATTGCTTACCATTAGGTGATCCGTCTGCTCGTTTACCGGCTTAAGTTATAAAAAAATACTAATTTTGAGTTTTTAAATTTGACACATATACAACTAAGTTATAAATGCTCAATTGAAGCATGCTTTCATGCTTGGAATTAGTATGGGTCCTTTACCCAACTTCAAGAATTTATAAAAAAAAAGTTACAAATCTGGCCACGCATTCATAAAAGGTTACATTTTAAGTTTCAAGTAACATGCCATGATCAGCTCTTTTCTACATGAAGGTAACAGCACAATTGACAGTCCCTCGATGAAACTTCGAGCGTGACACATATGTTTATATTAATACATTATCTTTTATCAGCTACAGCTACAGCTACAGCTAGAGTAATCAGTTCCAGTTAATTTAATACGTAGATATGTATGGTAATGTAAGTAAAGCTTTGTATTCATTGATTCGCCTTTGTAGGCAGCGTATTGTAGTAAAATGTTATTGTGTTATGTGTTAGTCTGAATCTGGGTACTGTGGAGACTTCAGGAGCAACGGGAGGCTAGGAGAACAGCGGGATATAATATATAGGTGATATCAACTGCTCTATCAAGCTCTGCTATATCAAGTGTCGTGGTCGCCCGGAGGTTTAAGACGCCCGCTTCTCATGCAAGAGGGTGCGGGTTCGAAACCTACCAACGGCAAGTACCAATTTGACTTTTTCCGAGTTATATGTACTTTCTAACATTATTCTGATACTACTGACCAACAGTGAAGGAAAACATCGTGAGGAAACCTGGGCTTATAATTTCTAATTATAAGTTTGGAACCGCTAACCCGCATTGAGCAAGCGTGGTGGTTAATGCTCAAACCTTCTCAGTGTGAGAAGAGCCTTTGCTCAGCAGTGGGCATTACGTTATAGGCTGTTGATGATGATGATGATGATAATCAACTGCTTGCGAGTAAACGTTTCTTAATAAAAATTTCATAGTCACTATTGCTATAAAGTTCTTGAGCGACCTTATTGGTCAACCATCAAACACGAGGTGTGACAAAATAGGTAATTACAGTTAATATAGTAAGACATACAATAATACATCATACAACGTGCACAAACTGTATACATATACCTACCTAAAGAATATTCATCTCAAATCTTTTTTTTTATAGAGACGAATCTAGTTCTACCTTGAAGGATTTAAAATTCTGTGCTACTGTCAGTTTAAAAAAAAACACGGAATAGGAAATCGTTTACGTAGTACTTTACATGACTTGAGGGTAATACCTAATCAACAGTTGCTCTTACATTAATTGTTATCCTAATCTATGAAGCTAAAATAATTAATTCAAATTTATTTTTTACTACCTTTTACCCGCGGATTCGCTCGCGTCACAAAAGGATAAAAAGTAGCATATGTGACATATTATACCAATGGACACAGCGCCATCTATACCAATACTTTTGTTTTCCCTCGGGAATATCAAGTCTTTCCGGGATAAAAAGTACCCTTTTGTTTAATCTGGACTTCTAACTTTACGTCTGCAAAAATTCAAAGCAATCGGTTTAATAAGTACTGCGTGAAAGCGGAACAAACAAACAAACAAACTCACTTTCCGATTTATAACATTAGTAAGGAGTAAGGATAACCTGGTTTTAGCTTATGACCATCTATGTTACAAATAAATTAATGATTATGATTATGATCATGGTTATTTTTCCATGGAAATGAACATACACTGTTATTTTTTTTTATCTGTGCAAGTAAATTACTGGCCACTATAGATGACAAAAGTCTATGCCTTGTATATTTTCTATGCTATTTTTATAAAAAAGAATCAAACAGTGTGCTAATGGCAGTCTGCAGTTTTAGTTGTTCCCGCATTGTAATTTATTATATACAGCACATACACTAGTTTTCAGAGCCCAACAATGATACTAACGTAGATACGCCAGTTATAACACAGTGGGTATTATCGGCGACAGCGGGAAGACGCTTTGTTATCAGGTGTTGTGCTAATTTATAGCCGTGCCTTAGTGATGATAGTGAGACGTGGGTCTCAACGCTAGCAATGTATCTTTCTTTAGTGCTTGTGTCGAGATATCTGTTATGTCTCATGTTTTGTTATTTGTGTAGTATGTTCCTCTGTGGTGTGTAATTTTTAGGGTTACCAAAAGTTGACTGCATCGTTGGCCGAGTAGTTAGGGTTCGATTCCCGGGTCAGGCAAAGTATTACTGGGTTTTAAAAAAAATTCTCAGTGGTAGCACGGAGTCTGGAATTGTGCCCGGTATATGGCAATAGGCCCACCCCTTATTACATGGGACTCATAACATAAAATAGTGAAAAGTGGGTGTTACATGGTACAGTGACATTAAGTGCCATAATGTGCACCTTTGCCTACCCCTTTGCGGAACAAAGGCATGATGTTATGTACGTATGTATGTATGTATGTCCAAAAGACAAAAATGGGATTCTATTACTTAAAGTCCACTGTTTGTCCGTCTCTCTGTCTGTCAACAAGCCGTATCATGAACAGCTAGATAGTTATCAGGTTTGGTGTTAATAGTTTTGTCGCGGATATCACAACAATTCGCCTATTGAACCCTATCACCCAGTTAACTATGCAAACTGAAAACGAACCTGTATTTTTTTACCAATTCCAAGTCAATATGTAAATAGCAAATATGTCACGCTACCCTGGCGGGATTGTAAAGAAAATTCAGTTATTTTTGCAAAGCTCGAATAGTCACGCAAAGCCGACCTGGTGCGACCATTCGACTATGCACCAAATCGATGAAATTGCACGAAATTTTATTTAAATTCGACGCTAGTCATGACCTCAGTTTGTAAAGTTTCCAATTTGGATTGTATTTTAGTTGCTGCTGCAGTGGGTAAGTTATTGGCTGCAATTTTACTTTGTGTACATGTATGATGAGATTCGGTACTGGTAGGAAATATCGCATTACAATCAATGGACCCATAAAAGCATGATATTATACAATGCTAAATCCGAAAATTGTAACTATATTGTACTGTCGTTAGCAGAACAATATTTATATTATTACTTTCGTGGGACATTTATACTTTATATTATTATTGAAGTGTGGGAGAGCCATGCTTCGGCACGAAGGGGCCGGCTTGACCGGAGTGATACCACGGCCTCACAGAAAACCGAGGTGGAACAACGCTTGCGTTGTATTTCGTCTTGTGTGTGAGGTTTTTTTTTTTTATTTATTTATTTATTTATTTATTGCAAAATGTATATACATAGTGGTATTATACTACTAGTACAGTACATCACCCTGTTAGGGCGCAGCAATTTAACTTATAAATAATAACTAAATAATCATATAATATATTATGTACTTATTCTATTCATTATTAACTTAATTACTCACTATAAACTTATTACTATTAAAAAATTTTTTCACTTATACCTCTATACCTATATGATACAATTATATTATTTTATACATTATTTATAAGACATTTTAATTATAAACATTAAATAATTTAAAGTAGCAACATTACTGAAATTGGGGAGAATTGAAATTATCACATTAAGTTAGGAACTATAATTACATATTAAAAATAAAATTAACTTAACTAATAAAATTAACATAGGTTATAAAATACATAGGCTCTATAATTTAGAATGAAAACATATTAAAATCATTGTGAATAAACATCATCAGGTAAATTATAAAATTACAATGTAGGTACTATTTTATTGTAAATGCATTTTTTATCTTCGAGATACTCCTGAATACTATAGTATGATTTTTTGATTAGTAGAGACTTTAATCTAGCTTGGAATATACAAAGAGTTTTGGTTGACCGTATTTCCTCAGGTAACTTATTATAAATTTGGATACTTCGGTATTCTGGGCTATTTTTATACATCTGTAGTCGAGGTGCTGGTAGGATCAATTTGGTATTTCGGCGTTCGTTTTTATTGAAATTAAATATTTTGATATTTTTCTTAACAAAACTGGCTAGTTCTAGTATGTAGATGGACGGCAAAGTTAGTATTTTCTCTCGTATAAAATATGGTTTGCAACTATCTCTAGGTTTAATATTATAAATTATTCGGAGACATTTCTTTTGAGCAATGAATAGATCTTTGGCATCTACACTGTGTCCCCACATAATAATCCCGTAGCGTAACCACGCATATGCATATGCATAGTACGCAGATAGAGCACACTGTGTGTTGGTGTTAGTTTTTAACACATTCAACCCATATGAAAATTGAGATAGTTTTATTTTAGTAATGTCTACATGTCTTTTCCAATTTAAGTGGCAGTCTAGTGTTATACCCAATAGTTTAAATTCTTCAACTTCTTCTATTTTAAGAGTATTAGATATATTCTTAAGGTTAATTTTTTGTTTTTGGTATGGTTTGAATTGTATGATTTTTGTTTTCTTATTATTAACTTCAAGGTTGTGATTCAAGAGCCAGGATTTTATGAGGTTATATGTGTCAATAATTTGGGTGTTGTATTCTAGATTATTTGAAGGACTTTTGAAGAGAATGGAGATGTTATCAGCAAACAGTACACATAGATGGTCGCATATTTTCGGCAGGTCATTGATATAGATGAGGAAGAGTATACAGCCAATCACGCTGCCTTGTGGTATAGACCAGTTTGTAGTTAAGGTATCCGACTGTACATTTAAAAGTTCACTTGTGTCATAGTTTAGGTAGTCTATTTGTACGCATTGTTGTCTATCTGTGAGGTAGGACCTAAGCCATTCCAGTATATCTCCTCTGATACCAACTCCATCTAACTTTTTCAATAGGATCGAATGGTTCACTTTATCATATGCTTTGGACATATCAAGTAGGAGACCTATGGCATAGTTTTTGTCTTTGATATATGTCAGGATTTCCTGTGTGTATTTATAAACGGCTAGTGTGGTTGAACGGTGTTCTCGGAATCCAAATTGGTTATTGTCTAGAATATTATATTTTTCAAAAAATTTACTCATGCGTTTAGTAATAACTTTTTCGAATATTTTCGAGAAAGCGGGTAGTAAGGCTATTGGTCTGTATTGGCTAGGATCGGTTAGGTTCCCACCCTTTTTTGGTATAGGTTTAATTTTTGCAATTTTTAATCGGGACGGAAATGTTTTTTCTTTAAAAGATTGGTTAATAAGGTAAGTTACCGGAGGAGTGAGTTCCAAAGCACATGATTTTATTAATGTTGAGGGTATTTCATCAATGCCACAACTCTGTTTGCTTGCAAGGTTTTCGATGATTTCAAGTATCTCACTTTCTGTGACGGAATCTAGGAACAAAGAATTAACAGTAGGTGTGATTACTGCGTGGTCGTTAGATAGTTGTGTGGTGTTGTTTTGCATATTTGGTGAGCCCACTGAAGCAAAAAATTGATTAAACCCGTTTGCGATAGTGAAGGGACAGTCTGTTATATTATTGTTTATATTTATTTTTAGGTTTTCTTTAACTGTGTTATTGGTTTTTCGTGTTATCCGTTTGATTATTTGCCACATTGTCTTAGTTTTGTTTTTAGATACATCCATTTCTTGTGAGTAGTTTTGTTTTTTAGATATTTTTACACATTTTTTTAATAATTTTGAGTACTCTTTGTAGTGGTGTTGTATAACTTTATCTTTTGTTTGATTTACTAATGTTTTTAACAGTCTTTTATGTTTACACGATTTATTTATTCCCTTAGTTATGTAGTTATTAGTTCTAAGTTTCGTTATTTTGATACGTTTTTGTGGAATTGTGGAGGACATTATTTCTTTTAACGTGTGTTCAAATAGGTTGTAATTCTCGTTTATATTGTTTTCAGGTATTAGTAAGTTTTCCCAGGTTATTTCTCTCAGTTTCAGTTTAAAAGGTATGAAGTATTTTGGATTGTTTGTCTGCCGAATTAACTTGTAGATGGGTTTATTTAGTGACATGGAAGATGATGTATAATTGTATACTAAATTTTTGTGATCAGAGATACCTTTGTCTTCAATAGATACTGACGCATTTTTATTGTTAGTAAAGATTAGGTCAATGCAGGTTGACGATGTGGAAGTTTCCCTAGTCGGCTTTTTAACAATTTGGCGCAAGTTATATTCAAGCATATATGATATAAGTTTTTTATAGTGATGCGAGTTCGAGACAGCATTAATATTAAAGTCACCACATATTATTATATGTTTCTTGTAGTGGTGTGATTTTAGTTTGGCAAGTAATAATTCAATAACTGTAAAAAATTGATCTATGTTACGGTCTGTTCTGTACAAAGCAATTAGTAATACATTAGGTTTAATTTCTACCGCACAGCATTCGATAACATATTCTATTGTTAAATCCGTAATATCTGACCTCTCAGTATACGCAGCACCAGTTGGCAGCAGGATGGCGACACCACCGCCGCGACGCTGTTGACGACAGTATGATGAGGCGATCGCGTAGCCGTCGACTTGCACGTAGGGGTGTTGTTTTGCTGAGATCCACGTTTCTGATAGGCATACAGCTTGATATTGTTGTTCTTGTAGTAGAGTTTCTAGCAGGTGGGTTTTGTTTTTGATGCTTTGTACGTTTTGTATCATTATACTGTGTTTAGTTTCGAAAGGAGCAATTTTTCGAGTTATGAGTAGTTGAGCTCCTGTAGGAAGTATTAGTGACGGTACTGCTGACGGTCTCTTTGTTGCTAGTATGGGTTTTCCCGGGAGTAGTTGTAGTTGTCGTAGTAGATTTGTTTGATGATCCAATTGTAGTATTTTCGGTTTCCGTATCATTATAGGCTTGACCGTTGATTATGAGTATGTTATTTTTAATCACAGCATGATGTCCTTCTTTTCTTGCTTCATGTAGCAGCTTTCGTATTTTGTTTCTTCTTTGAAGTGATTCGCTCTCTAAGTATTCGTCGACCATTACTCCAGTTCCCCTAAGGAGGTGTTTGTTTTGTAGGATGTATCTGGTCATTTGCCTACTGACTAACTCTATGACGATTGGTCTGCGCTTTCCACGTATTCCTAATCGTGTCATATCGTCAATATGACCCTCTAGGCATATATTCATATTATCGTAGAAGACATACAGAATGCGGTTACCGAAGGTCCAATTACCCCCCAACGATCCTCAAACTCCTAATCCCCACAAGGCTGGTAACGCACTTGTAACTGGCCTCTGGTGTTCCAGGTGTCCATGGGCGACGATCCGTCTACACGTTTACCGGCTTCTGTCATAAAAAAATAGCATGCAAAATTAATCATTGTTTTTCGGCTTAGGTACTCATGTAATTATTTGTCGAGTATAATCTTGAGAAATAACAAACGGTTGCTATAAGCCCAAAGAACATGATAAGTGAAAACGAGGGATCAGTGTTTCGAATAAATCTACGTTTTGATGCGTAATAGGTTCCCATAGGACAGATGGGCTGACCGCACCAGACTCGGTGTTACCTGGCAATACCTCACCCACTGCGGCGCTATACGACCACAAATCTCTCATTCCATCAACCCTAATTTTCAATCGCTCGGAAAATAATTTCCAGTACAAGTTTCGTTGCCTTGTAATAAATAAATCAAGAATGACCTAAATCACATTTTACGTCAATTATTTGACTACAGAATTGAAAAATTGGCATCCCTAATAAAAAATCTAATAACTCATCTGTGTATGGATTTTGAAGCGATATAATCTTGTAAATCCTTGAATTTAGTATTGTATAACGCTGAATTTGATAGCTTTGTAGCAAAGTATGATATCTTAGCTATTTGTGGTAAATTTTATCTTTATGAGCTATAAACTTAGGCGTTATTACATTATGTGATTTGTAACTCTGAGGCAATCTTGTGGTGTTAGAATAAAAATGCTTTCAGATATTTTGTGTTTTATTGTAGTAGTAACTTGGGTTTGAAATAGGGTGGGTTCACGGAGTCTGGAGTCGTACATACCTAGGACACGGCACTCGTTAAAAAGTGGATGTTACATTGTAATATGTATACTTATGCCTATCCCTGTAAGAATCAAAATTCGTATTTTATTCTTTCTATGTAGATAGATATTTTAATATATCATTGGGTATGTAAACGCCGTTTAAATTCTTAGAAAATATCGAATTTTATACCGCAGTCTACTAACAAAAGACCACCGTTAAACTGAAATGGCCTTTAAATAGAATTAAAATAAAGTTCAATTTATTGCTCAACGACGCGTTGATTGGCAATCTAGCGCTTATAATATTTTAACTTATTCAATAAAAACTTTGATTGAAAACCTATTCTTGTTAAAATTTCGATATTGCTCATAATTGGCGTACAATTTTGAAAAATTAACTCCTTATGTAAATACAGACAGATATTATGTACCTACTTAAAGTACTTGAATTTCATTAACAAATTAAATGATAACTTATCAAATAAAACTTACTTAAAATTACAAGACTTATTACGCTATTTCGGACATCTAGAAAGGATGGATGAAAGTAGAGTAACGAAAGACGTTTACAGAGCGGATATGAATGTGGCTATCGGTAGAGGGCGCTCTAGACGGATATATACCAGATTGGCGATATATTAAAGAAGGGCCAAATTAAAAGTACCCTTAACCGACGAGCATGCATGAAAACACTGATGACAGTTGATGAAGCGAAAGAGATGTGATAGAATCGTAACAATTTAACGTTATGTAGAGGTAGTATGTAGGTACAAGACTTTCAACAACTATCCAAATATTGGAATCTTGTTTAATAACTCTCTTACATAAAAAAGTCCCCTTTCCCAATAGTCGCCAGACCTCTCAAAGCCCGAACAACGAAATATTTTTCAAAGTCAAAGTCAAAGTCAAAATCATTTATTTCAATTAGACCAGGAAGGCTCGCTATTTGCTCGTTCCAAACTGTAGATTCCTATGGAGAAGAACGAGCAAGAAACTCCATAGGTTACTCTTTTCCAATCATGTTCACAATACAATTGTTGGTTACATTCTTCCGTTGAGTTCAATTATGTGAGAACATTGTAATACCAATATTTGGTCAAGGAGACGGAAAAAGAAAATAACCTTGAGCACAACAAATTTAATACAGTCTGAAGCTGACCAGTCCCAGTTGACAGCGCCCGTTCACGAACATGACACGTACACCAGCACCGCCCAACTCGACCATGTTGTAGGGAATCGAGCGATCCACTGCCCGTGCCATTGTCAATGAGACTTTTGAGAGAGCATGACAACTCCAAGCTGACACATATGCATTCTACTAGTCTAATTTGATTTAGTTAGTTACAGGGCTCTCACATTTATAATTATAATAATTATATTAAGTTTGACAGTCTATATTTGAACAAAATGGCTGTATTATTGCATAATTGGAACTCATTGGAACATCAATGTTTTTCGTTATCCTGTGGAGCCGGACCAGCCTGCCTCCAAGCATTTTTATCCTCTATGTAATCATTAAGTCTGTAGTATGATTTTAATATGTAATTTAAATTTTGACTCATTTAAGTATTGTATTTCCTCCGGAATTTTATTATAACATTTAATACAGAATCACAGTACTTTTGATAAATAAATAATAGTGGCTGACTTAATCTATCCTTATGTCTAGTTTGATAGTGGTATCTGTCAGACACTTTACCAAACACCTGTAGGTTTTTCCTTCAGTATTCAATAAATAAAATTATTAGTAAACTATGAGATTATTTAAAACAGTAATAATTATTTTATAATTACTACGTTTAAAAAAGCGACTTTGACCCCTTATTTGTCATCAGTTAATAATTGCTAATATACTAAAACTTTCCTCTAAATATAAAAAACACTTTTCACACAATCGGTTCAGCCAACCACGATATAATCGCGTAGAAACATACATATATATATACATGCATAAGTATGCACGGAGCTTTGACCTGTATACAAAATGTTACTTAACTAACGAACATCCTGAAAATAGTTTGTTTAGAATCGTTAACTGAATTGATATATATAATATTTAGTATAGGTAATTTTTTATCCCAAAAATAATTAAACTACGAAAATTATTATCATATTAACCCTGTATTGTTAAAACAAATCGAAATGGACCGTAAGTCAAAGCAATAAGATTTTTAAAATCGCAGTTTTATTTGTATTCATACAAATTCTATCATTCAATACAAAATAAAGAAAAATAAACCTTATGACAAGACTAGGAAGGATACATAACAATGTTAAATTAAAAATTTAGTGTATGTATTATGATTATAACATATTATTCTAATTGGGGTATTTGAGGGTGTGCGTTAATTACGTTACATGTTGCAAGTGAAATAAGTGAATTTATTTCTGCAAATAGGCTACAAGGCAGAACTTTTACACGTCAATTTTATCAAACGAACGATGAGGTCGGTGTTGTATATGCAAGCGCATAAATACAGGTCAAAGCTCCGTTTTTGAAGTCGATAAAAAATAAAAACTGATCATTCACGAAATTATTTAGCCATACAGCATTCTTGGAACGTACCTAGAAGTGAAATTGCTTTCAGTTTGAAACTTGTGCATAGCCACCCTTTTTTACCGAGCTCCGTAGCTCCACAAACTTCCTTCATTAGCATAATGGCACCAGATGTGGGTAGTTATCTGAGAATTGCTGTGCAGCTGGCCTACGGTCTAAACCTTACGGTGGGCTTGATACAATCTTATGTCTTATTTCTAGTGATGGTGATAGGTAACTTGAGTTTTTTGTGTGATATTTATTTATTGATAATATTAATAAATGTTAAAAATGCATCAGTCGTCAAGTTGTCAATCAGACTTCGATGGACCAACAATTACCACTAAAATGTGGTTAAGAAATGTAATAGTTTAAGATGTCAAAACACAATTCATGAATATTGTTGGCTGTTTAAATAACATCTAAGTTTTGTTTCTTCCTTTCTTTCATTCTTTAGTTTCTTGTTTTGATCCTAAAATTGGGTAACTTATGCCGGAATACTGAAACCTTAAAATTAAGTAAGGTATCGTGCTATCTCTGTCATTTTACAAAGAATTAGTGGTGACAGAACTATACTTAAGCACGACTTAAAATTGAGTAACGTTTCAGTATTTCGACACTAATCTTTTATTTTATTATTTTTGATAATTAGTTTGAAATTTGAAGTTATGCTCGGTGTCTGACACCAATTCTAACCTCTATTAGAACATACTGATGTCCAAATTCTGATGTCAATTTTGAGTATAGTTCTGTCGCTACAATTTCTTTGTAAAATGATAGAGATGGCACGATCATTAAGTCAAACTTATAATTGAGTAGCTTTTCAAATTACAACCATACATACGACTACCATAAGACAATTTATTTATTGTAATATTTATGTCTATTTTCCTGTAATGTCTAGTTGTCTGGTCGCAGTCGAAATTCTGTGCATAAACTTAATCAGTGCCAACACCATGCTATTTTGTATTCAGATTGTAATGCGGGAACGATATTAAAATTGGCATCGGAATTCTACACAATTGTGCAGAACTAAATGAGGCGTTTATATGATATTATATGCTGAGTGGATGTTTAAAAATGCAGTACATTTCATTGAGATTTGATTTTTTAAATTCACAAATCTATTTGTTCTCTCATATATTGTTTAATTTATTATTATGTTTTCAG
Source organism: Spodoptera picta (assembly GCA_038387885.1). Taxonomy (NCBI): domain Eukaryota; kingdom Metazoa; phylum Arthropoda; class Insecta; order Lepidoptera; family Noctuidae; genus Spodoptera; species Spodoptera picta. Next base: position 954,475 of record JAZHFQ010000329.1, read on the forward strand.
CTTACTCACGTAACTGTTTGACGAAGAACTCGAATAGTTTCAAGCCATGCTAGAGGCTCATATTTATGAGCAGCATTCCGCGACACGCAACGCGACGACTGTCGCGCTGCTACTGGCTGCTCGACTCTGCTACGACGAAATATAATAATTATTAAATTATGTCTCACGAAAATTTAAATATTTTCGGACTGAAAATCATACTTTAACGAGAACCAAATTGTCGCGGAGAACCTAACGGGTAACCAGGGCTCCGGCTCGACGTGCAGGAGAAGGAACGGGGTGGTTTTTAGTCAGCAAGAGTCTGACACTTATTCAAACTTATTCCCTTTAGTCCATTTCACCACCGTACCACCAGACGAACGGCAGGGCGCCACCCTTATACGGTGGATATTCCACCCATTCGCACGAAGCGTTTCGCGTCAAGCTTCCTCATGTGAACCGCTAAGAAATGGAATTCCTTGCTGGCAGAGGCTGTTTCCCGTCAAATATGACTTGGGTGTCTTCAAGTCCCGAGTGAACAGGTTGCTCATAGGTAGGCGTGCTCCATCGTCGGCCACACCATCGCTTACCATCAGGCGATATGGTGGTCAAACGTCGACCAATAAAGTATAAAAAAAAACTCCCTCCCGCCTCACCCAGGTGGGAGCAGTCATTCGATGAATTTCCCCCCTTAAAAAAAATGAGTACCAAATTAAAAAAAAACAGTAAAAACTTAACTTCATAATAAAATAAGCTGCAAATTTGAATTACCTACATTTCTGAAGATCTGTACTCAGAAGAACTTCAAAATACAACTACTCTTAAAAGTGATAATTGAAGTATCTACAAGAGAGTGTAATTTCAAAAATGAGCAACATGGACTACTGATCTTTGCAGTTTTGGCATTCGTGAAGTCAAGTACTGATGCAATTTCGACCCACTGGAACTCAGTCGCCTAATTTCAGCGCCCCAACTTCAGCATTACGAGTAAAAACTACGATTTTTCATATTAAAATTTCAGTTTTCTGAAAGTTATTTTTTTTTAATTTATGTAATTGGACCAAATTGAAACGTGTCGGTAGCAGTGATGTTAATTTCAAATATTTTTATGAAAATGAATTTTGATTTTATTTAAGTGACATTTTTTTTTATTTTACGATGTTGATTGGGTTTTATTGTAGTATTGTAATTGTAAGATTTCGAATTGAATGTCAATGGCTTCAATTATATTGGGTTGGTTTTTGTAAAATTAAAGATCAAAATTTAAAGAAGGCTGAAGGAAAAGTTACGTTTTAATGCCAAAGAAATAAAAATACATAACCTTATAACCAACCTTATAACCATAAACCTTATAACGATACATTAGTGAAGCTATTTGCAGTCAATTTTAAGGTTATTGACAGAAAAAATACAATTTAGTTTACATGTTCAAAAACTGTAGCAATTTTATAAATTAGTACACCACCTTCCATTCATACATTACTAAAAATCAACTAAATTCAAGAGCACTGAAACCCATTCAAATTAGGTTAATCACGGTTTACAGACAAAAACATAATACTGCTATAGAACCTTTTTAGACCATTGATACTTTCTTACCTTTAACAAACATTCAATAAAGGGAGCTGACCTATTGACCCCATCCATTGACTGGTATAATGATAAACGAGCAAAACCGGACCTTAATATAACTGTCTAAGGTTAATTAGAGTTATATTACTGTTAAGGTTGTCAATACAAAGTGGTGATTGGGTGTTGATTTAGCGTACATAAGGTGTGTCCACATCTAGTGGTCATCGTGCAGTCACGGCAATGTTTGGCGCGTCTCTTGCAAGGCTCATATAAATAATAATTATCAATTTACGCGTCCAGCCTGCAAGCAGTTAGCAAATGACTTGCGAGCTGCATATTCGCGGAAAATTAGCCGGATGTAGACACACCCTTAATAATAATGCATGAAACATCTTATCATGCTATACTTTTATAACCTAATACAGTGAAACCTGGTTAAGTGAGACATCAAGGGACCTGCAATGTCGTTTGACTTATATAGGTATTCCACTTACCCACTGTCTTAGATATACAGGTATAAATAAATATCTGTCTCATTTACAGAGGGTTCCATTAATAGAGGTGGAATTACGTATGGAATTTGTGGGTAGAATAAGAATGAGTAAACAAACAATGTTATCTCAGTTACAAAGATTTATGCATATAAAATTTACTCGCTGTCTCAGTTATAGAGGTAACTATGATGATAAATCGAAAGAACAAAGCCCAGATATAGAGGTTTACCTCGTCCCACTAACACAGGTAATTCAGTGCCAAAGTGTTGGGACCTCAGCAAGCCTAACCAAGTTTCACTGTATAATTCACAAATTAATAATTGATCTAGTGTTCAAAGTCAAAGTCAAAGTCAAAATCATTTATTTCAATTAGGCCAGAATGGCACTTTTGAACGTCAAAATAAAATTAATATTAAAAGTGAAGCTATTTGCTCATTCCAAGGTGTAGATTCCTATGGAGAAGAACGAGCAAGAAACTCCAGAGGTTACTCTTTTTCAATCAGGTTCACAATACAATTTACTAGTTACATAGTTTTGCTGTTTGGATTGTGCGAGAACAATGTAACACCAAAATCCAGTCAAAGTGATCAAGAAAGAAAATAACCTTAAGAACAATAATACAGTCTGGAGCTGACCAGTCCCAGTTGACGGCGCCCGTTCACGAACATGACACGTACACCAGCACCGCCCAACTCAACCATATTGTAGGGAATCGAGCGATCCACTGCACGCGCCACCGCCAATGAGACCTTTGAGTGAGCATGACAACTCCAAGCTGACACAAATGACTTCTATTAATCTAATTTAATATTAAGTTAATTACAGGGCTCTCACATTTACATTGGTTATATAATTTAAAAAAAATATACAATTTAGCAATATAGCTGTATTATTTACGATTTCATTAAAACAACAGTGTTTTTAGTTATCCTGTGGAGCCGGACTAGCCTGCATCCAAGCATTTTTATCCTCTATATATTCATTAAGTTTGTAATATGCTTGTCTACATAAAGTTTTCTTTATACATAATTTAAATTTGGATTCATTTAGTTGTTGTACATCGCCTGGTATCTTATTATAACATTTAACACAGAATCCCATGAACGATTTACTTTCGCTAATCTCGAAATTGGCTGACTTAATCTATTCCCATGTCTAGTTTGATAGTGGTGTCTGTCAGACACTTTACCAAATAACTGTAGGTTTTTCCTAACATACATGATGTTTTCATAGATAAATTGACATGGAACGGTCATAATGTTGATCTCCTTAAACCTTTCTCTGAGAGATTCGCGACGACCTAGATTGTAGATAGCTCTGACGGCGCGCTTTTGTAAGATAAAAATAGATTCAATGTCAGCAGCGTGTCCCCACAGCAAAATGCCATACGACATAATGCTATGAAAGTAACTGAAATACACCAGTCTTGCCGTGTCAATGTCAGTTAACTGTCGTATCTTCCAGACAGCATAAGCTGCAGAGCTCAATCGTCCCGCTAATGATATAATGTGAGGACCCCATTGCAATTTGTCGTCTACAGTAATTCCCAGGAAAGTTGTCTCTTTTACAAACTCTAATTTCTCACCATTCAATAATATGTCACATTCGTTGCTTTTAACATTTGGCAAAACAAATCTAATACATTTTGTCTTTTTATTGTTTAGTACTAAGTTATTTAATGTAAACCAATTTTGAACTTGCATCAGGGCATTATTTACGTCGTCATAACTATTTGTGCGTCTATTAATTTTAAAAACTAAAGAAGAATGGACCTAGTATCGAGCCCTGCGGTACACCCATAGATATGCTAGCACCCTGTGAATTTACTTTATTTACTTGTACTTTAAGTTACCTATCCTGAAGGTATGATTTCAACAGATTTAGCGACGTCCCCCGAATGCCATAGTGTTTCAGCTTCAGCAATAGCGTCTCATGTTCAACACAGTCGAATGCCTTCGATAGATCACAAAATATGCCGATGGCATCCCGTGCTTCTTCCCAAGAGGCGAACACCCGCTTAATTAGAGCTACTCCCGCGTCAGTAGTGCAGCGACCTTTGGTGAATCCGTATTGTTGATCATGAATGATAGAATTCATGTTAAAGTGACGCAACATCTGAGAAAGCATCAGCCTTTCAAACACTTTGCTGAGCGCTGGTAAAATAGAGACCGGCCTATAGTTATTGGGTTCTGCACTATCACCGGATTTAAACAATGGAACTACTTTACTATGTTTCATTAAATCCGGGAAAACTCCGTGATCTACACTTTTATTAAAAATGAAAGCTAAATGAGGCGCTATAGTCTCTATAAAAGACCTACACACCCTAACAGACATTCCCCAGAGATCTTCAGTAGACTTAACTTTGATCTCTTTGAACGCTTTAATTACTGCTTGGGGGTTTGTGTATTGAAATCGAAACTCAGAAAGGCACTCCTTGATATTACTTTTAAGAAGTTCGACGGAAAGAGTCGGAGATGATTTCAATGCTTCCGTAGTTTTTATCGGAATATTTTTCGTTCCCAATCTAAGGTCCATCGTTGTATTATTTTTTTAAATTCATGAAAATACCAAAGTACAAAAATAGTTTTTTAATACGCCACGATTTACAAATGATGTCATTAAATAACAGAATAAAATTAAAAATACATCAGACTTCTTCCATTAACAGACAGATAAACGACAGAATTATTTATTTATTCAAACCGATAATTAACTAATTAAAACACTCACTAAACTAATTCGAAACCAAGAAAAACAAAATCAACAGACATTAAACATTTAATTATATGTAAATAGAAAAAAGGTCAGACGCCTAAAGGGCCTGGATAATTGGGAACACGTCCGAAGGGAAATCTCTAAAAGACCTGACTAAAGCTTGATTTGTTTAAGAATTGAATAGTTAGTTGACGTAATAAATATAGAGATAGCTGGCAATGAAAATACTTCATAAGAGCTACCAACATTTTGTAAAAAAAATTAAATAAATAGCTTTATAATCAAATGAGAGATAATTTCAATATATTATCTAAATCAAATGATAATATGACTCTCAACACCAAAAATTATACGAAGATGCTCAAAAAAAAAACAATACCACGCATCATTCTTCTAAAATAGAAACAGAAGTTTTATATTATTGGTTATCCGGGGCCATGCAAGGTCTCATACCCATATTTATTTCCCAGGGCTCACATTCACTTACTCGGAAACAAACGACACATTTACCTCACAACATGAAAGGAAATAATTACGTCGCGGTCTACGACATTTACCGAATAATTTGACGTGAAACCGTTTATGTAGGATCTAGGCTAAAGAGACGTCGCTAACCGTTCATGTATGAAACACGAAAAGTATTCCCAATGACAACTACAAAAGCTTCAGAATACTCCTTCGTTTTTGTCTAAGTCTTTGAGCTTAGTTTTAGATATTGATGAGTGACAAGCAAATAAGGTTATGCTTTGTGATCATTATTTTGGACTTGAAGACAATGTAATGTTGCTTTCAGTTTTCCATCTTATCAAGGTTTTTGTACCAAGTGGGATGGTAAAAATGTTACAGTTTGTCGAATAGAAAACATTGAGATGTGCTGTGTACTGCAATATCAAAAGAATCGCTAACATGTTTTAATATTAACTATAGTGAGAGGGGGTTCTTGCGCCCGCGCCCGCTGCTCATGAGGAAGAACCCCTCTGTGGTTCGAAACTAGTAGAGCTTTTCTCAGTATATTCACGTGAGTAACCCGCGATTTTTAGTTAATCTAACATGTTACTAACTCAGTACAAAATTAACTAAATCTTTCTGCTTAGTAATAAAAGCCTTAGTAATTTCAAAGCTAGGCAGTGCTAACGATGCTATAAATTTAAAATAAACTGCAGATCAGCATAATAGCTGCGGCTTGAGTACAAAAATGCAAGTCAACTAAGAAAATCTCCATTGTAAGGATCTCAGGAAAGGGTGTCGAGTGGTTGGAGGCAGGAGATGAAGCGAGTACCTTTTGTTTAAATTGTGTAGTTGAGGGATACTGAGCAGATAATCAGCCATGTATGTATGTTAAACTAGTCAATTGTGGTAACACTTTTTTTTAAGGGGAAAAATCATCGAATACGGCTCCCGCCTGGGTGAGGCGGGAGGGAGTGTCAGACTCTTATTGACTAAAAACCACGCCGTTCCTTCGCCTGCGCTTCGAGCCGGAGCCCCGGCAATCCGTTAGGTTCTGTGGTAACACTAAGAAAATTATCTCTGACTGACCAAAATACCAAAATGTTTACCGGTTGAGAAACAAGCATAAAGCAACAAATATGTAGTCTTAAACACTACGTCCCTTCTCTAATGTATGTTCACTGTTTCAATCTGAGAAAAACTTGTTACAGGCTTTCGAAAAAGTAGTACCAATTAAATATAAATAGCAACTAATACTGACTTATCAAAAGAAAAACAGTTAAACTGTCGATATCAGCAATGATGACGCGCCATTTTGAATCGCATTTCTCTTACATTTTATACCGTTTTATAATGAAGACCCTTCGGCGTTGGTGATTCAGGGATTCTGCTGGCGATAATGGCAGATAGCCTTAATCACAGTCGGGGTACCACTGGCATTTCGGCTAATTGCACCCTTTGCTTTTTGCCATTTTGTAACACCAAAATTGTCGAATAAGGACCAAGTAATCGGCAAAGCCTAGTTTTGGACCCATTCTCTGTGATGAGATTCCAAAATTATTTTTATTTTATTTGTCCATGTGGATTAGGCAGGGTCTATCGTATTGTTTTCGGGGTGCGGTGCCAGAAGACCTCCCCGTGGTGCACCCTGGGTGCGGGCGACAGTCTCCCTAGCGGGGGTGATAGGGTTGGAGTGACTGTCGCCCGCAGCAGACTTCTGGACTGGGCGGGCGAACCCGATAGGGTTCTGGAGGCGGCGGGCTGTGTGCTCATGGCCCGCGCTTCCGTGGGGCGTTTCTCCGCCTGTCTCTCTGATTAGCAGAGAGCGTGGCGGAGGGGCAAGGGCGGTGCTCGTTGTGCACTCACCCTGCCAGCGAGCAGCATCGGGACACAAGCTGTCCCCGATTGCAGCCGTCGATATCGTAATCCGTAAGGAGGTCACGGTCACGTTTTGTGACTCTGAACGGGACGAGGGTCTTGGCTTGGTCGCCCGGACCGCGAGGAAGATAACCTCTATAAAAAATTCCTCCAATACTAAGTTCTGGTGCGCGGCGAGAGTATGCATGGCTGAGGAGTAGTGTCAGTCGCGAGCGCACCCCCAGCTAGGGGACCAGTGGAACCTCTAGTTGGGAAACAAATGAACACTTACCCAGGTACAGGGGGCACTGCCTGGGTGGACCGATTATTTCCCCCATACTCGTGGGAACTGTATGGAGAATATAAATTTACCTAAACAAAAACCACAAGACGAGAAGGAGGGTGCGGGTGGGCTTGGCTCGCCTGCAGTAGTAGGAGAAGGGAGCCCAAGTGGCTCCGGGACTCGTGGTGGGGCGCTGGACTCGTCCAGCAGGCCCCACACACGGGAGTCCAGTCGGAGGGGGTCGGACTCAGAGTCCGACACAACATTAGCGGAGCGGCTGAGCGTGAGCTCGAAAGGCTCACGCCGCCGCGCGACGGGGACGTTCAAACGCCCCAGGCTGGAGGAGGACAGTTTGTCCCCGTCCTCCGGCGCTCAGGAGGCGCCTCCCCCCAAGGTCCCCACGGCAGCGCGGGGTAGGGGCGGCAAGGGCAGCGGTCGCCGGAAACCGGCACCAGCTGCCTGCGCGGAGTCAGCCGAACAGTTGGCCGCGGAGGGCAGGGCTCTCTCAAGCGCTGTCCGTTCGGAGTCCTCTGCGGCCGAGATGTCCGGCGTGGAGGTGTCGGAGGGCGAGCGCGGCTCTGAGAGCGAGAGCTGCTCCGGGGGCCTCCAACAGGCCATTACGGCGGAGCTCTACAAGCTGGCGATGGGGAAATCCCAGCCGGTTAGGTTCAATAACGGAGGCGGCCTTGGAGCAGTGTGCGGTGCCCACTGCGGGAAAGGTGCGCTCTGAGTTGGCCGAGATGCGGCGAGAGCTGGCGCGCTTGGCGGCCTCCAATGCGGCTCTGGAGGCCGAGCTGCGGACGGCCAGGGCCGAGCTCGCCGCTGCTCGCGGCAGTCGCCCCCAGCCCCCGGCGGAGGCCGACGTAGTCGGACTGCTGCGGGCGGAGCTGGCTGCCTTCCAGCGACGTTTCGACGTGCTGGAGGGCAGGCTCTTGCGCCCCCCACTCGCGGCGAGTCAGGTCGCCCCCGCGGTCCCGCGGTCGTACGCGGCCGCTGCGGCCAAGCCTTCGACCTAGAGTCAGGCTAGCCGCAGCTCCCAACCGCCGGCAAGGGCGCGACCGGCTGCCCCAGCGAGGGCCTCGGCGCCCCCGCCGGCGCAGACCCCAGCTGCGCCGACGGCGCCTGCGCCTGCGCCCGCTGGGCGCAAAAAGAGGAGGGGCACTCCGGCCCAGCAGGCTGGGGTTGCGGCGGCGGCGGCGGAACCCGCCCCGCAAGCAGAGGACGGCGGCGGGTGGCAAATCGCCGGCGAGGCGAGGAGAGTCGCCAAGGAGGGCCGGAAGCGCCGAAAAAAGGCGCAGCGGCAACGACGGCAGCAGCAGCGCAGGGAGAAACGCGCTGCTGCCTTGCTCCTCGCCCCTAAGACCGCGGCTGTAGTAATTACACTGCAGCCCGAGGCGGTCAACAGGGGCGTTACGTATGGCGACGTCCTCGCCAAATTAAAGGGGGCGGTGACTCCTGCGGAGTTCGGGGCCCCGGACGGGTTCGCGGTCAAGGTGACCGCTACCGGAGCCCGTCTTTTGGAGGTCCCCGGCGCGACCAGCGGCCCATCGGCCGACGCCCTGGCCGAGAGGCTTAGGGCGTGCCTCGGTGCGGACGAGGCCCGCGTGTCCAGGCCCACCAAATGCCTGGATGTCAGGATCTTGGGCCTGGACGACTCCGTAACGGAGACGGAGGTGGTGGCCGCTGTGGCCAGGACGGGAGGGTGCCCTGCTGACCAAATCAAGGCAGGCGCCATCCGCCCGGACAACTCGGGGCTGCGCACTGTTGTGGTCAGCTGCCCCGTCACAGCGGCCAAGAAGCTGAAGGAGGGCAAAAGGCTCTTGGTGGGATGGGTCTCGGCGCAGGTCAAGCTGCTCGAGACCCGGCCTCTGAGGTGCTACCGCTGTCACGTGGGGGAGCACGTGAGCGTCAAATGCACCTCGGAGGTGGACCGCAGCGACTGTTGCTTCCGCTGCGGTCGGCCCGGTCACAAGGCCGGCTCGTGCTCCGCCCCGCTGCACTGCAATGCATGTGCGGCGGCTGGCAAGCCGGCCAATCACCGGGTCGGGAGCAAAGGCTGCTCCCCTCCCGCCAAACCCAAGGGCAAAGGTAGGCCCTCCGCCGCCCCTGCCGTTTCCGCCGCCGCCGCCGCCACTGCCACCGCAGTCGCCGCTGCCGCCACTGAGGAGGTCGGAATGGACTGCCAATAATGGCCCCATTCCGCCTCCTCCAGGCGAACATCAACCACTGCGCCGCTGCTCAGGATCTCCTGCTCCAGAGCATGGCGCAGTGGTCGATCAATGTCGCCGTGGTCTCCGAGCCGTACTTTGTCCTGCCCAGGGATCACTGGGTGGCGGACCTGGACGGCTCGGTGACCATCATCTCGTCGGCCGCCGCCGGTACCCCGACTCTTGAGGCTGCTCAAAGAGGCCGGGGTTGTGTCGCAGCACGGTTCGGAGAGCTCGCTGTGGTGGGCGTGTACTTCTCTCCGAACCGAACTCTCGCCGAGTTCCACAACTCCTTGAGGGAGTTGGTCACCGTCGTCGTCGGGTTCCGTTCCCTCCCCGTGCTCGTCCTCGGGGACTTCAACGCCAAAAACTTGGCTTGGGGTTCCCGGTTCACCGACGTCCGGGGTAGGATGGTGGAAGACTGGGCCCTTGAGACGGGCCTAGTCGTCCTGAACCGGGGTTCTGTCCCCACGTGCGTGCGGATGCAGGGCGAGTCGGTGGTGGACATCTCGTTCGCCAGCCCTGCTCTGTCACCGCGTATTGTTGACTGGCGCGTCATGGAGGAGGTGGAGACGTACTCCGACCACCGGTATATCCGGTTCGACGTCTCCGCCGAGTCCGCAGACCCGCCGGTCAGACAGGCCCCATGTGGCCCGCGTTGGGCGCTGAAACAGCTGGACCGGGAGCTGCTCCTGGAAGCCGCCATCGTGCAGGCCTGGGTGATACCACCGGTCAGGCCTGCCGACATAGACGATGAGGCCAAGTGGCTCCAGGACGCCATGTCCAGGATCTGTGACGTGGCGATGCCCCGGATCCGGTCGAGGCAACAAAAGCGCCAGGTGTACTGGTGGTCGCAAGAGCTAGCAGCTCTACGCAAGGCGTGCACTGCTGCGCGACGCCAGTACACTAGGCACCGCAGGCGCCGCATCCGTCCTCCTAATGCGGAGGCGAGAGAGGCGGAGTTGTACGAGGGATACAGGGCGGCCAAGGCCCTCCTCAAGGTGGAGATATTGCGGGCCAAGGAGGAGGCCCGCCGAGAGATGCTGGGGACTCTGGACAGAGATCCGTGGGGACGCCCGTACCGGATGGTACGAGACAAGCTCCGCGCTTGGGCTCCCCCGCTCACCCAGAGTCTCCGGCAAGAAGTCTTGGAGGAGGTGATTGGCACCCTGTTCCCTCGACTGTGGAGGGGGTTCACCCCTCCGTATATGACTCCGCCCCCTGCGGTGCCCGACGCGGGCTACAGCGACGACGACGACGACATCGTCCCAGAGGTGACCGAGGCAGAATTGAGAGCGGCGGTGCGCCGGATGGGCGCCAAGAACACCGCCCCAGGACCCGACGGCCTGCATGGCAAGGCATGGGTCCTGGCCTCAGAGGCTCTCGGGCCTCGATTGATTGGTCTCTACAGCGCATGTCTGGAGAGAGGCCAGTTCCCGCTTCTCTGGAAAGCGGGAAAACTGGTCCTCGTGCGGAAGACGGGGCGCCCTGCGGACTCTCCGTCCGCGTACCGGCCCATAGTGTTGCTCGACGAGGTGGGGAAAGTCTTCGAAAGAATCATTTCGAACCGCCTCGTCGCGCACCTGACGGACATTGGGCCGGACTTGTCGGACGGCCAGTTCGGCTTCCGCAGAGGGCGCTCCACGGTGGACGCCATCATGCGCGTTAGAGACCTCACGACGGGGACTGCAGTGTCCAGGGGTAAGGTCGTAGTGGCGGTGTCTCTGGACATCGCCAACGCCTTCAACTCCCTGCCCTGGAGCTGCATCTTGGAGGCACTCCGATATCATCGGGTGCCTACCTACCTCCGTCGTGTAATCGAGGCTTACCTGACGGACAGGTCCGTCAGCTACCCCGGTCACCGGGGCGAGTGGAACCGACGAGAGATGTCACGCGGTGTTCCACAGGGTTCGGTTCTGGGGCCGCTCCTGTGGAACATCGGCTATGACTGGGTGCTGCGCACCGACCTCCCGAACGGCGTTAGCACAATATGCTACGCCGACGATACGCTGGTGCTAGCGCACGGGAGGTCACACCAGGCGGCGGCCGACTTAATGGCGACAGCGGTTGCGACAGTCGTTGAGAGAATCCGGCAGTTGGGACTCGAGGTGGCGCTCCACAAGTCCGAGGCCATGTGTTTTCATGGCCGCGGGAACGCGCCACCTCCGGGTGGGTCCCAAATAACGGCGGGAGGAGTTACCATCGACGTCGAGACGACGATGAAGTACCTAGGACTCGTCCTCGACAGTCGGTGGAACTTCATAGAACACTTCCGACGTTTGGCCCCAAAGTTGGAGAGGACGGGGGCTGCGTTTAAACGCATCCTCCCCAACCTCGGGGGCCAAACGCCTCCTGCCGGAGGTTATACGCCGGGGTCGTGCGGTCCATGGCCCTCTACGGCGCCCCTGTTTGGGCGCCAAACCTGTTGCGGCGTCCCGCTCGGACGCTGCTCATGGCACAGAGGGTCATGGCGATCCGAATGATCCGCGGATACCGCACGATCTCTGGGGAGTCGGCGAACCTCCTTGCCGGATTACCGCCGTGGGATCTGGAGGCGAAGGTGCTCGCGCGCGTGTACGGCATGCGCGCGGAGGCACGTCGCCGGGGCGAAACCCCGCTGCCGCGCCAAATAGGTGCGTGGCGGGATGAGCTCCGGCGCGATCTCATGGCGGAATGGCAGCAACGACTGTCGCAACCGAGGGCTGGGCTCGCTGCCATCGCAGCGGTAAGTCCCCTCTTTGAGGAGTGGCTTGAGAGACGCTACGGCGTCCTCACCTACCGCCTGACGCAGGTCCTCACCGGACATGGAAGTTTCGGGAGGTACCTGTGTCTGATGGGGCGGGAGGAAACGCCCGGGTGTCATCACTGCGAGGACCGCCCTGAGGACACGGTGGAACACACGGTGGGAGAATGCCCTTCGTGGGCTGAGCACCGCCGTGTCCTCAGGGAAGTGATCGGCGATGGCGACCTCTCGCGTCCGGGCCTAGTGCAGGCCATGATGCGGAGCGAGGGGGACTGGGATGCCGTCTCCTCCTTTTGCGAAGCAGTGATGCTAGCTAAGGAGGAGGCGGGACGCGTGAGGCAGCGAAGCGCTGCCTCCTCGCAACCCAGCCATCGCGAAGGACACACCGGGCGTCGGGGATCGCGAGACGATCTCCGGCCACCGTAAGCGCGGGCCTGCGGACGGCGAGCATGGGTGGCTCCCCGTCCGACCAGAAACAGACCCGAGCGTACGGTGCGTCGCGTTCCGCGCGCGCCTCAAAGAGCCATCAGACCACCACAGATGGGGCCCAATACGGCCGATGCCGATTCGGAGTCGCGGAGAACCTAACGGGTAACCGGGGCTCCGGCTCGACGTGCAGGAGAAGGAACGGGGTGGTTTTTAGTCAGTAAGAGTCTGACACTCCCTCCCGCCTCACCCAGGCGGGAGAAGTCATTCGATGATTTTCCCCCCTTAAAAAAAAAAAAAAAAATCGTATTGTTTTCATTTAATTATGTAACGTTATTTCAGATAGTTTTAATTTTCTCGGGTAACTGTTAGAACTTCGGTTGGTGTTTATTTAGTAAGATAGTTGTAGCAAACTGATTTTTATTTGAGGATCTGACTGGGCTTTGATTATTATCATTTATTAAGAGTTAATGAGTGGTAGTGATTCAATCTTTTTAGCTGTGTGTAATATTGTTATAGTAGGTCCTATTCTACACACATCATGTAAATACTGCTTGCATTGCATATATTGACTGCATGGTTGGTGCGGTCGCTGGGCAATATGTTGCGAGTTCGATTCCCGCACGGAATAATTCTTTGTGTGATCCACGGGTTATTGTTCCCGGTATGGGTATCATGTGTATGTGAACTTGTATGTTTGTAAGTGCACCCAAGATACAGGAGAAAATCCTAGGATGGGGCAACGTTTTTTAAAAAAAGATAAAAACGGAAGAAAGAGTAGAAAGATACTGGCTAATTGTGTATTCTCATACAGTCTATAAATAACATGACATAACATCACGCCTTTTTATCCCTTAAGGGGTAAGCAGAGGTGCACATTACGGCACTTAATGCCACTGTACAATGTAACACCCACTTTTCACTATTTATGTTCCGAGTCTCATGTAATAGTGGTGAGCCTATTGCCATATACCGGAGTCTACTTATATTTTTTTAAATTGTGAACAATCAAGTATTTATCCATCTATCTATCTAATTACACTAAAAAAAATAAAAGAAATCCCTTCTACATCACTCCCATAAATATGTAGGAAACGTTTTTACAAACAGTATTTCAATTGGCCTGAACTTGCGGTCGGCAGCGTGATTCCAATCACGCGCGTGACATAAATCTATGTCGGAAACAACTAGCGTACGTGCTGTACTGCAATGCTCTTTGAGACTGGAGCTAATGTTTCTGGTCTTTAGTTTAGCCATATTAATGTGTTTTGAATTGAAGATACAGAAATATTATTGTAGCTTTTGGTTCAAAAAGAGGTAGGTAAAGATTACAAACTCAATTTTGTACACCAACCACATCAACATCACAAATCAACAGTCTATGCTGACCAAAGGACTCTTCTCGCGCGAAGAAGGCTTGAGCATTAACCCACCATGCTTTCTCAATGTGAGTTGGTGATTTCAAATTTATAACTAGAAATTATAAGTCCAGGTTTACTCAAGATGGACAACCCTTCATCGTTTGTCAGTGGTGTCTTAATAATCTTAGAAAGTACATATAACTCGGAAAAAGTCGATACTTGCCGTTTATAGGTTTCGAAACCGCACCCTCATGCATGAGAAGCGGGCGTTTTAACCTCCGAGCCATTTTTTTATTTTTTTAACATAACATAACATAACATCACGCCTTTTATCCCCGAAGGGGTAGGCAGAGGTGCACATTGCGGCACTTAATGCCACTGTACAATGTAACACCCACTTTTCACTATTTGTTATGAGTCCCATGTAATAGCGGGTGAGCCTATTGCCATATACCGGGCACATTTCCAGACTCCGTGCTACTACTGAGATTTTTAAAAACCCAGTAATACTTTGCCCGACCCGAGAATCGAACCCGAGACCCCTTGTCCGGCAGTCGCACTTGCGACCACTCGGCCAACGAGGCAGTTTATTTTTTTATTAACATATTTTTTATTAACCAGTCGTGCAGAATGGTTAATATAAAATGTCGTGGTGATTATGCTATAATTAAAGAATTTTTAAAAATACAGATATATCTTTGTCCAAGCCTGGTTTGGAACCCAAATCTAAAACAAAAGTGAATTTATATTAATAATTGCATTTTGCTATTTTACTTTTGGTTGTTTAGATGAGTAGTCTGATGGTGTCGGGCATTTCGTGGTGTAAATAAAAGTTCAACTCACGTATCACCAAGTTTATTCGATGGATCCGACACACGTGTAGTACAGAAGGCACAGTAGGAAAGTCACAAGCACTTATAAGCACAGCACAGAGATAGCGAGAAGACAGTCAGTATTAGAAGTAGTAAGGAATAGATAGAAGATATTTGCGATAGAATTAACGTAATTTTTATAGCTTTAAGCAAGTGAAAGAATTATCTATGCGCGTCGTAGCAAAATCTCGGCAAGACTGGTTTGACAGATATGCGCACACGCATCGGTAAGCGATCATCGGTAGCTATCGATAGTTATAACTATATTGGTAATTAGTGATGAGGGCTCTGTCGATAGGATTACAATTATCGACTATCGATGGAATTTTTATCGACCAACTGGTAAGGAAGTATTATGTATTCCGTACAAAATGTAAATACACCTCTATATATAAATGTATCTAGGTGTATGTGTATAGATTTGTTAGTGTAATTGTGTTAGTTTTTAGGTTTATTTTCAGATGTAAATAAATTGCATAGTTTGTACAGTTACCTACATACTCAAATATGTATTAACCTATTAATAAACCCGAATCTAAAAACTGGGTGCTTTGACAAAATATCGGATAATAAAAATTCCCCCTTACCCACATCATCGTGATAACAGCCATAAAACGTATATTACTAAACATAGGCCTCCTCAAAGACTTCCGAAACAGTTGAATGGAAAATAATAATTATATGAACACATTAATTACCCGCACAATAATATAATATTTCACATTATCTGCCTGCCAGTTCACACATAGTGTCAGCTCGGAGCCGTACGATCAAGATACGATTCAGTTCGGTGAAAGCACTTGTGTAATGACAGTCCGCTTTGTATTTACACATTAACATCGGAAACATGTTTGTGGTTACAGCTTTTAGGTGTACATGGTTTTCATAAAATGTGTGAGGTGTTTTAAAACAAAAGATCCCCGTGTAATATTTAATTTTTGTCTGATTGGGAATCAAACTAAAGACTTGTTCAATCGTCAGTATATGGTAATAAATTCATTTCCTGTTTTCTATAACACGGGACTTGCGATTTAACAAATGTAAAGTGATCGATATTAAAAAACAACGATTTTTGTCTCTATCACAAAATACTAACGTTCACAATCCTTTGCCAATATTTAACTTTTAGGGTACCTTGATCTGAACTATAAATTATCTTGTTATTTTATTTATAACATTCTTAGTGTATATCCATCACCATTTATCTACCAATAAAATATTCTCTGAAGAATAAAAAATACCACTTATCAAATAAGTACTTATTGAATTATAATAATAATTATCTTCAATTCACAGCAAAGCTTTCCCCTGGGAATAGCCAGTTTTCGTTCTACCTCTAATATAGTTAGACATTGTTATTAGAATTTATGAAATAATGTGTAATATTGTAATATTAAACTATGGTTGGAAGCTAGATAAGTGCTATAAAGGTTATGTTAGTGCCTTTGTATATTTTGTTGCTAACGGCTAGTACGTATAAAATTTAGGTCAATGAACTATAGACAATTTACATGAATTTAGGATGCTAAGGACTGAGAGTTGATGATTGAGTCCAGTGGCTTGCTATTAGAGGTCTATATCTAGTAGTAAAGGGAAATTAATCACATAACGATGATGAAAAATCATCTAAGCTAAAAATGAATATGTTATGTTATTGTATTTTATTTTTTGTTAAATTTCACTTTTGGTGCAAATCGATCTGTAAGGATTTTAATTATAAATTCTAAACTTGGTTACAAAATGTATTCATTCATAAAAATTCCAGGTGCCCGCCTGCTTACGGCAGGCCGCCCGCGCGGTGAAGGCGCAGCGTCGGTAAGTTGACGGCGAGCCGCCCTCCAGGCGACAGCGGGACACTTAACCGACCGCATGCCGGCCACGAGTTGGAAGCGTGTTGTCACCGCGCCGATCCCGCGCCGCCCGCGAGTTGGAAGCGCGTGGTCACCGCGTTGACGCCGCGCCGGAGCTGTTTAGGGCAATCTTAGGTCAAACCGAGTTTACCTTCATGACCAAACGAATAACAATACATTTATCCTTTAAGAATCCATTTTCAGTATAATATTTTAAATTCATATTTCAGTATATAAGTGCTCTGAAACAAGACGCAATGCGGTTCGTACGTGTCTTACAGGAAACATAAAATTACAAGGTTGTATTTACTAACAGCACATAAAGGTATACCATTTTAAAACCGTTATTATTTCATTTTGAACATAGTTACAAAACGATAGAGTTGAAAATACAATGAAGAAGTTTTAATAGTTTTGGGTACTTTGATGCGCAGTTGTGTATAGTTGGTGCCTATTGAAGGTATTGTATGAAACTCTCAGAGGTACCTCCTCAATTTCACGATGTCTGTCTGTCTGTCTGTTCAGCTGTTTATTTGCTTCGAATAAAATAAATTGAGTTGCTTGTCGAAGATGTTTCTCGGTAGTACTTACAATGTAGCTGTTTTGTAGTTTGTGAAGTACCTATGTTAAAAACGAACTGTGTAGTTTCTTCTTATGGGATAAGTCGATAAACGAATCACCTGATAGTAAGCAATCGGCGCCGCCTATTGACACATGGAACACCAGAGGCGTTACAAGTGCGTTGCGGACTTTTTGGAGATTAGGTATTCGAGGATTGTTTCGAATTCGGGAATTGGGGAGATTGGGGAGGGGGTAATTTTATTGGGTTCCGGTAACCTCAGTCACACGACGAAACACAACGAAAGTGTTGCTTCACGTCGGTCTTCTGTGAGGCCGTGGTATCACTCCGGTCGAGCCGGCCCATTCGAGCCGAAGCATGCTCTCCCACACTTAGAGGTAGTATCTGCAGAGTAGTAGATAGAGTACATTTTGCTATCACTCCTAAATTTTATATAGGTTTCTTAAGAGTCTACTAAAAAGACTAGATATATACTTATTTAACAGAAAGAGGGCAGCAGAGGGGTCTCGGGTTCGATTCCCGGGTCGGGCAAAGTATTACTGGGTTTTTAAAATTCTCAGTAGTAGCACGGAGTCTGGAAATGTGCCCGGTATATGGCAATAGGCTCACCCCCTATTACATGGGACTCATAACAACTAGTGAAAAGTGGGTGTTACATTGTACTGTGGTAGAATGTGCACCTCTGCCTACCTCTTCGGGGATAAAAGGCGTGATGTTATGTATGTAGGGCAGCAGTGCTCTCTAGAATGCTTGTCTCTTCTGACGTCTGCGCTATGGGTATTGATCAATCTTAAATAAAATACACTGTAGCAATTTTTATTGACAATTTTTTATATTCCAGGATAGCTTTAACCTTTTGAATGCACCAATAGGAGACACAATAGAAAATTCATTGTGTCTCGCGTGAATCCACGTCTTAGACACACGAAAGGTTAGAGAAGTAAAGAGCTTAAAGAGTTTTAAAATCAACTGTATAGAGAATCAAATTAAACCCAACGATTTAAAAATAAAACTGAATTTATTTTCATAATCATAACATAACATAACATAACATCACGCCTTTTGTCTCCGAAGGAGTACGCAGAGGTGCACATTACGGCTCTTAATGCCACCGTACAATGTAATACCCAGTTTTCACTATTTATGTTATGAGTCCCATGTAATAAGGGGTGAGCCTATTTTCATAATCATGTCATTAAAAACTTACTTTTAAATTGTCTTCAGTACCTAAACGATAAAGGATTGTTTTCCAAAAGGTAATAAAAATATAATACATGAACAGAGTCGGGGGTAAAGTAAGTAGGAAAATCATAAATCTTCAGGTTGCCAACCTTTTCGCACTTGTCCGTGTTATGATTTATTGCGCCTTACAATCGAATCTTGACCGGTATTTTTCCTACTAACGTATTAAAATTAATCTCTTTGGACGTAAAAACTGACAATGATATGAAATGATGACAGAACGGGCAAAAAAACTATAATATAAATATTTTTATGAGTATCATGATATTTTTGTTTTGTAAAACTGTGATAGTTATTAGTAACCGTTGGACATTTAGAAATACGAGTCCAATCAATTTGAGAATTTATTATGTAATAGTTTTTTTTTTAATATTTGATGGGGCGACGTTTGACCACTATCTCGCCTGGTGGTAAGCGATGATGATGATGTAAGTTGTAGGCACTATTCAGATTCAAAACTTCAACTGTGTAGTTTGTAGTGCAAACTTATTAAAATTTATTCAACTATATTGACTTGCTATTCACAATTAATATGCGTGTAGAATATGAATTTTAGAACGTAACTTTGCTTGTTTAAATTTTCCAAAATAATAGTAGCCTATCTTACCTACATATCGTATTTATCGTACCTACATCAGCTACCTGCCAATACAAGTCTTGCAAAATCGGTTCAGGTACTCTAGAAATTAGCCAATACAAACACAGCATAACATAACATCACGCATTTTTATCCCCGAAGGGTTTGGCAGATGTGCTCATTACGGCACTTAGTGCCACTGTACAATGTAACACCCATTTTTCACTAGTTATGAGTCCCATGTAATGGGGGTGAGCCTATTGCCATATACCGGGCACAATTCCAGACTCCGTGCTACTACTGCGACCAGTACAAACAGACATATAAAAATTGTAAAAAATGTTATTTCGGTATGTGTATCATATGTACCTCTACATTTATAAATCGAATGTATTAAAAGACGGTTATTTTAATATATAATAGGTATAGATAATATCCATTATGTATTGAGTCATGTAAGTATCTCTCCAATCCAAAAACAACCCAAACTTCTTAAAATTAAAACAGATTTTTACACACATTTTTATGTATAAAGTTACCAGCAATTTGAGCTCCGATTCACGAAAATGTAAAACAGTGTTCCTTCCATTATCTTCGAGTAGAACAGCAGGTACAATAAAATGAGGAAGCGATGGTACAATATATCAAAGTGACGGTAGCTTCATCAAGCCGCCATGTTTGTTGACGTCATAATATCATTCCTTATAATGATGCAAATTTTCTTCAGCCGAGTTGGCTAAGGGATTTGTCTTGTTACGTTTTATTAGCTTTTTTTTATATCAGTTGAATTTTTTATTCTGTTGTAATGAAATAGGTAAATGTGGTCATTTGTCTCTAGTTAGGGTTGTCAGTTGATAGTTTTAAACTTACTTAATTTTCTGGATATGATTTTCAACTTAAATAAAATTATTAAGATTTTTGTGCAGGAACAGTCCTTCTGCTTGCATTTTCAAACTATGAAGATCCTAGTTTGATGTCCGATTTGAAACAGTAAAAAGACAAATTAAATAAAAACCATCTGCAAGTAAAAACGAAACATTACATCCAGAAATAAAAACTTAAACCATTACAGTTCTTACTTTTCTTTGCCCAAAAAAAAAACATGAAATACGTCGCCTTTATTACTGAGGCAGTGAACAAAACTTGTACAATTTGAGTCAGCATTAAGTTTTAATTGTAACCTTCATAAAATACAAGGCTAATGAACTGTTACAGTTATTTATTCTCGGTTTTCTTCGTCAAGTGGCCATAATGTTTCGTACTCTCGGAATTTTGCGCTGACAAGAATTATGGGCTGGAATTAATTTTGAGAATTGTTTGTTAATGTTGTTGGTGTTACTGGTGTTACTGGAGTGGGAACTAATTTGTTGCTAGGTGAATCTATGCTGGCTTTTTTTTTAAATCATCGAATGACTTCTCCCGCCTGGGTGAAGCGGGATTACACTTAACACTTTCTTTCGAAAGAGATGGATGGACAATTCAATTCTTGAAGTTTCAATAGTGCCTAAAGGATTAATTGAAATAATTGCTTTGACTTTAACTTTGACATAATAATGCTGATATTTCTTGCAATATCCATGTAAAGTTTTTGATTGCAGTTTAATGGCGATATCTCGCTGGTGTTGTTTGTTAAATAGCTTCATTAGTGTTGCAGGTATCCACGGGTGGCGCTGATCACTTGCCACTAGCGATTAGTCTGGTAATTTGAACGCTATACCAAGATAAATATATTCTACATTTTTTACTACCTAATTTGATGTCAATTATTAATCTTTCATACTATACTTAATTAGAATAAATGATTTGATATGCATAGCGTTTAAATGGTAGGTATTTTAATGGTTGCTTAGCCGAGGTCAGGAAAACCCCTTTTTATATATATTTTAGCAAAATTCCTCTTAGACCAAACTATATTTTTCTCTATCACAAAATATACTAGCGTCTGTGAGTCACGTGCTAAGAAAAAAAGGAAGTTTTAGTAAAGTTTTAGGCAGCAAAAGGAATTCATAGGACTCACTTTGAATTCCAAATCGGCTTTTGTTTCCATTCGATAAACTTCGGTAATACATTAAATCGGCACAGTTTACACCTTTGAAGAGTTACCTGTAAACTTTACTTGATTTATTTGTTTCAAGTTAGAAGAGGAAACTTTAGCAGGAGAGAGAAAAGTAGTTTTACAATAATATCTACCTATGTTTTTAACCGACGTCAAAATAAAAAAGGTACTTTATTTGATTTTTTTTTTCTTTTTTTAATTTAAAACTTGGTCCTGACATGGTTTGTAAAAAGAAGTGTGCACTTTTGTTATTGCTTAGGAGATACAGGAAAATGAAATAAATATGTTTTTGGGAAGATAAGGTAATGATGGCCGATGCGAATCAATTTGCAAGTTCTTGCGATGCGTAGAGGAAGCTCGCACATTTATGCGATGCAGCGTCGCATCGCAATTTTGTGTACGAGCCCTAATAGTGAGAATCGCGAGAGAATCGAACACGTTTTGCGGTAACCAAATGCAATTGTATCGATTGAATGATATTCTTTCACTAAAAAATGTAAAATATTGATACATACACTTTAATAAGTTCTCAGCATTATTCCTCATGAAAGAATCATTCATTGATAAAGCTTAAAATATTAAATATACTCCTGATTGATGCGTCTGCGAAGATGCCTGTGAAATTAAGAAAAATGAAGCATTCTCAGTGATTGATGGAATAAATTCAAACTGATTACTATTTAATATCATTATGATTGATAAAAGGGAGAGCGAAATAAATTGCACCATGTGCTACGTAGAAATAAAACATGTTTTCCTGTAAAACTGTTTCATATGGTTATTGTTTATTAGTGTTTTCGTACCGCCTAAAATTTTTTTCTCACCTTTTAAACTTACTCTGTAGGTACCTCAACGAACATTTCAGGATCAAAATTAGTCAAATTGGTTCAGCCGTTCTCGAGTTTAAGCGAGACTAGCGAACAGAAATTAGTATTTTTTTATATAGATATAGTATAGATGAGTTACTAGAAGTAATTAAAATGACCATTGTGTGATGTTCTCTTGATTATAAATAAAACATTGTAGTTTTGAATATTAACCTTATTCCTATACGGTATATAAAATAGTCAGGTGGCGAAATTACTACCTTTCTTTGTACCTCTAGAAAGAGTCATATAGCTTGTCGCTATGAATTTTAAATATCCAATTTTGATATGCAGCTAAATTTTTCATATTTGAAAACTTTTGCTCAGAGATGAGGCCAAAAATAAATGACTAAACAATGCTTTTACAAAAGATCAAGCACAAATGTAATTAACCATTTCAATTGTCTTAGTATAAGAATATTACATTTAACTTAAAGTTATTATGCGATTAATTGCCAAAACAAGTTTTAAAACTTTCGTACTTAAGTGTAATCTAAGTATCTTCACCCTCTGTTTAAAGATAAGTTTAGAAAAAGCTTTGCAAAGTAGTTTAATAGAGGCCTCTAGGCCATTTGTAGACATGATCACAATTAGTGAGGTCTAACTTATGTTCTTTGTTAATCTAGAGCTGATAATAGATTTTTTGGTTTTGGAAATTATTTTTTATTTTATTTTATTTTAAAAGACTTAATGCACACACTAATGTACAAGGTGGGCTTAATGCCTAGGGCATTCTCCTCCAACCAGACCTTTGGGTGATGCAGAGACAAAAACAATGGTCGATGCAAGAAGCAAACGTATTTAAGACTCAACAGAAATATATAGAAAAACGGATAGTATAGACTTACATAAAATAAATCCCTATATAAACTTACCATGTATATGACATAACAATAAACTTACACAATTATATGACATATACTACTTAGACGTAACATAGTTATACATAGTATATTGATAGTTACGATTCTGCCAACCTCCTCAAATTATGCCTTTGGAAATTGAGTTGATTAGCTGGTTGGTCGTGACTGTTATTATACTGCTCTTAGGCGTGATCTCTGTCACGGAGAACGGTTACCAGGGCTCCGGCTCGAAGCGCAGGAGTAGGAACGAGGTGGTTTTTAGTCAGTAATAGTCTGACACTTCCTCCCGCCTCACCTAGTCGGTAGAAGTCATTCGATGATGTACCCCTCGTAAAAAAAGGCGTGATCTCTAGGTTTTATAAAGAATAAAGGGATGTTAGATAGATGTGAATAGAGATCTTTAGTTTATGAGAGAGTACTAGGTACATATGTAATTGGAAAAGGACTCTTTTTGCTAAACAATAATTCTTTTATAAATGACGTTTAAAAAAAACAACTTGAATCTCATTTTTAATGTCGGTTACCTATACACTAAAACCTCTTCCTAAATGTAATAAATACTTTTCTTAACATTGCGTCTAAATAGGTTAATAAATCGCGAGATAATCGCGAACAAACATACATAACATATAGGTAAAACTGAGAACCTCCATCTTTTTCTGAAGTCGGTTAAAAGTAAGAAATATATCCTTTCTCCAAAAATGAACTTACCTCTAATAAGCATATTGGGATGTTAAATCTTATAATTTTCTATTTAATTCACATCTATCAAAATATCACAGCTAACATCAAAAACGACCCACGCTTGTATCATTCTACTATAAGATAATCTTTCGAGTACTTTCAATAAATCTTCTAATCTACTTTCAACTGCATCAAAGTGACTTTTCGAACTATTTTATACTATTATATTAAATCTTGTTAGGTCCTTCGAGTCGAGGCGCGAAAATAATATACAGGGCCATTCAGCAACTGGTAAATTAAATTCAAGTCTAGATTTATGAAGTTTTAAAACCATTGCCATTCATTTAAATGATATTTGAATTTTGGAGTTGAATTAAAATTGACAATCTGGCTTTGAACTTTGTGTGGTGTAATACTTATTATAGTTAGCTGCTAACTAGTGAGAGATCATCATGTATGTGAGTAGAGAAGTGAGCATAGATTTAACGAAATAGCTGTTGTTTTTTTCTAAGCGTTTCATTGTTAGTACGACTGCATGTTTGATTGTGTCTAGTATATGACAATAGTTTCAATTCCATGTGAAAAATTCTTTTTCTTTTAGAAACGTTGCCCCACACTATGATTTTCTCCTGTGTCGTGTGTGCGTTTACAAATATACAAGTTCACATACACATGACACCCAGACTCGGAACAACGATTTGTTGATTAGGTACACAAAAAGTTGTTCCGTGCGGGAATCGAACCGGTAACACGTTGTGCGGCAGTAGCAGGGGCCAATTGCCTAGCCACCGCACCAACCCAAGTCACGTGCAATTCTAAACAAGTTGACTTCTGATTCTATTCAATGTTCTTGAAATTAAAACTTAAACTATTATTATTTAAACTGTTATATGGTTGAGCTGTATTCTGTATTACACCTATGATGCGAGAACTGCCTTTTTTTTTGAGGGAGGAAAATCATCCAATGACTTCTCACGCCTGGGTGAGGCGGGAGGGAGTGTCAGACTGTTACTGACTAAAACCACCCCGTTCCTACTCCTACACTTCGAGCCGGAGCATAACTTAGCCTAAATCTTTAACATTGAGTTACCAAAATACAGGCTGTCCCTAATTTGGAGGCCCACGGTTACCTACGTCGCATTTGCGTGTATATGAACACTGCTAGCTTCCATTTCTGCATGTAATGTGTGTTTACAAATATTTTTATTTTATTTTATAAGGAGCAAAAAGTTAAACTGCTTCGTTGGTTCGCAAGTGCGACTCCGGGCAAGGGGTCTCGGGTTCGATTCCCGGGTAGGATAAATTATTACTGGGTAGTTAAAAAAAATCTCAGAAAAAGCACGGAGTCTGGAATTGTGCCCGGTATATCGCAATAGGCTCACCCTCTATTACATGGGACTCATAACATAAATAGTGAAAAGTGGGTGTTACTTGGTTATTGTAAAATTGCATGAAACTGTCAAACACCAAGCGGTCACCGGTGACCGCAACCTATTGTTCTATAATTGTGTCTACAAAACCGGTACTCGACGAGTTAAGTGCCGTAATTTGCACCTCTGTCTACCTTTTTGGGGTTAAAAAGGCGAGATAACATAACGTTACCAAAAAGTTAGTGTTACAAACATAATATTATGTCATCTCACCTAACTCTTTGGAAAACAAAATTTTTACGTTTTATTTAAAGAAATTCTGTGTAGCCTTTCTTGAAATCTAAACGGTGTTGCTAACATAACAATCCTACATCAAAAACAAATAGACAAAACAAAAATACTCCAGACTAAAATATTAATAATAGATTCTGTCCAAATTACAGTTATTGACGGCTAAGTGCTTTCCCGTGTTATCTACCCATTGAGATATTTATACCCCTCGTATTTTTTTAAACGAATAACTTCATTCCCTACTTAGAAATGTTTTTACAAACAATGTCTGTGTCACTTCTGATTACTTCAACGTTTTTAAATAAGTTATCAAATAATTATAGGTTAAATAAAGTTTTGAAAATAATGTGTGAGTTTATGTTGTGAAGTGTGTTATATCCGAGGTAGCCCTCAGATACCAGGAACATCATACAATCGTCATTCATCGAGATTGCGCAACACGAATTGATCGATTTATAAAAACCGTTCGCCGACTTCTCATGTCGCCTTTTGTCGTCGGGACGTTAGGACACTAATTTTAAGTACTTAGTTTTAATATATCATTGTAACCTTTAATAAACTACTTGCCTATTAATTGGTTGCGTTATTTGGATCTCCTCCGCTGCCCACATCGTAAATAGTGTTTTTGATTTATTGTGTTTTGTAAACGATATGCTTTTAAAATAATATAATTCTTTATCTATGATTCTTATTTAGTCAGTAAGAGTCTGACACTCCCTCTCGCCTCACCCGGGCTGGAGGCTCGCCTCATTTTACTTAAGGTCCTATGTCCCCTTGACGGGGCAGAAGGCATCCATAGATTGGGTTGACACACTATGGGCACAAAAATAGAAAATAATGAGTTTTACAGTTAATGTGTGTGGCTCACTAGGGTATTGCTACTTAAAAAGTATTGCAAGGAATCCTACATGGTTACCAAATTCAATTTAAAGAACGAATACCTAAACACAAAAATGATTGTATTACAATTATCATAGCAAAACAGAAAAAAACATTAAAATCCAGCCAAAAGAAACCCATTTGATTCAAAGTAAGTTATTTGAATTCAAATAACAGAAATCTCTATTACAATTGGTTTTTGAATTCTTTTAAAAACCCCAAGAGACCTGGCGCTCAACCAATTCTTTCAAAAAAAGCAAAACGAAGCCGTAAGCGTAGCCTTTGCCTGACTTATAGACAAAAAATAAAAGAGTAACTATTAAATTATCTTTCCAACGCAGGCTATTGTTCGAAAGAGGTTTGAATCCCGTGGAAATACCTAGAATGATTTTTCTAGATTATGCTACGCAATTTTTCCGTAGCATTGAATTTGAAATATTGGCTTCACTTCGGGTCAATGGGTACGATTTACATCCCAGACTTTTGGCTTTAGGTTTTGAGAAAGGTGACTTTTTTGAATTGAAGACCTATTTTTTACTAGAACCAAGTATTAATTACAGTTGGTACTTCGATTTTTGTTTGTCTAAAAATTATTTGATAATTTTTACCCTTAATTAAAGTAATAGCATTTGTTTCACCAAAAAGAACACGACGACTACATCACACCCACTGGAAATGTAAAAGATGAATCGCTTACAAACCAGGTACACGACGATGTTGTTCCCAATATTAACACAACTACAACTAGGTATGGCGTTTCCCAGAATATAATAAATAAGCAACCAAATACACTACATAAACAACAAAACCACGTTACCAAGCAATTACACTCTACAAATCAAAAGCCAAATATACTGCTACACAATATTATAATGAAACCGAATTTAACCGAGTAATAGTTGGTCTTAATGCGAGCCTCGTCTCTGGCCGGTGACCACGGAGCTATTAATCGAGCCGAAACCAGCACAAGCCTAATGCCGGCTGATATGGAATATTTGTCCACGTAATCCGAACAGAGCGGTATTAGTCTTTGCCAGGTAGCTACGCAATAGGCCTTGTTGCACGTGAATTAGGACTGCGGCGAAATAACAAGGCTTGATAATTTATAGTAGTCTGTCTGAAGATTGATTTAAATTGTGAAGTTATTGTTGTAACCTTTAACATTTAATCAAACAAATAAGTAAACAACGATGCCTAATAGAACGTCTACGAAAGTGTAAAAATAGAAATCCTTAATTTCAAAAAGTTTACGCAAATAAATCGGGGCGTGCCACCGCAATTTGAATCGACACTAATAGCTTCCCACATCTATTCAAATACAGAAAACTTTCCAGACCCAGTAAAAATGATAAACGGCTCATAAACTTTAACCGAACAAGGGTCCAAACTGAAATCAGCAGAAAAAATATAAAAAAATCCAACAAACTAATATGTTTTCTAACAAAATATCTTAGGATTTTTATGTGACTTTGGAAAGCTGAATCGGATTCAAGCCGGGTACGTAAGGCGTATAATAAAAAGATTTTACGGTCAATGAATGCTGCAACAGATAGGACGGTCGAGAATATGATTTACTATTTCTACGTGTGGTGTAAGTACAGGGGACAGCGATTTAACATACATTAAAGTCTGATGCTGAATCAGAGTAAAATTTTAAAGCAATTATATCATTAACTTGTCCTGTTAAAACCGAACCTAAGGCGATCAAAGGACAAGCTCGCTACAACCTCCCTAAATCGCTGCTTCTCCTGTAAGCCCTCTACAGATAAAACCATGAAAACACCGGAAGGCTGAAGTCTGGCGCGTCCCAGGGATATGAATAACTTTTTCGAATGAATTGAATAACGTCTTGATTCCCGCAACGACATAAATCAGAAGATATAATAAGAGGAGAAGAAAAAAGTGTGCGTTTGACATTTTTACAATTGTTTGTATTTATTTACATCATACATTTAATATTTATATTTATGAAATATTTATTGGCGTGCGTTTCAATAGTTGTGACAGGCTTGCATGACCAAATGCAAACATGGCGTTAGACATAAAGCCTTGTTCTGTCTGTCTTCTGTCCCAAAATCGAAGCGAGAAAGAATTACTAAAACTTGCTACTCGGCTAAAATACTAGCGCAGTGCGAACAAGGCTTTAAAGATTTTTGTAATATTTATCTAGTACCATGAAATAAAACCAT
Organism: Spodoptera picta; assembly: GCA_038387885.1. Classification (NCBI taxonomy): domain Eukaryota; kingdom Metazoa; phylum Arthropoda; class Insecta; order Lepidoptera; family Noctuidae; genus Spodoptera; species Spodoptera picta. Next base: position 982,881 of record JAZHFQ010000329.1, read on the forward strand.
GTATTTAGGTACTTTTCAAAATATATCGAACTTTACTATTACATTACACCTATTTATATATTCCTTACAACTTACACCATACGATTTCTTAGCAATTCCTAGCGGGAGATCTCTCTTTTATTGCCCCCTCTGGTGATACAGAATCACGGAACGTTTCACATCGCACTGCTTGTTACCATGCTCCTTACTGGACTGCCATACTCGTAGTTTTACAGTTTAATGAACTATGTTTTAAAATGTGGTCTTTAGAGACGAGAGATTTAAAATTTTGAGGTATTTCTTATATAAATATTTTATTTCACTGTGTTGTTGGTTTAGTTGTTGCAATTTCATATACTTTTGGAGTAATTTTCTGTCATGGGTAAATCGGAAAAATTCATTACAAGAATTAATTTCCCTAATGTTATTGCATATTAAGTAAATTAACTGCTTTGTATTTGAAAAATATGTTAAAACCTTCCTTATTTTATGTATCTCCTTTGTTTAATGGATTCAAGTTACAGTATGTTTACACTACAGGCCTTCACATCTATTTACATTAAAATTTATAAATGTAAAAGGTATAAATAAATATATCGAGTATCCATTGACTAAAACTATTGAAAACCAAACAGATCGATTTCACAAAGTTTTCGCTCGTTCTAATATCAAAGGACGGTTCAGTTTTATATTTCAAGTTGTAATGACTAGATAGCCTCTGTGGTTAGAATTTGTGAAACACGAAGCCTCAGATCTAAGTTTCATACTTAGTCTTTATCTCGCAAACTTGGTACAATATGAAGCGTGTTAGTAATTTTGTTGAAGTCGTGGTACAACGTGGTGCAACAGATAAGTCTTGTGGCTTCAATATGTTCTTGCTGATATCTTGTAGTGGGCATAGTACAAGATTATTATAAGTTAAACTGTGAATACTTGTTGTTAAAATATGTATAAAATATTAAAAAAATTAATATCTTTCTTAAAGCATTAAAGCAAAGACGTGGCCGAGTGGTCGCAAGTGAGACTGCCGGGCAAGGGGTCTCGGGTTCGATTCCCGGGTCGGGCAAAGTATTAGTGGGTTTTTAAAAAAATTCTCAGTAGTAGCACGGAGTCTGGAAATGTGCCCGGTATATGGCAATAGGCTCACCCCCTATTACATGGGACTCGTAACATAATAGTGAAAAGTGGGTGTTACATTGTACAGTGGCATTAAGTGCCGTAATGTGCACCTCTGCCTTCGGGGATAAAAAGGCGTGATGTTATGTTATGTAATATCTTTCTTAAAGAAATACTGTGTATGAGTGTACACAGTATTTCTTTAAGAAAGAATTATTCGTTGCTTTATCATTCATTGTATTCATAAATCACTAGGCAAATAGCTTGCTAATAAAACAAAGTAATAATTAGCAAATAAAATATTACACGAATAAATAAACAAATGATTTTAATTCGTCCATTTTCTAAACAATTGTTGTAGGAATTTGGAAAATGGCCAAAATAAATAAATGTTGATGATTTCAATATCTCATAGTGGGGAAAATAAAATACAAAACAATTCGTTGCAAGCCAATTTAATGGCTCCGAGTCTTAACGATGGGCACAACAGCTAATCCACGCCATTACCAAAAACGATTATTCTACTTGAAATTTTGTTTTTTGTATCCCTGCATTTAATTTAAGGCGCAAAGGACCAATTTGGTCTTTTTGTGCCAACAAACTAATCAATCCACTTACGAAGGTTAAATTCTTCGCAAATGGACGACTGTTTTAATTTTATAGCCCAAGGATCTAATTACCCGTATTTGTGTGCCGTTAATTTTGTAATTAGCAGCCATTTTGTTTGCTAATTTTAGTCAGAATAATAGGTTTTATTTTGGTGTTTAGATTTGATTAATGTGTCTATTGGGTGACATATTTTTAAGTGTGAATAATTCTTTCATTTGCATTGAATGTTAAGATCATTGTTTCATTTACTCCAATCAATATTCATTGACCGTAACTTAGTAAAATAAATTCATAAGATGCGCATTACACAAAGTCTAAAAAAACACTAGAGCTTTGAAAAAGGTTTTAAATTATAAAGACGAGATACTTATCGTCAATGAAAGTATAACAAAAAATGATCACAAAGCTGCTCGCTCGGCTTAAACGCCCCATAATACTTACTCGTTTCATAAAAGGCTAAAATTTTTGAATAAAATTTTAATAAGAGGCGAAAGTAGCCGTATTTGGGAGGCTCATGCATGCATCGCTGACTCCTAGACTTTAAACCACTTTAACTAACGAGGCGAACGCAAAAACGTCCATCTTTTAAGGTCTAAGTCAGTTTGCGCTTGCCTTTGATCGCATTTAATTATCATTTTTCTTTTTATTTTAAAAATGAACCGGGTTTAATAATAGTCTCTGCTTATAGTTTTTAAGATGATCAAGATTAATATTATTTACAGCTGTTGAATCCAGTTATGGATAATATAAATATATAAGTAGCATTATGGAAAGCAAGTCTTACACGACGAACCTAATGTAATAGGTACGCTATCGGTCTCTACAGCGCATGCTTGGAGAGAGGCCAGTTCCCGCTGCTCTGGAAAGCGGGAAAACTGGTCCTCGTGCGGAAGACGGGGCGCCCTGCGGACACTCCGTCCGCATACCGGCCCATAGTGCTGCTCGACGAGGTGGGGAAAGTGTTCGAAAGAATAATTTCTAACCGCCTCGTCGCGCACCTGACGGACATTGGGCCGGACCTATCGGACGACCAGTTCGGCTTCCGCAGAGGGCGCTCCACGGTGGACGCCATCATGCGCGTTAGGGACCGGACGACGGGGACTGCAGTGTCCAGGGGTAAGGTCGCAGTGGCGGTGTCTCTGGACATCGCCAACGCCTTCAACTTCCTGCCCTGGAGCTGCATCTTGGAGGCACTCCGATATCATCGGGTGCCTTGCAGCGGTAAGTCCCCTCTTTGAGGAGTGGCTTGAGAGACGCTACAGCGTCCTCACCTACCACCTGACGCTGGTCCTCACCGGACATGGGAGTTTCGGGAGGTACCTGTGTTTGATGGGGCGGGAGGAAACGTCTGAGTGTCATCACTGCGAGGACCGCCCTGAGGACACGGTGGAACACACTGTAGCGGAAGGCCCTGAGTGGGCTGAGCACCGCCGTGCCCTCAGGGAAGTGATCGGCGATGGCGACCTCTCGCGTCCGGATCTAGTGCAGACCATGATGCGGAGCGAGGGGGACTGGGATGCCGTCTCCTCCTTTTGCGAAGCAGTCATGCTAGCTAAGGAGGAGGCGGGACGCGTGAGGCAGCGAAGCGCTGCGTCCTCGCAACCCAGCCATCGCGAAGGACACACCGGGCGTCGGGGATCGCGGGACGATCTCCGGCCACCGTAAGCGCGGGCCTGCGGACGACGAGCATGGGTGGCTCCCCGTCCGACCAGAAACAGACCCGAGCGTACGGCGCGTCGCGTTCCGCGCGCGCCTCTAAGAGCCATCAGACCACCACAGATGGGGCCCAATACGGCCGATGCCGATTCGGAGTCGCGGAGAACCTAACGGGTAACCGGGGCTCCGGCTCGACGTGCAGGAGAAGGAAGGGGTGGTTTTTAGTCAATAAGAGTCTGACACTCCCTCCCGCCTCACCCAGGCGGGAACAGTCATTCGATGATATTCCCCCTTAAAAAAAAATAAAAAATATAAGTACGCTAAATCTACTTTAATTTTTAATGACTGATTTGATTATGACAATGTAAATATTCCAGAGAATAATACTTTTTTTTCAAGATCATTCACGCATTGGTACGGTCCTTTATTTCAAGGTTGTTTTTAATTTTAAGAAATTAACATAATCTTTTTGATAGCTAATGGCTCTTTGCCTCGAGACCACTCACCATTATGATAACATTAAAACAACTTTTCATGAATTATATTTTAGAATTAAATTTTGATAATGGAAAACATAGTAGTAGCTTGAAACCATAAGGCATTTTAAGAAATCAATGTTTAAAATCAATTTGTATTAAAATCCTAATCAAATGAGACAAAACAAGTATTTCGCTGGCTACATTTTACTATTGTTGTATTTTATATAGGCATAAAATGTTGATGATGGTGTTCGATGCTTTATACACTTAATATATAAAAAGGTTATAGTTAATGCACATTTATATAACATAACAAAACGTCACCCCTTTTATCTCCGAAGGGGTAGGCAGAGGTGCACACAGAAGTAACACCCACTTTTCACTATTTATGTTATGAGTCTCATGTAATAGGGGGTGGGCCTATTACTACTACTGAGATTTTTTTTAAAAACCCAGTATTACTTTGCCCGAACCGGGAATCGAACCCGAGACCCCTTGCCCGGCAGTCGCACTTGCGACCACTCGGCCAACGAGGCAGTCACATAAGTATACCATATTGATAATAGGCTCTTATAAAAAAGTTATGTTTTACTGACAGTCGTACAATCCACCCACCAACAACTCTTTTACAATTTTTTATTTCTCCAAGACAAATTTTCCTAATAAGACCTTTTTTACAATATTGATTCCCAAAATGTGATTCATTCATTTCATTGATTTAGATAACAATATTAGCTACACGCTACTTAGCCTTCAAAAAGCAGTGAATAAAAATCAATCCATTAGGTTTTATTGTATTAGGATCACAAAAACCTCGGTCCTTTTATGATCAAAATTCATCTCATTGTTATTTAAAATAAGAAACCCAACTTTTCTATCAGCTTTATTATGCCTATATTTTAAAATCCAATGCATGATCCCGTCTAATCTTATAAGTAGGCATTAAAATACAAAGGCATGTGTCATTTTGGAATATTTGTGGGTAGAAAATAAGCGAATCATAAAGTATTAGTTGACATTGAGACGACCTCTGTGTTACAGAGAAATCAAAAGGACCAAACCACAATAAAAGTTAAATACTATCAATTTGTTAGTATAGGATCTGATTGAGTTTATATTATGTGTCGTCTCAGTAATATTTGTTATTGGATTGGAAAATTCATTTTTCTATAAAGGAGCGTCAGCTTAGTGTCATGGACATTAAAATTTGAAAAAATGTCAAAATTATGACTTAAGCCTTCTTAATACACGTAAACATAATAGCGATTGAAATTATAATTACACTTTTTGATTAATACTTCGTCAAGTTTGGTCCTTCTGTCCGTACCCTGTACTATGGATCCAATCTGATAACCCTTTATTCCCAAATGTTGATATAGTACAACTTTTCTTTCAAAAGTATCGGAGTAAGTAATGAATTGTGGTCCTTTAGATGTAAGTACGAGTACTCAAAACTTTCTCCCATCGTATATTTTGTAAAAGTAACTAATATCAACAAGTACTTCAAAAAGAATAATGGAATACTTAAATCAAATGTGGCCTGTACAAATTTCTTTTATTATATGATGTTTTTAAAACATATATTAGATACGATTTCGGAGAAACGATGCCATTTGATAATTTAATAAATTTCAATTTTCTCTTTTATCGTATGTAAACAAAAAGAATTTGAATTAATATTCTTAGCGATATTATTAACTATTATCGTAACATGTTTTTTATACATTTTATGTTAATTTTGTTAGTATATGTATGTTAATAACGAGTCTAGTTTTTACACTAGATTAAAATCAAAATAAATTTAAAAAAAAACTAGGAGACATTGCTTCAAATCCTCCTTGAAATATGAACCAAAGAAATTGCGACTTACTGCCCACTTAGAAACGTTCCCCTGTTCAAGAGCATGAAAATTCAAAGTGAGTCCAATTTTTCATACTAGAGGAGATTGCTAGCAGTGCATTGCGGCCGGCCTACAATTCTAGACATAAATCTAGACCGCCTCGCTTACACGACTGCATTTACATACTAAGGAGACGTTAACGATACGACTTTAGAGTTAGATATAGATTTAATATCTGTCTAGATCGCCGCTTAAATTTTTAGGTCCCTTCAAACTTAATTTCTTACATTTCTGAACGAGCATATAATTAATGGAAAATTATTTTTTGATGTTTCTTGGTATGGTTTGTGGTTTAATTAAAATAAATGCATTGACTTTGACTTCAATTAATTCAGTAAAATATTCGCATGCTAATATTATGTTTTTGGCTTACATATAACTGTTTGATGAGGAACTCTATTAGTTTCAAGTCATGCTAGAAGCTTAACCATCGCAGAGGGCGCACTGGGCCCGCACAGCACACTCCAGTAGCCAGTAGCAGCGCGACAGTCACCGCGTCGCGGGTCGCAGAATGCTGCTCGTGCATATGAGTATTTAGCATAGCTAGGTTAGTTCCTACTAGTCGAATCCTTCGTCAAACAGTTACGTGAGTAAGCTGATAACATAATAATAAATAATTGAGTATGTTTCAGAATACAGTAAAAAATTGGCTCAATTCTCCGTCGAATTCAGGCAAATCGCTCTAAATTATCCGAGATTTGGTTAGAAAGTTTAAAGTGACTGGAATTTTTCATATTGCAATAGATTGCATCCCGCTGCCTACGGTTTTAGGTATAAATCAGCTTTAATGCAGAGCCATTTACATAGTGGCGGGTACGACACGTTTTTGTGATTGCAGAATGAAAGTGATTTATTTCAAAATGGTTTTGCGAGGCTCATTATAATAATGTGATTTTACGGTATATTTAAGTGTGTGGGTTATAATGAACTGTAGTTGTCTACTTAGTACATTATTTATGGGTTTAGGTCACCCATTTTATATTAATTGTTTTTTTTTAGTATTCTGGAAAGATGGCACCTATTTTGAAGTTCGTTTTGTTGCAAATGTCTGAATGTATAACCTTTTATTAGAATTGATGCATTTTCTTAGAATAACTGCCTTGTTAGCGTGTGATCATATGCCAATGAGAGGTCGGAATTGTGACTGTGAAAGTGTGTGAAAGAGTCTCTGGTTCCATTTTCCGGGTCGGGCAAAGTATTACTGGTTTTTTTTTAATTCTCAGTAGTAGCACGGCGTTTGGAATTGTGCCTGGTGTATGCCAATTTTTTTTTTTTTTTTTTTTAAGGGGGGAAAATCATCGAATGACTTCTCCCGCCTGGGTGAGGCGGGAGGGAGTGTCAGACTCTTACTGACTAAAAACCACCCCGTTCCTTCTCCTGCACGTCGAGCCGGAGCCCCGGTTACCCGTTAGGTTCTCCGCGACTCCGAATCGGCATCGGCCGTATTGGGCCCCATCTGTGGTGGTCTGATGGCTCTTTGAGGCGCGCGCGGAACGCGACGCGCCGTACGCTCGGGTCTGTTTCTGGTCGGACGGGGAGCCACCCATGCTCGCCGTCCGCAGGCCCGCGCTTACGGTGGCCGGAGATCGTCTCGCGATCCCCGACGCCCGGTGTGTCCTTCGCGATGGCTGGGTTGCGAGGAGGCAGCGCTTCGCTGCCTCACGCGTCCCGCCTCCTCCTTAGCTAGCATCACTGCTTCGCAAAAGGAGGAGACGGCATCCCAGTCCCCCTCGCTCCGCATCATGGCCTGCACTAGGCCCGGACGCGAGAGGTCGCCATCGCCGATCACTTCCCTGAGGACACGGCGGTGCTCAGCTCACGAAGGGCATTCTCCCACCGTGTGTTCCACCGTGTCCTCAGGGCGGTCCTCGCAGTGATGACACCCGGGCGTTTCCTCCCGCCCCATCAGACACAGGTACCTCCCGAAACTTCCATGTCCGGTGAGGACCTGCGTCAGGCGGTAGGTGAGGACGCCGTAGCGTCTCTCAAGCCACTCCTCAAAGAGGGGACTTACCGCTGCGATGGCAGCGAGCCCAGCCCTCGGTTGCGACAGTCGTTGCTGCCATTCCGCCATGAGATCGCGCCGGAGCTCATCCCACCACGCACCTATTTGGCGCGGCAGCGGGGTTTCGCCCCGGCGACGTGCCTCCGCGCGCATGCCGTACACGCGCGCGAGCACCTTCGCCTCCAGATCCCACGGCGGTAATCCGGCAAGGAGGTTCGCCGACTCCCCAGAGATCGTGCGGTATCCGCGGATCATTCGGATCGCCATGACCCTCTGTGCCATGAGCAGCGTCCGAGCGGGACGCCGCAACAGGTTTGGCGCCCAAACAGGGGCGCCGTAGAGGGCCATGGACCGCACGACCCCGGCGTATAACCTCCGGCAGGAGGCGTTTGGCCCCCGAGGTTGGGGAGGATGCGTTTAAACGCAGCCCCCGTCCTCTCCAACTTTGGGGCCAAACGTCGGAAGTGTTCTATGAAGTTCCACCGACTGTCGAGGACGAGTCCTAGGTACTTCATCGTCGTCTCGACGTCGATGGTAACTCCTCCCGCCGTTATTTGGGACCCACCCGGAGGTGGCGCGTTCCCGCGGCCATGAAAACACATGGCCTCGGACTTGTGGAGCGCCACCTCGAGTCCCAACTGCCGGATTCTCTCAACGACTGTCGCAACCGCTGTCGCCATTAAGTCGGCCGCCGCCTGGTGTGACCTCCCGTGCGCTAGCACCAGCGTATCGTCGGCGTAGCATATTGTGCTAACGCCGTTCGGGAGGTCGGTGCGCAGCACCCAGTCATAGCCGATGTTCCACAGGAGCGGCCCCAGAACCGAACCCTGTGGAACACCGCGTGACATCTCTCGTCGGTTCCACTCGCCCCGGTGACCGGGGTAGCTGACGGACCTGTCCGTCAGGTAAGCCTCGATTACACGACGGAGGTAGGTAGGCACCCGATGATATCGGAGTGCCTCCAAGATGCAGCTCCAGGGCAGGGAGTTGAAGGCGTTGGCGATGTCCAGAGACACCGCCACTACGACCTTACCCCTGGACACTGCAGTCCCCGTCGTGAGGTCTCTAACGCGCATGATGGCGTCCACCGTGGAGCGCCCTCTGCGGAAGCCGAACTGGCCGTCCGACAAGTCCGGCCCAATGTCCGTCAGGTGCGCGACGAGGCGGTTCGAAATGATTCTTTCGAAGACTTTCCCCACCTCGTCGAGCAACACTATGGGCCGGTACGCGGACGGAGAGTCCGCAGGGCGCCCCGTCTTCCGCACGAGGACCAGTTTTCCCGCTTTCCAGAGAAGCGGGAACTGGCCTCTCTCCAGACATGCGCTGTAGAGACCAATCAATCGAGGCCCGAGAGCCTCTGAGGCCAGGACCCATGCCTTGCCATGCAGGCCGTCGGGTCCTGGGGCGGTGTTCTTGGCGCCCATCCGGCGCACCGCCACTCTCAATTCTGCCTCGGTCACCTCTGGGACGATGTCGTCGTCGTCGTCGCTGTAGCCCGCGTCGGGCACCGCAGGGGGCGGAGTCATATACGGAGGGGTGAACCCCCTCCACAGTCGAGGGAACAGGGTGCCAATCACCTCCTCCAAGACTTCTTGCCGGAGACTCTGGGTGAGCGGGGGAGCCCAAGCGCAGAGCTTGTCGCGTACCATCCGGTACGGGCGTCCCCACGGATCTCTGTCCAGAGTCCCCAGCATCTCTCGGCGGGCCTCCTCCTTGGCCCGCAATATCTCCACCTTGAGGAGGGCCTTGGCCGCCCTGTATCCCTCGTACAACTCCGCCTCTCTCGCCTCCGCATTAGGAGGACGGATGCGGCGCCTGCGGTGCCTAGTGTACTGGCGTCGCGCAGCAGTGCACGCCTTGCGTAGAGCTGCTAGCTCTTGCGACCACCAGTACACCTGGCGCTTTTGTTGCCTCGACCGGATCCGGGGCATCGCCACGTCACAGATCCTGGACATGGCGTCCTGGAGCCACTTGGCCTCATCGTCTATGTCGGCAGGCCTGACCGGTGGTATCACCCAGGCCTGCACGATGGCGGCTTCCAGGAGCAGCTCCCGGTCCAGCTGTTTCAGCGCCCAACGCGGGCCACATGGGGCCTGTCTGACCGGCGGGTCTGCGGACTCGGCGGAGACGTCGAACCGGATATACCGGTGGTCGGAGTACGTCTCCACCTCCTCCATGACGCGCCAGTCAACAATACGCGGTGACAGAGCAGGGCTGGCGAACGAGATGTCCACCACCGACTCGCCCTGCATCCGCACGCACGTGGGAACAGAACCCCGGTTCAGGACGACTAGGCCCGTCTCAAGGGCCCAGTCTTCCACCATCCTACCCCGGACGTCGGTGAACCGGGAACCCCAAGCCAAGTTTTTGGCGTTGAAGTCCCCGAGGACGAGCACGGGGAGGGAACGGAACCCGACGACGACGGTGACCAACTCCCTCAAGGAGTTGTGGAACTCGGCGAGAGTTCGGTTCGGAGAGAAGTACACGCCCACCACAGCGAGCTCTCCGAACCGTGCTGCGACACAACCCCGGCCTCTTTGAGCAGCCTCAAGAGTCGGGGTACCGGCGGCGGCCGACGAGATGATGGTCACCGAGCCGTCCAGGTCCGCCACCCAGTGATCCCTGGGCAGGACAAAGTACGGCTCGGAGACCACGGCGACATTGATCGACCACTGCGCCATGCTCTGGAGCAGGAGATCCTGAGCAGCGGCGCAGTGGTTGATGTTCGCCTGGAGGAGGCGGAATGGGGCCATTATTGGCAGTCCATTCCGACCTCCTCAGTGGCGGCAGCGGCGACTGCGGTGGCAGTGGCGGCGGCGGCGGCGGAAACGGCAGGGGCGGCGGAGGGCCTACCTTTGTCCTTGGGTTTGGCGGGAGGGGAGCAGCCTTTGCTCCCGACCCGGTGATTGGCCGGCTTGCCAGCCGCCGCACATGCATTGCAGTGCAGCGGGGCGGAGCACGAGCCGGCCTTGTGACCGGGCCGACCGCAGCGGAAGCAACAGTCGCTGCGGTCCACCTCCGAGGTGCATTTGACGCTCACGTGCTCCCCCACGTGACAGCGGTAGCACCTCAGAGGCCGGGTCTCGAGCAGCTTGACCTGCGCCGAGACCCATCCCACCATGAGCCTTTTGCCCTCCTTCAGCTTCTTGGCCGCTGTGACGGGGCAGCTGACCACAACAGTGCGCAGCCCCGAGTTGTCCGGGCGGATGGCGCCTGCCTTGATTTGGTCAGCAGGGCACCCTCCCGTCCTGGCCACAGCGGCCACCACCTCCGTCTCCGTTACGGAGTCGTCCAGGCCCAAGATCCTGACATCCAGGCATTTGGTGGGCCTGGACACGCGGGCCTCGTCTGCACCGAGGCACGCCCTAAGCCTCTCGGCCAGGGCGTCGGCCGATGGGCCGCTGGTCGCGCCGGGGACCTCCAAAAGACGGGCTCCGGTAGCGGTCACCTTGACCGCGAACCCGTCCGGGGCCCCGAACTCCGCAGGAGTCACCGCCCCCTTTAATTTGGCGAGGACGTCGCCATACGTAACGCCCCTGTTGACCGCCTCGGGCTGCAGTGTAATTACTACAGCCGCGGTCTTAGGGGCGAGGAGCAAGGCAGCAGCGCGTTTCTCCCTGCGCTGCTGCTGCCGTCGTTGCCGCTGCGCCTTTTTTCGGCGCTTCCGGCCCTCCTTGGCGACTCTCCTCGCCTCGCCGGCGATTTGCCACCCGCCGCCGTCCTCTGCTTGCGGGGCAGGTTCCGCCGCCGCCGCCGCAACCCCAGCCTGCTGGGCCGGAGTGCCCCTCCTCTTTTTGCGCCCAGCGGGCGCAGGCGCAGGCGCCGTCGGCGCAGCTGGGGTCTGCGCCGGCGGGGGCGCCGAGGCCCTCGCTGGGGCAGCCGGTCGCGCCCTTGCCGGCGGTTGGGAGCTGCGGCTAGCCTGACTCGAGGTCGAAGGCTTGGCCGCAGCGGCCGCGTACGACCGCGGGACCGCGGGGGCGACCTGACTCGCCGCGAGTGGGGGGCGCAAGAGCCTGCCCTCCAGCACGTCGAAACGTCGCTGGAAGGCAGCCAGCTCCGCCCGCAGCAGTCCGACTACGTCGGCCTCCGCCGGGGGCTGGGGGCGACTGCCGCGAGCAGCGGCGAGCTCGGCCCTGGCCGTCCGCAGCTCGGCCTCCAGAGCCGCATTGGAGGCCGCCAAGCGCGCCAGCTCTCGCCGCATCTCGGCCAACTCAGAGCGCACCTTTCCCGCAGTGGGCACCGCACACTGCTCCAAGGCCGCCTCCGTTATTGAACCTAACCGGCTGGGATTTCCCCATCGCCAGCTTGTAGAGCTCCGCCGTAATGGCCTGTTGGAGGCCCCCGGAGCAGCTCTCGCTCTCAGAGCCGCGCTCGCCCTCCGACACCTCCACGCCGGACATCTCGGCCGCAGAGGACTCCGAACGGACAGCGCTTGAGAGAGCCCTGCCCTCCGCGGCCAACTGTTCGGCTGACTCCGCGCAGGCAGCTGGTGCCGGTTTCCGGCGACCGCTGCCCTTGCCGCCCCTACCCCGCGCTGCCGTGGGGACCTTGGGGGAGGCGCCTCCTGAGCGCCGGAGGACGGGGACAAACTGTCCTCCTCCAGCCTGGGGCGTTTGAACGTCCCCGTCGCGCGGCGGCGTGAGCCTTTCGAGCTCACGCTCAGCCGCTCCGCTAATGTTGTGTCGGACTCTGAGTCCGACCCCCTCCGACTGGACTCCCGTGTGTGGGGCCTGCTGGACGAGTCCAGCGCCCCACCACGAGTCCCGGAGCCACTTGGGCTCCCTTCTCCTACTACTGCAGGCGAGCCAAGCCCACCCGCACCCTCCTTCTCGTCTTGTGGTTTTTGTTTAGGTAAATTTATATTCTCCATACAGTTCCCACGAGTATGGGGGAAATAATCGGTCCACCCAGGCAGTGCCCCCTGTACCTGGGTAAGTGTTCATTTGTTTCCCAACTAGAGGTTCCACTGGTCCCCTAGCTGGGGGTGCGCTCGCGACTGACACTACTCCTCAGCCATGCATACTCTCGCCACGCACCAGAACTTAGTATTGGAGGAATTTTTTATAGAGGTTATCTTCCTCGCGGTCCGGGCGACCAAGCCAAGACCCTCGTCCCGTTCAGAGTCACAAAACGTGACCGTGACCTCCTTACGGATTACGATATCGACGGCTGCAATCGGGGACAGCTTGTGTCCCGATGCTGCTCGCTGGCAGGGTGAGTGCACAACGAGCACCGCCCTTGCCCCTCCGCCACGCTCTCTGCTAATCAGAGAGACAGGCGGAGAAACGCCCCACGGAAGCGCGGGCCATGAGCACACAGCCCGCCGCCTCCAGAACCCTATCGGGTTCGCCCGCCCAGTCCAGAAGTCTGCTGCGGGCGACAGTCACTCCAACCCTATCACCCCCGCTAGGGAGACTGTCGCCCGCACCCAGGGTGCACCACGGGGAGGTCTTCTGGCACCGCACCCCTGGTGTATGCCAATAGGTTTACCCCCTATTACATGGGACTCAAAACATAAATAATGAAAAGTGGTGATATTGTACAGTGTGATAATGTGCATACCCCTACGGTGATAAAAGGCGTGATGTTATGTTATGTTATTAGAATTTAATTAGTATTTTATCAATACAAATTAATCACATGAGACTCAAATAGTGAAAAGTGGGTGCTATATTGTACAGTGGTATTAAGTGCCGTAATTTGCACCTCTACCTACGCCTGCGGGGACTTTTTTAAGGGGGAAAAATCATCAATTGTCTTCTCCCACCTGGGTGAGACGGAAGGGAGTGTCAGACTCTTACTAATTAAAAATCACCCCGTTCCTACTCCTGCACTTCGAGCCAGAGCCCCGGTAATCCATTTAGTTCTCCGCGGCTCCGTTTCGGCATCAGCCCTATTGGGCCACATCCGTGGTGGTCTTTGAGGCGCGAGTGGAACGCGGCGCGCCGTACGCTCGGGTCTGGTTCTGGTCGGGCGACGAACCATCCATGCTCGCCGTCCGCAGGCCCGCGCTTACGGTGGCCGGAGATCATCCCACGATCCCCGACGCCCGGAGCGCCTTCGGGGATAAAATGCTAGGCTAGATGTTACGTTATGTTATTTTTTGCTATAATATACTACAATAGAATATACCCTTATGAACCAGGGTATCTACAATTGAACCGGACACTAACCTAGTAGTCTAACTAACTACTGTAACACAAGTAAGTTAGTGTACCTACTTTGTTAGTTCACTCACAACTTACAGCTTATATTTTATACTACGAGTTTATAGTTTGTAATAATCAGATTAGAGGTACAGTCTGTCTGAGTGTGTTGAATTGGAGGATACTCGTTTCTATGGGAACAATATAGTAGATTAGTTTCTTTTTTCTCGCTCTAACTCCATAGTTCATCTGTACACCACACAAGTAACACTCACCAATTATTAGTCCTATAAGAATAAAGGGTGATCTTATTTTCATACATCGGGCTCAATTCCAGCATCCGTAATATTATGGATTCGAAAAATTTCAAGACCGCTAACGGTTTGCCTTCTGCGAGAATCGACTTGAAACTCAAGTTGCCCTTGCGGGCACTTAACCAATAAGGCAGTCGTCTCTATCATATTAGCTATGACAATTTACCTCTAAAACCCTTACTGATGTCGTGGAGAACCTAACGGGTTACCGGGGCTCCGGCTCGACGTGCAGGAGTAGGAACGGGGTGGTTTTTAGTCAGTAAGAGTCTGACGCTCCCTCCCGCCACACCCAGGCGGGAGCAGTCATTCGATGATTTTCCCCTTAAAAAAAACCCTTACTGATTCACGGCACTAATATATTATGCTCTGTGTAGGTACTTGCTGAGAAGAAAATAAACAATGTAATTTATGCTTAAAGCATGAATTATTAAAACGTTTGTCTTAGCGAATATCTTGCAGATTACACGTACGGCTGCAACGCTAAACATTGCACAATTCAGCAGCATCGTTAATTAAAATGCATATTTGCAATGACTTCATTAAAAGCTCTAGTGTGTTTGTAACGGGTTGGAGTTATTATAATATTTCCACAATATGTGTAAAACTAAGATACTTTTTAATAAAAATACATTAAATGCTTAAGTGCTTCGAGTTTAGTTAATCGATGTTGCAGATTTTATTTATTTTTATAATGAATATCGTGAGACATACTAAATTAACTTAAAATCGCGGGTTACTAAGTAGTTAGTCAGTAGGCTGCGCAACATCGCCGCAACCGTGCATGCTGCTCATGAGGAAGAACCCCTCTGTGGTTCGAAACTAGTAGAGCTTTTCTCATTATATTCACGTGAGTACGTTTGTGTTTTTTTTTTGTTATGAGAATGGTTTGGAAATACATGGGCGACTTAAGATTTTCATCGGGCCCCAGGTGAACCCTGATACAGAAGAAGCAGGGCAGCACTCAGTACTCAAACTATGGATTACCATGAACAGTATGTATACCCATGTTACCTCTCTAAAGCTACATAATCGTTCATACATATTTATCTAAACTTTAAAAGAGACGGATAAGTTTGTTTCGGTATTTCTTCTCAGAGTTAGGAAATGTCGGCCTCATCGTTCGTTTGATAAAATTGACGTGTAAAAGTGTCACCTTAATAGAAGCCTATTTGCAGAAATAAATTCACATGTTTCGCTTTTTACATTTTTACTTGGGACCATGTGGTCAAAAAAAGAAACCCTTCCGTCCGCGACCGCGCTGTAGTGTAGACGTGTGTCAACTTCGAATAAATAATTTTAGTTTTTAAATAATTCATGTGTGCAACTTTAATGCTTATATCCTCTCCGTAACGTACAGTATCCATTGACCTTAGTGATTTTTGCAATAATAACACACTTCGCAATCTGTGCTAGGTGCGAGTGGGCTAGAAGAAAGTGCCTAAATAGTTGCTGTCTTACTCTGGCACTACTGCGTATAGCACCGCTGGACTGTGATTGTGACGGTGCGCTGCGGCACACTGCAACTGCGAAAACCCTGAACCTCAGGTTATAGATTTGTTCATAACACATTCTTTTTCACTTAAAAATATGGCGAAATATGTGAGATCGCCGAAGCTTGGTGTACACGCTGTATCAGATACAGATATACCTACTGCAGCTGCTACAAATCCTTCACCTTCCTTTATATCACAAAGATACAAAAGAGGAAGGCAATCATCTGAGGAGCAACTTAACTGCTTCAAAGACGATATCAAAATAATGCTGGACGAATGGAAAGACACTCAAAATACCCTCCTAAATAAGTTAATTACTGAAGTCACTGAAATAAAAAAACAAAATGCTGAAATTAAGCACACCAACGAAGAAATTGAAAAAAATTTACAATTTCTCAATCAAAAATACGATGATGTGCTAAAAAGGGTTGACTGTCTGGAAAGGGAACGTAAACAGCATTTGTCAAAGATCTCTGAACTGGAATCCACAATTGAGGATATGCGAAGGTATACAAAATCGTCTTCTATAGAATTAAGAAATGTACCAATGTGCTCTGACAATGAAACTAAATCACATCTGATAAACCTGGTACAAAGTACTTGCAAAAAACTTAATGTGGTTGCACAGAAATCGGATGTAAGGGATGTCTCTCGAATCAATGGAAAGTCAGGAAAAAAGACAATAGTTGTCGACCTAAACTCAGTGCTGGTTAAGAACGAAATTATCCAGGGAATCAAAGCATATAAAAAACAGCATCCGAATAACCCACTCACAGCTGCTGACTTAGGAGTTCAGGGCCAACATACTCCAATTTATATCTCAGAAGCATTAACACCTAGGGGCCGACGTTTATTCTACTTAGCAAGAGACCTGGCCAAGACAAATCAATATAAATACTGCTGGACAAGCCTTGGAAAAATTTACTTGCGTAAGGAAGCAGAAGGACCACGTATTGAAGTTAAGGATGAACTACAATTAATTTCTCTAAGAAACGAGATGTGACTAGTTTTTGTTACATTCTTAATACTGTTCTATTTATGTTTAATTGTTCTACTTATTAACATTTATATTTTACTCTTTACAAATCTTAAAAACTTTCGTGTTATGCCAAATACTTGCCAGAAACCAAAATTACCATATAAATATCACTCCTACTTATGCACTCAAATACAATACCATACAGCAATACAAACGTATTCTGAACTTTCTTCTTATAACACATCTAATAATGCGGATGTAATATCAATACAGATTATCTTCACAATTTATAATAAAAAAATTCGATTGTTTAGACAATGATAACTTAATAACCAATATAGATAATATCTTAGCTGGGCCATCATTTTTAACGGATCCGGCGTCTTGCAGAAGTCTGCTACTATCTCATACTAGTCGTAAAGACAACAATCTGATCATTCTATCACAGAATATCAGAAGCATTACTAAAAATTTTGCGGCGTTAGAAGTTCTGTTATCCAGACTAGATATAACATGTGAAATAATTATTTTAACAGAAACTTGGAATTCAAAAACTGCTCTATTCCCCTCTCTAACAAACTACAAGATAAATTACACGACTATAAATAACAATCAAAATGACGGAATAGTTATCTACACAAAAGATGAATTAGATTGCTCTGTGGAGGAGGTGTCGTTGGTTGACGCAACGTGCATGATGGTAAAGCTGAGTAATGATACTATAGTGATAGGTATATATAGATCACCATCCCACAAGAATGTAGACAACTTTATTAAATCTTTAGATGAATTATTAAGCAATTATAAAAATCACCATAACATAATTATCATGGGAGACCTAAATATAGACATTAAACTACACACTGACGATGAAAATTCTATTGATTACTTAGATTTATTAGCTTCGAATGAATTATTGGCAGGTCATCTATATAAAACCAGGGAAAATAAGTGCTATGATCATGCAATGATCAAATCCAAATTTCAATCACTCACAATGGTTTTTCAATGTCCTGTTACTGACCACCTACCCGTAATGACATGCATAACACTAAAAACTAAAATTAAAACCATCCCAACTACTACCGTACAAAAAATAAATTTTAAAAACGTCGTTACTGAAATAGAACTAATAAACCTTAAACCTATTCTTGACTCACCTGATGTTGACTGGTCCGCCGAACAATTGGTATCGATTCTTAATACAGCAATCATGAGAAATTCTCTTAATGTTTTAGTACCAAAAAGAATACGTTGTATTAAACCGTGGATTACGCCTGGATTAGTGAGATGTATTAATAATCGCGACAGAATGCATTTAAAATGTAGAAAAGATCCTAATAATGACATCTTACACATAACTTACAGCAGATATAAGAACTTTTGCAATGACTTACTAAAACGATTAAAGCGTAACTATGAAAAACATCAAATTACTAAGTATGCCAATAATCCAAAAATGAAATGGAAAGTAATAAATAATATCACAAACAGAGTAAACAAGCAAAATCCATCATCTGAATTGTTGAAAATCTGCCCTACGCCCGAAGCATCTTTAGAAACCATAAACAATTACTTTAGCACGATAGCACAAAAATTAGCTGACAATATTAAAATTAACAGCACCTCAGCGGATGAATTCAAATCCACACCATCTAATTCAATGGTCATGTTACAAGTAACAGAGCATGAAATTGAATCAGTGATTATGAACTTAAAAACAGACAGTGCTGTGGGATGGGACGGGATTTCCACGAAACTCATAAAAATGGTTAGGCATGTGGTTGTTTCCCCTCTAACACATATTGTTAATCAGTCAATTATTACTGGTAAATTTCCCAGAGTATTTAAAATATCCATAATCCATCCAATTCATAAATCTGGTACCAGAGACTGTGTCGAAAATTATCGACCAATCTCAGTTTTGCCTGCGCTTTCCAAAATTCTGGAAAAAATAATGAATAAAAGCCTAATCTCATATTTGGAAAAGCAAAAAATTTTATCAAGTAACCAGTATGGCTTTAGGGCGGGAAGGTCGACGGCTCATGCAGTTTCTGAATTATCAAATTTTGTGGGTACTCACATCGACCATAGAGATAAATGTGTAGGTGTTTTTCTAGACCTAGCAAAGGCATTCGACACAGTATCTATTCCTATATTGCTTAACAAAATGGAAAAAATTGGTGTTAGAGGGGTAACCTTACATCTATTTAAGGATTACCTGAGTAATCGCACCCAAAGGGTAAATATAAACCAGTTTTGCAGTAAAGACACACCTATAACAATTGGCGTGCCCCAAGGAAGTGTGCTCGGACCGACCTTATTCCTTATATATATAAATAACCTTTGTAATATACAACTACAAAATTGTAAAATATTTGCTTTTGCTGATGACACAGCTCTAATTTTCTACGGTAAAAGTTGGGAAGACGTTCAGAACCATGTAGAAGTAGGGCTACAGACTGTATTGGCTTATCTTAATCAAAAACTGTACTGACTGTATTGGCCTTTCCCTGAACGTGGCTAAAACAAAATTTATGATTTTTGCCAATTCCAAAAGAGTGTTAAATTCTGTTAAAAACTTTACAGTACAATTACATTCATGTGACATGTTTGGTAAAAAATGTAAATGTACAAATTTAGAGCGTACTGAAACCATAAAATATCTTGGCATACTTCTTGATGAAACACTCACATGGCGTCCATACATAGAATTATTAGAACAAAGAACCAGAAAACTCATGTATGTTTTTAAAATTCTAAGACACGTGGCGGATCGTGCGCTATTGAAAACGGTATATTTTGCTCTGGCACAATCTATTTTAACATACTGTATTACTTCTTGGGGAGGTGCACGTAAAACCCACCTTATTAAAGTAGAACGAGCACAACGGTCCTTACTTAAAGTCATAACCTCTAAACCTTTCAGGTATCCTACATTTGATTTGTACACTGAATGCGATGTTTTAACTGTCCGGCAGTTGTTTATTAGGCAAAGCATATTGTCGCAACATCAGAACCTTACCTTTAAAGGAACAATAACGTCAAGGCGAAACCATAAAGTTTGTGTAACCGAATCTTACAACACTTTCTTTATTAGGAAATTCCAGTGCTATATTGGCCCCATGCTTTACAATAAATTAAATAAAAAACTTAACCTTTATCCCTTAACATGTTATTGCTGCAAAAAAGTTGTAACAGTCTGGTTAAAAAAACAAAACTATGAAGATATTGAAAACTTGTTTGTTGTTTTACAGTAACCAAGTTAAAAGTAGAGGTACATATATAACAGTAATAATAACTGGATACACTAGTGTTATAAAAGATAAAAGGAATCTGGTGTGTTGTTGTTTCCAATTTTGGTCTACTGTGCATGTATGTATTACTAGTTATAATAAAGTATGTAGATTAATACTAAATAAATAATTAACAAACACTAATTACTAGGCAAATTTAACTAATATCCAATTTTCGGGGAAAAGAAACAATCTTCAATAATCACTATTTATAATATGTATATAAATAAAACTTAAATTCTTATCAACATTAATCACACTGATGCATACACCACCTTACACTACACTTAACACATAATAAATAAAATAATAAAGTTATAAAAATATATACATAATATTATTATTATTATCTAAGTTCATTGTTTTAGTGGTTTAACTATACTTAAGTGAATTCATTCTGTGCGGGTGGTTCATAAAAAGTTTGATATTGTGTACAGTATGTTTTATTAGGTACCCTCCTGTCTCTCAAGGTTGTTTTATTGTATTGTCATACTCGTGCATTGGATATCAATGGAAATAAAACATTACAAACTATAAATTGTAAATAATATATTGTATCAATTGGAAGGAACTAACATCTAAGGTACAGGCTCGGCCTAGTTTAGATGTTAGTATTCATAAACTGTGTGTCTAAGGTTTTTGTTGCAATAAACACTTTTTTATTTTATTTATTTTTTATTAAAGAAAGAAAAAGGAATCAAGGAAAAAACTTTGTTTCACACACTTAAAAACAAGAGACAAGTACAAGTTTTGTTAGTATATTAGTATGGTACAGATCTATCTGTAGAGGTACATTGTGTATCTATACATTGTTCATCGGAGTCGCGGAAAACCTAACGGGTTACCGGGGCTCCGGCTCGACGCGCAGGAGTAGGAACGGGGTGGTTTTTAGTCAGTAAGAGTCTAACGCTCCCTCCCGCCTCACCCAGGCGGCAGCAGACATACGATGATTTTCCCCCCTTAAAAAAAATACATTGTTCATGCCCCAAGTCTGCGGTGAAATGGGATCAGTTCAGCATATTTGCGTTAAACTTTAAATTTTAATATTCTCAAACGTATAATAATTACATTCCATTTCATAGTCTAAGAAATAGCAATATATAAAATGTCTGCAATCAGTCTGCAAATGTTTACAAAAGTTAGTGCGTTTAATATTTCGAAATTTTAATTAAGATTCTGTTAAAATTGCCTCAGTGTAAAGGTGAATGAACTAAAGGTGTAGGATGAAGTTGAGAATATAATGAATGAATGAATGAATTTTTAATTTTCAGTAATAATAAAAGTATATAAGGAATGTCGGTATTAGATTTTGCTGTAAACCAGACTCTTAGGGCCGATTTTTCAATCATCAGTTACTTCTTAACTGTATAATGAAATTGATTTTTGTCAGTTTTTGATACTTAGGTATAGAAGAATTGTGAAATATTCAATGTTTGTCCTCTGATATAATTTAACTGACAATCGTCGTATAAGTGACGTTACCGGAGGCCCGATTACCTCATCCTCAACCTCCCCAATCTCCGAATCCGCAATAACCCCCAAAAGGCTGGTAACGCACTTGAAACACGTCTGTTTCAGGTGTCCATGGGCGGTGCCGATTGCTTACCATAAGGTGATCCGTGGGTAGGATTACCGACTTCATCTATAAAAAAAAAATGCTTGAGAGTTGCTGTTCACTCGGGACTTGAAGACACCCAAGTCATATTTGACGGGAAACACAGCCTCTGGCAAGGAATTCCATTCTTTAGCGGTGCGCATGAGGAAGCTTGACGCGAAACGCTTCGTGCGAATGGGTGGAATGTCCACCATATAAGGGTGGCGTCCGTTCGTCTGGTGGTACTGTGGTGAAATAGACAAAGTCATAAGCAGATCTCATTCCATCCCACTTCATTGAGAACCTTCAATAGATCCCTTCACAAATTACATTTAAAGCTAATCGCGGTTAAAATAAATCAAATTTACAAAAAGGTACATAAGAATGAATGTATTTAGCGTCGGTTATAAACCCGGCGCGCTGCTAACTATACCTTACCAGTTTATCATGGTCTCGCTTTCTATGATCTTGCCATACATTCGACGATTAGCTTATACTGGTTTTGTATAACTTGATATGTTGCCGTGTGTACGATCATTCGGTCTCCAAAGGACTGTTCGTTCGAAAAACTCGGATAATCCTTGCGGTTGAATTTAATTTAGTAATTCTTGGGTAAGGTCAGATGGATGTCTGTAGGGTAATATAGGGGGCATTTTTTTTTAAGGGGGGAAAATCATCGAATGACTGCTCCCGCCTGGGTGAAGCGGGAGGGAGTGTCAGACTCTTACTGACTAAAAACCACCCCGTTCCTTCTCCTGCACGTCGAGCCGGAGCCCCGGTTACCCGTTAGGTTCTCCGCGACAAATATAGGGGGCATAAACATTATACTGAAATGAATTCGTAAATGGAAATGAGAAGAATGAAAATATATTTAGTCCATTTGTAAGTTAGACAACAAATACTAGACAGTTTCACACTTGATGATAACCTACAGGATGCTGGTAATATATATGAGCCCTTACCGTACCTTGAATTTATTCGAAATTCAAGGTCGTCTCTGTCATCAAACAACGAGCAATTAAACCTATAATTAACTTATTAAATTGACAAGAAGGTTGGAGATCATACTTTAAAAAGTTCAGACCTATCTAAGAATGCCTGGTCTCTGATATAAATGTCCAAAGTGGTACTTGCCGTTAGTAGGTTTCGATTCGAACCTGCACCCTCATCATGCAGACCACAATATGTATACACAGTAGTAACTATCTGCCTCGTTGGCCGTGTGGTCGCAAGTGTGACTGCCGGGCACGGGGTTCGATTCCCGGGTCGAGCAAAGTATTACTAGGTTTTTGAAACAAAAAATCTCAGTAGTAGCACGGAATCTGGAAATGTGAAAGGCTCACTTAAATAGTGAAAAGTGGGTGTTACTTCTGTGTGCACCTTTGCCTACCCCTTTAAAAGGCGTGATGTTATGTTATGTGTAGTAGTAACTATTACAAAGTAAATACGATCACAGTATCTTATGTTACCACGTTTTAATAGCAACGTTACTGCCGGTAATTATATAGTATTTACAACGCGGTAATTACAGCAACTAGTGGCCATTACCGAATGTTATAGTTATTGTTGATATACAATATGTTTATTATGTCGTTAAGATAGATATCATGAGCAGGCTGCAAGTTAGTGCACAACTTTGGTAGTAATGTAATTGAATATTATTTACTAATATTCGTGTCAATAGTGGTTTTTACGACTTATGAGTAGAAGTCCTAAACCTCTGAGACTCATTTCGGTACTTCTCATTAAAATATCGGGTCTCTTATTTTGGTGTTTAATATTTTGAAAACATCCAGTCTACTTTCATTGCACTGTACCTATTTTCTTTACCTGTAAAGAAATTAAATTATTTTATTATACGATCCCGTACAAAAAACGAGACGTACGTAAACGAGCAGACGAATCATTTGGTGGTAAACAATCGGCGTCCACCATGAACACCTGGAACACCAGAGGTGTTACATGTGCGTTACCGGCCTTTTGAAGACATGGGAGTTTGAGGATTGTTGGGGATTCAGAGATTAGGGAGATTGGAAAAGAGTGTGGCGGGGGTTTTTTTTTTAAGGGGGGAAAGTCATCGAATTACTGCTCCCGCCTGGGTGGGGGGGGGGTAATCGAGTACCCGGTAACCTCACTCACACGACGAAACACAACCCAAACGTTGTTTTCTGTAAGTCACATCGACTTCCGTATCTTTCTACCCCAGAAAAAGCTCAGAAAAATGTTTATCGCATGATTGTACCGTTATCCTGAAGAAATCTAGCGCTTTGACGTGCTGACGTCGTTTTTTTTAACGGCTCTGGTGTCCATGGGCGACGCCGATTGCTTACCATCAGGTGATCCGTCTGCTCATTTACTGGATTATCCCATAAAAAAACAAATCTTTTGATAACAGCAACAACAACAGCTCATAAGTGTTCACTGCAAAGCCTCTCTCACACGGATAAGGTTTAAGGATTAATCACCACGCTTGCTATAATAATAAATTATAAACCCAGGTTTCCTCACGATATTTTAATAAGTTTCAAATCGCCAACCCGCATTGAGCAAGCGTGGTGATTAATACTCAAACTGTCTCTGTGAAGAAGAGTCTTTGCTCAGCAGTGGTGATTTATAGGCTGTTGATGATTGGTGAATGTACCTGATACAAATTTCAATTCAGGAACATGAAACTCTGAAGCTGTATCATCCAAATATCGGAACCATAAGTAAATAGCCGCAGTATTTGGTACAAGGTAACAAACTGTATCAGTGTGTTAATTAACAGCCGCTCATTAAGCTCTGGTTGTTTTAGTGTTCATGGCTGACAGGTATGTATATATGTAAAATGAAACTATTATCTTGTTTATTTATAACAGAGTTGTTGAATAATGTATTCTAGTCGATTTTAATACATTTGAGTAGGTGGACTTAGATATAATAGTAATATTCCAGGTCTGTCCTGTCTGCTTCAGCTCGATCAATAGAATAGAAACCATTTTATTCATATCTATACCCGTGTCTTATGTTTGATGAGGGTTATTAAGATATATGTTTTTCATATTATTTCAACATTTTATTATAAGTACAGATTTTTTCGCATGACTAGAAAATTAATGACTGGTATTTTTATTGCTACATCTCATTTTTTACACGAAAGCACCATAGTATATACTTAGTACCTCTATAATACTTATGACATTACTTACAAAACAAAAATATAGTGAAACTGTTATAACAATAAATTTACGCCTACTTATAATTTATAGCAATAGTTTGCACCACGCAAACAATCAGGTGTTAAAACAAATACAACATGAATACATAATTGAATGTAATTTTATTCAATAGACTGTTAATTAATTAACCACCATAATATGAATCATTTAGTTTTCCCACATAGTAAAATTAGTATTAAAATAACGAAAAGCCAATGATGCGATGATAGTTTAGAGGCATACTTTAAAATACGCCTATCATAGCTTGGTTAGCAATATATATACGGTATGTGCAGTGCTATGAAATAACGTTAAGGTTATTCTAGTGTAAAAACTATGAGATGTTAAATAAACAAAGAATATAAATTAACACAACATCACGCCATTTTTCTTCTATTCGCACAGGTGCAATATGCATATATTATACATATAAACCTACCTTAAGAATCACTCTAACTATTGAAAAAATCCGCATCGAAATCCGTTGCGTAGTTTTAAAGATCTAAGCATACCTAGGGACAGACAGACATCGGATAGCGACTTTGTTTTATACTATGTAGTGATAAATGTGAGACCATCAGTATCATCAAATACGAATCCCATGTCATAGGTGTATGTATCTATTAACTTTGCCACACAGTAGGCAATTCCTCTCTCCATTTTATTAGAACAGGTGGACCTGGAAATCTTAGCCAACTTCCCCTCGATAACCATAGTTGCACTGGCAATCGCGCAACTTAACCAACGAACTAGATAGGTATAACAAAACCTTCCACTCCAAAAATATTATGAAGTTCTCCTTCTAAACTCAAGGAATCTCAAAGATAAACTCAAACTTATAATAATAATAATAAGCCCGCAGGGCACCTTGAGGCGAGGTGACGGGCATTAGCGATCCCGCGGGCTACCATCATCCCGAGTGCTCCAGGGAGAAGTCACCGTTCCTTCTTCTCCGGCTTGCCTTAATTGGCTGGCTGGAGTGAACGATGACAAGGAACAGATCTCCCACCTCTGGCTTGCCTTCATTGGCCGTCCAGAGTGGAGTCGCGAGAGCAGTGATCCTGCTCGGAGGGTAAGAAACTATTCGTAAGTCGCGAGTGGGCCAGGGATGCAGGAGGCTTCGGCTGGAGCAGATGATCTGAGTAGAAAGCGGTGGTAGTTTCTTAACCCTTCAGCCACTCACATTCTCGTTGCCCCTCTGTTGCTATATCTAGCAACCATTCCCGGGGCCCGGTTGGTGAGTTGGCGAGTCTCCGCCTGCCATTTTTACGTGTAAAAATTACATTGTTTCGGCAGGTGCCATAGTCATCCATAGTTCCCAATTTACAAATCCACAGCAACCCATCCATAGCCCTACCTTTTTTTTTCCATTATTCACAATAGTCCTACACTAACCGGGGACTGTCCTTGGGTGCATTTCCATAGTGCATACAGGGATAGTCGCCGGTTTATGTCTCCATTACATTTAGATTAAAGTTGTCTAAAGGGCCTCTGCGCAGTTGGCTTCGGCCCCTCGTACGCCTCCCAAATGACCGGGACCCTGTGGTCCCGTGAATGGTAAAGACACCCATAATAATAATAAAGCCCGCAGGGCACCTTGAGGCGAGGTGACGGGCATTAGCGATCCCGCGGGCTACCATCATACCGAGTGCTCTAGGGAGAAGTCACCGTTCCTTCTTCTCCGGCTTGCCTTAATTGGCTGGCTGGAGTGAACGATGACAAGGAACAGGTCTCCCACCTCTGGCTTGCCTTCATTGGCTGTCCAGAGTGGAGTCGCTAGAGCAGTGATCCTGCTCGGAGGGTAAGAAACTATTCATAAGTCGCGAGTGGGCCAGGGATGCAGGAGGCTTCGGCTGGAGCAGATGATCTGAGTAAAAAGCGGTGGTAGTTTCTTAACCCTTCAGCCACTCACATTCTCGTTGCGCCTCCCAAATGACCAGGACCCTGTGGTCCCGTGAATGGTAAAGACATACATAATAATAATTTGGTAGGTACTTTTGAAACGTCAACTACATAACATAACAACACCTTTTATCCCCGAAAGGGTAGGCAGAGGTGCACACAGAAGTAACACTCACTTTTCGCTATTTATGTTATTAGTCCCATGTAATAGGGGGTGAGGCTATTGCCATATACCCGACACATTTCCAGACTCCGTGCTACTACTGAGATTTTTTTTTATCCCAGTTATACTTTGCCCGACCCGGGAATCGAATTTCTTAAATACTAGAAAATCTTTAATACTAGAGGCAAAAATAAGTTAGCTATAAGTACCGCAATTCAGACTGTCCAAAGTACAGAAATCCTTTATGGGGTTAGGTATTCAATGCTATAATAAAATACCAAATAGCATACTAGATCTCAATGAAAGTAAATTTAAAACATATATTAAGCGCGAATTATGTAATCAAGCTTACTACAGACTGACAGATTATCTTGAAGATAAGAATGCTTGGCAGCATGTTGGTTCGGCTCCACTGGACAATACTCAAATGTAGTCAGTAGTTAAATTCCAATAGTAGGTAATATAATACATAATTTAATACTTTAATTCTAATGTAGACAATCTAGTTCCCTTATGGCATCGAGCATTTCTTTCTTTATTGAAACAAAGAGTTTCCTTTTTCTTGTATAGAAGCACTATTTCTATGGATTGTCAGTATGCATTTTTTTTTTTTAAGGGGGGAAAATCATCGAATGACTTCTCCCGCCTGGGTGAGGCGGGAGGGAGTGTCAGACTCTTACTGACTAAAAACCACCCCGTTCCTTCTCCTGCACGTCGAGCCGGAGCCCCGGTTACCCGTTAGGTTCTCCGCGACTCCGAATCGGCATCGGCCGTATTGGGCCCCATCTGTGGTGGTCTGATGGCTCTTTGAGGCGCGCGCGGAACGCGACGCGCCGTACGCTCGGGTCTGTTTCTGGTCGGACGGGGAGCCACCCATGCTCGCCGTCCGCAGGCCCGCGCTTACGGTGGCCGGAGATCGTCTCGCGATCCCCGACGCCCGGTGTGTCCTTCGCGACGGCTGGGTTGCGAGGAGGCAGCGCTTCGCTGCCTCACGCGTCCCGCCTCCTCCTTAGCTAGCATCACTGCTTCGCAAAAGGAGGAGACGGCATCCCAGTCCCCCTCGCTCCGCATCATGGCCTGCACTAGGCCCGGACGCGAGAGGTCGCCATCGCCGATCACTTCCCTGAGGACACGGCGGTGCTCAGCCCACGAAGGGCATTCTCCCACCGTGTGTTCCACCGTGTCCTCAGGGCGGTCCTCGCAGTGATGACACCCGGGCGTTTCCTCCCGCCCCATCAGACACAGGTACCTCCCGAAACTTCCATGTCCGGTGAGGACCTGCGTCAGGCGGTAGGTGAGGACGCCGTAGCGTCTCTCAAGCCACTCCTCAAAGAGGGGACTTACCGCTGCGATGGCAGCGAGCCCAGCCCTCGGTTGCGACAGTCGTTGCTGCCATTCCGCCATGAGATCGCGCCGGAGCTCATCCCGCCACGCACCTATTTGGCGCGGCAGCGGGGTTTCGCCCCGGCGACGTGCCTCCGCGCGCATGCCGTACACGCGCGCGAGCACCTTCGCCTCCAGATCCCACGGCGGTAATCCGGCAAGGAGGTTCGCCGACTCCCCAGAGATCGTGCGGTATCCGCGGATCATTCGGATCGCCATGACCCTCTGTGCCATGAGCAGCGTCCGAGCGGGACGCCGCAACAGGTTTGGCGCCCAAACAGGGGCGCCGTAGAGGGCCATGGACCGCACGACCCCGGCGTATAACCTCCGGCAGGAGGCGTTTGGCCCCCCGAGGTTGGGGAGGATGCGTTTAAACGCAGCCCCCGTCCTCTCCAACTTTGGGGCCAAACGTCGGAAGTGTTCTATGAAGTTCCACCGACTGTCGAGGACGAGTCCTAGGTACTTCATCGTCGTCTCGACGTCGATGGTAACTCCTCCCGCCGTTATTTGGGACCCACCCGGAGGTGGCGCGTTCCCGCGGCCATGAAAACACATGGCCTCGGACTTGTGGAGCGCCACCTCGTGTCAGTATGCATATGTGAGCACCATGTTAGACTTAAGATCTTTATTATTTTTTTTAGTAAGTTATTAGTATAATGCGTCAAGCGTGTCTTTGCATTGTTCTTACATATGCGTACAGTATTGAAATATGTATCAGAGACATTGTAGAACATACTTTTTTAAAAGAGTAACGAATGGAGTTTCTTGCTCGTTCTTTTCCATTCGAATCTACGTTTTGGAATGAGCACCTAGCTTCACCTAGCTTCACTGACGGACTGACTGACAGACTATTATTTATTTTGTATTTGTTGACGTTTCAAAAGTACCAAACTATGGTTTAATTGAAATAAATGCTTTGACTTTGACTTTGACTTTGAACCCGAGACTCCTTGCCCGGCAGTCGCACTTGCGACCACTCGGCCAAAGAGGCTGTCAACTAATTTAAAATAAATAATAAATATCCTTGCATTGCCCACGATCTCAACAGCATCCAGATAATCGATCACACACACTACCCCTATAGCGCCGTAGTTAAAAATGTGAGTAGGTACACGTGCCACATGGGTGTATGAGTAATGGGTTACATATTACAGGGCTGGCTGCCCGCCAATATATTCCACCGTGTCAGGGCTGTCACTGTTGTCGCCTCTACA
The DNA here is from genome assembly GCA_038387885.1 of Spodoptera picta. Taxonomy (NCBI): domain Eukaryota; kingdom Metazoa; phylum Arthropoda; class Insecta; order Lepidoptera; family Noctuidae; genus Spodoptera; species Spodoptera picta. The sequence continues at coordinate 1,012,306 of JAZHFQ010000329.1, forward strand.
AAGGAGGAGGATATCAATTATACGATGCTCTAGTTTTTTTTTTGTGTTTGGTTTATATACTGTGGTGAAGTTTGAGCTGGATTTTAAATTGGTTGGAGCTTGCTGTAGGTTTCCTTGTTGGTCGTGAGAAAATGAATGTTGATGATGCGGTTTCAAGTTCCATTTCTTAATGTCAAAACTGTTATTTTAAGAAGTTAAAGATTTAAGCCTGTATCCTTAAGTCAACTATTATAATATCTGTGTAGGTACCTATTTAAATGTTACTATTTCAACCTGAAAATAGTATCTTAAAAATCGCGAATTGAACTGTAATAATGTGTGCAGTTTAGAGAAATAAAAGAACCTACAAAACAACCTATACATTTTGAGGCATTTCAGTATAAAACAAACTAAACATGATATTAGGACGACAGTCTCCGCATGTATACAAAAGTGGCAATTATTAGCTAATAGGACAAAGCGCTATAGTAAAAAAAGACTATTTGGTAATAATTTAGCTAAACATTATAATAATTGTTACTTCAAACCTTAGCTAAACGAATACTAGATAATAGCAAAGAATATTCATGTATGTAAATAGACTAATAAACAAGTTGAAAGTATAATTTGCATAATTATTTCCTAAGAAAACCCATAGAACACAGTTGCTTACCATTAAGTGTTACTGAGCTCTTTACTTTGTTTATTATGGTGAAAATAGCCTTCAAAATGGGACTATTTGTTCATTCTGTTTCACAATACGAACTAATGGCTCATGTGACAGTTACTGGATGGGTATGAAGAGGAGATAATTAGGATAATATAGGAAAAGATAAAATATAATAGTAGTTACACAGGTAAAGTATGACTTTGATTTCAAATGAATTTATTAAGACTGACTGAATAAGAATCGCTTCAAAGTTCCTTTTTTATGTTTCTATTTTAAATAATAATAAATATTAATTATTTATAAAACGTTGCCCCACATTAGGATTTTCTCATGTGCCTTGGGTGAGTTTATAAACATACAAGTTCACATACACAATGACACCCAGACCCGAAACAACAGTTTGTGGATCACACAAAGTGTTGTTCCGTGCGGGAATCGAACCCGCGACACGTTGCACATGCATTCAAAACGCAGTTGACGAACAATTATTCCATTATTATTCGTCAACTACAGGTCGGTAATCTTAATGTTTAAGTATATGGTTTTGTCATAATTTTTACTTATTACTTATTATACCTCTATTTACCATTTCTCTCGCTTTTCTGTATCATACTGCATTTAACCTTATATCACTGCTCTCTAAATTCATTATAACTCCAAAAACAACTCCTCAATCAAAGTAAAAAAACCCCTAAGAAACCTCGCACGCAAATACCTCTAGAATCTAAATCGTTCAAATATGAACACGATAGGAACACAGTAATTTATAACACTCCACTCGCTCACGTAAAAACCTGAGCATTCCTCAGCCGTAGTACAAAAGGACCGAATTACACTTACTGACACTTTGATGGATACATTTTCCGTGTGCAAAGTGAATTTTTACAGGACCACCCATCTCTGAAACACGGAAACGTTGCCATTATGTGGTGGCGATAAAACCAATATCTTGATGGATTGATGCGAGCGATCCGGTTTCGATTTACTTAAAATAAAATCGGTGTGCACTTTTTCTGAGCCGTAATTGTAATTGGTACTCTTGTTAGGGTATTGTTGATTGGAAGGAGTTGACAAGAGAAATAAAAAAGATTGTTGCTCTAGTGTGATTTTTCTTTATGACAAATCATAAAGAAAAAAGAAAACCAGACAAATCTGGTTGTCTTTTGTTTTTTGCTTGAACTGTGGGAAGACTGATTTTTAAGTTCTAAGCACTCAAATTAATTATAATATAACATAACATCACGTCATTTATCCACGAAGGGGAAGGCAGAGGTGTAAATTATGCCACTGTACAATGTAACACCCACTTTTCACGATTTATGTTATGAGTCACCTCTGCCTACCCCTTCGGGGATAAAAAGGCGTGATGTTATGTTATGTTATGTTATGTTATGGAATAAAGTCCAAATTGGTGTAGTATGACCTGGTGGCCATTGCACATTTGCTTGTGATGTAAATTACTGCAATTTCATACAAAGGAAGTGGGTTTTTTTTGGTAAATTAGAAAGAGAAGCAAAGTAGGTAACGTTCATTTAGTTTAAGTAGTACTATTAATCTATACCTAGTTTACATTACCTCTTCTTACTATTGTAGTTATTTATTATAGTTTTCCTTACTTTTTATGGAATAGGATGCAAACGAGTATACGCATCACCTGGGGGCTTAGTTTTGAATCCAATTCCGATCGATCGACATTGGTATTGTGAAATTTCGTACCCTTGAGTTGCAACACTAGCGCCCATTGCATCCGTTGCGTTGCGTGGATATTTAATTAATTAAATGGTATTGAGTTTATCTTTATATTCTGTACTCTGAGTGCTATTTTAACAGCTACGATAGGGGTTGTATAGTATTGACATTGAATAATTATTGAGGCTCTATTGGATTGAAATTGCATTGACATTGAGATTGGTTTCAAGAGTAAGCAACCTGATGGTAAGCGATCAACGCAGCCCATTGACCACCAAACTTAACTTACTTCTCACGTAGCTTTCTGCCTCGCACAGCAAAACTGTGGAATGATCTGTCGTCGGCGGTTTTTCCGAACCGATATGACTTTCAAACCTTCAAGAAATGACCGTATTCCTTTTTGAAAGGTAGGTACTTATAACGCCTCTGATGTTCCAGGTATCCGATGGCGATGCCTATTGCTTACCATCATGTAATTTGACTTTCGACTTTTAAAAAAAAACACAACGCACTTACCTTTAACAAAATCTTAAGTTCTTTCAAAATGCTAAAACAGTCTAAAGTCCAGGTAAGTAGGTACATCTAAAAATTAATAGAAGCTCCCGACCTTGGTGGCTAAGTAAAAAGCATTCATTCTCCTTGCAACTTCTTAGTTTAGTAGGTCACTGCAAATTGCAGGACACAGACAAACAGACGCCACATTTAGTAACTATTTGTATGGAAAATCATAAAGGAACGACCTTGAATTTCTTAACTTTTGACTATTTCATTGATATAAATATTTATAGTATTTGTAGAAGTATTATAATTCATGGTTTAATTTTGTCCTTCATAGTGTTTTTATCAGGACTGGAATCCTTGGTTTAATATGGATGAAATGTAATTTAATGTAATTAAGTATAAGTATTTTAATTAAATTCAAAGTCAAAGTCAAAATCATTTATTTCGATTAGACCAGGAAGGCACTTTTGAACGTCGAAATAAAATATTGAACTTAAAAAATGTCAGTCGGATGGTCAGTCCTCTAGTGAAACTATTTGCTCGTTCCAAACTGTATATTCCTATGGAGAAGAGCAAGCAAGAAACTCCGTAAATTACTCTTTTTCAATCAGGTTCACAATAGAATTGTTGGTTATATTGTTTCGTTGGTACAATTATGTGAGAACAATGTAACACTAATATTCAGTAAAGGATAAAGAAAAATAAAACAACATGAGGTAGGTATATGAAGATATGTGGGATGGATGTCTATTTGTAATTTCTACAATATAATATTTTTCATGCATGACAAGACAAGATCTTGATCGATTTTGAGCAATTAGTTAGTGTGGGAGAGCTATGCTTCGGCACGAATTGGCCGGCTCGACCGGAGTGATACCACGGCCTCATCGAAAACCGACGTGAAGCAACGCTTGTGTTGTGTTTCATCGTGTGAGTGAGGTTACCGGAGGCCCAATTATTCTCCCCTTCCCCAATCTCCCCAATCCCTGAATCCCCAACGATCCTCAAATTCCTAATCCCTAACAGGCCGGTAACGCACTTGTTACGCGTCTAGTGTTCCGGGTGTCCATGGGCGACGCCGATTGCTTTTTTTTTTTTTTTAAGGGGGGAAAATCATCGAATGACTTCTCCCGCCTGGGTGAGGCGGGAGGGAGTGTCAGACTCTTACTGACTAAAAACCACCCCGTTCCTTCTCCTGCACGTCGAGCCGGAGCCCCGGTTACCCGTTAGGTTCTCCGCGACTCCGAATCGGCATCGGCCGTATTGGGCCCCATCTGTGGTGGTCTGATGGCTCTTTGAGGCGCGCGCGGAACGCGACGCGCCGTACGCTCGGGTCTGTTTCTGGTCGGACGGGGAGCCACCCATGCTCGCCGTCCGCAGGCCCGCGCTTACGGTGGCCGGAGATCGTCTCGCGATCCCCGACGCCCGGTGTGTCCTTCGCGATGGCTGGGTTGCGAGGAGGCAGCGCTTCGCTGCCTCACGCGTCCCGCCTCCTCCTTAGCTAGCATCACTGCTTCGCAAAAGGAGGAGACGGCATCCCAGTCCCCCTCGCTCCGCATCATGGCCTGCACTAGGCCCGGACGCGAGAGGTCGCCATCGCCGATCACTTCCCTGAGGACACGGCGGTGCTCAGCCCACGAAGGGCATTCTCCCACCGTGTGTTCCACCGTGTCCTCAGGGCGGTCCTCGCAGTGATGACACCCGGGCGTTTCCTCCCGCCCCATCAGACACAGGTACCTCCCGAAACTTCCATGTCCGGTGAGGACCTGCGTCAGGCGGTAGGTGAGGACGCCGTAGCGTCTCTCAAGCCACTCCTCAAAGAGGGGACTTACCGCTGCGATGGCAGCGAGCCCAGACGCCGATTGCTTACCATTAGGTGATCCGTCTGCTAGTTAACCGGCTTATGCCATAAAAAAAAATTGCGTTTCATAGTCTCTGCCTACCCATGGGCGACGGGCGTGAAGTTATGTATGTATGTTTCTAAAATAGCAAACCCAACATCCACAATTGTTGATACACCGAGATTATTGATTCTCTATACCAACCAATAAAGTAAATTGGGACAAAGTTTACAATGAATTAATTATTATATAGTCCGGCTCAAATTGTTACATTATTGAAGACTCCACGTGTAAAATCGTTTTATTTGTAAAATATTTCTCTTGTGAAATATAAAGGTCAGTGTCGTGTTACAATATCGCCCATATTTGGGCTGAAAACATGATGAACTGGGGTGTTATTATCATAATTAAACCTATAGTAATAATTTTCTAGTAAGTCTAATTTTGGAAACTTTGAATTAGACATCAGAAAAAGGCATTAACAGATACTCGAAACTTTTAATTACGATTACTGCACAAAAAAATACCGCCCAACTGTTTCAATACAGTTTATTAACAGTAACTTTTTATTAATTTCAAAACAAAACTACATACCTAGAGGTACCAGGTACCTACACAAACTCAAACACAATACAATTTACTGTACAATCTCCTTGTAAATTAATCCCTAAATAAACAGTGGAGATCTCCATCCCTTATCTGAATGCAGACTGAATATTAAGTCAGGACACCGCTAAAACAGTTCAGATAACTTAATCTATGTCTTGGGACGATGCCTGAATAAACCAAACGGCGATTATGAATCGATACTGGAGATTAATTTAAAATTGCTCGCTTCTCTATCTACATACCTATAGTAAAAGATAGATAGGTACCAACTTTTTCGATTTTTGGTTCACATGGAGTGTTTTCGAGAAATACTTAGGAATAAATGAAATATTATTTAATAATTTAATACATCAGGCAACTTTGATCTTGCTTTTAGAACAAAACTGGATACTTTCTGGTTTTCAACTAACATTCTTTTTAAGGAACGTCTAAGATTAGTGTCATTTAACAACCTGTATTTTGGTTTTCACCAACTTATAAGTGACACATAAAAGACAAGGTAGGGGATTCAGTTTATGTGCTTTCTTGCGCTAAGCAGCTCTTAGTTAAGAGATTGTTGATTGATTTATTGGAATTATTGGTAATATATCACAATATAATGATATGTAGGTTTAAATGCTATTGAACCTTAAATAAACACTGAAATATCAAATATGTGTGTACGAAACCTTACATCTTATATTTATTACTGGTTGTTGCCCGTGACTTCGTTCGCGTAGAATAAAAATTTTTGGACATAATTTTTTTTGTTTCGTGTTCCAAAAAATAAAAGTAGCCTATGTTACTCCCGAGAGTACGGCGCGTCGCGTTCCGCGCGCGCCTTCAAAAGCCATCAGACCACCTCAGATGGGGCCCAACAGGGCCGATGCCGATTCGGAATCGCTGAGAACCTAACGGGTAACCGGGGCTCCGACTAGACGTGCAGGAGAAGGAACAGGTTGGTTTTTAGTCAGTAAGAGTCTGACACTCCCTCCTGCCTCACCCAGGCGGGAGCAGTCATTCGATGATTTTCCCCTTAAAAAAAGCCTATGTTACTCCTTAGTACCTACCTCTACATCAACTACTTGGCAATAATTAAAGTCCTGTCAAAATCGGTGCATCCAGTACAACATAACATAACATAACATCACGCCTTTTTATCCCCGAAGGGGTAGGCAGAGGTGCACATTACGGCACTTAATGCCACTGTACAATGTAACACCCACTTTTCACTATTTATGTTACGAGTCCCATGTAATAGGGGGTGAGCCTATTGCCATATACCGGGCACATTTCCAGACTCCGTGCTACTACTGAGAATGTTTTAAAAACCCAGTAATACTTTGTCCGAACCGGGAATCGAACCCGAGACCCCTTGCCCGGCAGTCGCACTTGCGACCACTCGGCCAACGAGGCAGTCGTCCAGTACAAACAGACAAAAAAAAATATTTTGGTAAGTACGTAGGTATATCGTGTGTAATAAGCGGTTATTTTAATATTACAAAATAAACGCTTTAATTTTATTTACCTGTATAGATATAATACTTTTTTTTTGAACTAACAGATTACTCGCAAAACACCCTAATGAACCACAGACTATACCACTTAAACTAAAGAACAAAAGTTTTTAATTAGAGAGAGAGACTGTACATAAATAAAAACAATAATTATATTTTATAAAGAAAAAATGAACTCCGTGTACACTTTATTGTTCACTAGACATCTTGTTAGTATCCTTGCTTTCATTTTATTAATATTCTTAAACAATAGAGAGCAAGAATTGTTGATTCTTCTAGAAATAAAAGTTGTACCTACAAATGTTTCACTGTTTACTTCTTTCTTGTTAGAAATGTTTTATTATTCTCTCGTTTTGTTTCGTCTCTGTTAAATGGAATTTGTATTCTATAACTTTTAGTTTTAAAGTTTTAAATATTACATTCAAATTTGTTTTTTGTGAACAGGTAGGCTAAGGTAATGCTACTTTTTGATATGTAGTTACATTATTCTCATAATTGATTTCAATTGCCAAATATGTTATGGAGATCCTCAAAATCAGAAATACATGATAATCACACATGATATTATTAGTTTTAAGCTCGCCACTCGGCAGTAGCATTTGGACATGCATAACATAACATCATGACATCACGCCTTTTATCCCCGAAGGTGTAGACAGAGGTGCACATTGCGGCACTTAATGCCACGGTGTAACGTAATACCCACTTTTCACTATATGTTATGAGTCCCATGAAATAAGGGGCGCCCGGTAGTTTCACTTGCGGCCACTCGGCCAACGAGGCAGTTATTTGGACATACTCCATATAAAACCAACTACAATGTTACCTACCAGTTCTAAAACACAAACTAAATTAATAACAACGACAATAACAACGACTATGGAAGAGCCATGCTTCGGCATGAATGGGCCGGCTCGACCGGAGTGATACCACGGCCTCACAGAATACCGACGTGAAACAACGCTTACGTTGAGTTTTGTCGTGTGAGTGAGGTTTAGGTGTCCGTGGGCGACCCCGATTGTTTACTATCATATGTTCCGTCTGCTCGTTTACTGGCTTATCCCATAAAAAAAACTATACTTTGAATATTGAACATTTACATTAAAACGCATGAGCATTCGTCGTGTGAGTAAGGTTACCGGAGGCCCAATTACCCTTCCCTTCCCCAATCTCCCCAATTCCTGAATCCCCAACGATCCTCAAACTCCTTATCCCCAAAAGGCCGGTAACGCACTTGTAATGCCTCTGGTGTTCCAGGTGTCCATGGGCGACGCCGATTGCTTACCATCAGGTGATCCGTCTGCTCGTTTACCGGCTTATGACGCAAAAAAAAAACAATAGTTTATAACGCATTACAAACTTCCAGCTTAACAAATGAATTACTAACAAACGCTTGAGAGTTTAATGGATACTTACCACCTGTAGCTATTCATTAAGTGTTCAATTTACAAACAAGTGATAATATTTTATTAGATAAACGATTTCTAGAACTTTCTAGAACTTTTCACGTGTTGGTAAAAGGTAAAATAAATTAACTCTAATGTATTACAAGTTTATTGGAGACCCGTTTAATAAGGTTTAGTCATAGATTATATTCTGTTTTTTTGTTGTTTTATTTTTACATACGCACTGTACCTTTTATTGTCAAGTTTCTTTATTTTATTTATGCTGCATCGTGGTTGGTGCTGAATAAGTGTTTTTTCTTTCTTTCTCTTTTTTTATTTTCTTATCTCATGTTTATGAAGCAAAAATTAACAAAAATATGATAAACTATAATAAAAAGACTGCCTCGTTGGCCGAGTAGTCGCGGGTGCGACTGCCAGGCAAGGGGTCTCGGGTTCGATTCCCGGGTCGGGCAAAGTATTACTGGGTTTTAAAAAATTCTCAGTAGTAGCACGGAGTCTGGAAATGTGCCCGGTATATGGCAATAGGCTCACCCCCTATTACATGGGACTCATAACATAAATAGTAAAAAGTGGGTGTTACTTCTGTGTGCACCTCTGCCTGCCCCTTCGGGGATAAAAGGCGTGATGTTATGTTATGTTATGATAAACTATAGTACCTATGTTAGTCTTTTTGTAAGAGATCTTCATCATCATCAGCTACTGCTGGACAAATGCCTTCTCCTTAGTCCTCCACGTCGAACAACAGCTCGCCTCCTTTATTCATTCGAGATTCCGACGAAATCTTCTGTCTACCTTGCGGAAGGCTTGTCCATAGTTCGCCTTACTCTATGTCTATTCTAATATATTCTTCTATCGTCTACAATCGTCGTCGTTGCTGTCTAAGACTTAAATATCGTCATTTTTAAGATATTCTATTAATCAATGCTATACATAATCTTCTAATCTTAAAGGTAATCAAATAAAATCAGATTGTGCCGACTATATCAAAATCACACCACACTTATTTAATTAGGAAGAGTCTTGAGTTTTAATATAATATTAATAGGCAATCACAACGTAAACCCAAAATAAATAAACTTCGCGCATCTGTTACTTACCAAATCACACTTCCTATCTCCTCTGAAATAAATATTTCACAAAATACAATCTACACCTAATTCAAATGGAAGCGATAAAATACGACCCTTATATTCCATACGAAGCGATTGCTGATTGAAATAAAAAAGTTGTTCGCAATTCCCCTTTGATTACAGCCAGCGGTTACACGCAGCCGCAGATGCACTGCAGACTAACAGTGCCCGTTGTTTTACGACAAAGAAAGAACTGTATGAATACCAATGCTATTGTAACCTTTAATAGTAGCTAACTTTCAAAACTTGGATCACATAATATGTACTAAGTTTCGTAACGGTCGCATTTCAACCATATTGAAGTGTGATGAAAATTCGACCACAATAAAACAAAAGCAAAACCGAAGATGGATCTGAATTTCGACTCTGAATTCAATAAGTCTGAGTTGAAAATTGATTGGTCGATGATTTCATAACGTACCCAATACCAATCCACTCTCCGTCAGATCACTAGAAGAATCAATCGGACATTCACAGCTTCCACACATTTTTCAATATCCCGAACAATGAAAACTGGCGCTCGAGAAAACTCGAGCATGCTCAGGATTAACTTTAAATTCAAATATTCAATGGTTTTTAAAGCACCACATTGCAGAACGTTATTTTCAATTATTCTTTTCCAATGACTATGTGGGACAATCTGCGGGAACTATCTGGATTCGGGATGCTGTTCAATAATCTGGATTGGAAGTCTGAACAGCTTTGAACAGCTGAATTGGATTGAATCTGTATTTGTATTCGAAGGTAATAGTCGTGAATAATAATTGCGGAGAGGTTTTAAGAATATTAGATTTTTACTAGCGTTGTTTTTGTAAAATGCTGGGTTTATTTTTCATTAAGTAATTCAGATTGTGTTTATAAACAATCCTGACTTCAAATGTCAGTTTTATACTCCGAAGTTGTATTAAAATGTATTATAACTTACGTGAGACATTAATACTAAATAAATGATTATATTTTCGGCTTACTCACGTAATTATTTGACGAGGAACTCTACTAGTTTCAAGCCAGGCTCATATTCATGGGCAGGATTTGGCGACCAGCGACGCGGCGACTGTCGCGCTGCTACTAAACCAGTCGAGTTCCTAGTCAAATAATTACGTGAGTAAGGCGAAAACATAGTAATTTATTGTATTAAAATGTCCAAAATTCAGAATTTTTAACGAAACTAGCTCCAAGTGCTACTAAGTAACTGACAGATGGACGGATCACAAGTGTAAAGTATAGAAAGAACGAACATAAGCCATTTAGCTACTTATGATCGCAAGAAAAGGCTGTGTCATACGTAAATATAATAATTTAGGGCAAAAGTTATAAAGTTTTGAGAACTTGATGTCTATATAATAAATATAAAATAAATGTTCACAATTGTTTTGTAGTTTAACATTCAATACGCTTATCTGTTGAACTGTAAGTACAGACGGGGCTCAGTAGGGCTGATGTCCGATATGGAGCCGCGGAAGAATTAACTTTGAGTTGAGGAAATGGAACAGTGGTGTTCTAAGTCAGTAAGAGTCTGACACTCCCTCTGGCCTCACCCAGGCGGGAGGAGTCATTCGATAATTTCTTCCCCTTAAAAAAAGACTACAAATTCTTTACAACATCTATAAATCTAGTTTCCGTAACGGGGTAATATTATGGAGTTTCTCTGTCAACTAAAACATTACCAGCTGACAAGTGGTCACTGTGGCTAGACGCAAGCTGACGCCATTTTGACTTTGTGGTCTAAAGCCGCGGACTGAGTTAGGCGGTACCCTACAAATTGGTTTTATGCAGTATTTACAAAGGTCCGGGGTCATGATGTGATTAGTGGAAATGTTTTTGAGAATGAAAATTAATAGACATTCTCAAAAACATTTAAGAAATAGGATTCAATAAATGATGGAATAATAATGAATAAATATGCTACACCTTTCCTTATGTTATAAAAATGTCAAATTCAATTTATGTTAGTTTTCGTCCTCTGTTATCCATAATTTTATTTTATTAATTAGGTTCACCAACAATTGATTACACTGATACAATATAGGGTCCATCGTCATCAACAGCCTATAAATGCCCACTGCTGAGCAAAGCCTCTTCTCACATGGAGAAGGTTTGAGCATTAATCACCACGCTTGCTCAACACGGGTTGGTGATTTCAAACTTATAATTAGAAATTATAAGCCCAGGTTTCCTCACGATGTTTTCCATCACCGTTTGTCAGTGGTGTCTGAATAATCTTAGAAAGTACGTATAACTCGGAAAAAGTTATATTGGTAAAAAAGTTACTTGCTGTTGATAGGTTTCGAACCCGCACCCTCATGCACGAGAAGTGGGCGTCTTAAACCTCCGGGCCACCACGACATTTATAGGGTTACATTTATGATAACTTAAATACTAGTGCATCAATTAATATTAACTATAACTAAATGAAAATATATACAACTTAAAATATAAATAACTATGAACTAAAATATTTACATCTTAAAAAAAGGTAATAATAAATAAATAAGCTATAATAAGGCATCAAAAAAAAAATTTCCTCATCATTATCGTGAGGTAGGGTGCCCAAAAGACTGGCAGCATTACCACGTTGAATGGCAATGCTTAACCTTTGTCCAAGGTAGAAGCCAGCCCTTCGATCACCTGAAGTGTCAACCATCCTCTTTACAATATCTTTGTAAAGAAGATGTGCACTTGGGCCCCACGGCCCTAAAGTTTCAACCCCAAACGGTTCGAAAGCATAATTGCCAATCAGGCTATCATACTTTCGCCGTTTGAGGTTCTCGGCAGCAGCAGCGGCAGCACCGGCTCGACACGCTGAGTTTGGAAGATGGGATGGCGCCAGAGTATCAACGCAAGTGGCGTCCCATACTAAAGGCCTACCCATCTTCCAAGGGAATAAAATTTATGCATCAATCTATTATAGGAAATTAAGATAGGGATAATCCTAAATTCCTGTCAAAAATACCAAAATAACGATTCATAAAATAAAAGCATAATAACATTTGATGAGAAAAGTACGAACTACAGTCACAGCTTTTAATATAAACAAATTTAACACTGACTCGCGATACATATGGCTCAGCATCTGTGTCACCAAATATTTTTGCATAATTCTCTCCATTTTACGTGTATTTTTAACCGAATTAAACAATAATCACTACTTATGATAGGTACTAAACTATGATATTTGATACTTACGTAATAGCAACTTGATAAGTTTCCCGGCCTGTGGTCTGTGGCTTTGGTTCAGATGCACTGAAACAATGAACTTTGGACTAAGCCGGCGAAATCTGTCGATGACGTCTAAATATAATTTTGTACTCGGAAAAAGTCACATTGGTACTTGACCAATGTGACTTTTTCCGAGTTACATGTACTTTCTAAGATTATCCAAACACCGAACAAACGGTGAAGGAAAATATTGTGAAGAAACCTATTATTATATTTTCTAAGTTCAAAATCGCCAACCCACATTGAGCAAGCGTGGTGATTAATGCTCAAACCTTATCTGTGTGAGAAGAGGCTTTGCTCAGCAGTGGGCATTTATAGGCTGTTGATAATAATCATCAATAATATAAATGCACCACTATAATTATGTATAAAATGTATCAGGGACGAATGTGATATTTTGAAATATATAAATACATATAGAGCAAATAATAAATTAAACAGTGATGTAATTAAAAACACTTCTAATATCCATGTACAGGTTGCTAATAACCATCTGTCTCAACCAAACGACATAAAAGCTTTCAATTTCTAAATTCCATAATCAAATTATATTTATGGAGGAATTAAACAAACAAATGACGCCAAACGTAACATAAATCAATCGGGAATCATCAAAAACAAGGGGTTTAGGTTCAAAATTTAATTTCCTGGTCCAAGACGAGTTATCCGGGAGATAAATCATTTATCAATTTTAAATGCAAATCCTCGAATTACTTTGGCTTGGAGTAAGATCGGTGAGACGTGCCAAAAGGCTGCATTGGAATACCACACTAATTGGCTGGCATCCATAAATTCTCACAAGTATCAAATCTGCATTTCGAGATCGGATTTTTGTGTCAGTTTTTTCATTAATTTTGTTGATCGTTTGCTTTTAGTACCTACTGGTGGATTTATTAGTGTTACATTTCAAAATTGTAATAGAAAAGGGTTTTTCTAGTATTGTTTTATTGTCTTCTGTCATTTCTCTGTTTCTCAACCTCTTTACTCTGACACAGTTAATTAACTACTAGGGTAGATGCCTAATTTTTATTTTAATCTCGTCTGGTAGATTATTTTAAATCATTAGACATGTATTTTATATTTTCTGTCAGAAACAAATAGTTTCGACGATATATTGATGTGAAATGTCGCGTGACGTCACTTCTATGTACATTATATAGAGGTACATAGAAATGACGTTTTAGCTCCCACTCCTAAACTTTTATTCGTTTTATCTAAGTATTGTTTTATTATAGGACAAAATAAAAAAATACGGACCCTAATTATTTTTTTAAATTTCATACCCTGTCATTACTTTAGTTTCTGTATATTAAAAAGACTTCAAAAAGTTCAATTGATATTATATTATTTGAAAGTAAGTTTGTTTATTTCTGTATCTTTCTTAATTCTTACATACATAACGCGGACAAAACCGCTGATAAAATACATAGGAACGTACTTACGTTGTAGCTTCAAGATTAGAATATTTGACTCCCTTCAGCAATATCTAATTTACAAGTAAATATATACACAAACTACAGGTATTTTACATAAATGGACAGGTTCATTGACCGCTTGATTCCTCAGGCAGTTTCCACTTGAAATCATTAATTGTTTCCGAGTTCAAGAGTGTTGTTATTTAAGTTACATTCAAAGTTACAATTTCAGATAACACTGTTAGCGTAACTTTGATATTCCTTTGTTAGTCTGTAGGTACTAAATAGATTTGATCTGGTTTGTTTTTGTTTATTGTCAAGTGATTTTATACTCTAACGCTACTTATTTTAAAATTATCCTTATAACAATAACTAATAATACTACGATTATATAATATTACGCCTTTTATCTCAGAAAGGATAGGCGTAGAGGTGTATATTATGCCACTGTATAATTTAACATCCATTTTGCACTATTTATGTTATGAGTCTCATGTATGTAATAGGGGGATCACCCCCTATTACTATTGCCAAATACCGGGCACATTAATTAATACGCTGTCCGCAGTTATTCTTGTGATCACCTTCATCAAGACTATGAAGAGGTGTTTCGGCATTTTTTCTCAGAGTAGTCAGTTAGGAAATGTCGGCCTCATCGTTCGCTTGATAAAATTGACGTGTAAAAGTGCTGCCTTGTAGCCTATTTGCAGAAATAAATTCACTTGTTTCACTTGTTTCACTTGTCACAAAATTGTATCAAAAATAACATCTTATATTACCTTTTAATTTTGATACTATTTATAAAAATCTTATTTAAGTTTTTATCTAAATCCGGAAATTGTCCAGATTTCGATTAGTGGGTCAAATTGAAGCCCACAAGTTAATACTGTGTCTGATGAGACACTCAATAAAAGGTATCGAGTGGGCGGCCCTCGTTAATGACCACAAAAAATTCTAGAGGTAGGAAGAACTGAAATTAGATCGAAAGAAGATTAATATAATCATGATTGCAACTGTCTATTATAGATCTTATTTCCAATGTGTAGAGACTACTTTTGTATGATCAAATTTATGGAATGATTTTCGACAATTTTCAATTTTAAAACCACAATTAAAAGTTAAACTTTTGCTCATAATTAAAAAAATAATTTTTTTGTAGATATCTTTCCGAGACAAAAGACTACATACTAACATTGTCTACGCAATCTTTAATTGATAATAAAAAACCAAACCTTGCAATCAGTCCTGTAAGACTTAAAATAGGTCAAAACATAATCAACATCACGACCTTAAATTCTAATCCTCAAGCCCTAATCTTCAAAATTAATACCAAAAGTAGTCTAGAGGTACAATCTAACCTCTTTACATAATGTATATAGACGCACATCAAGATACCTAAATCTTTCAAAATTATCTATTCAATTCTCAACTTTACAATGTCAGTAACAAAGTCGAAAATGGGTTGAAGAAACTGGTCCTTTGGGGTATGTGTATATGCTGTCTGCACACCAAACATGGTTGACATGATTTCGCTTTCATCGTAAGTCCTCAAAGAGTATCGATTGATTATTATAGAGGTATAAATAAATAATGTACCTTACAGTCACGTATCTTAATAACGAGCTGTATTGTAATATTGTGTAGGATGTTCTGGATGTGAGGAGTCAGGTACTTGTAGGTGTTGCTAAGTAGGTATTATGTTCTTTTAAATAAATATCTTTTAAGCTCTGTATTTTGTCTGCTGAAGGTCTTTCTTCACACAGGTCGTGTTCACAATGATATATTTTCCTAACAATTCAAAGGTCTTCATCACACACACACACACACACACACACACATGCACATTTCAGCAAAATTTATATAATTTCATGTTTATTTTCTGTCCTCATTGAGGGGCGGCACCGCCGTCCGTGAGTCACTGCAGGGTGCCACCTGAAAACCAGCGTTGGGCACAAACGTCCAACTATATGCTGAGGTGGAGGCCCTTTTGGCATTAGCACGCGCAAATTAATATTATTTTGTTTATTAGAAATTGCTTTTTCTTTTTTTTTTATTGTCTATTAAAAATTCTATTATTATCGTATTATTATTTTGTTATATTGTGATGTTTTCTGTTCTGATCTGTATTCTTGTAAGTTCATTATTAGTATTTTGTTTACTTATATTATGTATTTTTATTTTTTTATATTCTTTGTTTTCTGTGCGTGTAATTGCCAAATAAATGTTTTCTTTCTTTCTTTCTTTCTTTCTGAATTATCCTGTTTTTTATTAACCATAATTATCCCCAAATAAGAACATAATAATTAATCAACACAAACAATAATCTTATTAATTTACTGAAACACCACGAAACTGTTAAACAGGAAGAAATACAGGGAAGGAACTATCATTAATTAGAACCAAACTTGGGAATAAAGACGCAAGTTGTTTTACGCGAGCAGACTTGGGTGGATATAGTGGTTAACGCGATGATTTAATTCCGCGCTCTCGGCCCATTGAACCGCGACCAAGTTCAGATTCATTATGTTTAGTGAATAGGTTTTCTGGTTTAGTCGTGAAGACTAATTTTGGCACTCCTTAATTAATTTATTAGTTAAGATTAAGTCTGTTGACTATAATGTAGGTTTAAACATGTATAGAGGTAGTAATAGAAAAATGTTAAATATTTTGATATTTGATAAATAATGTATTGCGATATAGCAAAAACTAACAATAGCACTCAGTTTATAAGTTATGTATGACTTAACCTCTTGTATGTCGGTATTTAAGACACAATAGAAAACAAATTGGGTCTCGCATAGATCTACGCTCCAACATGCCAGAGTTTGTTTTCGTCTTGTTCAATAACATTGATAACAGGTTAAAATATTAACCAAAGCTGATGAGCCTTAGGCCCAATACTAGGCACGGCCTATATCTTTACTACCGAACTTCTTCATTCTAATTTGAACACATAGTTTGATTGTTTTCATTTTTAACAACAAATCAATTCGCGTTAATTGTAATGAATAACATTTGAGTAACTAAATCAGTACCTTATCTATAATATAATAATTTAACAATAAATTTCACACCTTAAAAACATCCATTTAAAAGCGCATAATACAAAATTTTCTTTTACATTTAGCTTCTTAGTATCCAAAACCGCATTTTCAATGAAACATTAAGGAAATTGCCCCAAGCATTAAGCCGGGTAGATATGACCCAAGTATTATTATTAGTATGCTAAGCGACCAGTCATTTATGTGGACCGGCACTAGTGTGGTCTGACGTCAATGTAATGGGGTATTGTGTGTAAAATGGAGCTGGGTAGTGTATTGATGAATTGTTGGCATTGATAGTTCAGTAGGATTAATATAAAGATTATACATTACATACGTAAAAGTAAGTAAGTGTGGGTGAGCCATGCATGGGCCGGCCCGACCGGAGTGATACCACGGCCTCACAGAAAATCAACATAAAACAATGCTGGCGTTGTGCTTCGTCGTGTGAGTGAGGTTACCGCAGACCGAATCACACCGCTTCCCTTCCCCAATCTCCCTAATTCCTGAATCCCCAAGATTTCTCAAAGTCCTAATCCCCAAAGATCGGTAACGTACTTGTAACGCCTCTGGTCTTCTAGGTGTCCATGGGTGACGCCATTTGCATGCCATCAGGTGATCCGTACGCTCGTTTACCGGCTTATGCCATAAGAAAAATCATACATTGACATAATAACTTTTATAAAAGAAAAATAACTTCATTCCGCCTCAACTTTGAATAAAGGCAAATAGAATATAATCGATTAATTATTATTATTATTACCATTTATTTCAATCAATTACATAGATCATTTACAAACCATAATACAATATAAAAGTCAAAATCACCTATCAAAAATCACAATCACAAGTCAGTCATCACTAAAATAATCTCCCAACTCAAAACAATAATTTCACATTAGCCAGTACATGAACCATACAACAGTGGTTCATGTACTGACAGTCAAAACGTTCAGCAAAGGCGCTCAGGATACTATTGCGGCTGCCCCGCACCCTGTTCACTAATGACGTGCACCGCTTGCGCATGATTGTGTTGAAGCAGTCTACCCGTGCGCTGGCAAACATACCCGATGCGCTACAAAAGCGAGGCAGCCCCAAGAGCATCCTGAACGCGTTATTGTATTGAACACGCAGAGCGCTGTACTGTTTCTGCGTATAACTCAACCACAAAGCCCCCGTTTAGAAAGACGTACAAAATGCTCTAAACAAGGATAAAGGATTAATGGTTCCATGGTTTTCATTAAGCAAGTGTCGACACTCCCGTCTCATCAAGGCAGGATTATTAGCAGCAGTATTCTTGAGTGATACAACCATCAAATAGCTCCTATTTGATGGTTGTATCACTCAAGAATAAAAAAGATTAGGTATTAAAGTTTTAGTTCAGAGGCTGGCCTTGGGCTCAATGTTTTATGAAAATGGGCAAAAACTCCTAAAGTAGTATTAAAAATTATATGTTTAAAAAATACATAATAATTTATTACACAGAAACAATGCGTAATTATACCTCCCCATTTTGAACTCTGTTAATTAGGTAGATTAACAACTTCTAGTGCCCTAGTCCTAAGCAAACAAAAGTTTCAAATAAGCATATAGACGCTTGACCTCTTCAAACATAAAAATACTAGTTACACATTAAAAACAGATAAATAACGTGCCTACCTCATTATTTAGTACATTTTTGTCATTTTCTAACTTCAGAGATAGTTTTACATAAATTGAATAGATTATATTCATAAATCAATGAATAATAGGCTTAGTTTTATTGTACCAAAAGTAGACTTTCCACTATCGTAGTCATAATCGTTTATTAACCACAAACTAACCTTAAACTGACCATACCGACTTGAAACTCAACTCAACACCAAACAAAGTATAACAATAACCTTTCTCCAATATTTTCAATTCAATTTTAAGTCGTCATTACCCGCAGCTGGTCTGAAAAAGCTGTACGTAGCTATCAACATTACTACAGCAGCAGAATTTAATAAAACGCCAATATCGAGCAATAGTTGGGAACGGTATACGAAACTTCACGAGTCGATGTGAAAATTCACAGAAAATTCTCTCGATACAAAAATCTCTCGATACAAAATCATTCCGCGTTTAACTGAACAGTTACAGTCGTTAAGATTGGTGCACATGACTGGAATATTAGGGAGAAAAGTAACACAGTAAAAAGATAATAAACGAAGGGTTATTTAATATGGTTAATTTGTTTTGTAAGTTCTGTTTCATCCTACACGGAGTACCTATTATAATGTTTACTACTTTGCTAGCACATGACCGTCCATTAACTTCTAAACTTTTTAAATTCAAATTCCATTCCATTATTCTTTTTCCAGTTTATTCTAGTCTTATTCCATTTCATGCATGATTTACATTCGATACTATGCCAAAAATATTTTTTTAGACTGCACCATAGTTCTAGACTTTCGTAGAATCTCCTGCTCAGCACAGGCCCCCTTTTAAATGACATTAATTATGTTATATACCAATAAAAGATAGTTTAGCCCCAGAACCCATGGGTAAAATGTAATACAAATAAAATATTGGTCCAATACTTGTGTTAATTGTGTAACAATCCCCATAAAACTTGATAATGGCCAACAGAATAAATCATTAAGACGAATTGAGAGCTATAAATCGTTATCAGACAGACTTTATTAGCTGGCTTAGGCTCTTTGGATCAATCGCTTTATTGGACGAAGGACACGTAGAGCTTTGTCAAGGACCATGTGCTAATTTTGCAAGTCCATTAAAAACGATTGTACCGATTGCACATTTGAAGCACTTTTTCTTCGCAGTTATCCGTGAATGTGTCCTGAGCCTAAGGTCGTAGTGAGATTGTGAAGTACTTTGCATGCAGGTGTTACTGCGACGGAAAGGCCCGAACATTGCTTTAAAATTGAATTTTTGAAGCGAATTCCGCGCGATTTTTTTTACTTTTCATGAGTAAATTTATTTCAATTACTTACTATAGTTTGTCTTGCAGGTTAAACTATTGAGTCAGTGACTTCCGAGTATGAGGTTCTGGCTTCCAGTTTGGATAAAGTTTTGAATTTTTTTGATTGTCTCAAAATAATTATTAAATCGTAGTTTGAGCCTGATCTATCCAATTTCTTCTTTTTTTCAACATAGGAATGATAGAAGAGCATTTTAAGTGTGGGAGAGCCATGCTTTGGCATTGGCACGAATGGGCCGGCTGGACCGGAGTGATACTACGGCCTCACAGAAAACCGACGTGCAGCAACGCGTGCGTTGTGTTTCGTCGTGTGAGTGAGGTTACCGGAGGTCCAATTACCCTCCCCTTCCCCAATCTCCCCAATCCCTGAATCCCCAACGATCCTCAAAGTCAAAGTCAAAGTCTAACATGGTGCTCACATATGCATACTGACAATCCATAGAGATAGTGCTTCTATACAAGAAAAAGGAAACTCTTTGTTTCAATAAAGAAAGAAATGCTCGATGCCATAAGGAAACTAGATTGTCTACATTAGAATTAAAGTATTAAATTATGTATTAGAGGTATATTACCTACTATTGGAATTTAACTACTGACTACGAGTACTGTCCAGTGGAGCCGAACCAACATGCTGCCAAGCATTCTTATCTTCAAGATAATCTGTCAGTGTGTAGTGAGCTTGATTACATAATTCGCGCTTAATATATGTTTTAAATTTACTTTCATTGAGATCTAGTATGCTATTTAGTATTTAATTATAGCATTTAATACCTAACCCTATAAAGGATTTCTGTACTTTGGACAGTCTGAATTGCGGTATAGCTAACTTATTTTTGCCTCTAGTATTAAAATTGTGTCTATCTCTTCTTTTTTCAAACAATTGCCTAATTTTCTTTACATACATTATATTTTCATATATATATTGACATATAAAACGATAAATATTTTAACGGTGCCCACCGTTAAAATATTTATCGTTTTAAACAATTCTCTCAACAATTCGCAACGGCGTAAGTTATATATTGCTCGGATAGCCCGCTTTTGCAGAATGAATATTGATTCTATTTCTGCAGCTCGACCCCACAACAAAATGCCGTACGACATAATGCCGTGGAAATAACTAAAATAGATAAGCCTAGCTGTATCTACGTCCGTGAGCTGTCTAATCTGTCTAACTGCAAAAGCAGCTGAGCTCAATCTCCCCGAAAGCGCCTTTATAAGCGGACCCCATTATAGCCTATTGTCTAACGTAATGCCTAAAAATACTGTCTCGTCGACAAATTCTAACTTTTGACCGTTCAAAACAATATCACAATCGTTGCTACGCACGTTTGGTAAACTGAATTTAATACATTTTGTTTTTTTTTTCATTAAGTGCTAGATTATTAATGGTAAACCAATTATGCACTAGAAGAATGGAGCTGTTTATCGATCTACTTTAAAAATTAATGATGTATCATCTGCAAAAAGCACCATTCTTGGTTCATTTTTAAATATAAATGGCAAATCATTTATATAGACTAAAAAGAGAAAGGGACCCAATATTGAGCCTTGAGGAACGCCCATATTCATTCCAGAGCCCTGTGAGTTAATACCGTTAACCTTTAACTGTCTTTCTTCTAAATAAGATTTCATAAGACGGAGCGCAGAGTTTCTTATCCCGTAGTGATCTAATTTCAGCAAAAGTGTTTCGTGGTCAACGCAATCAAATGCTTTTGAGAGGTCACAAAAGACATCAATAGCATCCTGTGCTTCCTCCCAAGCACCAAATATTTCCTTAATCAAAGTGACACCGGCGTCAGTTGTGCAACGACCTTTAGTGAAACCGTATTGTTGTTGGTGAAAGATGGAATGTTTATTAAAATGATGAAGCATCCGAGACAGCATCAACTTTTCAAAGACTTTGCTGAGAACCGGTAAAACAGACACTGGCCTATAGGTGTTAGGTTCTTTAGTGTCAACACTTTTAAATAGTGGGATAACCTTACTATATTTCATTAGGTCAGGGAAAACACCGTCATCTATACATTTATTGAAAATCACAGCCAGATATGGCGCTACAGTTTGGATAAGTGACTTGCAAACCATTACCGATAAGCCCCAAAGATCCTCCGTTGATTTAGTCTTGATTTCTTTAAAAACTTTTATAATTTCTAGAGGATTCGTATATCGAAAACTAAAGTCGTATTGACATGATTCTATGTTGTTCTTAAGCAAAGTTACAGAGAGGTTTGCTGATGACTTTAAATGCTCAGTGGTTTTAATAGGAATATTAGTAAAAAAAATTTCAAACTCCTGGGCTACATCTACGTTTGATGAAATCTGTCCCCTTTCGGTATTTAAATTAAATTCTGAGTTTCTTCATCTTTTCCTACCAGTCTCGTTGTGTATAACTTTCCAAGTAGTTTTTATCTTATCATCAGACGATTTTATTTTATTACTAATATAAAGATGTTTCGCGACTCTGCATACTATTCTAAAGATTTTTGAATAAGATGTTACATACTGGTTACCTACTGGCTACCTCAAACTCCTAATCCCCAAAAGGCCGGTAAAGCAATTGAAATGCCTGTGGTGTTCCAGGTGTCCATGGGCGACGATGATTGCTTACCATCACGTGATCCGTCTGCTTGTTTACCGGCTTATGCCATAAAAAATATCATACTTACCGGTAAAAAATTGAACTCAAAGTAAGTAAACACAAGTAATTTATTTTCCAATAATGTTGTAATTTGATCCTTACACAAAGATCACACGTATTTTCTCATCCGATCGCTTTCGATAAAAATATGGGTCTTGTACAAACATTCAAAGTTCATTGAACTTGTTAGGCGAAACCAATACGTGGATTTAACCGTGAAATATGTAGGACGGTATTTTATTGTTGTTGGAACATTTTATTACGCTGTCATTGTGAGATTTGACAAAGAATCGTATTAGTGTGCCTCCTTGCAAACAATCTTGCCGACTAATTTATTGGCGAAAATATTTTGATAGTATTGAACAAGTCAAATTTGAGTCCTCTATTTTGCTTACCAAACATGTCTGAATAAAAACCTAATAGAATAATAAAAAGGACAATTACCTATATTGTTACTTACATGATTCCCTGGATAATGAATTACCTGGTTAAACCCATTTTGAAATTTTAGTATTTTTAGACTTCTATAGTTTGGATATGTTGGATACAACCTACCAAAGCATATCTACTAACTAATGTTATAAGAGAAATATTTGAAACATTTTTCCATTTAGCGGTATCCAATAGCAGACGAACCATCTGATGGTAAGCAATCGACGTCGCCCATGGACACCTGGAACGCTATAGGCGTTACAAGTGCGTTACCGGCCTTTTGGGGATTAGGAGTTTGAGGATTGTTGTAGATTTAGGGATTGAAGAGTTTGCGGTAACCTCACTCACATGACGAATTTTTATTTACACTTTTTGTACAGTAGGTATACAATGGTGAACTTAATGCCTAGTAGCATTCTCTAACAGTCAACCGTAGGGTGATGCAGAGCGACATGCATTTATTATATCTATGGTGGTTATGACGTGACATTCTCCCATATGATCACGGTGTCACAAAGAAAGGAACCTAAACAAAATGAAATCCCAACATAACCGAAGCATGTGTCACCAATCCCCGATATTTATGTTTTAATCAATGCCCTTTTCGGTACTTTTTTGCAATCAATAAAATCTTTATAGTATCAAACCCGACCTTTTTTGATCGCACATAAATATTATTGGGGTCAGCACAAGGTTACACTCATTTTCTGCGGGTTTCTGAGCTGACGTACTTTTACAATGTTGTTAAAATACCATCAATTTTCAAGAATTGATTTCTTTATCAAGTTTTTTTTATTTGATTTTGATATATGAATACAAGTAAGGTTTCTCAGTGGCAACTTTTTAAGTAGCTACTGTTCAAAGCAATGTAAATATTTTGTATAATGTTAATGAATTAGCATTATCATCATCAATACATAGTATAAAACAAAGTCGCTTTCGCTGTATGTCCGTATGTATGCTTAGATCTTTAAAACTACGCAACGGATTTTGATGGGGTTTTTTTTAATAGATAGAGTGATTCTTAAGGAGGGTTTGTATGTATAATACATGCATATTGCACCCGTGCTAAGCCGGGGCGGGTCGCTAGTCTTTAATATAATAAAAAAGGATGAAATGGTGATTAAGTTAATGAAATAAACTAACAAAAATATTGTGTAAAATTTAAGGTATTTTATTTTAACCCATCGTGGGCTTCAACACCAGATACAATATATTATTTCTATTGTATCTTATATAACCGGCATTTATATGGTTAAACCAAAAGAAAATCTTCTCAGAAAAATCCCTAACACGAGGTACGTATAACTCACTGACTACCAACCTTTGTTTAAAATGTAAATCATCTAACCTCATAAACTGTAAAACGCCAGAGCACTAAAATTGCATTGAATCCAGGTTATCTCAGCTTGCACAGTGCACCCCATCCTACGCAACACTTCTACCCACAACCAAAGACAAGCTTAACAATATAAACGAATTTACAGCGGACCTTATTAAATTTCTTATTACTTTCAACAGGAGGTCTCATCTTTATGCAAAATTCTGTTGCCATATGGCCAGGTGTCGTGAGATAGAAATTGTAGAAAATCTACTTGAAACAATTTGAAATTGTGAGGTTTAATGACAACTTGTTTGTATATAAAAAGTTTGACTGCACGGTTGCCGCGGTGACTGGGCAACTGGCTGCCGTACAACGTGTCGCGGGTTCGATTCCCGCACGGAACAACTCTTTGTGTGATCCACAGATTGTTGTTCCAGGTCTGGGTGTCATGTGTATGTGAACTTGTATGTTTGTAAACGCACCCACGACATAGGAAAAAATCCTAGTGTGGGCTAACGAGTTTTTTTTTAATAAAAAAAATAAAAAAATACAGTCGCGGTTTGTACGAGTCATACGACATCTTTGTGCTTCTTACAAGAGTTTATTTTTATGAGAGGGGAAGTCATCATTGGATCACCTAAGGGGAGAAGCCATTGGACTTCTTGATTGATCGTTGAAATAACTGAGACTTACTCTTTCACCTATTTATTTTTATGTTTATGTTTTTACGATAAGGGAGGAGATTAATCATGTGATGGTAAGCAATTAGCATCGCCCTATAAACTTTTAGAACAAGATTAAATACCTTGTTGACATTAGAAGAAAATTTGCGGTTTTCGACCATGAAGGTCGTGTGAACCTTCTGTCCATTTTCCAGCAGTGTGAAGTCAGTGTCGAGTGTCATACTATTTTTGGAACAAGGAAAATTCCTGGCGGGATCTCACCGGTCTTAAATTACAGATAAAATATGTCCCCGAGAATTAAAACTGATGTTATGTTGTGATTTCATGTTAGACGTTACAATTGTTTGTAGGATATCTTGTAGTAGAAGTTTTCTTTCTGATATTGTGAATGTTGTGTGTTGAAAGACAAAGCAATATAACAATGCAATATAGGTACTCAATTATTTGCACACATAAAATCTTCTATTTTTTTTTATTTATTTAATTATTTATTTATTTATTTATTTATTTATTAACACTTCTGTATAACGAACATACGATGGCGGACTTAATGCCGGGTGGCACTCTCTAACAGTCAATTGGGGAAGGGGAGGGTAATTGGGCCTCCGGTAACCTCACTAACACGAAGAAACACAACGCAAGCGTTGCTTCACGTCGGTTTTCTGTGAGGCCGTGGTATCACTCCGGTCGAGCCGGCCCATTCGTGCCGAAGCATGGCTCTCCCACACTTTCTATGAGTTATTTGACGCGTTTTTTTTTTTTTTTTTTTTAAGGGGGGAAAATCATCGAATGACTGCTCCCGCCTGGGTGAGGCGGGAGGGAGTGTCAGACTCTTACTGACTAAAAACCACCCCGTTCCTTCTCCTGCACGTCGAGCCGGAGCCCCGGTTACCCGTTAGGTTCTCCGCGGCTCCGAATCGGCATCGGCCGTATTGGGCCCCATCTGTGGTGGTCTGATGGCTCTTTGAGGCGCGCGCGGAACGCGACGCGCCGTACGCTCGGGTCTGTTGAGTTATTTGACGCTTAAATTTATGGCAACACATCGAATTACGATTCCAATTAGATGGAAAAATATAATAACTTGTCAACTATAAAACACTTCTCAAACATCGCTTTTTCTTGCATTTACTAATTTCGTCAGCTTCCAAACTAGACAATGTCATATATTTTACATGACACTGCAGGCCTGACCTCCGCAACCCAATCATGGCGAACCAAATAAACTGGTTTTACATAAACATCGAAACGAATACCTTCGCTCAATGTATAGGCTGCATGTCAAGCTATCCCTACTGGTAAACTTCTTTAAAAGATTAGTTTATACCACAAAATAAAAGAGTTGAAATTATATTTAAAGGTTTTTTTACATTGGTATATTTTGATAAGCTGCTGTTGCCAAAATATGACCGCCACGGACAGGATTATAGAGGTACAGTATACCAGACACGGGTGACGCCAAGTGATTTAATATAAGCTGTCTAGGGATTTAAAAGTTCCTGACTATAAATATAATTTATGTGGCTGCTAAGAGTCTTTGGCCTTACTGAATACTGTCCGTTCATAATTAATTACTTCCCAAAATTCCAAAATTAGGGTGCCAGAAAAAAGTTAAGAGTAGCACATCTGATTTCTAGAAAAAATAATATCGTTAATGTTTCGATGTTTCACCCATTGAAATATATAAGTTACATATTCCAACATAAATAAAAAGAAATAGATAACAATATGGAAACAAATTCTCAAACAAATATATTAGTATAGCAATCACTCCACACTGTATTCTACCTCGATAGATCGATTCCAACATTTATCAACAACCAAAACAAAAGGAAATATCGGTTCATTAAAAGTTTATCGAAAATCGGGACCAAAACTGCGAATAACAGACAATACGTGTTGCCGATAGTTTGAAAAACAAGTAATATGCGAACATGTACTCAACTTTTTAATTAGACAAAAAAACAAATCGAGTTTTATCCTGTCGTCGAGTTTACTAGACAATGGAATTGTATGCATCGTAATATTGTGTTAATAAGAGTAGTTATTTATTAATACTACTTATATGTGTATATTATTCGGTTATCAGGTCATAGTTGAGGTTCAGACTATTAGATATTGACTGTGATAAATCTGTAATATTTAACATAACATAACATCACGTCTTTTATCCCCAACGGGGTACGCAGAGGTGCACATTACGGCACTTAATGCCACTGTACAATGTAACACCCACTTTTCACTATTTATGTTATGAATCCCATGTAATAGGGGTTGATCCTATATACCGGGCACATTTCCTAACTCCGTGCTACTACTGAGTTTTTTTAACTGAAGGAAAATGTGGTTCTATAGTAAAACTGTGTAAAAGTTTACAAATAAGTTTATTTCTGAGATCAATCAAACAGTATCATGCAGACGTACGGTAGACTACCATAGATAAAAAAAGAAAAGTAACATATCTCCATACACATAAAGACAGCGCCACTAGTGGCGAGAATATGAACTAGTTTGCGTTCTATTTTCATTTCAATATTTTAACATAAACACAGTGATACTTTACCCGAGCCGGGAATCGAATTTGACTTCCCTCGCCCGGCAGTCGCACTTGCGACCACTCGGCCACCGAGGTACTCATTTCAATGTATTTATTTAATCAAACATAACTTAATTACATATTTCGTAAAACCTATTTGTAATCAACCACCTAGGCTTACTTCGCTTGATATCGTCTATTTTTGTCGAAAAACGAGGTTTACATAAAACACAAAACATACAAGACAGAATGTTATGACAAGGAACATCTTTATTTCGCACCCACTTACATATTACCACAATGTACCGTAACACCTAATTCAAAAGAGTAACAAACGGTTGTTACCTTCAAATTACGAAAATTCCATCGTACTCCGCCATTTTAGCCGAGAAGCGAGCAATATTCGCGAAATTTTGCGACTTCCCCCTAACTAATAAATAGCAGTGGAGTTACTGCAGCGTTTAGTCCAATTTATTTCTTTATTTGTTTCTTTTTCTGATCATATTTACAAAGAAGTTATCGCTTGCCCTCTTTTTTTCGTAAATATAAGGCTGGCCTATTTTTTTGTCCCTCATGTGTACAGTGTAATATTGTAAAGTGCGGTGTTAGAACTGTCGTGTGGGTCGACCCACACTCGAGTGTTTACATGTATTTCTATAA
Source organism: Spodoptera picta (assembly GCA_038387885.1). Taxonomy (NCBI): domain Eukaryota; kingdom Metazoa; phylum Arthropoda; class Insecta; order Lepidoptera; family Noctuidae; genus Spodoptera; species Spodoptera picta. The sequence goes on from JAZHFQ010000329.1 coordinate 1,040,537, forward strand.
TACCTGTTTTTAAGACGGAATAAACTGCCTCATTGGCCGAGTGGTCGCAAGTGCGACTGCCGGGTAAGGGGTCTCGGGTTCGTTACCCGGGTCGGGCAAAGTAATACTGGGTTTTTCAAAAAATTCCCACAAGTAGCACGGAGTCTGGAATTGTGCCCGGTATATGGCAATAGGCTCACCGCCTATTACATGGGACTTATAACATAAATAATGAAAAGTGGGTGTTACATTGTACAGTGGCACAATGTACACCTCTGCCTACCCCTTCGGGGATAAAAGGCGTGATGTTATGTATGTCATGTATAAATAGAAGTAATCTTGACTGTATACTTTTTTCGTTTTTAAGACCTTGCGTGTAAATTGTGATATATATATTTTTGAATGCAACTAGACCATCGGAATTATTGTTGAATTCAACTTTGTATAATAATATTTAACTGACTAGACTGAACAATCACAAATACTAGTCACGTGGAAAATAAAATGGTTTACATAACCAAATCCATTTTGAAAGGGATTAAAACAAACACAAATATCACTGTTCAATTACACGATTGATATTTGTAAAGATATACATTTGCGAGCAAAAATGATTGACCAATTTCATTTCAAGATAAATTTTTTAACATTGGTAAGCGTGACATTTAAGGTGTCCCGTGAATATTTAAGACTTCGAACCAAACATTATGCTATTCGATTTTTGATGAAAAAATGGTTATATTGATAAATGTATTAATCATAGAAAGAAAAACTGTAAAAAGCCTCGCTCTTATCTTTTGGAGAATAAAAGGCATTTTTCCTAAGTTTGCCATCCAAAAAGTGTATTTACAACTAATAAGGTAGGAAAATAGTAAGCTTTTAGTATAAATCAAGTAATTGTTACAGAAATGCATTACAAAGAGCCGGGCTAACCTCTGGGAATAGTAGCGGTATCCATACATTAATTAGAATGAGGAAGTAGCGCTGAGAGAAACGTTCGCGCAGAAAATATACGGTAGAGTAGAAAATATACCTCTAGTGGATTACACAAGATTACACTATGTTCAAGCTTTTTTACTTAAGCTTGGGGTCAGTGGTAATTTAGATAGAGTAAATCACGTTATTAGGTATAACTTGGAGATCTGCAACATTATAAGGCAAACGTAGTTATTTTGGACTAGATTTATATACTAACATAACATAACATCACGCCTTTTATCCCCGAAGGGGTAGGCAGAGGTGCACATTATACCACTACTACTATATTACTGGATTTTTTTAAATCATCTCAATAGTAAGACGGAGTTTGGAAACGTGCCTGGTATATGGCAATAGGCTCACCCCCTATTACATGAGACTCATAACATAAATAGTAAAAAGTGGGTGTTACATTGTATTTACATACTAAATAAATAAAAACTAAGTGTGAGTCATGCTTCGGTGTACCAGAATGACAGCACGGCCTCACAAAAACCGACGTGACACAACGCTTGAGTGCGGTTACCGGAAGCCCAATTAGAATGTAGATCAATCTGGAACTCCAAATCACCTCCTGAAATTTTCCTTTACTTTTAAATATTCATCTTCAATTCATCCTAGAATTGATTAGTCATGTTAATTGATCAGAGAACGGAATCACCACATTGTAATTGCTATTAAACGAATTAGACTACAATTACAACTGATGATTGCTCCAATTATCATAATAATCCCACGTGCACCACGAGGCTAGTTTATTACTTTATCTGTGTATATTTTTCTAATAATTAAACCAGTCACGTAGAAGACTGCCTCGTTGGCCGAGTATTCGCAAGTGCGACTGCCGGGCAAGGGGTCTCGGGTTCACTGGGGTTTTTAATAAAATTTCAGTACTAGCACGGAGTCTGAAAGCGTTCTTGGTAGATGGCAATAGGCTCACTCCCTAAAACATAGGACTCATAACATAAATAGTGAAAAGTGGGTGTTACACTGTACCTCTACATTGGCATTAAGTGCCATAATGGGCACCTCTGCCTACCCCTTCGGGGATAACAAGCGTGATGTAATATTAGATTATTATTATTTTCATGTATTCGAATGTATTTACCAATATTTGTGTTTGATATTAAATTTTCAAGTTTTCTATAAATATATCATAATATTTAGACTATTGATTTATAGAGGTAACTTTGAAACAATGAAATTAACATATGTTAGAAGTAAGACGTGTAATGTTTGTACAAACGATTGCACATCAAGCTATGATTAATCAGTATAAATTGATCGCTAAATGTGCGGAAAGACCGTACAAATCAAGACCATGGTAATCTGGATACATAGTTTGCTGTGTTTAGTGTAAAATGGTTTTATCAGAATACAACTGTATGAGTGATTGTTTGTCGAACTGTCTCAAAGGATCAATTTATCCAGAAGGTTACAAAAACTAGATCTAGGTTTGTATCTAGAATCTAAACAGTTTGTTTGTGATAGCATTATTTGATCTTCATATGACTAATGAATATTATGAAATAGTTGAGTTTATTTAATACTATAATGTCACTCATATGTACCTATAAGAACATAGTGTGGGGTACAACTCATGTGAAATGAAATGAATTTAATTTTGTAAATAAGCTTAAAAATAGCATATTAATAAATAGTGAGGTGGGCACTTTCTAATTGACGAAATGCCAAAGTGAACTTAGAGGTCCGTCCACAGATATATTAAAGAAGGATATCGGTGTGGAGTCAAAAATGTACGCAAAACCGGTGAAGCCACAACTGCCCCTCCATAAAACTAATATTTCACACACAGTTCTGACAAAACAATATAGGTACTACGAATAAGTGCACACACGCGGCATCGATAACTTAGTAATTCAAATATAAGCCTTGTTCTTTAAACGACAGCGCACATTCTCCTATGATTTACTCACACGAAAACAATTTGTCAATGTGTGTGTTAGGGGTGGGATCTAATGACGCCGTAGTGACTTGACGGTATCGATAGCTCCCGATGAATATATCGATAAATTTATTACAAAGGTTTTGGAAATAAAGTAAAAACGACATGAAACCAACAAAATATCATTTAATTATTAAAAATATTTTATTTAAAAAAATATTACTAATCAAACGACAAGTTGTATGTAGTTATAATGATATAATTTGGATAAGGAGGTATCGCATTCTTGATTAATTAGTGAAGTTTTAATGTTGTATATTTTTCCATGACTGCTTTTATTAATAATATTATTTGGTTATTTATTGGGGACTGCTCTGTGAGTACAAAACTAACTATGCGATGCTGATCATTATAATGCATACAAAGATAATGGTTAATTAATGAAAATTAGATTATAATACTATAACCATTACAAGTGAACAAATAAATAACGTAGTCGACTTTCTTGTCGATAGACTTTGATAAATCTCCACGACCACATCACTATCTCGCTCAAAGACGGCGGACCTGAGCAGCGGACGCACCATGTGACATCGAGTCTTGATGAGCGTTTCGTTAAGTCACTTTTACATTGCTGGTTTAGTGACTCAGTGTCACACTAGGGTGGTTGTAAAAGAGCAATGTATTAATGTAGACATAATACAGTCGGAGTAATATAGAAAAATAAAAATAAAATATAATAACTTGTTGTTTTTCGTGATTTTGAAGATAAATATTGAAAATATTTGTTTTTACACATGATAACCGATGCCATGGCTTCTACAGTTTTTGTTTTGGCTTATATGTCTGCACGAAATCACTGCACAAGACGGTATTTTATCGTTTGTTGTACTCGCGGTGACGGCCATATTTTCCTTCATTGAGCCGAACGCTCAAGTGCGAGCGTAACCGACACGCCCCCTTGCCACTTATCCTTTTTTAATATTTCTGTGGGTCCGTCTCTTTTGAAGTCTTGACAAACAACGAATGTAGTAACAGTCATCTTCTAATTACTACTAGACTATCCTTAGTAAAGGTATTGAACTAACGATGATACATAAAAATAAAATGATATTTTTAAAATAATTGTTGAGAAACAACAACGTCTAAAAACCGACTTCAAACCCCACTTTTTGAAGTTGATAATCAATATACTAAAACCTAACTAATTGTAACAAATACTTTTTTGAAAACTGCATCAAAATCGGTTCAGTCAATTGTGTAATAACTGCGCACAAACATACATATATATATGTATATATACATGTGTACATACGTACCTTCTTTATTACATCTTAAAGTCAGTTAAAAATTCGGGAACTATATAATACTGCAACCTACAGGCCTTTAGCTACTTATACATACTTACTCTTAAGGAAGGATATTATGTCGTTCGTACATACAAAACTCTAATACCTACCTCTATACTCAATACTTATTACGTTGCCATATCCTTCTTAAAACTTAGACCCGACCCAAACTTTATTTAGAAAAAGGCTAAGAAAAAGTAAATTAAATGTACGATAGATAGAATACTCATTCACCAATCAACTGCTAATCCCCTAGACCGAGTTTCCGATCACTCAGTAACCGAGTTACCGAGAGACAGGCGTAAGTCGATTGCTGAAACCGAATAACTGAGAATCGGTATTCAACAACTCTGGATATACGATTAATCGATATCTTGACATAGCTCTACACTAATTGTAATAGTAACATATAGACCTTCTTTCACTTCGTTACTACTTTTACTCCTTTACCAGACCCAAGAATCGAACCTGAGACCACTTACTAGCAACCACTCAGCTTTAGACAATTAGTCCCAGTACTGTTTATACTGAAACGTTATTTCATGATGTTTCTACTTAGAAATAGAATTAGAAACAGAGAAAGCACTTAATTTCTCTGTTCCGATAATAAAAACGACTGATTTGAATGTAAATATATTCATTTTTTTATGTAAAACATATTATTAAGTGAGTTAAATACTTTATAAAAAGGCGACTACTCTTTGTAGATATTTTTTGTGTACTTACATAAAGAAAAAAAAAATAATCTTAGCTAGCGAAACAAATCTGACAAAATATACGTAATATACTTGTAAATGACATTTAAATTAGAAGTATAATGATATTCCTATAGGTACTTTGATCATTTTTATGATTCCCCAAACATAATAATATTTATAATAAACCTAATAATATTACGTTATAAAAACCTCAAAACGAGAACAGTGTTCTGTACCATATTTTCACTAACTGGGTAGTTTTCGAATGGTACTGATTTTGACTTTCGCCTCTTGTGTCTCAAAATAATCTTAATATTTTGTGAACATAGATACATTTTTATATTGATAGTTACATTTGTCTACAGCACTTGGTCTTATTGAAGCCCTATAAGGATAATATACATATACATATAACCCCTAGAAGGAGAAATACCAATAATCTTATTGATTTATCTAAATTGCCTCGTCGACCGAGTGGTCCTGCGACTGCCAGGCAAGGGGTCTCGGGTTCGATTCCAGGGTAGGACAAAATATGACTGGGTTTCGAAAAATTGTTTTCAGTAGTAGCACGGAATTCGGAATTGTGTGCACGTTAGCATAGCACGAAATGTGTCCGGTGTATAGCAATACGCTCACCACATATTACATGGGACTCTTAACATAAATAATGAAAAGTGGATGTTACATTGCACAGTGGCATTAAGATCTGTAATGTGCACCTCTACCTACTACTTTGAAGATAAAAGGCGCGGTGTTATGTTATGTGATTTATCTTAATTTTACTTATTTAGAGTTTCAATAAATGGTAAATCTATGTCAGACAAGCAATAGGATAGGGAACCCTCAAAAAAAGAGACACAAAATAAAAAAAACTAAGCGAGGACATTGGCTTGACTAGTAATACAGTCTTTATTTTAGTACCGAAAAAATGTAATAACATAGGCATGAAATTACAATCTTGATATATGAGGATCACTTCTTGATATATGTCTTATTAATATCTTGGAATCCTATTTCGTTACTAACGTACCTAGGTTTAACAAAAAATATCTCGAGAATAGTCTAAATATGATTAACTTTCCGACTGTACTTTTTGCAATTATCTTCTAAACGACTTTTTTGGGAAAATAACGTCTATTTTATATTTGTTCTTAGTATTATCCGATATAATGAGATATAGGTTCATAACGTATTTTTTACAAAATGGTAAAGAGTCAGAGTTTTGTATTACAGTTACTAAGTAGGTAAAACTAAATATAGGATTAATTTATTACTGCCATAATAATCGTACAAGTAATTAGTTAGTGCAAAGGAATTAAAATTAATGATATTTTATCTAAAGTCAAAGTCAAAATCATTTATTTCAATTAGACCTGAAAGGCACTTTTGAACGTCAACGTAAAAAAAGGTAAGTGAAGCTATTTGCTCATTCTAAGGTGCAGATTCCTATGGAGAAGAACGAGAAATAAACTCTATAGGTTTCTATTTGTCAATCAGGTTCACAATACAATCCTCCGACCCCGACTTAAGAATAACAGGTAGGTATACATATTAAATCACTTTCTTCGTTGCAATCATTTCATTTTTAAAACAAATAACTTTTTATAAATATAAAATATCATTTTATTAATCACCAAAGTTAAAATCAAAACAATGTGTAGGCTACTCACCTACGTTTCATTATTTATCATTTCATTATTCTATACCTTCCTCAAATTCATACTTTTTACTATTAGTTTGCTCACCTCTTTTCTTTAGTATTTTCTTCTTTTAATAGAATCTGTCAAATTCTTTTGTTTTCTAATGTGAAAATTTTTCCATTGTAAAAATGTCTTCATTTCATACTATGTTTTATTAAAACAGTTTATTTTACACTTTAAACTGTCAAACACCAAGCGGTCACCGGTGACCGCAACCTATTGTTCTTTAATTATGTCTATAATGACGGTGCTCGACGAGTTAAATATTATTTACTTTCTGCCGCATTGGTGGACCCTATATTGCAACTAGACCAGTAAAAGACTCTTTTGGACGTCAAACAAAATAAAAAGTAGGTACTAGTCAGTCGGTCAGTTCTCTAGTGAAGCTATTAGCTCGGTCGAAAATATTATGTAGAAGATCGTTCAAGAAACTCCATGGCTACTCTTTTTCAATCAGTTTTATAATCCAGTTCTTGGTTACCAAAAGTATCAAAAAAAGTGTGGGAGAGCCATGCTTCGGCACGACTGGGCCGACTCGACCGGAGTGATATCACGGCCTCACAGAAAACCGACGTGAAGCAACGCTAGCGTTGTGTTTCGTCGTGTGAGTGAGGTTACCGGAGGCTTAATTACCCTCCCCATCCCCAACCTCCCTAATTCCTGAATCCCCAACGATCCTCAAACTTCTAATCCCCAAAAGGCCGGTAACGCACTTGTAATGCCTCTGGTGTTCCAGGTGTCCATAGGCAACACCGATTGTTTACCATCCGGTGATCCGTCTGCTCTTTTACCGGCTTATGCCATAAAAAAATGATACTCACACCAAGTTTACAACCCTAACCGTTAAGGCAACATATAACGATAAAATATGAAAATTACACAACATATACTTGAGCACATTATGGCCGTAAATATAATATAAGATACATTCATCACTATAACATACAATTTGCAGCAGTTATATTGAACGATCACTCCCTTGAGGAGTTGAGGAGTCGAGGAGTGGAAAGATCCTCTCGCTATAATGTGCACATTCATCACTCATAGCACGAGTTATTATTATATTGTTGTCTTGAGAAAATTATTATTAAGAAGAACATAACAAAAATAGTGAAGAGTGGGTATTACATTGTACAGTGGCATTAAGTGCCGTAATGTGCACCTCTGCCTAGCCCTCCAGGGATAAAAGGCATGATGTTATGTTATTATTAAGAAGCTGTTGTTGGGATTGATGTAGGTAGCATTAATACTACGGAGTGAAGTGCAACAAGGAAAGTAAACGACAGATATTTTTTATTAAGTAGTGTTTATATTGTTCAGTGTTCTAACTGTATTTTAAGGGGGCTACTGCATTCTAGTCGTCAGATGGTGCTAGTGTGAACCTCTCATTCCGTTAACAAAAAACCTCTTTCTACATTTGCGCCATCTAGTTACCAAAAAAGTCGACCCTAGCTGACGCAATTTTTCTCTACATACAAACACAAATTACTCGAACTCAAAATCGAAGCTGTCAGTGGATATCAATAAACTTTTTAAACAGTACAACACACAATTTACAGTTCGTCCGATACAACAAAAACTAAAATATTTCGACCATTTGTGACGTACTACTCAATTAAGAAGTCTACCAAAAAATTAATTTAGTCTTACCCCTTGTGTTGGCAAGCGTGTACCTGGCACTAACGAGTTCTAATTAATACAATTTTTGAAACAGCTCGGTTGTTTCATAATCCTCTAAAATAATTTTTACGGCTAAAATTTTATAAACTTTCCAATATTTTAATAGTGTCAATAGATACATAATATTATTTACCACAGATACATAATATTTTTTAAAGGAGTAACGAATGGAATTTCTCGCTCGTTCTTCTCTACTCGAATCTACTTTTTGGAACGAGCGCCTAGCTTCACTGATGGACAGACAGACAGACTATTATTTATTTTATATTTCTTGACGTATTAAAAATACCAAAACTGTGATTTAATTAAAATAAATGCTTTTTTTTAATAATAACGTTGCCCAACACTAGGATTTTCTCCTGTGTCGTGGGTGCGTTTACAAACATACAAGTTCACATACACAATGACACCCAGACCCGAAACAACAATTTGTGGATCACACAAAGTGTTGTTCCGTGCGGGAATCGAACCCGCGACACGTTGCAAGGCAGCCGGTTGCCCAGCCACCGCACCAACCGTGCAGTCTTGCTTTTGAGTGTTTTTTTCGTCAGTGCTTTTGAGTTTGAGTTTGAGAGATAAAAATCAGGATAATAGCAAAAAAGAAAATCAACGAGTATTTATATTAGTTTATTTATCTGTAAAATGTAACGGCGTACACTGAATATTATTATGATAGAGGTATTTTAAGATGACGAAAACATTTTACAAGGTAGATGTCACAAATACAAAATAAAAAAGCTAAGTAGATAATAACCTTATAAGTTCTTTTCTTAACTGATGTCGCGTAAAAACGCTTCAATAAGATAAAAATACTGTCGCAATAAACTTCAAATGTAATATGACATGAAGCAATAAAAATATTAGCGGTACAGTCAGATGCTATAAGATCAGTCTGGAAAACAATCCACTTACGTTTATAAACGAAATAAAGTACGCAAAAGTTACGAGTGAATAGAATACGGATACGCTGTATTTTGGGATTCATAATAGAAGTCTCTACTTCAACCATGATCACAAAGTCAGACACCAAGCTACTTATTACCTCCGCGGAAGACTTAACGGGTTGCCGGGGCTTCAGCTTGAAGTGCAGAAGTAGGAATATGGTGGTTTTTAGCCAGTAAGACTCGTATACTCCCGCTCGCTTCACAGGCGGGAGAAGTTATTCGATGATTTTCCCCGCTCATAAGTTACATATTACCTCACTAGCGACGTTCACGCGGTGTTATCCGCTCTGCTCAACATCTATAATTGATCGTGTCATGTTTTTTAGTATTACCTCTAGTTTCCTCGATAAATGCTAGTACATCCAACACAAAAAGAATCGAGCCAGTAGTTGTGATTGAGTGGCGTTTAAACAAACAAAAAACTCTTCGTCTTTGTATATTAGTAAAATGGATTAGCCTATTAACTTTAGTATATTATAACATCTCATCTGCTAAGAGTAAGAAAAAAATTCTTATTTTCATAATTCACTTGAATGTACACAGAAGAAAAACATGTTTTACTATGCACACTAAAGTGCTATAAACTTTTGTAGGCAGGCAAAAACTCCAAATGTTCACGGTTAATTCTTAGGGGAATGAACAGATAGCTGTATATCCCTTTTTACTACTAAAATATTTACTTAATGGATATTACGCATTATATTCCGTGTTTGTTATTTTTCAAGGTCACTTTTCAATTATTTTTTTTTACTGAAATGAGATACCTGCTTATAGAAGATAATTAAAAATTTGTGTGTACTTCAATATAAATAGTAAATAATTCTTATATAAATTACTTTTAAAATTCGCCGACTCCAACTACTTCTTTTTTTTTGAAGTCGGTTAATTAAAATATTATCCTAAGTGTAACCAACACTTTACTGAAAATTGCTTAAAATTGGCGCAGGCAATACTGCAATAGGCAAGATAACATACACACATCTAAAACAGATCAAACTGAACATCCTTATTTTTTTGAAGTCGGTTAAAATTGTGGGTCACTTTTTATAAATCAAGTACTCGTACTTACCCTCTGTCTACTTTAAAAACTGAAAAAAATCTAGGTTATACACATATAATTATAGTTTTACTCGCGTCATACATACTCGTATAATGTGATGAATTACATACTTATTATATCAAGTATGTACATATGTTTTTAACAACTTCTAGTATACATATTTTAAACTGTCAAACACCAAGCGGTCACCGGTGACCGCAACCTATTTTTCTATAATTGTGTCTAGAAGTATAATGACGGTACTCAACAACCACTAAGCTAAAATGTACCATTTAGGGATATTTTGGTCTTCACAAACCAAACCTATAAGTAACACCTAACAGAATAAGTAAGGGGTTAGTTTAGGTGCTACGGCACGCTAAGTTACTCTTAGTTAAGATATGGATTCGGAGCAGCTGGTGAAAACGGCCATTGGTTTCTAGAAATCTGATTAACACTAGTTTTCACTACGTTCACTAATAGTACATAAATAAAACAGAGAACTGCTGTAGAAATGCACATAATACCTAATACCAACATTTTTCATTGAATCGAAGATAGCAATCTTAATTACTACAGTTACTGCATAATTCCTAGTAGGTAATATCAAAAAACGTACCATTCATTTCCAATTACGGAGCGTTTTCCAAATTCCTGTGTGTCAGTAATAAAACGTGTGGTTTACAGTTAATCGCGCGTCACCGTTAAATACTTCGGTTTAATTAAAAATCGAGCGGTTAGCGGCTGCAGCGAACATACTTTTCTAACCGACTTCAAAAAAAAAATGGGGTCTTAGTTTTTTTTTAACGTTGCCCCGCTTTAGGGTTTTCTCCTGTGTCGTGGGTGCGTTTACAAACATACAAGTTCACATACACATGATACCCAGACCCGAAACAACAATAAGTATATTCATTCTGTGGTTACCTATAATTGTGAATACGGTAATTATAGTCCTAAAGTGTTTTTAAGTCAAAGATATTTTAATTTTAAATAAATAAATATATAAATGTCTCACCCGTACCATGTGACTCATAACATAAATAGTGAAAAGTGGGTGTTACTTCTGTGTGCACCTCTGCCTACCCCTTTCAGGGATAAAAGGTGTGATGTTTTGTTATAAATGTATGTATGTATATTTGTGCGCAATTATCTCGCGATTAACTGAACCGATTTTGATGCAGTTTTCAGAATAGTGTTTGTTACACGTAGGAGAAGGTTTTAGAATATATTATTTAACCGACTTAAAAAAAGGGCGTTGAAGTCGGTTTTATTAAACTTAGTCTATAAAATAAATATTATTTTTTTGTAAATATCTACGTAATCATTGCATTTATTCTCAGATTTACCTACATTAGTTTTTATTAGTACCTTTTAATTCAGTTTTAGTAGGAACACTGGTAGCTGGCGTGAGGAACATTATTTAGTATCAACTGAGGGCCTACTGCGAATTAGTTTTGCGTTGACATAATCGACACGTTTAGATATTACGTTCGGCGCTGATTGATCACCTCCAATTAATAAAACAAAATAATAATTAAAAACCACGTAACCGCGCGTCATATCAATTGTTAGGTTTTTTTAAGAGCAGAAAATTATCGAGAGATGTCACGCCCGGGTGAGGCGATAGGGAGTATCAGATTCGTATCCAAGTAGGTACTCTGTAGAAGTCTACTTTCTCTTCTAACGATTTAAATTCGTCCACCTTTAAGATTTTAAATATCTACGGACATACATTTTATTTAATTCTGATGTTTAACAAACTGCATGCTGTTCTTCTGATGGCAAAGTGACAATGTTATGCTTTACCTATACCTACATTCCCTTTTTCTATTTTAAACATATTCAGTGGTACTTATTATTTTATTATCTAAAACTTCTTGTTCTTCCGTTGGGGACCTGGAGATTTGTAATCCCTAACACAGACTCCAACTTCTCGCATTGCAATTAACAATAGACTGCACGGTTGGTGCGGTAGCTGGGCAACCGGCTGCCGTGCAACGTGTCGCGGGTTCGATTCCAGCACGGGACAACACTTTGTGTGATCCACAAATTGTTGTTTCGGGTCTGGGTGTCATTGTGTATGTGAACTTGTATGTTTGTAAACGCACCCACGACACAGGAGAAAATCCTAGTGTGGGGCACAGTTTAAAAAAAAAATAGATTACAAATAAATTGTAAAAGTAGAATAAGTGTCATTGAGAGAAGAAGTAAAGAAATGTATTATTATTATTATTACTTATCTTTACTTTAAGTAGGTGACTTACCAAAGTTTCCTTTTTATTGAACGTCGCAGTTGTCATAGTTTCAGGTCAGGTAACTGAATAATGAACATCCCTATTATTTTACAAACTTCTAGTCAAGTTTTCTTGTTATTTTAGCTATTGTAATCGAATTTCATAATAACGCGAGGTAAAATTGCATATCTAAGAAGAACTGCCATCGCGTAATAACGTAGAAAACTGATATTAGATTTTGTGAAAAATATATTAATTTAATAAGCTTAGATAGGTATGTATATATGTTGGATCATGTTTCCTGCAATCTTAACGAAAATAATTTTCATATTGTTACTGTGGAATCTTCGATGACTGATCACAAACAATTATTTTTAGAGATAAAGCAACACCAACCCCCACCTGTCATTAAACAGAAATATAACGCCATTGATTATAATAAACTATTTGAATACCTAGGTGACTATTCTAAAAATTTGAAAGAACCAGAATACGAAATATTTTCTAACAAATTACACAGTGGCTTGGAAAAATGCAAAATACCAAAGGTCAAACATCTAAATCCTCCACGACAAGACTGGATAAAAAAGGAACTATTGGAGGAGATAAATAAAAAGAATGTGCTATGGCAAAAATATAAAGCGGACATAACAAACACGGAACTCAAGAAAAGATATGAACAAATAAAAGTTACGATCTCACACAATATAAATAAGGCAAAGAGAGATTACTACCTGGGGAGGTTTGAAGAAAATTCAAGTAAACCACGAAAAATGTGGCAACTTATTAACGACCTGACAAGAAATAAACTACACGGCAGAAGTGGACCGGATAAACTTGAAATGGCAGCTGATGTAATTACAGACCAAAAAGAAATATGCGAAAGCTTCAACCTATACTTCTCGACTATTGGGTCAACATTGGCAAATGCGATCATACGAAAATTTAATGCAAGTACAGTGTTTGAGGAGTGTGGATTGACTGACGAACTGGTAATGGATTCTCTGGAACCAGTAACAGTAAAGGAAGTAATTGCTATAATTAAACACATGGACTGTAATACTGCATTTGGTATTGATGGTGTGACGACAAAAACGATTAAACACGTTACCCCTATTATTGCCACAGAACTAACAGACTGCATCAATAACTGTATAACAAAAGGTACGTTTCCAGATAGTTTAAAAATTGCAAAAGTTGTCCCAATTCATAAGTCTGGAAGTAAATTTGACCCTAGCAACTACCGCCCCATATCAGTTCTCCCGGTGATCTCTAAGATTTTTGAAAAGATTCTTTATAACCGCCTAGAAATGTTCCTAAATTCAAAAGACTTCTTTTATTGTAAACAGTACGGATTTCGAGCCAAGTCAAATACTCTAGGAGCAACAATTGATCTCGTATCTAAAATAAAAAACTGTATTGATAAAAAACAAGTGGTCTTGGGTATATTTGTAGATCTTAAGAAAGCCTTTGATACTATTAGTCACGACATACTATTACACAAACTAAACCTCAGTGGTATTAGAGGCAAAGCACTTGACATTTTTAAATCATACATGGATAACCGTAGACAAGTAGTGAAAATGGGTGATTGTGAAAGCAGCGCCCGTATTCTCGATTTCGGCGTCCCTCAGGGATCCATATTGGGCCCTCTAATGTTCCTTGTCTATATTAACAGCATCAGTGAATTGGGCCTAAAAGGAGACATTTCCCTATATGCTGATGATACGAGTCTATTTTATTTTGGAGACTCAGTTGAAGATCTAATGACTGACGCTCAGAACGATCTTAATCTACTGAATGAGTGGTTTCAGTCAAATCTGTTAACTATCAATACTACAAAAACAAATTATTTAATTTTTGCTGCAAAAAATAGAAAAAAAAAGATAAACCTTGAACTTAAAATAGACGGCCAAATACTCGAACGAAAATATAAAGAAAAATATCTTGGACTAATCTTAGATAGTAACCTGACCTGGAAAGCACACATTGAAAAAAATAAACTTAAACTAGGCTCACTTTCAGGGGCACTGCGCAATATATCAAAATGTCTCCCGCAAAGAGTTAAATATCTAATTTACAATTCTTTAATTAAACCTCATATAGATTATCTCATTGAAATTTGGGGCACTGCATGCAAAACTAACGTAGATCAAATTCAACGAATTCAGAACAGATTAATCAAAACCCTATTTAATTATAAATATCGGACACCTACTGAAAAATTATACCAGAACACAAGGTTAATGAATATAAAACAAACATATGTATACTACACATGTATTTTAATACGTAAAATATTAAATAGGGAAATCCATTCAAACTTAATTTTTTTAACAAAACAGCAAACACGTAAAATAAATCTTAGCCGTGCGAGTTACTTAGTAACCCGTCCCCCTAGAACTAACTATGGAAAAAGAAGTCTGGAGTTCGAAGGTATTAAATTATAATACCATCAATGATAAGGCAAGAAAAAAGTTATGTGCGGTTCAAAAAATTACTTAAAATTAATATAATTAATAACTACAAATTATGAATACTTGTAAGTATGATTAAAATATTGACTAGTGTTTACTCCTAATAACGTAAAAGGCAAATTCTAAATAGTTTAAATTAAATACCGTGTACAATAGTAAAATAAAACAATTACATTAGGACGTATAAACTATGCCATCAATGCCACATCTAGTAAAAATAGTTCCTGTATCAAGTGATTGATTAACTTATTGGTTTACCCACATTTACTTCATATTTTTGTTATAGTTTACTGGTCTGTCCGTGTTGCTTTGTTCTGTTATTTGTGTATATTTATCACTTTACTCACATTTTTAAATAGTGAACATTTGTATTTGTTCTTTTGTATTGTTTTTGTTTATATTATTATGTACGTATTACTGTGCGCTCTAAATTGTTTACTTTTGTATGAAATATTGTTTCTCAGTAAGTGAATTATGTATGTGATTCTTTATGAGAAATAAAGATATTCTAAACTAAAGTATATAATAATTGGGATGATGACGGTTTTGGAAATTTAAAAATGTAATTAGTCCGTCAGTTAGGTAATGAAAAAATATTAGACACGTATTTTTTTTATTTTGTCGTATAAGAAAACAATACTTAGATAAAACGAAAATATTTTTTTAGGTGTGGGAGGTAGCTACGTCATTTTAGAGTATAAATCGTACTCAAAAGTGCGATATTTAAAATCAATATATGTTCGAAACTATTCGTTTCCGTAAGAAAATGAAAAATACATGTCTAATGTTTTTAAATAATCTACCAGACGGACATGAAAATAAAAATTAGTCATCTACCCTATTATACTAAGATGTACTAGATTTATTTATAAAGAAAAATTAGACCTAAATTTTTATTGGACAGGCTCATGAATAACAAATATCTAGAACTAAATGTAACTTAATCCATCTTAAAATTGAGGGTCTAGTATTACTCTCACAGTTTTTTTTCTTTACAACCTTTTTGTCTAAAAAAAACATTGTCCCACACTAGTACCTATTTTCTCCTGTATCGTGGGTGCGTTTACAGACATACATCACATTACACATAACACCCAGACCCGAAACAACAATCTGTGGAATCACACAAGGATTTGTTCCGTGCGGGATTCGAACACACGATACTTTGCCGGCAGCCCGTCCATCCGTGCAACGTATCAAATAAAAGAACCTTTGGAACTATTATACAGTCCATTTTAATATTATAATAGAGACGTCCATAAAAATGCGCATAAACGGACGCTCGAAGGGTTTTTTCAACCATCTACCACAAGGAAGGGAAATAGGGTGATATATTGTGTGTGAAAAGCATCGATAACTGTTTTGGGGATATTTTATTTAATCATGATTTTTTTATGGCATAAGCCGGTAAACGAGCAGACGGATCACCTGATGATTAGCGATCGGCCGCGACGTCGCCCATTGACACCTGCAGCTGTAGCCAAAAGCCATTTAGCGCTTGTCTACATGCACCTCTAGAATAGAAAACAAAATTATATGGAATTGACGTAAATTTTGACACTTGTCAGTGTCATCCCCATACATTTTGATTTCTACTCTCTCTCTAGACAAGCGCTAAAGTGGCGTTTGGCTAAAGGCCCTGGATACCAAAGGCGTTATAAGTGCGTTATCGGCCTTTTGGGGATTAGGAGTTTGATCGTTGGGGATTCAGGAATTGGGGAGATTGGGAAAGCGGAGGGTAATTGGGCCTCCGGTAACCTCACAACGAATCACAACGCAAGCGTTGCTTCACGTCGATTTTCTGTGAGGCCGTGGTATCACTCCGGTCGAGCCGGCCCATTCGTGCCGAAGAATGACCACCCACACTTATCATCACACATCATGAATGTGATAATGCTGTATATAACATGTGTATTTTAATTTGGTCATCTTGCATTAAGATTTTGATCATAATTATAGCTTATAACAAGATAGAAATACATACATAACATCACGCCTTTTATTCCCGAAGGGCTACGTAGGCAGAGGTGCACATTATGCCACTGTACAGTGTAACACCCACTTTTCACTATTTATGTTATGAGTCCCATGTAAGAGCCTATTGCCATATAAAAAAATATATTACTTAAATTTACAGCGTATAATATGTTAAGTCTTCTATGCTAAGCGCTCTTTATTGCCTGAGATACAGGTTTCGAACCTTGTTCAGGTACATGATATGTCATAGCAATAATAGTAGAAGTAAGACATAAATATGTAATTTCTGTTCATATTTTTTTATAAAATATTTATTTAATATACTCACTCTTTAACGTGTTCCATCGTAGACCGTATCATCACTTACCACCAGGGGTGATAGAGGTCAAACGTCGTCCCATCAAATATAAAACAGTATGAATTATTCAAAGTATACCTACAGTTACCTAAGTGTTGCATTTGCAATCACTAATAAAGTTCAGAAGCATTACTATAATTTTCAACACCTTAAAGCAACAGCCCTAACGTTCTAAATAAAATCAACGTCACATTTCATTCTCCTTACATTTTCCAGTACTTACTTTACACTCACCACACCGGACGTTATTACACCTCAATCCCTAACAAAGAGATATTATACCTGGACGCTACAGTTCCAACCATAAGCGGCTTCGAAGATAATACTCCGGAACTAGGACAAATAAACCCTGAACTAACATCTCTCCCAAAAGGTTTAGCAAACCTATGGAATAAACCTCGGCTGTTACGATAACAGACACATAATTTACAACCTCGTAACATACTGGGTTTACTGCCTATAAAACTGCAGCGGACTATATGACGGGCACTGCTTTATTGGGACGTTTTTACATAGGTACTAGTATTCGTAGATAATCTTGGTGTACCAGGAAAAGAAACATTCTCGGTATATTTGTTCGTGAAAAGGTAACAATATTTTTGGTTGAAATTCAGGTTGGTAACTACGAGAACCTTAAACTGTTAACGATTTGTATGTATTGTATATAAATAACGAGTTATAGTCAGTATTATAACTTAACGAAAAATCCCCATATAAATACAATGTCATCACTAACAAGAGCAAAGTCAAGTTAACACAACTTACAAAGTAGTTGTGGCTAACTTTGATAATGGTGTTTAATAAACAATTTTAACTCACGACCTAGGGCTGCGGTGGTTGAGGGTTGAGTAATAAATGAAGGTCGACACAACCCTGTACTGCGGGGATGGGGTATTTTTGTCCCGAAGTACACGCAACGGTTGTTTGATTTAAAGTTGTAGTCGTTTGTTCATCAAGTCAAATGCAACGGTTGTTTAATTTAAAGTTGTAGTCGTTTGTTCATCAAGTCAAATGAATGTATTTCGTTTCCTATAGCAGGTTTGGTCATTAAGTTATTTTTACGGTCGACGGACATAGTCTATTTGTTATTATCTATTCAGTTTTATATCTAATTATACTTTACTTGACATGCCACATTGGCCGAGTGGTCGCTGGTGCAACTGCTGGGCAAGGGATCTCGGGTTCGATTCCCGGATCGGGCAAAGTACATATTACTGATTTTTTTTTAATTCTCAGTATTATCACGGCGTTTGGAAATGGCAATAGGCTCATCCCCTATTACATGGGACTCATAACATAAATAGTGAAAAGTGGGTAATGTGGAGATTGGGGGGTGATTGGGCCTCCGGTAACCTCACTTACACGACGAAACACACAGCGCAAACGTTGTTTCAAGTTTTTCTGTGAGGCCGTAGTATCCCTCTGGTCGAGCATGTATCCCACACTAGTACTATAGTCTTGTACCTATACTGTCATATATTTTTTTCTAGAATAAAACTCTTTCACCTTGAATGCATAAAGTACAT
The DNA here is from genome assembly GCA_038387885.1 of Spodoptera picta. Classification (NCBI taxonomy): domain Eukaryota; kingdom Metazoa; phylum Arthropoda; class Insecta; order Lepidoptera; family Noctuidae; genus Spodoptera; species Spodoptera picta. The sequence continues at coordinate 1,059,382 of JAZHFQ010000329.1, forward strand.
AATATTGATGATACAATCAAATAAATCAAGCTAACGTGTTGCATGTACCTGTGCATGCGCAGTCACAATACGTGACCTTGAACATGTCCAATATATATGTACTTATATAGGTAATATTGTAGAGGTACAGACGTGATGCTATGCACACAAATAACATGGATATTATTATGTGGTATACCTATGCTTATAGATTGATCGTTGTAAAGGTATGAATAGACTGCAACACAAATTGTTACATACTTAAAGCTCAGACATTAATGTTTGTATTGTTCAATGTTCATACTTATACGGATAATAAGACGGCAGATGATGGCAAGCATGGGGAACTCGCCGTCCGCCCAGAACAAGACCCAGGCGTACAGCGGGTCGCGTTCCGCGCGCGCCTCAAGGAGCCATCAGTGGCCTTAGAATGAGTTTTTTACGTTGAAAATAATCGAAACGAGACCGCGTTCAGCGTTCTGATTGGTCGGAACCAACCAATCAGTCTCGTTTTGATTACTTTTGGTACTAAGGCCTCAGACCACCATAGATGGGGCCCAATAAGGCTGATGCCGATACGGAGCCGCAGAGGGCTTAACGGGTTTACGGGGTTCCGGTTCGAAGTGCAGGAGTAGGAACGGGGTGGTTTTTAGTCAGTAAAAGTCTGACGCTCCCTTTTGCCTTACCCGGGCAGGAGAAGGGATTGGACGATTTTCCCCGCTCAAAAAAAAAATCGGCAGATGATGCAGCACTAATTATCGTATCACAATATTTTTTCCAATTACAGACACTGGTGTTGAGACAGAGATATTTGATGTATACACTACATACATTAGGTAATTTCATACATGGTATTCATTAAATTTATTTTCGCTCTAAACTAATACATTATCAAATGTACATTTGACATTTAATTAAATATTAATTCGAGCACCATATCACTTTAAAGAGACATTAGTTTATTTATTTATTTATTTATGTACACACATACAACATAAAGGACAACACATACATAAAATTAAAGTACAAAGGTACCACCTATTCCTATTGGAATTTCTTCCTGTGGACCTTTTTTACCTTTGAAGTATAAAAATAGACATTAATGATCCTCGGCAATTTTCATTATATTATTTTTGGCAGCTCTCTCAGTCGATGAATCACCAAATACCTGCGCTTTCCTAAATTAAAATAATACACAATAAGCACATAACGTCACGTCATCACTTTTCTTTATTCCTAAAACCTGACTTCATCATCCCTAAACTCGTATAAACAACTGCACATTTATCTTAAAACCATTGTCATAGTGGTTCTAATAGTCCTGGCCTATTTACGTAATTGTGTAATGTATGCAGTTATCACACTATGAATATAATTACCTAATTACCCTAACAACCAAACTAACAATGTAGTTACATTAAACTAGCTCCAGCCAGTGACTTTGCCTGCAATTTCGTACGAACAAAGTAGCATATGTGTTATTTTATACCATTCTACTTCAGTCCCAAATTTCATCCCCGATCACTTCAGTCGCTTTACTCACGAAATTTCACATTAATAATCAATTTAGTAAGATGACTGAAACACAAGGACATGCATAGCTATACTAGGTCATATCGCATGCTACACGCTCACAATGTCTAATTTGGTAGCACTTTACCACAGATTGAACTGACGCACTCACCGCCAGTGGTAAGTGGCTCATTTCGTGATTATTTCAATAAGGATTATGGTAGGATAGTAGTTTTTAAACGACAATAGAACTGTGATTGCATTATTGGAACGTCACAGCTGTTAGTGCAATGTGACAGGAATTCTCGGGCCATAGTAATAACTGTTGACTTTTGAACCTAATCTAAATAAGGTGGTTGGTCTGCAGGTATTGGTGGTACAAAATGAACATCTATTAAATCTTTAATGCAAAAATGTGCTTCATAATAAATTTTTAAGTAAAAAATCATACGAATTATTACGGACCTTGGTATTATTTCGTATAATATTCATTTAATAAATATTCGTATAATTCGTAATGGACCTAAAGGACATGTAGTAATATTTTAAGGTTCAAATCAACTTCACAATCAAGCTTTCGTTCTTTGGGTATTGGGTGCGTCTGACGTCAATATTTACTACTAATAGGTATGTCCAAATAGTCCAACGTCACTCAAGTTTAAGTCGCGCTCAAGTATAGTTCTGTCACTATAAACTATTGTTAAAATGACAGAGATGGCACGATATTTAAGTCCAACTTATAATTGAGTAGCCTTTCAGTATACGGGCCATAGAGACTCAAATTGATTTGAATTTCAATGATTTTTTTTATATTGTTGTACAATATTACGCTAAGTACGCCCTCATTCCTTATTGGCAGCCTGGCATCGCGCCACTATACAATATACAATCATAATAATACAATTGGCATCCACTCAGCACAAATATTAATATTTGCCGGAGACTTTAAACTTTTCAGATAGAGCACAAATAACTAGCTGCCTCGTTGGCCGAGAGGTCGCAAGTGCGACTGTTGGTTAAGGGGTCTCGGGTTCGATTCCCGGGTCGGGAAAAGTTTTACTGGGTTTTTAAATCCAGTAGTAGCACGGAGTCTGGATATGTGCCCGGTATATGGCAATAGGCTCACCCCCTATTACATGCGACTCATAACATAAATAGTGAAAATTGGGTGTTACATTGTACAGTGGCATTAAGAGTCGTAATGTGCACCTCTGCCCATCCTTTCGGGGATAAAAAGGCGTGATGTTATGTCACAAATAACAAATACTTATTAATTTATTTTCGTAGATAAACCTGTTGTTAAATAGCCGCGGACGACTTTATGTGTTGCTGGGGTGGCTTTTAGTCAGTAAGAGTCGGACACTCACTCTCGCCTAACTCAAGGCGGGAGAAGTCATTGGCGGGAGAAGTCAGTAGAAAGACAATATTCCCTTGGCTGGTCGGAGGATCTTTCATTTCAGATCTTATGGAACTTTACCCTCTAATGCCTAAAGTGTTTGATTGTCAGGTTGGAGAAGTTGATATTGTAGAGTGTAGTTGTTATTATTTCTACAATGAACTAGGTATAAGTCATTTACAATAACCCACAACAATAACTCATTTCCTATTAAATCTAAAGCACTAATGAGAAATTAAACTAGTCTGAACTCGATACAAGTGCTATGCAACACGTCGGCAAAGCTTAATGCGTCTTCTGAGGCGCATAATCCAGTTAGTGTGTGTGTACTCAAACTCAAACTCAAACTCAAACTTGCTTGCACTTTGGTATAAGACCTTTGTACTCAACTTCAACTTCTAATAGCTTACTGTTGTGGCGACACATGTCACAAGTCAACGGATGACGTCATAAAATCCTACATCGCACATGCGAAGTTTACATTCGATTTACCACGGATAGAAAATCCCAACGAGTAACTGTCGGGCAGAAAGCCCGCCAGGCACGATCACCTCGCCTGGTCGGAGGATCCTCCTTTTCCGATCTTAGGAAACTATACTCTCTGTTCCCTAAACTGTCTTTTTCAGAGATATGGAAGAAGATAGAGAAAGAAATAGGTATTATAGTGTAGTGAATTTTACACGAAAAGTGTTTTATATTTTTATAGAAAAGGTTGGTCGTGAAATCAGTTTGTGTTTGTAAAAAAATACATTAGATGTCCAAAACAAAACCATTACGAAGCAAAAATTTTATGGGTTGGGTGTCACCCATTTGAACCCGTCTGTTTAAATGCACACACGACACAGGAGAAAATCCTAATGCATGGTTGCCCCTACAATAGGGATTTCTGTTTATAAAATAATCTAGAATATGTTATCGGTAACATTTGAATCATCTTTATTAGAAAGTTAATAAGAAATTAAAAAAAAATATTATAATAATATCAGACATGTTTAAGTGTGGGAGATCCATGCTTTAGCACAAATAAATGGCCTTACAGAAAACCGACGTGAAATACCGCTTAAATATGTTGTATTTTAACATGTGAGTGAGATTACTGGAGACCCAATTACCCTCAATTACTCCCCAGACTCTCCAATCTCCAAATCCTCCACAATCGTTAAATTCCCAATTCCCAAAAGACCGCTAACGCACTTGTAACGTCTCTGGTGTTCCAGGTGTTCATGGGCGGCGCCGATTGCTTACCATCAGGTGATCCGTCCGCTCGTTTAACGGCCTATCCCATAAAAATGACAAACATAATTATAAATGTTCTCTAAACATTTACAGAACTTATTTACCTATTATATTAGATTCCTACCTATTATATCCTATCGATATTTGTTCATATACCTACCTATCGATATTTGTTCATATACCTACGTAATTACTTGTCAAAGATCAAAACATTATGTTTTTTTGTGATAGTCATAAATACTCGTTATTTTACGGAAAATTCTTAGTTTTTGTTCAAATAACGATTTATGATGCATGACTCATGAGTCACTTGTAATCGACGTACTAAGTGGGTGCATAGTGAATTATGCGATTTATTGATACTATCACAATAGGCGATTAATCGATTTAAATCCAATATGGCTAATCGATTACTGTATGAATCGGAATTGACTGTATGAGTAACGATGCCATAAAAAGGAGTACGAATTCCTTTTTATGGCCTTATTCTTACCGTCTTTTTTATTATTTTTTCCCACACTAGAATTATTTCTGACCAAACAATTTCACATACGCAAGATACCCAAACCCGAAACAACAATTTATAGATCACACGTAAGAGTTGCTCTGTGCAGGAATCGATCCTTTAACACGTTGCGGGACAGCAGGTTGCCCAGCCAAAGTGCCAACTACACAGTCATGGAACAAAATAATGAGCATGAAGTCCTGGGAACTGGATACCACATTGTTATTTTGAAATTTCTATCTTAAATTTTGTGTGTATCTTTGTTACTCGATCACGCCAAAATGGCTGAAGAGATCGTGACAAAATTTGTAACATAACATAACATCACGCCTTTTATCCCCGAAGGGATTGACAGAGGTGCACACAGAAGTAACACCCACTTTTCATTATTTATGTTATGAGTCCCATGTAATAGGGGGTGAGCCTATTGCCATATACCGGGCACAATTCCAGACTCCGTGCTACTACTGAGATTTTTTTTTAAACCGAGGCCCATTTACCTTCCCCTTCCCCAATCTCCCCGATCCCTGAATCCCCAAAGATCCCCAAAAAGCCGGTGACGCACTTGTAACGCCTCTGGTGTTCCAGGTGTCCATGGGCGACGCCGATTGCTTACCATCAGGTGATCCGTCTGCTCGATTAACGGCTTATGCCATAAAAAAAAAACTTTGCCCGACCCGGGAATCAAACCCGAGACTCCTTGCCCGGCAGTCGCACTTGCGACCACTCGGCCAACGAGGCAGTCAACAAAATGTGTACTAAGGCTAGAATAAGGTGTAGAATAACATAGTCTACTTTTTATCCGACAGGACCCCAGGCAAAGCAGCCAGCAGAAGTTAGTTCCAAATAAAAAAATGTGTAAAAAGATATATATAATTCATGAGTAATAAACAACGACATTGAGAATTTCCTCGAAAGTCATAGAAACACAGAAATTATAATTGTAATTCTCGTAAATTAATGGTAATTGTTAGTCAACGGTATATTACGTGGTATTGTGTAGGAAATGAGTAACGATGTTATTGTGTGTTGTGTGCACAAATGGTAGCCATTTTCTTTTTGTTACTAACGTGAATGTCGGGACGTGTAGTTATATATCCTACAAATAATTATTGGTATTATGAGTAATTCTACAACACTTGTGTTAATATTACAGATTCGTGATGGAAAAGGTGTTTAAATTGCTGTTGAAAAAGTGGTTGGATTCCGGACCTCTGAAACACTTTCACAAGTCTGGAATTAAACCGATTTTGTTGTTTTACGAATAAAACATAGTGTAAAATTATTCCCAGTACATGTAAATGGAAAAGGCATATCTACCTCTATTACTAGCTACTTCCACGCGGTTTTACTCGCTCTGCTCGGCGCCTATTAATCGTTGCGTAATATTTTATAGCCTATAGCCTTCGATAAATGGGCTATCCAACATAGAAATAATTTTTCAAATCGGATCAGTAGTTTTGGAGATTAGCGCGTTCAAAAAAACAAACTCTTCAGCTTTATACCTCTAATATAAGTAGAGATTACAAAGTCAAAGTCAAAGTCAAAGCATTTATTTCAATTAAACCATAGTTTGGTACTTTTGAAACGTCAACAAATACAAAATAAATAATAGTCTGTCAGTCAGTCCGTCAGTGAAATTAGGTGAAGCTAGGCAAAAGACTCATAATAATGTGTGCACTTCTAATTAATTATATAACATTTGCTTTTGAGTATTAAAAAAGTAATTTATTGTCCTTATCTAATTTAAAATGTCACTTTTTAATTAATGCGTGAATTGCGTTAAGTTGTTAGGCTTTAACATATTCTTAGAACAATGAAACGTTGTTTAATTTTAGATTTGATTCGGTAACTGATGAATTTGTTTCTATTGTATCTTTTTTATTACTTTGAAATCAACAAAGAAACGAACGGAACACGGTACATTATTTTTATAGGTACCTATAGATAGATGTGTTTATTTAATAAATACTAAATATAGGTACCTTTATTTTGAAAAGTGTACAAGATAAATCACGTGTCATCAATAGCGTATAAGTGCCCACTGCCTTAGCATTAATCTGGTGATTAATGCTTATTTCTCCTTCGCCGTCTTAGGCTTAAGTCAGCGTGGTCGCTTACTTCGGGCCCAAGACGGCGATTTAAATAAATAAGTAAGTCTAGGTTTCTCCACGTTGTTTTCTTTCGCTGTACAACAGTGGTGATTGAATAATTGAAAGGAGCTACTTAAAATTCGGAAAAACGACATTGAAACGTTCTAGGTTTTGAACCCTTGCCGGGTTCAAAACGGCTGCCTTAACCGCCGGAGTACTATAGTGATTTTTAGACAAGACCTAATAAATAGGATGGCGTAAAGTTAATAGGATGTCATGAAGGAGAGTGCGAGTTCAAAACTTACCCACAGCAAGTACCAATGTAACTTGTTCCGAGTTATATGAACTTTCTAAGATTATTTAAACACCAGTGACCAACGGTGAAGGAAAACATCGTGAGGAAACCTTGACTTATAATTTCTAATTACAAGTTTGAAATCGCACACCCGCAATGAGTGAGCGTGGTGATTAATACTCAAACCTTCTCCGTGTGAGAAGAGGCTTTGATCAGCAGTGGGCACGCTGTTGATGATGATGGTGAATATTAACCCTATAAGGACAGGCATAGATACTGATCACACAAAAACCTTAATACAGAAATTACATAATTTTCTAGTTCGAGTCCCCATTTTCAAGTAGGTAGACCGCAACGAGAGCGAGACTTAATGATAAGTATTATCTGGTTTTAAATATAGCCCAGTACCGCAGCATTCACAAAGGTCAACTTAATCCAACTTAATTCTACACTTAAACCAAGGTCCTACTTAGAAGGCTACCCTTCATAATTTATATTAAGTTTATGTTTCATCTGATTTATTATTTCTGTTTAAGTGTAATCTCTAAGCTTTACATAAAATCACGCCTTTTATACCCGAAGGGGTAGGGAGATGTGCACACAGAGGTAACACCCACTTTTCACTATTTATGTTATGAGGAGTCCCATGTTAGGGAGGGCTCACCTCCCTAACCATATTATTATTGCCATATACTGGCCACAGACACACACAACAGCTTATAACCGAATGGCAGTGTACCATCTACACTGCCATTCGGTTATAAGCTGTTGTGTCTTCTATTAAGGGCCGCCACCTGTATCAGTTCTTCCCATCCGTGCATGAGCAGCTGGAGAGGACATGGTTGGAGGTGGATCACTGTGTTGCCCAATTTCTTACTGGCCACGGCAACTTTAAAAGCAAATTGTTCTCATTTAAACTTATTGATTCACCATGGTGCCAATGTTCGACAGAGGAGTTGCGATACGAGCAGTCGGCCCATCACATACTCTGGGAGTGTGATCTCTGGCAATATGAACGTAACACTATGAAATAATTTAATTGTTTCGTCAGGTGTAGTTTATTATACGGACCTTGTGGAATCTAGAAGGAATTTCCGTGCGTTTAGGCGTTTTTGCCATACCTATTATTGGAAGCAAGTATAACAGCTCACACATAGGACCCACTTAGTTTTTAATCAAATTTCCGTGGTGCTTGGCGACTGGGCTTCACCCAGTTGTACAGTCTCTTCTTTGTGCCTTTAGGCTTAATTCATTCTGTCTCCTGCAGTAATTCACCGAGGGAAGTGAAAACCATATTTTTTCTTCTTCTCCTCTTAAAATATCTTCTGATTCACTTCGTTGCGGGAACCAAGACAGTTACTCATGTCCCTGGGACGCGCCGGACTTCAGTGTTCCGGTGTTTTCATGGTTGTATCTACTGTAGATCCTGGCTTACAGGAGTTGCAGCGGTTTTGGGAGGTTGTGGCGGGCTTGTCCCATTAAAAAAAAATACTGGCCACAATTCCAGACTCCGTGCTACTACTGAGAATTTTTAAAAACCCAGTAATACTTTGCCCTCTAAGCTTTACTTGTGATTTATCATAGATATTTAATTAAAAAAAAAACCTCGCCCCATGTTAGGATTTTCTGTGTCGTGGGTGCGTTTACAAACATACAAGTTCACATACACAAAACACCCAGACCCGACACAATCATGGATCACACAAAGTGTTGTTCCGCGCGGGAATCAATCACACGGGACGTTGCACGGCAGCCGGTTGCCCAGCCACCGCACGCACCGTGCAGTCTTTAATATTTACGGCATTAATTGTAGTAGAAAATATTTTTTTTTTAGGGGGAAAATTTATCCAATGACTTCTCCCGCCTTGAATGAAGCGAGAGTGTCCGACCCTTACCCCGTTCTACTCCTGCTTTAAGTCGGTGCCCCGGTAATCTGTTAGGACGTTCACAACTCCGGGTTATTGGTAACTCTTGTGTTTTCATTTGGTCCGGTAAAATCATCCAATGTTTTCTTCTGCCTTGGGTGAGGCGAGAGTGTCAGACTCTTACTGATTGAACACCGGGGTGGTATTCAAGTAGTTCCTACTCCTGCCTTGCCGGACTAAAATTATCTAAAGTAGGTACGTACTAAATACCGTCGATTGTAATGCCAACCATAAAATAATAATAAATTACAAAAAATTATTCTCTAATGTCCAACATATATACCTCTAGAGGAAAATAAAAAAAAAACATTGTGGCACTTAAATGGTTTTGTTTGCTTCTCGTACCCAACGTTGGCTCCTCTGTGCTTCACCAATAGGTTCGACTGGAACAGAATACATACGGATGGCATTCAATCCCATTGTAGTAAATAAAATAAGAAACAAATTAATTAAATTTATACATTCCTCCAACGAGTTTTGTGTTGCTGTGACTAATTACGACGTGAATAACATTAACACTAAAACGAACATAACTCAAGTACAATCTACGAAAACATAAAATTAAATTATTTTCTAACTACAAATCACATTCAAAATACATTTGCTTAACGAGTTTCATTAAAATTCTCGTGAAAATTCTACACAGCCGTAATTACTAAGAATTATGGAGATATTTTACTAGCACCCAAAGATTAGCTTTTAATTTCAGATTAGCTAAATAATAATGCTATAAAACTTGGCTAAGGAAAGCATTATTTAGTACTAATTGGTTTAATGAATTAGAAATACATAAAGAAGTAACGATAAAACGTTTTCCGTGTCATTTAGTTGATTTTTCAACTAGGTTGTATTAAAGTAGCTTTTTGGAGCTACAATCAACATATATCGATGCTGATCGTTTACCATCGGCTGATTCATCTGCTCGTTTGCCTCCTATTCCATAAAACACATATAATTATAGAAGAAGAACTATAGAAGTAATCTACTTACAGGCATAACAAAAGGGATAGATTTTATTTAAAACTAAAAGAACATCACATTACAGGACATGTTACAGGGCTTACTCAAATAAATATCAATTTCAAGTCACGCCAGGACCCTCAGCCTAGAACCGATGACACTGAGAGCAATATTACAAATATGATATGCTGTTTGTTTTTTATAGATTTAACACCATTTGTCAACCTATATCTTTCCGTACCTTAATATTATAATTCACAATAGAGAATTACAGGATATTTAAAATGTTCCCACCTGTAAATGCTTTCAATCAGAATGGATCGTCTTTACAAACAATTATGTAGAAAACAATAAATTTTAATTACACCAATCAACTTGACAATTACTAACAGGCTCTAATTACTGCTTAATTTGTGTACGACTAGTAAGTATTTATACTTATTGTCGGTCAGTTTCTATATAAGGAAAGAAATTCTTGATGTTTTACAATAACTCTCGTGAGACATATTATTACAAATTACAAATTAACTAAAAATCGCTTTGTGATATCGTCTGCGTACGCTGCTCATGAGGAAGAACCCTTTCTGTGGTTCGAAACTAGTAGAGCTTTTCTCGATTTTCTTGATAATTGAAAAATTAAAAAAAAAAATTCATCTTTTAAATAAAGGGCTGCAAATGCAGACGTAGTTCATTGGGGGAGGCATGTGTTCAGCAGTAGACGTCCGTCTGGTGGCCGGAGATCGTCTCGCGATTCGGAGCCGACGCAAAGAGGAGACACTCCGGGCATCGGAGATTGCGAGACGATCTCCGGCCACCGTAAGTGCGGGTCTGCAGACGGTGACAAAGGTAGCCATCAGACCACCACAGATGGGGCCCAGTAGGGGTAATGTCCGATACTGAGCCGCGGAAGGCCTAACGGGCTACGGGGGCTCCGGCTAGAAGAGCAGGAGTAGGAACGGGGTGGTCTTTAGTTAGTAAGAGTCTGACACTCCCTCTCGCCTAAGCCAAGGCGGGAGAAGTCATTGGATAATTTTCACGACACAAAAACATCACTTCGGGGATAAAAGGCTGTTTTGTGTTACGTTCATTGCTTGTTCACTTGAGGGCAAACATAGAACAGATTTTTAACTCGATAATCTTTGATACCTAATCTCCTTTTACTAAAAAACATCGCAAACAGTGTCGCATGACAAGGCAAGTACACAAAAACTGTTTGACTACAATATCAGCTATTTAGTTCTGTTCACACGTTTTTGTAATAAATCGGTAGATTCAGATTGTCCATCAATTTTTTGCTTGTACTTTTCCACGTGTCAATTCACGTGTTTTATTTTATAAATCTTGTTTTAGTATTTATGGGATCAGCCGGTACATGAGCAGACGGATCACCTGATGGTAAGCAATCGGCGTATGGACACCTGGAACACCAGGTGCGTTACCGACCTTTTCGGGATTAGGAATTCGGATTTACAAGTGCGTTATCGGACTTTTGGGGATTAGGAATTAGGATTGTTTGGGATTTAGTGATTAGGGATATTATGGAGAGATATATTGTAATTAGACCTCCGGTTACCTCACTCGTACGACGATATTTTTAGTTTACTGATTCTGGATTCTATTAGGAATCGAATAAGATAGAGTTTAGTGCCTAAAAATTTGAAAGTACGTACCCATGTAAGGCAAACGACTATAATGTAAGTTTAAAATATTATAAATGACATTTAAATTAGGGACATTTTACAAGCTTCATTGATTACAAAAATAATCAATTATTTTCAGACCCTGAAACCTTTATAACTGGTGAACAAATATATGATATGACAGAACCTGAATCATTGACAAGTCAATATAAAACATGACAACTGTTACGATGAGGCTAAACACATAACCCTACTTTACCAATAACATAACTAAGCAATGAAATGAAAATTAACAGTTTAGTGCTAGTAAACTGCCTCCTTGGCCGAGTTGACGCAAGTGCGACTACCGGACAAGGAGTCGAGTTCGATTCCCGGGTCGGGCAAAGTACAGCGAGATTTAAAAAAAAAACTCTCAGTAGTAGCACGGAGTCTGGAATTCTGTCCGGTATTTAGCAATGGGCTTACCCCGTATTACATGGGACTCCTAACACAAATAGTAAAAAGTGGGTATTACATTGTACAGTAGCATTTAGTGCCGTAATGTGCACATCTGCCTATCTCTTCGGGGGTAAAAAGGCGTGATGTTAGGTTTATAGTTTAGTCAAGTATCGGTAAAATATTATAATTTTCAGAAAATATTGTAGTAGTCGGTGCGGTAGCTGCCACTACATTCATTTCATCATAATCTTCACCCACAATACCTATTAATATTACTAGATGTTGCCTACAGCTTCACTCGCGTGGAAGTTCCATACAAACTTTCAACCCCTATTCCATCCCTTATTAAGTAAAATTTTCAGTTTCTAAAACGTGTATTTATTTGTTTTACGTCAATAGCTGAAATACAAAACTTTGTTAATTTTACCCTCAAATGGACTTTCATACATATTATTACCATCGCATATTTTGACCTCTAGGGGATGTAACTTTTTAAAACTTATTATAAAGTAATAAAGTGACTGGTCCATGTTTGTAGCTTTGATAGATTGCGCTCGGCGCATCAGTCAGATCAGGACATGTTATTTTATAAGAATAGATTATACACCTTACGGTTTAACTGTGCAATGTAACTGTACAGGTGCACTGTACAGTTTTACTTGAAGCCTGCATTAAGGAGGTTAGCACTTATCGCTACAAAGTAAAAGTTTACATATCGTATAGGACTGTAGATACATATACATAAATAGAAAACTACGTAAAAAGTCTATTTACGATACAATAAACCTATTAAATTATTTATTATTATTATAACTACTTCATGTCTCACGATAGCTTATAGTATTTTAACATTAAGATGTAAGATGACGTCAATCGGTTTATTAATGTTTAAGAAAATTAATAAATGCGTTTTCTATATTTCTAAGGATGTCTGAGTATTTCATAATGATGAGGTGTGGGTGTGTAATCGGCTGAAAGTCAATTATAACATGTAATGACGACGACAATCAACGTTTGTACAGTGTGTTTTAGTGCTTCGGTCAAAAATTTTTTTTATGGCATATAAGTGGTATGGTAAGCGAGAGGATCACCTTATGGTAAACAATCGGGGCCGCCCAATGGACACCTGAAACACCAGAGGCGTTACAAGTGCGTTATTGACCTTTTGGAAATTGGCAATGTGAGGATTGTGGAAGATTCGGAGATTAGGGAGACTGGGCAGGAAAGGTGGCTAATAATTGGACCTCCGGTAACCTCTATCATACGACGAAACACAACGCAAGCGTTGTTTCACGTCGGTTTTCTGCGACGCCGTGGTATCACTCCGATCGAGCCGGCCCATTCGTGCCGACACATGGCTTTCGCACACTTAACTCTTCGAAGGTACTACTAAACTCTAGCAAACCTAGTAGTACCTTCGAATATAAACTTGATTTTATTTCTATAGTCAAAATAACCATTTAAATCTGATAAACATCTCGAACCATAACATCACGTCACCAAGTCTCAGTGAGGATCTAATTTGACATTTAAATATTAGAAATATGGATACTTCATTAAGTAAGCACACAATGTCTTCAAATGTGTAAGTTAAACATGGCGACAGCTCACAGATTCAACCGTTTGTCATTTATTTCTATAGTTATAGGTCACTCACCTCAGTTGATGCATGACAGTGGATATTGATGCTTATTATTATTAAAATAAATGTCAGAATACCTTAATTATGTAAAGCTGGTGTTATTTTTTAGTATTTTTCTATTGACTTGTACTTTTGAGGAAGCTATCGAACTTGACAATTGCAATAACTTCTAATCTTTAATGTGGTATTGCAGAACTTTAAATGTTATTAGAAACACTTATATTTACTTTTGTAATATTATAGACCTAATCCCATACATCAATTTCATCGAAATCTAAAAACAAATCTCTGTTGTACCCAATGGGTGAGGAACTAAAGTCATTGAACTTATCAAATAATTTTGATGTATGGCGAAATACGCAATAATATTTCCGTCAATCAAGGGAACATACCAGAATCCACTCAACACAGGCGGATTCGAACTAAAAAGTGTCCGCAAACACATCATTGGCGCCCCTATTTGTTTTGGCGACGCCGCTACTCCATGGTTGCGCGCATAAGAGCCATCAGACTACAATAGATGGGGCCCAATAGGGCTGATGGCGATACGGAGCCGCGGAGGACTTAACGGGTTCCTGGGGCTCCAGCTCGATGGGCAAGAGTAGGAACGGGGTGGTTTTTAGTAAGTAAGGATCTGACACTCCCTCCCGCCTCACCCAAGCGGGAGAAGTCATTCGATGATGTTCCCTCTATAAAAAAATGGATACACACGTCTCGCAACGTCGAAGTGCTCTTCTGTAACCTGGCGCCCTAGGCCAGGCACTTTCCTAGTTTGCTTTAGGGATAATACGGTCCTGACACAATATGATTAAAATCATCTATAATGTTGTTCCTAAGGCTGCATAACATAATTGCACCCAAATCTTCGAAATTGTTCCATTTTCAGAAATCGTCAATGGATATTTTTTAGGGTATTTCAGCTTCGTCAGGGTTTGAAGGGCTTTCTCATTAAATATTGGCCCTTTAAGGTCATGTTAGGGTTCAGTACTTTGTAAGCTTTAAACGTGTCTGTCCGTCAATTTGGATAATAAAAAAACATTTTCTTTGCCTGTGTGTAGTATTCAAAAATGAGTGATGAATCAGCTCCTCGACATTTTAAAATGCGCAACACGGCTTGCCAATTTCAAACTTATTAATAGAAATTGTAAGTCTCGGTTTCCTCATGATGTTTTCATTCATATTTTGTCAGTGGTTAGACACCTTTCTATGATTACTTCTAAGTCATCATAGAAAGTACATATAATTCGAATGAATTCACATTGGTACTTGCCGTGTTCCAACCTGCATCGGGCACCTTATTACTTTATAGACAGGCACCTTGATCTCCGAGCCACGATATTAGTTAAAAAAGCTTAAATTGTAAATATGGACACTGTTTGTATAATGATAACTATTTAATGTCGTGCTGGAGTTACCTAATACCAGTACTGTGACGAGGTAAATCAATAACAAATTATATTCTCCATAAAACTGTCATAAAACGGTATGATTGCCAGAAAATGAATTAAGAAGTTTAAAGGCAAAATACACTTAACGATCCATAATTGATAACAATTCACTACTTGTATTAAACTAAGTCTGCATGGTGTGTGTATTGGATGTTTAAAGTAAAACATTATGATATTGTACTTTTTGTTTGTGCTAAGTTTAATACGCCACATAAAATGTTATATCAAGAAACCATTGATAGTTGGTGGTTTTAGGGCTAAAATTACAGATTTCCCTCATGCGATGGCTTTGTATGTCGTGTGCAATGACGTTTCAACTAAAAAAAGTATGTACCTTTGTGGAGCGTCTGTCCTTAATGATCGAATAGCATTGACTGCAGCGCACTGCATCGATAGCTGCATCTTTACGAAAAGTATTTATTCAGTAACCGCTGGTACTAACACTTTACACGAAGGATTCCATTCTACTATAAAGGCATTGTATTATCATAAAAAATACTATGATGTGGGAACGGGCTACGACATTGCATTATTGCGTCTTACAACTCAAATGCCTCTAAGTGAATTCATTAAGCGAGTGGCAATAACGAAAAAGTCGCCCAACCACGAGGAAGCGCAGGTGGTGGGCTGGGGGTTAATACAGGTGAGTGTTATTTTCAGTACTGAATTTGCTGCCAAATTGCGACTGTTGCTAGAAGACCACTAAGCTAATATAGTTTTATATTTTCTGCCAATAATATTTTATAGAACTTGTCCCTGGTTGCTTTACCACCGTTACTCGAGGACTACGGGCTCTCAAATAGAGAGATGTCCAAAAACACAAAATTAAGGGACATATTTTAATAAGAACAACGATAGCAATAATAAAGATAAATAAAAGCGTTGAATCTCGAATAAAATTGGGCTCGGCCTTAGCATACAATGCAAACTCCCTAGATACCTGGTATCACTTCGGTCGAGCCAGCTCATTCGTGTCGCAGCATGGCTTACCCAATTGACAAATTTTATTAGCTCTTTACTGATTTCAGGATTACAAACCAAAACGAACAACGAAGTACCTTTATGCCATCGATCAATATGTTGTAGGCAAGACCACGTGCAGCGCATATTTGGAAACTATTGAAGAAGGATCGTTTTGTGCGGAAAGCAAAACGAAAACCAAATATGCTGCATGGTGAGCTATAACATAAAAGAATGATAATTTATAAAAAAAACCAAATTCTTACTTTTCATATGTTTTTTCGTATAATTCCAATTGATTATATTACTTAAAAAATAAAATAACCCCTCCCGCCCTGGGTGAGCTGACACGAAGTATCAAACTATGACTGAATGAAATCCCATTTCAACTCCTGCATCGAGCCAGGGCCCCAGTAACCCTTGTTGTTTTCCTCAGTTGGGCAGTTGCGCAACCATGGTTGGTCGGTTGCCCACTAGGACATAAGCCCTCCATCTGAAGTAGGCTAATAGCTCTTTGAGGCAAACGCGGAACGTGGCACGCCTTACGCCCGGGTCTGGTTTTGGTGGGGCAGTGAGCTACCCTTACTCGCCATCCACAAGCCCGTACGTTGGCCAGATATCCGACTTCTAGATTGTCTCCTGCGGTGGCTTGGGTGTAATATCCGGAGATTAAGGATATCGTGATTTGTAAATCCTAATTTTGGATCGGGATTGGGGATAGAGGGGGAGAATAAAGCCTCTAGTCACACTAATACGGTGAAACACACGTTGTTTCATATCTGTTTTCTGTGAGGCCTATAATGTGAGATCATGGTATCATTGCGGTTGAGACGTCGAGGTATTTAATATTTTTTTACTTTGGTTTCAGCGGTGACTCCGGCAGTGCCTTGGTACTGCGGGGCTATATCCAAATCGGGATTGTCTCCTTCAAGATGCCCTATCTTAGCAATAGCCTTGTAGTATACACGAACACCAGTTTCTTCTCCAAATGGATAAGAAAGCACTCTAGAAAACTTTACTGTCTATAGATTTTATGTAATATGAGCTTCACCCACCCTACCTGCAGTTTCAAAGTAGGTGATGTGTATCTCAGTGCCTAAGTTTATCTAGATCATTACTTTTTGTAGTTTTGATATTTTTAGTATTCATGTAGTAGGTATAATCTAAACAATTTTTCATGGTGTTTGGTATTTGACAACCCATTACTTCAAATACATTTTTAAGAAATCATCGTTCCACAATTTTATTATACAGTTCTAACATATACTACCAGTATTTTGTTATGTAAATTACATGTAATCGAACAACGAATTTACCAAAACAAAAATAAACTTTTGACGCCATTCATCTTGACATATTGTTGTAAAACTACTCTGACTGACATTTCAATATGTAGTTATTGTAAAACTACTCTGATTGACATTTCAAAAGTAAACACAAAGTAATTGACAAAAAATAATTTAATTTTGTGTTAGGCTTTAGAAGTAAGAGCATGAAATTGGTTAGCCTAGTCTTTTTACAACAGCTTAGTTTAATACAGTACATAAACATACTCCAATGTTTGTCATTGGATTTTCGATTTTATATCAAAACGATAGAGATAAAAATTTAATAAAGAAATTTGACAGAAAAGAGTAGGTTGACTTGCCGCCCACTATACACGTGTCGTATAAGTTAACATATTATAATAATACCTCTAGAATATGATGGGCTATGTTGTCTTTACAGTTTACAATGGAATTACGTGAGTAACTACGTCAAATCACATGTCAAATATAAATACTAAATATAATTCGCTAACAGTTTATTGTCTGTTTAAAGCAACGAATTCATTGGATTTTACCGGAGTTTGAGTGAGGTTACCAGTGATTTAATCCTTCCCTTCCCATTGCAAATCCCCAAATCGCCTAATCCTCAAATCCCTAACCTCTAAAACCGGCAGCGCACTCGTTACTCCTCTAGTGTTGCGATTACTTACCATCATGATCCATCTGCTTATTTGCCGCCCTATTCTATACAAATATATTTTCAAGACAAACGAATTTGTCCTGCTGTGTATTATTAGACGTAGCACAAGCCTTTGATAAAGTATGTGGTATAAGACACTCACGTACAAACTGAAAAACATGCTTCCAGTGCCATTTTTGCAGATATTCTAGAGTCTAAACCTATTCCATCGTCAGATTAGAGTAAAGCAAAAAAATAGATACTCTAATTAAAAAAATAAAAGTTGGTGTGTCGCAAGGTAGTGTGCTCGGTCCGATCCTGTACATCATATACACCTGTCACATTCCAGAAATACATATTGTTTTATTGCAACGTTTGCTGGTAATAAAACTATTACGGTCATACACAGATTACGGGGTTACACAGAAAGAAGCGGTGGACAAGGTTTAGAACTAAGATGCCAAATACACAATCAGACCATGAAATGGCGTATGAGATTGTTATCAATTAAAATTAATATAATAATTTGTTTTTAAAAACAATAATTGGGACAGACAGTGGTCTAAACATTTTTTCAGTAACTCAACGTCATCAAATAATCTTTATCCAAACATTTTGGATTGAGATGAGCCATTAATTTTGGCCAGAGTTGTGGGGAGCCAGTAGTGGTGAGGCCATTTTCCAGCAGATATCGTCTTTCCACTGTTAATGATGATGATGATAATCGTTAAATTTGGCCGTAGGACATCAATAATAATGAATTATTAGCAGTAATTAATATCACTTTTATCATTATAAAAACATTTCCTTATTAAAGTCCTTGGTTAAGAGATTAATTTGAGAATTAGATCCATAGTTTAAAATACTTTTTAGTGATGATTTGAATAAGTTTCAAAATTAAAATTTGACATTTATACTAATTGAATATTTATAGATATTAGACATTAGGTTTAAAGGCACTTCATCATTAATTGATGGCGGATATTATTTTTAATATACCTCCATAATAATTTAACTTTAAGCTGTAGCTACGATTGGACGATATTTTTGTTGACGTTGAAAAGCGCCTTTCTGGTCTAATTGAAATAAATAATTTTGATTTTTGAATGAAGAAAAAAAGTGAACTGGCCTAATAATCATACCCTGAAAACTGTTGTTAATGTTGTTGTTGTTGTTAACTTTTGTTATAATATTATCTCAGATCATATTTTTTACTCCTTCTTAATGTTTATCTCTCCATAAACAAAACTACTAAGTTTAATAAAAAATAATTAAGCTTCCGACACTCTTGAGATTAGGATTTGACCTAGACGGAAATATTTGATTAGTCGAAAATTGAAATCGATATGATATTAACAATCCGATTCCCGCTAACGTTGTCATCCGTAACATGTTTTATAACATTACGATTGTTGCGTTTGTAATCTCCGAATCGAATGACCGATTCGATGATTTTATCGATACAATGGCCGGCGGATGGTCAGCAAAAACATCACGGTCGGACGGAAATCGATGCAAATTGAGCGTGAGGTTTTGATGTTTAATATCCAGAACTAGTTTGGAGGACGGAAAATTATGTTTTTGCTGTCAGTACATAATTGAATAGTTAGTTGATAGTCTGATGGTCGTCCGGTGTTTTGTTAGAATATAATTTCATAACGAAATTGAGTGTCAGTGTGAAATGGATTAGTGAATGCAATGCGGGTGTTTTTTTTTCAGAGTATATTCTTGTGTTAACAATAAACTGTTAGATTTATGTATGTGTACATCAACAGTCTATGAGTGCCCACTCTGAGCAAGGCCTCTTCTCACACTGAGAAGGTTTGAGCGTTAATCACCACGCTTGTTCATTGCGGGTTAGCGATTTCAAACTTACAAATAGAAATTATTAGTCCAGGTTTTCTCACCTTCACCGTTCGTCAGTAGTGTCCATATAGTGTTAGAAAGGCCAAGTTGCTTAAAACACAGTTTTTAAATTGTGAAAAAATACACGAAAATAATAAAGTTATAAAATTTATAATCAATATCTATCAGACTGTCCATCAGAGTGTGATGAGCATGTAAAATTGAATATTTATGATCACTCCCACAACACAGAAGAAACTCCTAGTACAGAAGCAACGATGAAAAAACAATGTCTGGTAAAAAAGTTGTCTGTAAAAGTTGTCTGGAAGAAATCACTATAAGTGATAAGACCGCCTTTGTGCCCATTACTTTTTTTATTTATATTTGTCATTTCCTTTTCTGTATGTACTGTATTATTATCTAATGGTGTACAATAAAGTTATATTCTATTCTAATGTCTACAATCTTCACTGTCTTATTTTCTCTTTCTAAATCAGTGCGACACATTGTTATCACCATACCCGTTAACTCCATTGATAAACAGCAACAGTATTGTCACGAGTTTACATTTCCACGGCATCATATTTCCGTTACCTGACACAGCTTAGGGCCTAATTTGAGTTTGTTTTACGTTAACACAATCGACACCTTTTTAAACTTCGGCGCTGATTGGCCAGCTCCAATTAACCGACCAATCAGAAGGCTAATCGCAGTAACGTTTCGGTCGAATTAACGTAGCGTAAAGCCCATTGTCCACGTAACCGCACGTCATATACTTAAGAAAATTAAAAATTACAAGACGAATGCATGCATTTTGCGTAGAAACAATCAAAACTGTTTCCACTACACGTCATTGACGAATGCATGCAGCCTGTGAGTGAGTGACGCAACGTTGCTACCACGTAGTCTGATTGTTCGACGCAAGATGCTAGCATTCGTCATGCAATCGTTAACTGACGAAAGCGTGCGTTTGACGTATGGTTATGTGGACAATTGGCCTAACAAAAACTCGCAGTAGGTCCTCAGCTACACCTGACATGTGGGTCAACGGCTATTTGTTGTGACACGGTACGTCGCATCAATTGTCACCTAACAATGTCTATTGGCGAAACTGATGACACTTGTTACTTCTTTTATGTTTACGATTCTGAAGCGGTGATTGTGATTAGTGAAGAGAAGTGGTGATTTGTATTTTAATGGGATAGGCTGGCAAAAGAGCAGACGGATCACCTGATAGTATGCAATCGACGCCACTCATGGACACCCACTCGCAATACTATAGAAGTTACAAGAACCTAATGGATTTGGATGGAACTTGGATTCTAGCCAAAGATTTGTTACGAAAGTTTAGTAAATATGCTGATAACATTGTGAGTTCAATCAAGTTACATGACCGTAATGAAAATTGTTAATTTCTGAGCATAATAAGTGTAATACGTAGAATTTAGATTAGTAGTATTTTAATAGCTACAATTAGGTTGAATCATGGCACTGATTGAGTTGGGATGTATCCAATTCTATTTCAATAGGTACATTACAAATGATGTACTTTGTTCGAAGAAACACAGACCTGTCAGACTGCCCTATCACAACTCATAGTTTCCAGACACAACACTCAACATTAACACCTAGTTTCGAGTCTACAAAACAATACAGGTGCTACACTATACATCTCTAGGTCCAAAATGATTAACTCTCGGCAAAACTGTTAAAGCCACAAACCAAACGGTACTAAGATTAACGGTATTCTTGATTTATTTCCACACACGCTACCGACTTCTGATCCCGGTTTATGAAGGATATACTTCACAGGATTTTCATTGGATCATAGGACATTTATTTGATCCGATGACGTCACTCTGTTTGAACCATTATTTAAGATATTGGTAAGGAAGTGCGTGTTTGTTTGTGCGATTGCTTGGAAAAGATATTATTATTGAATCGAATGATGTTATTGACTCTTACTGTTCCGAGCTCGGACGACTTTTTCTATGAAAACTTGCACATTTTACTTGGAAAGCAGTATTTTATTATGATGACAAAGTAAGGTAATTCTCTTTTCACCGTAGACTTAGGACATGAGCCTATAATAATAAGCTAACACGTCTATAATATAATGTGTACATTTCACTTGTTTTAGCTTGAGAAATTTTTTGTTTCTTCTTTCTCTGTAGACTCTTTTGATTCTTCAATATGATCATTATCATCATCAAGAACGTCTGCAGTAAGGTCCGTCGCTGAACAAAGGCCTTTTTTAAAAAGTTTTCAATGAGATTTTAATTAAATAGCCCAATAAAACTACGATATATTTTTGTAGTTAAGCCCACAGCTAAGTCGTGTAATTTAACCCCAAATATAGTTCAAAATTACAACTTGCTTTAATAAAACAACTAAATAAATATTTATCATTAATTTTCAAACAATTCTTGTAACTATAGGGGTATTATCGGAGTTGGGAATGCGGGAACAGTGTTACAGTTTTCATATTATTATTCTGTTACAACAATAACATTTTGTAACAAAACTGTTACTTTGAATTGAAAACCGTTTTGAGAAGTTTTAGTTAGAACTAGATGTGTGTTTGGGGAGCTCTTACCTATGTAATTACAGACCTTGAGTGAGATCGGGGATCTGGATTGGGTAACTAGCTTGAGAGACTGAATAATATAATATTAGACTGTTTGTAATTACAAGTGTATAACAAAATAATGATAAAATGATGATATGGTGCTGCTGGCCCCATCGATCAGAGCCCTCAGGACGCTGTTGTCGGTGTGTGAGCGATATGCCGTGGCCCAGGGTCTTATTTATTTATTTTATTTCTCATTTCATGTACACACAGACAATATACAAAGGACAACACATTACAAACATGAGGTACACAGGTACTGCATATCCCTTAAGGGATTTCTTTCTGCAGACCTGCGAAAGGAAAAGGAAATTAAATATAAGATATAAGACACAGTGTAGATGATACATGCAACGAATACAAAAAAAAATAAAATTACTGAAAGAACTTAAAACTAGAATGACCGTAATATAATGACAAAATGTCTGGTCTTAGATATAATGCAAGGAAAAGCAAGTGTCTACTCTTCAAGGCAGGTACTAAAACCTATGATATACCACCCGTTGCACTTGTCGGGACTGCTTTGGAATAGGTATTATGTGAAGGCTACACTTTCTTCTTTAATTAATCTTAATCTTTTTATACCTGCAGCCTATGGGTCGACTACACGCAGAGCGTTTACAGCGCCTTACGAGTCCAATAGATAAAGCGTACAGGGCACTGTTGAGGCTGCCTCGACACTGTAGCGCATCGGGGATGTTTTCTGATGCACGCATAGATGATTTCTATGCAATCATAAGAAAGCATGTCGCCTCCCTGATGCAGCGGGTGCGGGGCGGATAGGACTGATGACCTTATGTTAAAACACTGGACGGAGACGCAAGTGTTGCTTACAAACCATGTCCAAAAGTAGTGAAAGTTGTTTGTATTGTTACTGTATTATTGTATTACCTATGACAAATTCTTTCGAACATGACCGAAATAATTAAAACTTTATAGAAAGGACGATAATGATGATGATACATATAATAATACATAAATACATATATCTTCTTTTTCTCAACCTCAACCCTTTCACATTTTCTTCAATTTCCACTAGGTTTAATTCTACTACTATATTTCTCGTTATCAAATATTATCTACACTGGCTTATACATAAAAAGACTCCAGTTCAAATATTTTCCCATGATCAATATTGAATAAATGAAAGAAAGAATTAGGTTTTATCGAAACCCAGTAGATAGGGCGAACTATCGGAGTTGTTTCATCAACACCCGTACCATTTGGATCTTTACTAAACAACACAAACTTTTACTCCTGACCCACGTAAGTTTTCTATTTATTCCAAATACAAGACAAGTCAATGTGTATCTATGTACTATGGTTCCGCTGATAGCTTAAGAGTTTAAAGGTCTATTTCATAATTAAATGTCTGGATGGCCGCTATGTACCAGAAAGTCATGCTTCAGCATGAATGGGTCGGCTCGACCGGTGTGATACCACGGCCTTACAGAAAACCGACGTAAAAGCGTTGGCTTTCGTCGTTTTTCGTCGTGAGAGTGAGGTTACCGAAAGCCCAATTACCCCCTCTCCCCTTCTCCAATCTCCACAATCCCTGAATCCTAAACGATCCTCAAACTCCTAATCCCCAAAAGGCCAGTCACGTACCTGTAATGCCTATGGTGTTCCAGATGTCCATGGGCGACGCCGATTGCTTACCATCAGGTGATTTGTCTGCTCGTTGACCGGCTTATGCCATAAAAAAAGAATAAAGAACATAATTAAATTAGGCGTTTGTGGTCTTAAATGCAACGTTCGTAAGTTGAACCGAACCCTTTCAAAGCTATTGTATTATGATGCCTAGCATTCATTTCTAAGCTCAAGGAGTATTAGAACATTTGGTTCATTTTTTATTATATCTTGCATGCTGCTAAAAACGGTGTCGAATTTTGATGCTTCTATAAGTCCTTTGTCCCAAGCGTATTTATTTTTATAATTTTATGTAAAAAAGTATTGAGTTTCTATTTACTATCTGTAGTACTACAACTGCAGAAAAAACTACAAGTAAGCTTACGCAACCCTAAATAGGTGACTTTATATGGATCAACTTTTAGCCCTCAAACAACTGAGGAGTTTGCCAAATTTCGGCTCGAAGGAACAAAGTATCACACATGTTTTTCTACTGCTAAAAACGTTCTAAGCAATTCTCGTCCTAACATCTAAAACAATAGGAGATAAAATGCCTTGAGCTGTGGAATAGGTTAGAATAGTGTGGATTCTGGAGCCAGCCGTCCAATATCGTTCGAATTCAATAAACATGCGCTCACGAATTTTCTCTGGGAACATTTTTGTTTTTTGTTGACCTACGGAATGGAAATGGTATATTAATACCTTATTGGTCCACAGTCTACACGTTTAGGTCTGGTTGGTAGTCGTTTTATTTAGATCTAAGGTATCAATGACAATTTTATAAGGTGACGATTTTCGTAAACCAAAGTTAGTTCCTCCGTCTTTTAGACTAAAGAAGATTCTTGTAACGTCTGCAAATAATAGTTGATTGAATCTGCATCATCATCATGTACCACATTGTGTTTCTGTATGTCTTTTGTATGTATGTATGTTTCTTCTTTTCTGATGTTCAGTGCTAACGGAGTGATTAATTTCTATTGATTTGGCGAAATTTTGCTCCATTTCACCATCTTTGAACGTAAAGTTAAAATACACTTCAATTTTTGCAGAGACAAAGAAAATGTGTTCAAACGAGCATTGAGGTCGGATTTGTAAACAGGTTCCAGTGAACTCCTCGCTTGCAAATCGCATGAACCCAGTGAACCAAGGCAGAGGCAAACAAACCGACAGACAGTAATCTGATTCTCTATTGATTGTGTATCAACTGTTTTCTTGTTGTTGTTTCTTCTGTAATGGTAACTTGAGTGTCTGTAAAATATGAGTGAATAAGTCACTAATAGGTAGGCGTACTCCATCGTTGTTTTTTTTAAACGCATATTAAAAAAAACTCGAACTATATAAATGACTTGTAATAAAAAAAAGTCGGTTGCTGACCAATTTGTCGACAGTTAAGTAATGAATTATTGAGGAGAACGACCTTTCTTCAGGCTAAATAGGACATCGTTCGATTGGTGCGACAAGTCTATGAGCCTCATTGACAAAGCCTTATTGTCCCACACTTAACAATAAAAAATTCAGTCGAATTTGCAACCATTATACTTAAAAAATCAATTCCTATGTATATTCTTGACCAACGCTTTTATAAATAATGCATGTTCACATTGTTTAGACCTTTAAAAGTGGAGGAAGAAGATACTACACAAATCTTTTCCCCAAATTTTGGTACTTCAAAATCCTTCATTTGCGAATGGAACGTGCACGTGGCCGTGTTCTCTCGGAACAATGCGTAACTGGTTTTATACAAACCAATGAATTTGTTAAAATAATATTTGTATTTCATTCAATGGCTTAGATTCAAATCACATGGACAATCCGAGACAGTCCGTACTGTGTACTATGGGGCTCCACTACTTATGATAGGCTTGTCTTAGTCTATACTCATCTCCGACTCGACGTGCAGGAGAAGGAACGGGGTGGTTTTTAGTCAGTAAGAGTCTGACACTCCCTCCCGCCTCACCCAGGCGGGAGCAGTCATTCGATGATTTTCCCACCTTAAAAAAAAAAAAAAGTCTATACTCATATTAGTAATCTTAGTTTAAAAGGTTCAGGTTTATCAGAGTGTTAGCCTTTGTTAAATGTTTAACCTCTGTCTTGGTTTTGGCGATACCCATATAAAGAAAAAAATAAATAAAACCAACATATTTTGCTTTGCTAGTAATAACTTTCTTCAAGACATAACATCACGCCTTTTATCCCCGAAGGTATAGGCAGAGGTGCACATTATGCCACTGTACTATGTAACACCCACTTCCCACTATATATGCTATGAGTCCCATGTAATAGTGGGTGAGCCTATTGCCATATACCGGGCACAATTTCAGACTCAGCGCTACTACTGAGAATTTCTTAAAAACCCAGTATTTTTTTTGCCCGACCCGGGAATCGAACCCGAGGCCCCTTGCCCGGCAGTCGCACTTGCGACGACTCGGCCAACGAGGTCTCAGCGCAAAGATTTCTTCAAGACTATAATGAAAATTCAAATGCTGAACCAGAAATTTCTTGAGAGTTCAAGAAATTTCTGTTTTGTGAGTCGTCGTGTTTTGGTAAGTATCACTAGCAGCTGTACAAATATTTGTGTAGGATACAAATGTTTGATCCAAGTCTAGATAGGCTGGTTCGCCAACATTTGCTTTGGAATTCGACTAGGCATTCAAGTTGCTTCTGTAATAATATCTGTCTCTCTGACTTTGTGATTCTGGTGCTTATTAAGTTAGTATACTAACTCAGGGTTGATTTAAAAATGTAATAATATTATTATTATGACTAGATGTTAGTTTAAGTAGATAATGTTACATAACTTTTCTCAAAGGGTGCTATAAATTTACATTTTTATATGTATGTGGGAACGATCTATTTCTTTTTCTTTTATCTACCATTTTTTAATTATACACACTGACTTAATGCCTCTTAGGTCAAATGGGTGCAAGTTATGGGTATAAGTCGCAGCTATTTTTATGGCCCGGCAAGATTAGCAATCGACCAAACAGATCACTCAATGGTAGGCAATCGGCGCAGCTGAAACAACACAGGCGTTAGAAGTTACCGGCCTTTTGAGAGTTGCAAATTTTTGCTCTGGAGAGAATTAATAGTTATAAAATGTCAACATTTGAAGGTAAAGTCTATTACCACATAACAGGCATAATACGATCACAGGCAGTCTTATCATATCATTGAACCATCTTAGTTAATAAGCAACAGCTGTTGTCTTCAGAAACGAAGTGGTTTATTACAAAGAGAAGGTTTTGGATGAACGCCAGACGACACCGCGGGCTGTTGTTAGTGCAAGGAAGATGTTTCGGATAATATTGTTTGATTAGTAAACAGTATAGAGTATGTTTATATAAAATGTACTAATTTATTAAATGGATTACTTCTTCGGGAAATTAATAATTATATTTCTGGCTTACTCACGTAACTGTTTGATGAGTAACTCGACTAGTTTCAACCATACTAGCAGCTCATGTCCATGAGCAGCATATCGCGACAGTGCGTGGGTCGTGGAACGTTGCTAATAATTAATCTACAAACTAATTTAAGTTCCAATAACATTAGCTAGTTGGATATTTTTTATACCACGACGGTGGCAAAAAAGCGCACGGCCCACCTGATGGTAAGCATTACATGCGCCTTGCCGACCCTTAATAAACCTATTTACTCCTTTCTTAAAGAGCCCCATAATGTAGCCCACCGGGAAACCTTGGCAGGAAGTTCATTCCACAACCGGAGGGTACGTCCGTATTCACAATTTTTCCAGAACTAATGAAACTAACCACAGTATAGAGACAAAGAAGTATAAAAGGTTCATAAACGAACTAATAAATGTATAGTACTAGTTCATAGGTACTTACAATGCCTTTGAATGAAGTGACACACATTACACAGTTACATAACTGTCTGTACCTGAGACATGGTTGTTCAGTTCATGTCAAATATTCTAGCAGTTCATTCAACAGTTAATTCCTGTAAGTATAAACAATGAGTTTATGCTGCTCACACACAAGCTGTTACACTTCCCGGTCTATGAACTGTCTCCCAGGTGAATGGAACCAACGTCTTTGTATTCAAACAATACATGACGCTGGACTTTCTTATTTAGTACTCGGGTTGCTAACTCTATAACGTCGTTCCAGAATATTTTTTAAATGATAAATGACTGACTCATTGACGGAGTGGTTAAGTGCGACTGCCGGGCAAGGGGTCTCAGGTTCGATACTTGGGTCGGGCAAAGTATTACTGAGTTTTTCAGTAGTAGTACGGTATTTGGCAATAGCCTCACCCCTTATTACATGGGATTCATGACATAAATAGTGAAAGTGGGTGTTTTATTTTTTTATTTTTATTTACCTCTATTTATTTAGGTCAGCCAACGACTGTTTATACATCATATTACAACAAATCAGTTTAGATACACTATGCATTTGCTAGTGTAACAATCAATTAAAGGCTAACTCATCATGCTCATGAGAATAGTTAGGTATTAGCCTAAGTTTAAATTATTATATTAAATTCTAAACATGTGTTACATTGTACAGTGGCATTAGGTGCCGTAATGTCTGTCCCCTTCAGGGATAAAAGGTGTGATGTTATGTTATGATAAATAATATAGGCTGAGATGATAATATATCGTTTGTTCCAAAAGACAAAATTAAATAAAGATTTGTCTAAGATAAGGTCGCTTCTATAGCCAGCTAATTCCGTTGTATCTCTGTAACACTAATTCTGTATCCATAGCTTACTTACTATATCTTACTCTACTACTTAACTTCATATATCTTTTCATATCGGCTAACTTAGGTACGTTATTTAATTAATGTTAAGTCTTCGCTTCGATCATCAGCGATTCTTACCAGGAATTTTTGAAAACCGAACTCAGAAACTAAATTCAATAATACACACTTTTTTGAGGGCTTTTTTTAAGGGGGAAAATCATCGAATGACTGCTCCCGCCAGGGTGAGGCGGGAGGGAGTGTCAGACTCTTACTGACTAAAAACCACCCCGTTCCTTCTCTTGCACGTCGAGCCGGAGCCCCGGTTACCCGTTAGGTTCTCCGCGACAAAGATCAACCAATGACATCTCCAGTTTTGGATGAGGCAAGAAATAAAGAGTGTTAGACTTACTAACTAAAAACCACTACGTTCCTACTTCTGCTTTGAGCCGGAGCGGAGCCCTAATAACGCGTTAGGTCGTCCGCACTACTAAAAGTTACGCTTGCGATTTGACGAAGAAATTGGGAAAATACCACCAATACAATGATTTTAACCGACAATTTTCCAAGAAATTTGAATCACACTATTATTCTTCAAACGAAATTCAAATATTCTACCCAAACATGCATTGACCGTTCTGTTCCTAGTAACTACACCTATTGTTCGTGTATGACGTCATCACAACAGGATCTCGCAATAGATGTGATTCAAGTATTCCTATTCCTACATAAAATGGATATATTTGGACAAGGTGTGTACTTGTAAACCAATAAAAAAATGAAACACAAAAATATTTTTCTTTTTATTTCCTTTGTAATTTTGCTGCAATCAATAATTGAAAAGCTAATCAGATGAAATCGATTAAATCAAAATGATACCTTAAGTATAAAATGTGAAATGGTTAAAGCATGAACAAAGTAATATTCACCATTCATTATACTTTAAAGGAGGTATAATTACATTATTATGATTCACATCATACTTATTTTAATGTATTATTGAAGGCTGATTAAAGATATTCAAATCAAAATGTATTTTAAAATTGGCTTACATGGGTACCCCTTTCTTAAAATACCTTTTGATCCTTTTAATTCTCTTCATTATGAAACGATTTAAGACTTTTATGTTGTATTTTTTATGAACGGTTGCAGTTCATTTTGAATGGCGTACCGTCTTAGTCATTCCTGATTGTTCGATTTTAAAAAGCCCTATCGAACAATGTACCACATGTTGTTATTGAGTGCCCAGACTATGGAGTCTGGACATTTGCTTCCATCCATACATTATCGTGTAGTGCCTGTAGCCAAACGCCACTTTAGCGCTTATCTACTTGTAGAATAGAAAACTAAATTATATGGAATTGACGTAAATTTTGACACTTGTCAATATCATCCCCATACATTTAATTTTCTACTCTCTCTGTAGACAAGCGCTAAACTGGCGTTTGGCTAAAGGCACTGTTCGGCTAACTTCACCGACCTAGAATATTTATAGAATCTAGAATATTTATTTATTTATTTATTTATTTATGTACACACATACAACATAAAGGACAACACATACATAAAATTAAAGTACAAAGGTACCACTATGGTACTACTATGGTACCAATATGTTTCCGTACCAAAAACCACAAAGAATGAAGCAGTATTAATTCATTACATTTTTAAAAGTTTTGTTGAATTTCCAGATGCAATGACACATGGCCATGATTCACATAAAAATAAAGAAACAACAAAAACTAACTGTGACATAAATATTCGTTTGTGACTAAGAACTTTTACGTTTTTATTTTGAGTGCCATCTGCGTTTCCATTGTTTGGTGAGTGCAGTACGCGGATTACTGTATCTATGTATGTTGACTTTGCTGACTGCAAAATATCTTTTTACAGATATTTTTTATGTATTAAGTTTAAAAACAAATAAAATAAATTGTGTCGTGGTGGCCCGGAGGTTTAAGACGTTTTTCTAAGATCTAGACGCCACTGACAAAGGGTGAAGGAAAACATCGTGAGGAAACCTGGGCTTATAATTTCTATTTATAAGTTTGTAATCGCCAACCCGGATTGAGCAAGCGTGGTGATTAATGCTCAAACCTTCTCCGTGTGAGAAAAGGCTTTGCTCAGCAGTGGGCATTCATAGGCTGTTGATGATGATGATTATGAAAATAAATTAGTCTTTACAATACTACTTCACCATCCGGTAACCGGTGACCGTTCTCCACTAACTATATTATAGACCTTATTTCCGATATTTAGAGACTACTTTTGTATGAAAAAATTTAGGGGATGATATTTCAATAGGTTGCGAAGGGTACACTAAAAGATTATTAATGTCCCGCGAAATATTTTGGCGACATGTCAAACGAAGCCTGCCGATTTCACCCGAAATATTATAAGGCGACAACGTAAGCCTTATGTCCACAGCAAATTCTATGTTGCCAGTCATATCGACCAAAGTCCGACAATGTTGCGCTACTTCAGCCAACGTCGCTGGTGACACGTATCGCAGGACATGTTGTCCCCCCAAGTGAATCCTTGGCTTTCATTTGTTATTGTTGAGTTTGATCTCTTATAGTTCGTCTTTTAACTTACAAGAAAGTTTCAATATACCTGACCGTTGTAAAAGTCCACCTAATCATCTGTCGTGAGGCAGAACAATTCATTTTCGAACCTAATCACGGCATTCAAACAAACAAAAGGAACTATTATACAAACACACACATATACCTACATACAAACATATACACGGAATTATATGTATAGGTATGTACACGAGAAATGAGTCGGCAACAGGTGCCTATTTAGTATGCTAGCCAACGCTTATACTATACGTCACTGACGTACACACGACATCAAGCTGAAAAATCCAGTTTAAACTGACCGTTAAATGTACGGAAAAATCGTACAAGTGAGATCATGATACACTGGTTATGTATAGTTCGATGCGTCGCCGTGTCTATATAGGTACACGGCTTCACCAAGTACCATAGATGGATAAGGAAGTCATTGCATAGATAAAATCTTTTTAAAGTTTCTATTGCTTGTTTTTAATTTAGTTTTGTTATCTTTATTGTTTGCACAGGAAATGTCCATTTGCGAATTATTGTCTTTTTGTATCGCATTGTCCATAGTTTAAATTTTTCATGTTGGACGATAAGACTGAGAATGTAGATAAACCTTTAGCCAACGTTAATCGCTTAGTTAAACAATATATTAGGTATTATTTATTGTCTTTAAGGTTATTTTCTTTTTCGATCACTTTGACTAGATTTTAGTGTTACATTGTTCTCGCACAATCCAAACAGCAAACTATGTAACTAGAGAATTGTATTGTGAACCTGATTGAAAAATAGTAACCTATCGAGTTTCTTGCTCGTTTTTCTCCATAGGAATCTACACCTTGGAATGTGCATATAGCTTTACTTCCAATTTTATTGTTAACGTTCAAAAGTGCCTTTCTTGTCTAATTGAAATAAATGATTTTGACTTTGACTTTGATTAGAAAAGCCAATATAGAGCGTTTTAGTATTAAAGTTATAAAAAATATTTAAAAAATAACTAAGAAGAACGCCACAACCATTCATCTAGTCGCGGAGAACCTAACGTGTAACCGGGACTCCAGCTCGACGTGCAGGAGAAGGAATGGGGTGGTTTTTAGTCAGGAAGAGTCTGACACTCGCTCCTGCCTCACCCACTTAAAAAAGCATTCATATAAAAGAGTCTACGAAGTATCAAATGCATTAGGCATTATGTACCTATGTCTTACATTATGGCATTCCCAAACATAACAATATAAGTCATGATTTACTCAAGCATTTTCATTGACAGTCAAAATAAAAACAAAAACAAACTAATCTGCAACTATACATCAAAAACAACTTAAGGCATGGTTCCGATGTACGCGACTGATACGTGCGATTGTATCACTCCCGACACTTCACCCTGTTGCCAGCTGGCTCGGCGACAAACCTGCTGCGTTTAATTTAAGTACCACCTGTTCGACAGCATGGGTGGCACTCGTTACCTAGACTCAACAAAGGCTATAAAATCGTGGTCCTCATTAAAATCTGTACTGGAAGCGATAAGTTGCAAGTCGGAAATTGTTTGCTGATGAAACTCCATGTATTAACTTAAGCTACAGTATATCAGAGCTTTTTCTTGGACTAGCTTTTTAAAAAAAAATTTTTATTGAATAGTTATAATAATAATAATAGAAATTAGAACTGTCTCGTTGGCCGAATGATCGCAAGTGCCGGGCAAGGGGTCTAGGGTTCGATTCCCGGGTCGGGCAAAGTATTACTGGTTTTTTAAAAATTCTAAGTAGTAGCACGGAGTCTGGAACTGTGCTCGGTATATGGCATTAGGATCACCCCCATTACATGGGACTCATAACATAAATAGTGAAAAGTGGGTGTTACATTGTACAGTGGCATAATGTGCACCGATGCCTACCCCTTCGAGGATAATGCGTGATGTTATGTTATGATAGAAATTAAGAACACGTATATACTAAAATTGCATGAGAACTCGAAATTGGCAAAAACCCTTTTATTTCAGTAATGACCAGTTCAATAACCAATCGGCTGATTAATCAATATGGCTTACTGGCTTCAATAATATAAAATGTTCACTATGACAGTCAACGACAATCTGGTCTATGATCATTCTTAACGTGAGAGAGATATATCATATTCTCCAGGCATAGCGGTTTAAACATTCAAGTTTTTTAGAGAGTGCCAGCAGCAGTCGATGCAATATGCAATATATTTATATGCAATAAATACTTGATTACTTGATTTCAAGTACCTAAGTCGGGTCTTGCGACAGACACCCACGGGAGGAGTAGGGTTGCTGATAAATGGCACTACAATTGACAGATAGGTTAACTGAAAACTGACCACTGAAACCGGCAGTAAATAGGCCGCATAACAACACGAATGAACATATGAACTACTTATGTGTATCTCGTGACCACTGACCGAGGCTACAGAACTGGTTTACTTGTTAACTAGTCCAGTTTGTCATTATTATTGTAGAGAATAAATATTGTAACTTTATTATCAACGAGTGATGTATATTATGATGGCGACTCATTATGTTATGTAAATTATGTCATGCTTTTGACGTGGGTAATAATGAATTCATCATCATGATATATATTTTTTTAGTACCTAATTCTGGATTTGATAGTTTTCAAATTACAAATTTATTTTGGAGATACCCCATTCCATTACTTTTGTGGTCGATTTAAAACTATCTTATTTTATTCCTTTTCCTACATGTCCCTGGTACACTTTTATTTTATTGGATGAGGGGGAAATCATCCAATGACTTCTACGGCCTGGATGAGGCTAGACCACCCCGTTCCTACTCTTGGTACACTGGGCATGCCAATACCACAAGCATAATAAATTGTTATTCACTCTCATACCAGTGTCCAGTATGTTTTCTGTAACTAATTTTAGTAAACCAAAATTTTGTACCTACATACATAACCTCTAAATGCATAATATTTCGTAAATCTTACCCACACGCAATACGCAAGCGCAAGTGGACTCACATTGAAGCCGTTGTACTCTCCTGGCCTTGAACGCCACAAAGAACTTGCAATCCTGTTTATCAAACTCAGCATCAGCAGAGTTAGTAGTCATTAGTATTGTGTACTTTTACTTTCAGTCTAGTCTGTAACGCATGCGCAAGGTCTGTGAACGATGATACCATCATTTAATTTTGATTGTTGTTTCTTTGTAGTAGGTACATTGACTGCCTGTGGATAAGTAATTGCGCAAGTACTGTGTGACCTGTGATTTATCTAGTCATTATTTTTTAACTTTTGATTTTGACATTTTCAGTAGCAACACGAGGTCTATAATATTTTTTGAATACAATTTTTTAATATTGAAGGCCTTTCGATAAATAAAATCGAATTAATAAAATTATAGTCACATAATATTATATGGAAACTCCACCTATTGTGTCCTTCTGACCTGCAGATATGATGGATTTATATTAATATCTATCATAACCTACGATTTCGTTGTAAAAAGGTTAATAATAATAATTAATCAAATCGCTTCTTTGATTCATTCTTTGTATAAACTTGTGCGCATCAGTCATAATGATAAATTATGCATTTTCCTGTTTTTTCTTTCAATCAAGTTTTTTTAAGTGCAAGAAATATTAAATACACATAGAACACATCTTTATAAGTTCGTTTTCTTGCCCGTCATGTCTTATGCTGCACCATATTTTGTGTCATATTTAGAATCTCGCCTCATAAGCGTTGATATTATGTCAAAATTCTCTAACGTGGCTCATGGACCTACACGGGCTGTTGAAATTGTAATGTCGTTGAAATTAATTTGAGCATTAGACTTACAACATCACATCGGAACTGTTGAAATTGTCATTAAATCAATCAAAACTAATCTGTGGGAGTAATGAGACGATGCGATGCAACACATGAGCGCACACATGCGTGATTTTGTACGCAATACTAACAACACTGATGCGTGCAATGCGGTGAAACGCCACGGTGCACGCTCGACCGCTGGGCCATTATACGTGTGCTTACTCGCTCATTACTGCATTTATTTCGTATGTAGATTGTTATTGCAACTTTGTATGAAATGAGGAAGACTGTTTTTGCATCTCTCGTAATTGCTCTCCACAGCATGTAGTCCGCGAAGATACATATAGGTGTACTTACCACCAGCATATTGTTTGCCAGCTCAGATTAACTATAGTAATATTATGTTGTCATTTGAAAACGGCAGCGTATTACTAGTTTTGTTTTAATTGTCAGTATTCAATAATTCATTGAATGACATTATAAATTGGCTTGACATTAATAATCTTATAATTAATTTAAATAAAACAAAAGTTGTGCATTTCACCAGCGTCGTAAACACTTACCGTTTAATGTTACTTATAATAACTGAATAGTGGAGGAAGTTACAAGTGCGAAATTCTTAGGCATTACCATAGATAATAAATTAACTTGGAGACCTTACATAAATGAAATATGCACGCGTCTCAGTAAGTCTGCATATCTTTTAATCCAATTAGCCAAGAAAGTTGAAACTAATACACTTCTTACGGCCTATCATGGATTGGTCGCCTCTATTATAACATACGGTATTATTTTTTGGGGGCATTCAATTGATAGGGAACTTATATTCAGAAGGCAAAAGAGGTGCATTCGGTCTATGTGCGGTGTGAGACAGACGGATAGCTGCATTCCATACTTTAAAAAGTTTAAAATACTTTCTTTACCATGTATGTACATATTAGAGGTGGCGATATTTGTTAAAACAAATCAACATTTGTTTCAAAAATTCTTAACTGTTAAGAGGACCCCTATTCGTGCACAATACGAAAATTTATTATGTACATATAAATGTAAAACTGCCCTACTAAAAGAGAGTGTCCTTGGTATTGCACCAATTATTTTCAATAAAATACCAGATGCCATTAAATGTTTGCCGTTACATAAATTTAAACAATCTCTTCAGATGCTATTACTTGAAAAATGTTACTACAGCGTAGATGAATTTATAAATGATACTTTGCATTGATTGTGAATTCAATTTATTTGTATTATTTCTTTATAATTATTACTTTTTTTTGTAATTTAATTTAGCCTGAATGTGGACATATTGTTTATTATCTTATTATCTATAATATCTATAATAATGACATCTTGTTTATTAATTTTGACATATTTTGTTCACCAATTGACATAATTTAAACTGTTTGACTTGTGATTTTTAAATTATTATTTTAATTAAAATGTTAATAATTAAAATGACTGCCTCGTTGGCCGAGTAGTCGCAAGTGCGACTGCCGGGCAAGGGGTCTCGGGTTCGATTCCCGGGTGGGGCAAAGTATTACTGGGTTTTTTAAAAAATTCTCAGTAGTAGCACGGAGTCTGGAAATGTGCCCGGTATATGGCAATAGGCTCACCCCCTATTACATGGGACTCATAACAACTAGTGAAAAGTGGGTGTTACATTGTACTGTGGTAGAATGTGCACCTCTGCCTACCCCTTCGGGGATAAAAGGCGTGATGTTATGTATGTTATGTATGTTAAAATGTTATTCATTTACATTATAATTTCTTTTTCATTCAAACTTAGACATTTGATTTTGTATAATTATTGATTGTAGATTGGTATTATCTGCCTAAAGTAATTGATTTAGTACGCCATCAATGGGCAAAACATGTAGACTCTTTACTAACCAAAAAAACACCTTCATTGTAATTACTCATGATTTACTAAATAATACAAAAACACAAAAAAAAACAAAAAACAGTAGTAGCACGGAATTGTGTCCGCTATTTGGCAATAGACTCACTCCCTATTACATTGGACTCATAACATAGATTGTGAAAAGTGGGTGTTACATTGTACAGTGGCATTAACTGCCGTAATGTGCACCTCTGTCTAGCCCTGAGGGGATAAAAGGCGTTATGTTATGCCATGTTTGAAAACCTGACTTTATGAAAAGAGTACAAATAACAACACACTATTTTCTATTGTCATAATATCACATAATTTAATACAAGACATACTTATATTTATCATATTCAAAAAATCACAAACAATATGTTCTAGAGGTACGTTTAACAAAGCATTTGTTAATAAATTCCTTTCAAACCAAAATACCATAGAATAGGACGATCTAGCCACAACAATCTAGAATCATCTGTCATTCAAAGTAATAAACGTTGAGCCTCCAATACAATAGAGGGGATAGCATACTGATTTATGACGTCACAGATACCAAACATACCAGCCAAGGCACTACTGTATGTAGATTTATGATTACATTCGCACCTCTATACACATAAATCTGTGTCCAAGAAACAAAGCGGTCAAGGTTGGCGTCTTGACATTTTTCTTTTGGTATTAAAATAAGGATAAGAAAACCTTATTTGACGGTGTTTAAGGATGATTGTTGAGTAAAAATTTGATATGAAATTAATAATAATAATAAGATTATTTTCCCAATTTTAAAAATTTCCAGTCTCTGTAGGAAATGTCTCTTGCGGAGACTGGAAAGGTGTTCTGGTATGCAGTAGCCTTGTCTCCCATTACCATTATGATGTAAACTATTAAAACAAAACACAGAACAATCATTGTTTCGCGCAGGTCTTCTGTGAGGTCTATGATACTAAGTTATTACCCCGGTCAAGCCGGTCTATTGGTGCCGAAGCATGACTCTCCCACGTAAATATTTCTACCATACTTACATCTAATTAAATAATCATATCGTTAATTTACATGAATTAAATAATCATATCGTTAATTTACATGAATTCGCACATATCTGTGCACATTATATGGTCTGCGGATACTAAGTTATTTGTCCTTGATCTTTGTTTCGATATTTCTTGTTAAAGGTTAATCCTAATTAAGAAGTATCAAATTAACTTAGTTAAATTATCTCGGATATGTTAATTATAATATACAAAACTTTACTAATTTGTCATTCTACCTACAAAAATCATGGATTAGTCAAAACTTCAAATAAGGCTACCTCATTTGTTTAATAAACATTATAAACTTTATTTCTTTGTGATAAAGTCCAGAACCTGTTGCACTTATAGATAAGGGTAGCTCTATATCTGTATCAAATGCACAGCACAATATGTCAAAAGTCAAAATCATTTATTTCAATTAGACCAGGAAGGCACTTTTAAACGTCAATAATATAAATTTAAAAGCAAAAGTTATTAGCTTATTCTAAGGTGTAGATTCCTATGGAGAAGAACAAGTAAGAAACTCTATAGGTTACTCTTTTCCAATCAGGTTCACAATACAATTCTCCAGTTACACAGTTTTATTGTTAACTAAAAATCGCGGGTTACGCGCGGTCGCGGCGATGTTGCGCAGCCTACTCCCTCTGTGGTTCGAAACTAGTAGAGCTTTTCTCAGTATATTCACGTAAGTAACCCGCGATTTTTTGTTAATTTAGTATGTCTCACGGTAGTTTTTTTATAAAAACGCAGTTTTATTGTTTCGATTGTGCGAGAACAATGTAACACCAAAATCCAGTCAAAGATATCATCACTTATATCTCCTAAAATTAAATTTAATAGTGTTGCCCGATAATGTGCCTTATGACAGTAAAACCAGTAATGTATGATGTTTTAAGCAATTAACTGGATTGTTATTGGTTCGCAATCGAATAATTTATGTCATGTCCGAGTTAATTAATACACTTCGATTACAACTAGTAGGTTAATCAATTATTAGCAGTTGCAATTTGTAGTAGGTTCTAGAATCAGTCTCCAAGTGTTTAACTTGGTGGATAAAACCTCTATGAATGCTACAAAAAATTCAAGCAGGTATTCCGAGTGCGTTTTATAATTATTATTGTAAAAACAGACAAAAGAAATATAGCATGAATCAGACTACACGCCAGCGCATCACCTTCAACATCATTCACGGAAAAACCCTTTCACCTCATTTTCGAATATATTTCAAGGCTTTTCCTTGTCGTCTTTTACTGGTCACATTCTTGAACAGTTCAGACTATTTTCCTAACAGAAGTCATAAAACTATAGAACTTTCTTATGTAATCATTCAGAAAGTAACCATCTACGGTGATTTACTAATTTTATTAAAATTATCCAATATGAAGATGAATGGTGATGTCATTCAAAAAGAGAATTATGTGATGAACATCCAACCATGACTCAATACACGTGTCTTTTACAATTTCTACCAATCAGTGATCATTTTACTCGCTTCACAACCATGAAGAACCAATCACTTACTTCCTAACAACACAGACTTATATTAATTGCCTCTGGTTCACCAAAATCGATTATCAGGTGGCCTAGGTCTATAGGATTAGTTCAAGAGTATGGAAACTAACTATGCCTCGCTACAACCATCAATCTACTTGGAAACCAATGTGATTAGGCATTGCATCTCGTTACGGGCCTCCCAAATTGATAGCTTCCGTACATATAGGCGAATTCAGACGCCTCTCATTACCATACATTTGCAATTAAAATTGGAATTATAGGAAATCGTGTTATGTTCGTCAATTAAATTCGGCTTCAAGGTGAGTGTGATATCAGTGGCTTGTGGAAGATGTGGTATCATTCATTACTTTTGAGCTGTGATAGGGGTGTGGTTGACACATTGAAGTTTCCACGACACATGATTAATGACAGAAGTATCTAGACGCATCTAGACGATCAAAGACTCAAATCGTACATGATAATAAACATGAATAGAAAATCCCATCGAACAGTTTTTGGGCAGGAAGTCCGCCAGGCAAGATCACCTCCCTGGTCGGAGGATACTCCTTTTCTTAGGATACTTTACTCTCTGTACCTATGTTTTTAAGGGGGGGGGAATCATCGAATGGTTGCTACCGCCTGAGTGAGGCGGGAGGAAGTGTCAGACTCTTA
Organism: Spodoptera picta; assembly: GCA_038387885.1. Lineage (NCBI taxonomy): Eukaryota > Metazoa > Arthropoda > Insecta > Lepidoptera > Noctuidae > Spodoptera > Spodoptera picta. The sequence continues at coordinate 1,099,601 of JAZHFQ010000329.1, forward strand.
CTGACTAATAACCACCCCGTTCCTCCTGCACATCGAAGCAGAGCCCCGGCAACCCGTTATGTCCTCCGCGGCAACTGTACCTACGTTTGGCACAGAAATAAAGCTATTTGTCTAAGACGTCGCCGTCTTATCTACGTACTAGCTACTTCCGCGCGGTTTCACTCGCTCTGCTCGGCGCCTATTAATCGAAGCGTGATATTTTATAGCCTATAGCCTTACTCGATAAATGAGCTATCCAAGACGAAAAGATTTTTTCAAATCGGACCTGTAGTTTCGGAGATTAGCGCGTTCAAACAAACAAACAATCAAAAAACAACCTCTTCAGCTTTATAATATTAGTATGTTATTAGATGAAACAATTAATTGTATTATCTGTAGATACTAAGCAATAAGTAAGACTTTTATAAATAGAGAAAACTGATGTAGGTTTTCAGTTTTCTTGAGGATCGAAATAAAATAAAATTATACTTAATTTAAAAAATAAATTTATTTTTAACGATAAGAGCAAAGTTATTTCATGTTAAAACTATTATTTTATATTGTAGTTGCTTATAATGAAAGGAACTGCAATATGAAAGTATAATTTCGTTTCAGAACGTTTCACTTAAATACAATTCAATGTTTTCAAACAATGTTAGCGTTGAAATTGTAAACATTAATAAGTTTACAATTAAATCGACACGTGACTGTACCCTTGATTGTTTTCATGTTTTTAAATCTCAGACTAAACATATAGTTATGACCTGGTCATAATATTCTACTACATACTTTATTTTTCATTTTTCATACAATTGAATCATTTTTTGATCCCCCATTTATAGTGTACTTACTTACAATACTGTGCTATGAATATGACACATAAACAAAGTGTTTTATTAATATCAGACTCTAAGAAAGTGCCTACTATACCTATAGAGATCTCTTTGTAAAAGTAGGTAATAATAAACGTGACGCACTTACCAATACACTGTACAATACAACCATATAAAAATAGGTAAATAATAGGCATAATAGGTATAAAAACAATAAATAACCAGATAAAAGGTTATTATACATTCATCATCGTACCACAAGACAATCGGCGAAGCGTCACCGATTCATGGTAGATGTTCCGCCCACACGCACGAAGCGCTTCGCTTCAAGCTTCCTTGTGCGTACTGCTAAAGAGTGGAATTCGTTGCCAGAGTCTGTATTTCCTGAAGGGTACAACCTGGGAGTCTTCAAGGCCCGAGTGAATAGGTTGCTTATGGGACGACGTGCTACATCGTAGGCCGCATCATCGCTTACCACCAGGCGAGATAGTGGTCAAACGTCGCCCCATCAAATATAAAAAAAAAAAAAAATAATGCTCAAACCTCCTCCGTGTGAGAAGATGCCTTTGCTCAGCATTGAGCATTCATAGGCTGTTGATGATGAGATTATTATCAATTTATTCTTACGAAGAGGAAAAATGATTCCTATCACATAGTTCTTCCATTTCACACACACACAATTCAACCATTTATTTTTAACAGACTTCACAACAAGAAGGAGGTTCTCAGTTTGTTCTGTGTCTGTATCTGTGTAGGTATGTTTGTGCGCAATTATCTCGCGATTGGGCGAACCGATTTTGATGCGGTTTTCGGAAGTATTTGTTACACTTTGTTTCGGGCCTATTTTTCCACCGCTAGATAAATTTTAACTGAAGAATAACTTTGAATTTTTAACGAGTCTTCTATACTAAAAACCGTCAAATGTCAATTTTATTGAGGTACAGTTATGAATTAACTGATGATTGATAAATCAGCCTTTAGAGGTAGTATATTATTAATTAAAACCAACTTCAAAAAAGAGGGGTTATTTTAAGCATAGTTTACGAAATAATTATTTTATGCCTGAATGGGTCGATAGAGGTTTAAATAAAAATGTATCTTTATCAATAACTATATCTAACCACTTTCGTATGATAACATAATCTGGTCGTACTTTTCATTGCCAACCACTCATAAACTTACTTCGTCATCTCCATTAGAATAGTCAACTGTCAACAAAATGTAAATTGATTGAAACCTTGACGAAGGTTAGTGATGCGTTATCGGCCTTCAAAGGGTTTCGAATCGAACCGGAACTGTCTAGCACGAATGCTTATATTTTAACGCAGAGTAACGCACAATTGCTAACAAAAAGTCTCTTTACGATTTCCATTAGATACACGTGATTTGCTTAGAATACGGATTTAGAATGAAATCCTTTTAAGATTTTTTTTCTTGAATGTCTGTTACAGGTCCCATGTCAAAGGTCAAAAATTTGTTGATATAAATTGAAAATAGTTCTGCACGGTTGGCACAGTGGTTGGGCAACTGACTGCCGCGCAACGTGTCGTGGGTTCGATTACCGCACGGAACAACTCTTTGTGTGATCCACAGATTGTTGTTCGGGGTCTGGGTGTCATGTGTATGTGAACTTGTATATTTGTAAACGCAACCACGACACAAGAGAAAATCCTAGTTTGGGGCAACTTTTAAAAAATGAAGTTCCGGTTATTTTGTTATCTAAGCTATGTTGTGAATTTTGCACTATAAGTACCTAACGAAGTCACGTAACATCGGTTCACTTTAAAATAACACTAACAAATAAATTAAGCAAGTTAACATCGTCGCAAAAAAATTAGCATTATCCAAATACTCAATTTAAACACCCAAATTTCAAGGTTACTTAAACAAATGAGCTAACTCTATTGAATATTACTTTACACTTTTAAAGATCAAATTGCAATAAAACTCCATAGGAAATGTAGATAAAAATATTATAGACTGTTCATAGGTCTTTCATTGCAATTTAGGCAGAAAAGACAATCATCTTTGCTAACGGATCTCCAAAATGGCTGACAACACAAAGACATTTAAATAAAACCAATATGTCAATCTATAACGCCTAATCTTAAACATTTCGTTAATCCAGTCACGTTTTGTGAGGGAATCAATATGTTTGTGTGGCATTCAAATACATAGCCTTTTAAATGAATGTCAATGCTTAAAAACTTAATTTAGGAAACGAATCAGATAGTGGGTTTTTAAATGTGAAAGAAGCTTAATAAAATTTAAGTATTCGTACTGCACTGCTTACATGAAGTGACGAATGCTAATACTATGCAAAATTCTTAATGATTTCTATGGAAATAGGCAATGATCAAACCAACGATCCTCAAACTCCTAATTCCTAAAAGGCCGGTAACGCACTTGTAACGCCTCTGGTGTTCCAGGTGTCCATGGGCGACACCGATTGCTTACCATCAGGTGATCCGTCTGCTCGTTTACCGACTTATGCCATAAAAAAATGAACTCGCTTAACTATCTAATCAGCGTAAAAATGGTCTGAAGCACTGTACTTCTGCCTATCCTCTTAGGGAATAAGAGTGATAACTAAGTATCATATATACTCACAACCTAACCTCTTTTGCTCTCAACCCTGGATGGATCTGGTACTCTACCTCTTCAGAAGGTGTTACGGTTACAACTATTGAGTCAACATCTTTCAGCCTTATCAAACGAAACAGTTTCGACTCTTGGATTAGTCCTAATGAAATGAAATGTTATTCATTTCTACAAATAGGTTACAAAACAGTTTTACACGTCAATCTTTAGATTACTAGATAAGGGCCAGCATTTCCTTACTGAGAAACGCCGAAGCAAACTCAGAGGTGCTCGAATGCCGCACCAACGACATGACAACCAATCAGCTAAAATAGCCTAATCAAGAATATGAATAATTTATTTAGATGACTTCATTTTGATTGCTAGATCAAACTAAATGATTCATCCTAAAGTTAGTAGGATATTATGAAACCAGTTTTTAAATTAATTCATGAACTTCTATTATATCCAATGCATTTAATTTCCAGGTCTATTTTATTTGTCATCATTCAATCGGAAATTTTGAAGTTTTAATTGGTATACCTACAGATTTTTATTATACTTCTCGTGCATCATCGTTCATTGGAATTTAATTAATATTTTAAAACTGTCTATAAAAATATTCCCGTATAAAAGTGTCAGTCTGTCACAGTAGAGGTAGTCCATCTTTTTAGTAGAGTCATAAAAAGAGGGGAGTAAATCTTTATCGGGTACAGTTCCAGTGCTAGTAAATGCCAAAGAAAATAAAAAAATATAATTTACTAGCGACCGGCCCCGGCTTCTCACGGATGCAATATGCATGTATTATACATATAAACCTATCTGAAAAATCACTCTATCTACTTAAAAAAACCGCATCAAAATCCGTTGCGTAGTTTTAAAGATCTAAGCACATATAGGGACAGACAGACGGCCGATAGCGACTTTGTTTTATACTATGTAGTGATTATAATCCAATCCAGAACTTCGACCTCCATAACTAAAACAAAACCCAGTAAAACTTTAATGGACCCGGGAATCCAACCCGAGACCCCTTACCCGACAGTCGCACTTGTGACTTGTGACACTCGGCCAACAAGGTTTTTTCTTATCTTCTATTGATATCTTGTGATCTATTTCATTGCAGGATCCAAGACATTTATTTATGTCTCTGGCGCGTCGGACTTTAGTGTTCCAGTGTTTTTAAGGTTGTATCTAGATCCTGGTCTACAGAAGTTGCAGCGGTTTTGTGGAGGTTGTGGCAGGCTTGTTCCGTAACGAAAAAGTTTGCAAGTATGGTAAAAACCTTAAAACCAAATAATGATGATATGCTTATAATCAGCAATCGTTCTATCATCATCAAATCATACCATTTCTTTTTTCAATCTTCCCAATAGACGTAAATAATATACTTAATGTAAAATATTACCATTCTTAGAAAAATCTATTAAATATTCATGAAAACTCTTGATAAAGTTACTAGAAATATAAATATGTGAAACAATAGCCTATCAACGGTGTTATTATTTAAATAAATTAAGGTACATACATGCCTAACAAGTAACAATACAATATTAAGTAAATTAAAGAAAATTCTAGTTCTTTCCTAGCGCTATTAAAATGTGTCTTGAACCGAGGCAAAAAACCCGGTAAACTTGTTTGATTTAATGCGCTTCCTTGCGTAAAAACTTACCTTTGAGATAGCAATAAAAAAGCTGGTGACTTGCCGGGCAAAGGCTCTCGGGTTCGGTTAGGGTCGGGCAAAGTTTAATGGGTATTTAAAAAAATCTCAGTAGTAGCATGGAGTCTGGAATTGTGCACGGTATATGGCAATAGGCTCAAAAAATCATTCTTAAACTTGTACACGCGAGTACATCCGACTTCACAGTGCACCTACGATTAGGGACTGCTATTATAACTTCGTTCAACACGGAAATCATTCTCACAACATCTTCTTTACTATTTTTTTGATCACTCGACAAACGAAATCGTATTTGACTGCAATTAGAATGTCTTTAACAATATACTCATCCTGAAGATTACTTAGATATTGGTTAAAAGTACCATATTGCACGGTTGCATTTGGCTGCCGTTGCAACTTGTCGCGGCACCGCTGTTCAGAACAACTCCTTGTGTGATCCACAAATTGATGTTCCGCGTCTGGGTGTCATGTGTATGTGAAATTGTATGTTTGTGTTTACAAACACCCACGACACAGCAGGAATCCTAGAGTTGGACAACGTTTTTTAAAAAACGAACAGAATAACCACCTGGCGGATAAAGTCAAAGTCAAAGCATTTATTTCAATTAAACCATAGTTTGGTACTTTTGAAACGTCAACAAATACAAAATAAATAATAGTCTGTCAGTCAGTCCGTCCGTGAAATTAGGTGAAGCTAGGTGCTCATTCCAAAACGTAGATTCGAATGGAGAAGAATGAGCAAGAAACTCCATTCGTTACTCTTTTAAAAAAAAAGAAGATAATTAGTACAAAACTTTTTTAAAACAAGATTTTATGGACATGGAAACTAAACTTGTATACCAAATTTCAGATCAATCGGTTGACGATATTTTCAAAATTTAGTTGCAAGATTCCACTTCGAACGCATACATAGGTAGGCACTTACATACATACATACATGCATTGTTAAAATGGAAGCTTGTAATTAAATATACATCTTCATGTAATAATAATAAAAGTGATTTTTAATTGTAACTGTGAAGGTTGCGAGTGTAAGTTATAATGATTGTTGATGTAAGCAGTAATGCGTAACCTGCATCAATATGGCGATAGTCACAGTTGTTTGACAATCAAAATGAAATATGTACGTACTACGTTAACTAATACTTTATTATTGCTGCTATATCGGTTGTCTGTCTGTCACAATAGTTATTATTACTATTAGTTATGATGCAATTGTTGAAAGAGTATTTTTTTTAATATTAGGTATGTTTTGAAAATTTTTTATTTTTTTATTTTATTAAATGTTATAATTTTCTTTACATTCTGAAATTAGATGTAAAGGAGCTAATTTCAAGTACGAAAGCATGCTCCAATTGAGTACTTGTCATTTAGTAGCATGTCTGTTTAAATGTCGCTCAAAATTAGCATTGCTCATTTCATTTACCGCTTGTCTACATGTAGAATAGAAAACCAAAATACGTATATATTATATGGAGTTGACGTAAATTTTAACACTTGTCAGTGTCATCTCCATACATTTAGTTTTCTACAATCTCGGTAGACAAGCGCTAAAGTGGTGTTTGACTAAAGACACCGGTATGTTCAAAAATCGACAGGAATTTGATTTTTGAAAATTTTTGTGCCTGCAATAGACCGCCTTTTAGGATTACTTATTACGTTTCCGGCTTACTAGAGGAACTTGATTAGTTTCAAGTCACGCTATAGATACTCATATTCATGAGCAGCATTCCGCGGCCCTCGACGTGGCGACTGTCAAGCAGTTACGGTAAGTAAGCCGAAAACACGGTTGGTGCGGTGGCTGGGCAACCGGCTGCTGTGCAACGTGTCGCGGGTTCGATTCCCGCACGGAACAACACTTTATGTGATCCACAGATTGTTGTTTCTGGTCTGGGTGTCATGTGTATGTGAACTTGTATGTTTGTAAACGCACCCACGACATAGGAGACAATCCTAGTGTGGGCAACGTTTTTATTAAAAAAAAATATATATATATAACATAATTATTAATTTAGTATGCCTGTTAGGATGTTATTTTAAAAGCATGTGTAATAGAACCAGAATGTTTAAAGAAAAAATATCCTTAACCAACTTAAACATTGTTGCACAATGTATAGGTTCTTAACGCGGAAATCGAATCCACAATAGGAAATGTCAATTGATAAACTATTCTGTGATTGTGCCTACTGTGTTGTTAAACTTAATGAACAATGTAATCAATTAACTGAGTTTAACATTCGTTTACGCTATTTTTAATCGCATTTGACTAAATGGTTGCTCACGAATAATACATAAGATATAACACTTATCCAATTAAAAAACATTTCCAACACATTCAATTAAAAAATAAACATTTTATTAAGGAATAATTACAAATCATACTTACAATTTCTACTCACCCTCTTTACAACTACGGAGTCGCGGAGAACCTAACGGGTTACCGGGGCTCCGGCTCGAAGTACAGGAGTAGGAACGGGGTGGTTTTTAGTCAGTAAGAGTTTGACACTTCCTCCCGCCTCACCCAGGCGGGAGCAGTCATTCGATGATTATCCCCCCTTAAAAAAAAATAAACCCTCTTCTGCCAGCGGCTTCATTAATACATCACTAGCGCCCATTGCATCCATATGGCGTCGATATTTAATGAACTAAATGATATTGAGTTTGACTTTATTATATAGACTGCCATAATTGCCAGACTATAATCTACCTATCTCTTTGATGAACTCCATTCAAATCATTTTAATGGGATTTGTGTGAACCAGTAATAATAAGTGCTCCATCGTAGACCGCATCATCGCTTACCACCAGGCGAGATAGTGGCCAAACGTCGCCCCAACAAATATATAAAAAAAAATCTTTTGCTACAAAATATTAGTGGAATTGCCGGATCCCGAGACTGGACTTGCCACAAAAAGTTGTCTATGAATATAATCCACAGTTAAGAAAGTATAAAAACAACTAATCTTTAAATTTTCAATAATAGAAATCTCGTTGATCGAATGGTCGTACTCGTAAATGCGACTGCTGAGCAAGAGGTCTCAAGTTCGATTCCAGGGTCGGGAAAAGTATTACTAGGTTTTTAAAAAAAACACAATCAGCACGGAGTCAGTGTGCCCGGTATAAGGCAATAGGCTCACCCCCTATTACATGGGACTCATAACATACCTCTAAATAGTGAAAAGTGGGTGTTACATTGAACAGTGGCATTAAGCGCCGTAATGTACAACTGTCTACTCCTTAGGGGACAAAAAGCGTGATGTTGTGGTAAGAAATATTTGATGAAAATATTTCTAACGTTATAACTTTCATATATCATTAGGGCTTTCCAATTCAATTTCTCGTTGTTGTAAACACGTACAGGCTATTGTAACAGTAATTGCTATTTGTTTACGTTTTAGCTTAACGTGGACGTAGCTAATTCATAACATAAGTCATAACTACTACTTACGTAACATAACATTACGGCTATTATACTTCAGAAGTGTAAACAGCGGTACAATGCACAATATGGGCACGAGTAGTCCTTTGGTTAACGTTGAAACTATAAATCTTTGCTTCGTGATATACAATTTTATGTTTCCTAATTTTGTATCTTGTTGGAATCGAATTTCTTTTTGAATTAAATTGACTCACTTTGGATTAAAAATCAAGAATTATTGCTACGAAAATATATGACAAAGTTACGTATAGATACACTTTAACTCAAAATATTATTTGTACATAATGTTACATTATCATTACAACTATTGTTTGAAACAAAAACTTAAATATTATTTGTTTTTTTTTTTAGATATTTTCGTGTTATAGAATGATCAATAATGAACAATGCCACATTAATTTTGTCTTAATATCATAATTATTATATTTCAAGGTAAAGGTCAGAGTTTAATTAAGCCGGCTATAGGTTATTTAGTGGCCTGTTATTTAGAAACAAGATCCTACCTCTTGATTATGTCATTATTGTCAACTAACACGATCACAGGCCGAACCGTAACACCATATCATTAAAAAATGAATATGAAAAAAAGAGTTTTGCGAAGTCTCACTAGTCTAAAATCTGCAGTGTAAAAGGTATTCAAGAAAGTAATCTTCTTAATTTTTACTCAATTCGCAATTTGAGAGAAATTGAAAAATGCTCTAAACCTTAATAGGATTATTTAAATGTTTTTTAATCATTTGCTAAAATATAATTTCAATCATCATTTTATTTTTCTATCAATTTCGAAAGTACTTTTTTAAAGTTTACCCTTTGAAACTGTGACTTAAAAGCATAATGTACGCACTTGTAACGTAATTCTACTTATCAGAAGTTAACTCACAGTTTGGTTCAATAAAATAGTTGAAATTCAAAAATAACAAAGACTAACCTCCATTGTTTCATAAGTCACACATCACGTCTCCCACATATCGCATTCAATTCACGCAGGGACCATTAAACGTGCGCTAAGCGCATACCAACACGCGACAAGCAAACACTCCAGTAAATACAAAAAATTTATTCGTATACTAATTTATAATTAAATACTTAATCTAATATTATCACTTTAAAGCGGAATCTCGTTTCCGTGAGGAATAACGTTATCTTTTTCGGTCACATCTTCCTTTTCAGCGGGAGTCGTTGGTTCTTTCCTCTCGTCATCATCAGTGACAGTCGCCGCGGGCAGAGGAGTCGTCTTCTCTACTTTGTCGTCTATGTATGGCTTTCCAGTTTCCACAATGGGCACTTCCCTATCGACGTCCTTTGCTCTGTCGACGGCTCCGGTGACTGGAGCAGTGACGATCAGGTTACCGTCACTTGTTAGCTCAGCGGTGACATCAGTACTCGAAGAGTTGGCTGGTAGCGTGTATGTGTGGAAGAACTGGCTGGCGAATACATCACGGTCGTCCTGCTTGGCCTCGTGTGAACCCTGGATGAAGATGAAGTCACCCTTGACCTTAACCTTCAGATCATCTCTCTTGTAGTCCTTAACATTTACAATAACTTGGAATTTGTCGTCATCAGCGATGATTCTGGGTCCAATGTCAGCGAACGTCGGGAACAATTTCCATAGGGGAGCGAACAGGTTACCGAACATAGGGAAACCGAGCCATGGGTTCTCGAAGTCTTCTTCGGTAATTGTCGTAATAGGCCGGACTGGTCCGTCAGTGACCGGCACAGCGACGGCAGTCGCTAATACAGCGCAGACCGCAAGCAATCGCGGCGAAAACATTTTGACGTGTGCACTCGTGGGTGATGCAACTAGAACTGAGGCCGCCGCGGGTCGCGGAGGCTATATAGAGGTGGTGGGGCAGCGGGATGCGTAAGCGCATCGCTAACGCTCACGATAGAGTTGTAATGTAAATACAGTGTAGGTACAAACAGGTAACCGACGTTTGAGTTTACCTTTGATTCATGTTCAAGTTTGGAAACATAAATGATTTGATAGCAGACTAGAAAAACATTTACGTAATATTAGGAATCCTTAAATATTTCTTATTTACTGAATACTATGTATGATGTTAATACTTCATTACGATGCCGGCTTATTTTTGAGGAAAAATCATCCAAAAGCTTCTCCCGCCTTGGATAAGGCGAGAGGGAGTATCAGGACTCTTGGCGGCTACGGTTGAATGCTCCACTAATATACTAAATATACATTCTGTGGTCTCTCTCTCTCTAGTCGCCCCCATAAATCTGAGGATTGTGGCCAGCATCAGAATTGCACCTGGAGCGGATGATCTGCTTCCAGCGGTTCCTGTCTACCGTGTCTCTTAGAGTGGGGCAAAATTTTGAGGACGAGCCTTTTACTTGATCGGTCCATCTCTTTAACATTATTTATTGTAGTAAGAACAATTAATTTACCGATCTGGAAACATGCAAAACGAAACACTCTCGAATTGTTTTCATTGAATCATATCGCTTAAACTTGGATGGAACACGCGTAGGCAGAATAACAGTCGAAGATAAGTTATGTGATGTCGTAGCTGTATGCAAACAAATAGCTCTATGACGTGAGGCGTGACCTTGGAAGGCCGCTTCTAGACTGATCTCAGCAGAATTAGCTCAGTCGACACGTAACTATGATTAGGGCATGTATTAGCGCTTCCGTGGGCACATCTGTGCGTGTCGTGCGTGACAATGTTTTTGTGCATACTGTACATTAATATTGAATGTTCAATAAATTGATGAATAATTAATTATTTATAATTTCTTGCTACTATGAAAGTACAATATGAAATTATAGATGTAAAACTAAAAATCATCTGATCGATAAGAATGACGGGCGTTAAAATGTGACACTAGTCAAATATTCTACCGCTTGTCAATAAAATAGTTCTAAGTTTTAATGAATGTCTTCCCGTTTCTTTATTCGAGTTTTTCCAAGTTCGACTACGATTTATCGGGTAATACATCTTAGTTTCACTTCCCAGGTCAAATAGAACATTAACAGTTATTTTTTTTAATTCTCTTACCAATAATATGAAGATTAAATATTATGGCTGGTAATAATATCACCCTCTATTACATGGAACTCATTACATAACTGGTATAAAGAATACTCGAATATAAGAAGACTCGTGGTGGCCCGGAGGTTTAAGACGCCCACTTCTCATGTATGAGGTTCTAAACCTACCAACGGCAAGTACCAATGTGACTTTTTCCGAGTTATATGTACTTTCTGAGATTATTTAGACACCACTGACAAACGGTGAAGGAAAAACATCGTGAGGAAACCTGGACTTATAATTTCTAATTATAAGTTTGAAATCGCCAACCCGCATTGAGCAAGCGTGGTGATTAATGCTCTAACCTTCTCCATGTGAGAAGAGGCTTTGCTCAGCAGTGGGCATTTATAGGCTATTGATGATGATAAGAATACCTAGGTTTTAATGTATCATGTTAGAATAAACATCTATCTTCTGTGAAGTTGCTGTTATTATTTTAAGCCTTATTTTTATGGTTTCGTCTGATGATTCAAGGAGTGTTGATTTTTGAAGCCTTTTGTAACATACGTGGTTACGTTTTAACTGTTACATGTTACCTAGTTACATAAGAAAGTGGGATTAAATAATACCATATCGCCTTCAATATAGTTTTATTTTTTAATAGGCTTTTATTAGGTCGACCTGTAACGAAGTATGTAATAAAATCTAAGAACTGAAACTGCACACATTTCTAATTTTTATATCAACATGAAATTAGGTGTCTTCACGGCCCGACTGAATAGGTTGCTTATGGGACGACGTGCTCCATCTTAGGCCGCATCAGCCATCAAATATATTAAAAAAAAAACTTTGCAACTTGTAGATTAGATGACCATACATTAGAATAGGATAGTATTCCTAGTCCGATGTTGGAATTGACTGATGGATCCTTCGAATGCTTACTAGTACATAATTATCAATATTCAGTTTGCACTCATTACATATGTATGACTGCCTCATTGGCCGACTGGTCGCAAGTGCGAATGCCGGGCAAGGGGTGTCAGGTTCAATTCCCGGGTCGAGCAAAGTATTACTTGGTTTTTAAAAAAAATCTCAGTTGTAGCACGGAGTCTATAAATGTGCCCGGTATATGGCAATAGGCTCACCCCCTATTACATGGGACTCATAACATAAATAGTGAAAAGTGGGTGCTACTTCTGTGTGCCTACCCCTACGGGAATAAAAGGCGTGATGTTATGTTACATATCTATATATGTTCATTTCCCCTGATGATTTATGATTACTATGTTTTTAGCTTTTTAAAACTATTTTTTTTAGAAAGAACTTTATGTTATAAATTTTCTATTATGCAATAGACATTCCCAGTAACACATTAAAAATTATGTTCACAATTGTTGTTTTGACTGCGCAATTGATTTAGTATCTAAAGCCTTGTTTGCACTGCGCTAGTATTTTAGTCGAGTTGTGAGTGTTTAATAGTTTTCTCTCGCCTCGAGTTAGGGACAGAAGCGAAAGAAGGCTACTAAATACTCGTCAGTCGACTAAAGTACAAGCGTAGTGCAAACGAAGCATAAGAGATAGATTACTGTGCAATATATCGTAAGTATAATTCACGATCGGATAAATTTTAAGCATGGTCCATTATTCCTTTTTCAAGATCTGGGTGTGTGTCAATACACAGACAAGAAAATTCTAGTAGAATACATTTTTTAAACGTTTTATTATGTTGCTATTAAATACTATGTATGTACATTAATTTATGGTTTAAGTCTAGAAGTTACTTTATATTTATATACTGACTTTTACGATATATTGAAGACTGTTCTTAATAGCCGATAGTAACAATAAACTATAAACTGTCATTGTTCTCTAGTACTGAGGTAATAACTTTATGCATTTTAAATAGCTTCACATAGCTATATAATCTTAGATATTATCTAAGAATGTTTTATATCATCTAGTAGCTGACATTTATAATAATAGTAATTAATAATAATAATTTATTGAATAACAACCTACTTCATTCAATTTATGTTTCTTGTGAGTTGTGTTTATTAACATATTATTGTTGTTAATTGAATATAAAAAGTTTTTTAAAAAAATCTCAGTAGTAGCACGGAGTCTGGAAATGTGCCCGGTATATGGCAATAGGCTCACCCCCTATTACATGGGACTCATAACATAAATAGTGAAAAGTGGGTGTTACTTCTATGTGCACCTCTGCCTACCCCTTCGGGGATAAAAGGCGTGATGTTATGTGTTATGTTGAATATAAAAAGGGTTTAAAATGTCTCTTTCTGGATTTTGTTAGGTGCTTAATTTTCAAAATAGCCAAGACTAGAAAAGTAGTATTTATTCCATACCATACGTAACTACGTAATCCCTAGATCAGATGTCTTTCCAAAATTTTGCTCATTGATAGTGGCGTTCAAATTAATATTATTTTATTTTATTTTTACCTACGACAACCAGAAAATCTTTCATTAGAAAGTGTGATCATCAATATGAGTATAAAGTGACAATAATCTATAATGATTTAAATACTTTAATTCGCGTGCATTATCACGATTTAACTTAGACGAAACAAGCATCAAATGTAAGCACAATAGAATAATAGTCAACACACGTGTGAATAAAACACATACTTACTTGAAAATATTGTTATTGTTACAAGTATTATTCAAAGAATTTTCTTTGTAAAGATAACACTAGAATTTTCTCTTAAAACACACACATAATTAGAATTTCTTTCCGCTTTGTGATTCATATCTGACTGTTTGTGGTTGTGAATGAGTCAGTTTCATTATTCACTTAAATTACACCTAACAATCTTTATTGATGTCGTTTTTTTCCTGTAATTAATTCAATTCATGTATCATTTGTACTGTACCTACATAGAGGTGACTGGCCGATCAAAGTTTACAAGTGCATTTGACAAACAAATATCTCGTGATCGTGTTAAAGTTTTATTGGGTTTTTGTCTTTGTTATGTTCGGTTAGAGTCTGAAATCGTACGGCGCTTAAGGTTCAAACTCGTCCAAAATTTTCTAGGGACTCAATAAGGGTAGGGACTGTTAGTTTTTCTTTCGCTTCTGCTTCGAAGAGTTACTCCTCAAAGAATTAGTGAACCAATACAGCTGCATCGATGTAGCGGTGTAGTATTTCAGTGGTCGTACTAAGAGAATGTTACATCGGGAAGATCAACGTTCAGCAGTCGACCTCTTGTGACTGCCGCGTAGGACTTAACGGGTTGCCGGGGACGGCTGTAGTACAGGAGTAAGAAGGAGGTGGTTTTAGTCAGTAAGAGTCTGACCCTCCCTCTTGCCTCGCCCAGGTGGGAAAAGTCATTCGATGATTTACCGATGATAAAGAGTTGGCTGAAAAGAGATATGGATAACAGGGTGACTTTTATTCAGCCATAGGCATCTTCCAGCTGAATAGTTGATGATGATAACTCAACTTAGGTAAACTAGATTGTTTTAGCTTATCATTTTGACATTTCAATAGTGTCTATACCTACGTATAGTATAGTTACAGTCAACTAATTGAACTAAACTGCTTTGACTTTGAAGAACAGATACTGAATGACTGGTTTTTCCTGCAGTTAATACTTATAATTGACGATATTGACCTTTCTAGAACATTTTAGAACTGTAGCTAAAATTAAAGCGATGGAGTTTAATTGGCTTTTAAGATATGAGATCATTGCTGCATCATTTCGGAAGCGAGCAAATGGACCTGAAGTTAAGAGCCCAGCTCCGTCTATGAACACCCGTAACAAAAGAGAAGTGGATACATGGACGGAATTAGCCTAAGTTTTTGTCATGGATTATGATAACAAATGACCACGAACAGTCGCAACAGAAATAGAGTTACGAGTGCGTTGTCGATATTTAGGGAGTTACTAAGAAAGTAAGATTTTGATACACACATACTTACATTTTATATCAATATACTAAACCAACTACAAATGTATGTTGTGTTACCTTATTCAAAAAGGGCATTAGGTATTACCATTTGTATATTACATAATAATAATTAAACTGCCATATAACAGTCACCTAGCACATTATTGTTAGTTAACATTACATAATATCACATCACGCTTTTTATCCCCGAAGGGGTAGGCAGAGGTACCCGTTACGGCACTTAATGCCACTGTAAAATGTAACACCCACTTTTCATTATTTATGTTATGAGTCCCATGTAATAGGAGGTGAACCTATTGCCATATACCGGGCTTAATTCTAACCTCCGTGCTACTACAAAGATTTTTTTTAAAACCCAGTAATATTTTGCCTAGACACTAAAATCGAACCCGAAATCCCTTGCTCAGCAGTCGCAATTGCGACCTTTCGGCCACCAATGCAGTATTGTCAATTAGCAAAAACAATTAACATTTATGCCAGTTTGAAGCTTACAAACTAATAAACAGACTATTACGCGTATATTGAGCTTATTTAGTTAATTTACTGGATTATTATAATTGACTGCCTCGTTGGCTGAGTGGTCTCAAGTGCGACTGCCGGGCAAGGGGTCTCGGGTTCGATTCCGGGTCGGGCAAAAAAATTACTGGGTTTTTAAGAAATTCTCAGTAGTAGTACTGAGTCTGGAATTGTGCCCAGTATATGGCAATAGGCTCACCCACTATTACATGGGACTCATAGCATAAATAGTGGAAAGTGGGTGTTACATTGTACAGTGGCATAGTGTGCACCTCTGCCTACCCCTTCTAGGATAAAAGGCGCGATGTTATAATTACCTGTAGGTAATTAAAAAATTATTACACAAGCACATTGGATGCCAATTGAAATAATTATAGGCATTAAAAACTTATTGAAAACACTATATCATTTAATTAGAGGTATGTATTGACGCAAATGTTTTATTAGTAATTTTACAAAACAGTTTTTGTTTTCACAGTTGTAACCTATATGTGATATTTCTAGAATAACAAAATGATGGTAACAATATTATTATTGATTATCTGTAGGTATGACACTCTAAAGACCTTGGGTAAGGTAACAGCACGATAAGGTATAAGGTAGATATAGCACCATAGGCAAGGTACCATACAATATGACCAAATAAGTGTAATTGACTGCTAAGTTGGCGTGGTAGGCAACCGGCTGCCGCACAACGTGTCGCGGGTTCGATTCCCCTACGGAGCAACTTTTTATGTGATCGCAAATTGTTGCTTCGGGTGTATGTGTTTACGTTTATTTAAATACGAGCTCCGTTTTGAACAGAAACTGATACGGCTTGACAGTTTTTAGAAGGTAAGCCGCGAATTTGAAGCACTGCCTATCTTAGTGCCTATATATAATGTCATACACAGACAGACAGAATTTTCTCACTTAGAGTATTGGTAAAGATAATGCGATACATACTATTTGGTCTGCAAGTGCCCATTTTACAAATATAGGCACGCTCTGGGGAGACATTTGTAAAAAATATGGCGTGCTTACACATTAATACATTGAGATAAATTGCATAAAGTTTTCAATTTCATCTATAGTATCCTATAAATATGTAGAAATAACATTGCATCACGCCGTTTATCCCAGAAGGGGTAGGCAGAGGTTTATATTACGGCACTTGATGCTACTGTGTGTGCAATGTAACACCCACTTTTCACTATTTATGTTATAAGTCCAATCTAATGGGGGGTGAGCCTATTGCCATATACCGGGCACGATTCCAGACTCCGTGCTACTACTGAGTTATTCTTTGCCCGACTCGGGAATCGAACTCATTTGGCCAACAAGGTATGTTCAAATACATGTTTAAAATACTTATCTATTCAAACATGGCAAAAGGTAAAAAAAAATTACTTTGACTTATTATTCTGGTTTCCCAAATGTACAACATACCTATGTTTTCGTAGTTAAAGTGTATTATGATCAATATTGGATAATGTGTGTGGCGTGGCTTAAAGCATAGGAAAGTACATATACCTACCTTCTTGAACCTTATGTACAGGAAAAAAACAAGTAATACTCCAAATTGTCCTTTCCTCATTTATTATAAACTTCCACAATACCTAACTAACTTGCAATATTTTTCTTTACGTCCGTCAATATATCTTGACAGTGAATTGAGTCGCAATATCACGACATTTTGAACCACTCAACTTTGTTAAAGATTTTCTTTTTTTTTAACCGACTTCATAAAAAGTAGAGGTTCTCAGTATAACCTGAATGTAGACATGTATGTTTGAGCGTGATTAACTATCTCGCGATTGGCTAAACCGATTTTGCTGCGGTTTTCAGTTCATATAGATAGTGTTTTTTACACTTCGAAGAATGTTTTAGCGAATTTAATTAACCCACTTCAAAAAAACGAGGGTATTGCAGTCGCTTTTTTGTCGTAGTTTTTACAAGTTTTATATTAGTTATTGTTATTTTAGAAAGTATAAAAAACTGTTTAAATCCATTTTTC
Source organism: Spodoptera picta (assembly GCA_038387885.1). NCBI lineage: Eukaryota > Metazoa > Arthropoda > Insecta > Lepidoptera > Noctuidae > Spodoptera > Spodoptera picta. Next base: position 1,117,541 of record JAZHFQ010000329.1, read on the forward strand.
TGCATTTGCCTTTTAATTTTCTTTCCATAGCTCAAAACCCCGAGCAATGCCCAGTTTATAACAAAGAACTTTGCACCTTAACACGTAAGACATAACTGCCAAAAAGTAGATAAATAACACTCAGTATGCTGCATACAATAACATACCTTTGCTACCACAAAATACGTTATATTATGCAATTACTAGGTTAAGCAAATTTGACTAACAATATCTTCATCCCTGTTTACAATACTGTGTGTTTATGCTTCATAATGAACCTCTAATATGCACGTGCATATTCTACTAAGTTGGCTTTGTATGCGTTCTGCATTATTAGAGGGATCATAGCGTTCGACTGTTTAGACTGCGTTGTAGATCTAGAACAATCATGAGGTTGAATTCATTATTGGGTAAACTTGAGAAGTTTGTTTTTGTGTTTTTATAGAGGTAGATATAATAGAAAACCAAATTATATGGAATTGACGTAAATTTTGACACTTCTCAGTGTCATCCCCATATATTTAGTTTTCTACTCTTTCAGTAAACAAGCGCTAAAGTGGCGCTTGGCTAAAGGCTATGGTGGTAAGTATCGCGATGATGCGGTCTACCTCGTCCCATAAGCAACCTATTAACTCGGGCCTTGAAGACACTCAGGTGAACACACCCTTCAGAAAATACAGACTCTGGCAAAGAATTCCACTCTTTAGCAGTACGCATAATGATACGAAGCGCGTCTAGGTGGGATATCTAACAAAAATCTTAATGTATAATACCTAAATCACTAAAGATTTTAAAAAAATGCGTTCTTTTCAAATTATGGATGTCTGTGTCTATACCTAAGCATAATCAATAATAAATCGTACTCTCCCAGTTTTGATACACTTAATTATCTTTAAGAAGCAGATCAAAGCACTTACTATAGTCATTCCCAATGTTTCATCTCTTCGTTATATTAAAAAGCGCATGATCAATCATTGGCTGTCTAATTGTATTTGCTACCACCAAAACAAGAAAGCGACCCAGAAGTTAAGCCAAATTTATCATTCTTTTAAAATCTCGGGGATATTACCTAAAATCGTGGTACTTTAAACATCTAAAGAGTGACTAATATCAAATATACCGTCATACATCGTAACATATCGTCGTGTGAGTGAGGTTACCGGAGGCCAAATTACCCAGTCTCCCCAAACCCCGAATCCTCCAGAATCCTCAAATTCCTAATTCCCAAAAGGCTGGTAACACAATTGTAATGACTTGATGTTTCAGGTGTCCAAGGGCGGCGCCGATTACTTACCAACAGGTGATCCGTCAGCTCGTTTACCAGCTTATGCCATAAAAATACATAGTATTATAATACAGTACTAATAAAACTGCCGAAAAAGGAGTCACTCGATTTTAAATGGAGTCTGGTTAACATTAAAGTGCAAATTAACTTTTTTATATAGGTATTGTAACTGGTTTTTCCCGACATTTTGTCGTCACGAATAAACTTCTTGTACCGATATCAGTTAATTGATGCTAAATTTTCTTTTTTTGGAGTATATTTTTATTTAGTTTTTTCGGCTGTGTGTATTTTTGGTTCAACTTGAAGGATGATGAGCCTTATAAGTCTATGCTGTTATAATTTTAGAGCATCTATTCCTGTATTGATAATTGATTTTACATTTTTATCACGGCAGTAATATTCCAAATGTTTTCCTTGATTATTTTTTTATCTTCAAGGAAAAATGTACAATACATATTAAAGTAACATAACATCACGCCTTTAGGCAGAGGTACACTTTATACCACTGTACAATGTGCCTCTAATACCCACTGTTCACTATTTTAAGTTATGAGTCCCATGTAATAGGAGGTGAGCCTATTGCCATATACCGGGCACAGTTTCAGGCTCCGTGCTACTACTGAGAATTTTTATAAGAACCCAGTAATACTTTGCCCGACCCGGGAATCGAACCCGAGACCCCTTGCCCGGCAGTCGCAATCGCGACCACTCGGCCAACGAGGCAGTCATATAAAAGACATATTAAAGTCTGTTGAACTAATTATAAAATTAATCGCCTTTCCATTCTCAGTCTATGTTTTACCATGATATCCATAGACAGTGTCAATTCTATATTAATAAAACCCCTATGATTCTGTGGTACAACGAGTGTAGTTTATTTAATCTAAATTCCTTTATTTAATAATAAAGTCATCAAAGTCAAAGCATTTATTTCAATTAATCCTTGATTACCTAACTTTAACTTTTGGAACGTCAAAAATTTGATTGTCCTTCAGTCCATCTGTCAGACTGTCAGTAGAGGGCTAGGCTAATTAATATTATGCAAGCACCATTGTGTAATAATCTCTAAACATAGCAAACATAGGTGCATACAAAAGTAACCCGAGTTTTTGGTATTTCCATGGAGTTTCAGCAATTTCGGAGGTTGTGATAGACTTGTCCCATAAAAAAGGTACGTGTAATCCAGGTAAAAGATAGAAATAAATCTAAAAACAAAAGCAAGTAGAGAGCGATTGTGTTCGCATTTCGTTGTTGTCAATTTTCCAGCCATGTGTATAAAGATTCGCTTTATTATTTCCGTTCATATAGGAAGCAATAGTCGCATGTTTGCAACAACAGACAAACGGACAATACAAAGATGTTGATTCTGAGGGAGAATCAATGAAATCATTGTACTTTCTTTCATACAGTTTTGTGATTGATTCAGTCGCAGGTCGCTTTCACCATTATAGTTACTGATTTGAAGGATAAGGTTTTACTTCAGAACACAAATCGAGACTACTTACTGAATGTTAACAAAATTTAAAGAAACATGTCAATTACAGCTTTTTTATCTGTGTATTTGCTCCTTGAATTATCTTAAACTTTTAATATAACATAACATCACTACTTCTATCCCCAAAGGGGTAGGCAGAGGTTCACATTATGACACTTAATGTCACTACATAAGTAATGTTACAACAACTTTTCACTATTTAAGTATAAGTCGCCTGTAGTGGGGTGAGCATATTACCATATATTGGGCACAATTCGAGACTCCGTGCTGCTAGTGAGAATTTTTTAAAAACCTATTACAAGCTTTTTTGTCTGACTTCTCCCGCCCGGGTGAGACGAGAGGGAGTGTCAGACTCTTACTGATTAAAAACCACTCCGTTCCTACTCCTGCACTTCGAGTCGGAGCCCCGGCAACCCGTTAAGTCTTCCGCGGCTCAATACTTTCTCAACCTGGAAATCGAACTCGAGACCCCCTTGCGTGGTAGTTGCACTTACGAACACTCGGCCAACGACGCAGTCTTTAACTTTTATTGTCACTTAATTAATAATATAGGGATAATGTATACGTAGAGTGATTTAAGAGGTAAAAGCATAAGAAACAATATCACCGTATAATGAATACTACTTTATTTATTAAAACTATTTCCTAGTAATTTTCCTTAACTTTTTGTGAACTCGTTTCGCTGTAGGCCTTGAACTTGGTACCAATCAACTGACCAGCACATCAAGCTATCCAAAACTGTCAAACCCTGTTAATAGAGTTTCAACCTTATCTCTTTGGAAATAAAGTTTATACCGTATAGTTAAAAAGATTTTGGCACGACAGGGTGTTTCGATGTACACGTAGTAAGTACCTATGCATATACAAGTAAGGAGGAAAACATTACCACAGTACTACTCATATAATATTCCATTTTGAGCAGTCATGACATGTCTTTTGTTTGTGGTTTGATATATAAGAGATAGGTACTTATTATTTTGTAGAATGACGAGCATTTCTGTAGCAATATAGATTTTATATATGTCTTTTTTTTATTTATAGGTACAACTAGCTACTTCCGCGCGGTTTCACACGCTCTGCTCAGCTCCTATTGGTCGTAGCGTGTTTTATAGCCTGTAGCCATCCTCGATAAATGCGCTATCGAAAACAAAAAGAATTATTCAAATCAGACTTGTAGTTACGGAGATTAGCGCGTTCAAACAAACAAACAAAAAATCAAATTCTTCCGCTGTATATACATAGTATAAGATAATAGAGGTATATATTAGCATTGCCATAAACTTGCATTTTATACATAAAATGCAATGTAGCATAATAGTGTAAAATGCAATTTGACTGCATGTTTGGTGCGGTGGCTGGGCAACCGGCTGCCGAGCAATGTATCGCAGGTTCGATTCCCATACGGAACAACACTTTGTGTAATCAACAAAATGTTGTTTTGTCAAAATGTGTATGTGAACTTGTATGTTTGTAAACGCACCTACGACACAGGACAAAATCCAAATGTGGGACAACGTTTTAAAATAAATATATATATATATATTTTTCCTATATTTCATTGGATATTAGCCAAGATTGACTTACCAACGTTTTGTAGACCAAACAGACATATAAGCATAGTATAGATTATCTCACGACGTTACCTGCGTCAGTCATGATGATGCATTGGACACGACCTGCATAATATGTTTGAAAACACATTCCCAGAACTAAGCTGGGAAAATCGTCTAGCTTCGTGACTCAAAGCTGCCCACAATTCTATTATTTTCCTAAAGTTATTTCCATAAGTATAATTAAGGTATTACTGTAGAATAAATACTATGTTCATATATTATTTAGGTCTATGCAACATACATTTATTAATTGTTTATGTTTTGATTTCAGGTCGCTTCCAATCCATCGCTTAGTGTGGGAAAGCCATACTTCGCCACGAATGTACCAACTCGACCGGAGTGATACCACGGCCAAGTAGAAAACCGACGTGAGTGAGGTTACTACAGGCCCTTACCCCCCCCCCCTCCCCAATCTCCCCAATTCATGGAAACCTCAACAATCTTCAAATCCCCTAAACGAAGGTAACGCACTTAAAACGGATTTGGTGTGCCAGGTGTACACATGGTCGACGCCAATTGCTTACCATCAGGTGATCCGTCTGCTCATTTACCGGTTTATCCCATAAAAAACCCATCGATCTGGGAGACTCTTGAATTCAGAAATGGGCGTCTTATGGTTTATTATGATGGTAATATCAAAAACGTCTTGTCTACCTATCTGTTCTTTGAGTACCGTCATTATAGACACAATTAAAGAACAATAGGTTGCGGTCACCGGTGTCCTCGCGGTGTTTCACAGTTTAAAGTGCTTTATTTTAATTTAAATCACGTCATCATCCTTCATCAGACCACTTATATATCCTCCTTATAATTATATCCCCTACCTTATCCTCCAAAGCATTCGTCGGGTCAGTTCGTCATTCGTATTACCAAACATTAATCACAACTGAGACAGCACACTAAATTCGGAGTCGCGGATAACCTAACGGGTTACCGGGGTTCCGGCTCGACGTGCAGGAGTAGGAACGGGGTGGTTTTTAGTCAGTAAGAGTCTAACACTTCCTCCCGCCCCACCCAGGCAGGAACAGTCATTCGATGATTAAAAAATCAATGTCACCTTACGTATGTACTCGAGAATCAATTCTATGACCTGAATTACTACAATCAAAAGCTAGAATAATATTCTATCTAGGTTTACGCAATCTACATAATAATGTGGGACTCAGTCTCTCAGTCTCTACCAATCTGTCTCTATTCCTAAGGGAGACGCGCTCTATGCAGTTGTAATGCGCACTCCATTATTATGATAATAACTTAATAGAATTGAAATTCAATTTAGAATTGCTGTATGGTCATTTGGGAATGTTAGAATTTGAATTTGTTATTGTGTATTTTTATTTAAGTAGGTATCCTTTATTTCGTTTTGAACAAGTATAAGTGATTTATACTCATTCCTTCTCCGTATGAGACTAAGGTCTATGTCTAATTCCTAATTCTAGTTTTTCTGGCTAAAATGATGACAATATAACGGTACAAAAAATTAGATTAAGTAATTTTAACTCTCAATGTCGTAGTGACCTAGAGGTTAAGAAAACGGGCGTTCCTCATGCATGAGAGTGCGGGTTCAAACGTACCAACGGCAAGTACTAATGTGACTATTTCCGAGTTATATGTACTTTCTAAGATTATTTAGACACCACTGACAAACGGTGAAGGAAAACATCGTAAGGAAACCTAGACTTAACCTAGATTATAAGTTTGAAATCGCCAACCCGCATTGAGCAAGCGTGGTGATTAATGCTCAAACCATCTCCGTGTGAGAAGAGGCTTTGCTTAGCAATGGGCATTTATAGGTTGTTGATGACGATGATCATGAATTTTATTATTTTAACCCTGTCCCTCTAACTTGATAAAATCCGACAACCAATTTGCACCTTCTATAAAGCGTGCTATCTACGATAGGTGATCTCCTGACAGCTTATTACCATACCATGGTTACTACACCATTAACAACAATCAAACCACTAAAGTTATGATGCTCAGCATATAACTTCCAACTACTCATCCTACAATTGTCATCAATAGCAAGCGTTTTTTCTCCTTGATGGTAACCAATAGCAAACGAGGTGCCTATGACTTTCGTGTTTCATATTGACATGTAATGTATAATAATAGGTGGCGTGACCCCAATACCATAGACACGTAAGTACTTATCACCAAATATGATATACTATTTATGATCCAACCGTGGCACTGACATCATCATTTCAAATTGCACTAATTCGATCTTGGTTTTTCATACCAACATGATAACTTATCTATAATAGACTTGTATAGTGTTAGGCTACAATTAGGCATTACTACATAACCAATAGGAAATTCCCTGTATGTCAGAAACCGCTGAATATGAATTAGTTTCAGAGTTTGTGCAAAAGGCAGAATTAAGTTTTATTTTACCGAAGTAAGGTTAACCGCAAAATGTGTCACCAGTTTTGACAATAACATTGAAATATTAACGTAAAATGTATTTTTGATGATGAGGAATACCTTCAAAAGTCTTTTTATGGCATTAGGTAAAAGACCAGACGGATGACCTGATGGTAAACAATCGGCGTCGCCCATGGACATCTTGAACACCAGAGACGTTACAAGTGCGTTACTGGCCTTTTGGAGATTAGGAGTTTGAGGATCGTTGGGGATTCAGGGATTGGAGAGATTGGGAAAGGGTTTTCTGTGAGGCCGTGGTATTACTCATGTCGAGCCGGCCTATTCGTGCTGAAGCATGGCTCTCCCACAGTTTTTACACAGTTAGCATCTAAACTTTGGAAAAAGACTAGGTTGTATAATATACCTCAAGAAAACCACCCCAGTGGTCTTTATCATCACCTATAAGAGGACATTAGGTCTATCCACGCAATTTCACTGCCTTCTCCAATGGGAGACAAGGTATATACATATATACATGACGATGTGTTAAGAATATTTTCTTTATTAACACCTTAGCACATAGGTTATTTTTTTAAGGGGGAAAATCATCGAATTACTTCTCCCGCCTGGGTGAGGCGGAAGGCAGTGTCAGACTCTTATTGACTAAAAACCACCCCGTTCCTTCTCCTGCCCGTTAGGTTCTCCGCGACTCCGAAAGCATATAGGTTAGTAACAGGACACAATATTTCTTTCATAAAAAATTCCCCTCATTTAACATTATCATACTCTCAGCATGATACCTATCTTTTAACAGATAACACATAGACACAACGTGACAGAATTATATAAACAGTGCTGCTTACCTCCTAAGTGGAACGTGATCGATGTTAGCAACCTCAGTAATTAAGATAATGTGTGGTTTTATTAGCACTTCTCAGAAATAAGCGTTCGTGACTTCGATATGGCGATCGATAAAGTGATTCAAATTCTTCTTGTTTGTAAAACAAATCCAGTTTCTATTCATGTATTTGTTAATTAAAGTAAATGATTTCAAGTTATTTCCATCACACATTGAAGGAGTTCACAGATTAAATCCAGGTGTGGAGCTTCTTGCTCGATCTTCTCCATTCGAATCTACATTTTGGAAAGAGCACCTAGCTTCACCTAACTTCACTGACGGACTGACTGACAGACTAATATTTATTTTGTATTTGTTAACGTTTCAAAAGTACCAAATTATGGTTTAATTGATAGATGCTTTGACTTTGACTTTGAAACTCTTTGAATAAACAAAAGATGTTATGTAGGTTGTTGATTTAGATTACAAGTAATTAAACTACTTCATACATAATATAATATCACGCCTTTTATCCCAGGCTAAGGTGCTCGTTACGGCACTTAATGCCACTGTACAATGTAACACACACTTTCCACTATTTATATTATGAGTCCCATGTAATAGGGGGTGAGCCTATTGCCATAATACCGGTCACAATTCCAGACACCCGCTACTACTTTTTTGAGTTTTTCTTTATACTTTGTCCAACCCGGGAATCGAACCGAGACTCCTTGAACGCAGTTGCACTTGGGACCACTCGGCCATCGAGTCAGTCTGGTCAAAACTACTTCAGTACATAGTTAATAAGTAAGCATCAATTTGCCAACTTCAAAAAAATTGTAAGAACTTTATTTTATCAATATTTACACATACATCTACACACTAATCTATAATAGTTCATTGCAACACTTGTCTTATTTGTTTGTTGAACATTCTAGAATGGATTTTTCTATTATGCAATTGTTTTACTGTATGCTAGTTATGGCATAACAAAATGAAATATTCTAACTATGTGATGGTATTTTGTGGAAGCTAATAAAGTATTCATAACAATGGGACATTAATCTTGTTATTATACAAAAAAGTGTATTAATGGAGCCATAACTTATGACTCCATGAATACACTTTTTACAGTTTGACTTGTTTGAATTGTTTTGACTCACAACATAACATAACGCCTTTTATTCCTCGGAAGGATAGGCAAAGGTGTAAGTACATATTTTAACACTCACTTTTCACGAGGTATTTTATTTACGAGTACGTAGGTATACTATTATTTACTTTAACCAATCACCTCTTAACTCTCACTTAACTAAACATCACTTCGCCTGATTATACTGTTAGGTGTCACTTATTATGGAGCCGCAGAAGGCTTATTGGGTTGCCGGGACTGCGGCTCGAAGAGCAGGAGTAGGAACGGGGTGGTTTTTAGTCAGTAAGAGTCTGACACTCCCTCTAGCCTAATCCAAGGCGGGAGAAGTCATTAGATGATTTTCACCCCTCAAAAAAAGGTGTCATATTTGTTGGTTGGTGAAAACAGGCAGGGATATAATAGATAACAAGTCAATTCAAGTAAATACGAATTTGACACATACCTACCCAAGGATTACCAGCACATCGTAACCTTAACCTGTTTTAAAAAAATCCAGAAAAACTTACGAACACTAAACATAGATAATGATGAAGTTATCGGTTTGATAATATACATACATACATAACATCACGCCTTTTATCCTCGAAGAGGTAGGCAGAGGTGCGCATTATATGACTGTACAATGTAACACCCACTTTTCACTATTTATGTTATGAGTCCCATGTAATAGGGGGTGAGCCTATTGCCATATACCGGGCACAGTTCCAGACTCCGTGCTACTACTGAGAATTTTTTTTAAAAACCCAGTAATACTTTGCCCGACCCGGGAATCGAACCCGAGACCCCTTGCTCGGCAGTCGCAATTGCGACCACTCGGCCAACGAGGCAGTCGATTGATAATAATTTTATTAATTGTTTGTAAGTAGATATTGTTATTTTGCGTCTCGCATTTTGGCTGCACTAAAACATACCTACTTAAGTAATATAGTGTAAGATATATTCTAATTTGTTTTGTCAATTAACTAAAATCGCGGGTTACTCATGTGGAAATACTGAGAAATGGTCTACTTATTTCGAACCACAGAAGTGTTCTCCCATTGTGTAATCCGGTAGGTGAGTAACCCGCGAATTTTAGTTAATTTAGGATCTATGACTCACCATCATTTTTATTAATATCTATATTTTATAACCTTAATTTTGTAAAAATGCTTAACTAAGTTCAATATGAAAAACAGACCTTAAATTATAATATACAAACGCCTGAATAAAAACAATAGCAAAGTTTATATTCATCACAATTCTATAACGTGTTTGTAGTACAGATCGTTAACGTTACTATATAATTTTTACCCCCTACTACATTTCAGTTTTTAACCCCTGCTGAAATGGTTAGAAGTCCGTAATTAGAAGTGAAAAGTCATAATTACGTTGCACTGATTATAACATTAGATTGAAATCGGTGGAACCCAATTATGATTTTTCTTTATTTTATCTTTACTTTATCAAATTGTATTGTATTATTATTTTTGATCCTTGCATTCATGCCGTATGCCGAATCAAACTCTTTTCATTTAAAAGTTTAAACAGAGTTTGACTCTATTGCCACTTAGATAATACAGACATCAATCCAAACTGTATGTTGTAATAGTACCTAGAAAAATCTTTTTTTATGGTATACGACTTTGATATAAGTATTAATATTCGTTTATATACATTTATAATTAACTAACTAAACCCAGCAACGCTTAGATTAGACATTAGCGAACAATGCGCTACGTTTTCTAGTGTTGCCACTATTGTGTTTACTGCAGGGCTGTCACTGGCAACAGAAGAAAATACACAAATTATGTTATCTTTATTAATGTAGCATATAGGACCAATAATCTATAAAAAATATTATTGGGGTTTTTCGGGAAGTTACAGTAACCATGAGGTTACTGTAAATGATTGTATATCACCCCGTGAATGATCACGGGGTGATATACAACGCCTTATTTGTCGCCGATTTTTTAGACCATTAGGTACTACCCTAATGTCGTGGTGACCCGGAGGCTAAAGTCGCCAGCTTTTCATGCATGAGGGTGCGGGTTCGAAACCTACCAACGGCAAGTACCAATATGACTTTTTCTGACTTATATGTACTTTTTAAGATTATCTAGACACCACTGATAAACGGTGAAGGAAAACATCGTGAGGAAACCAGGGCTTTTAACTATAAATTTGCGTGGTGATTAATGCTCAAACCTTCTCCGTGTGAGAAGAGACTTTGCTCAGCAGTGGGCATTTATAGACTGTTGTTGTTTTAGTACCTAGGTGCATGTAAGCATGCCTTTCCGATTCAACTCTTTTCTTGTAAAGTCACCAGTAGTAATCATTGAAATAAATATAGTAATACATAGCTTTGAGCATTCGTACAACCCTACGCCTTATACATAAATGAGAGCTATTCTGCATAAGATTATTTGAGTGCTGCAAACGAGGCCCCTGTTGACTCAGTAGATTAGTCGACTAATATCCTGGAACTACGGAACTGCTCTATAAATTAGCTACTTTTTACAAAATACTAAATCAATTTGTTTCTAGGAAATACAACCTTTCTATGTATTTTTATGACAAGAATCACCGGTTAATCATGTCTGAAATATGAATTTGAGTTCTAAAATTATCAGTGATATTACCTCTATACCGACAGAATAAAGTTGTTATTGTCATGACTACACAGTGACATATTAAATGCAAATCCTCCCTTCGCAAGCGACATACCATAACTAGCATATAGCATAACTAGGATACTGATAACCTTGAAAACCATCGGTACCTTCACAAAGTTCGCACTATAGATACTACAGCCAATAACCAAACTCGGGCACTACACACATTTAGTACCCAAAACGTGGACCAAACCACAGAGTTCCACAGGCACAAAACCGCGGTATTAGCAAGGCAGATGTAACATAAATATACATGAGTAATTAATTAATAATATGTACCACATTGTATGAATATGGCCGCAGCCCACGAAGCCACGACCCTGGTAAGGAAATTGACGCAATCTCTAGAGATTTACAATGTATTACTGACGCAGGTTGTATTCATATGGCTTTCTAATTGTTTAATAGCTTGTAATATCGTGGGATAGTTTGTAAGTTAAGCAATAATGTACTAGGTCTTATCCATAGCTTTGTTCTTCGCTCTTCAATTTGGATTTTGTCCATTTAAGCAAAAAAGTTGTCAATTTTCATAATCATTTATTTATAAAAGCTGTAATTCACAAAAAGTATTTTACAAAACCGAAATAATAAATAACTTGAGCGACCAAAATACTTAAAACTGAAAATTTAATAAGTACACCACAGACATTTAGTTTTAATTGCAATAACGAGGCACTGTCCAAACAGTTTCACTTCGCCTCCCCGTTGTCCCTCTGAGGTATGTACACCCTTTCGAATAGTTCTCCCATTCTTTCCCCATTGAGACAGAAACCACCCGTCAAACTGTCTTCTCCGAAAGATTTATTACCACCACCCACGATTACAGTTCCGACTTTATTACCACGCAATAAGCTTGATATTTCACTGTCGTAGCTTTGGTTTTGATTGCGTGCAGGTTTGGAGAAAGGCATTTGATTCTGTTCATGTATACCGCAAGCTGCTTGAAATATCGACTCCAGAGCTAGTTGGTCTTGCATTCGTCTTTGTATGGCAGTAGCCTGTACGTTAGCTACTATATCTTTATATTTCGTTTCTAGCTTGTCTAGAGACGTACTCAGTTCCGCCTGGTTTTCATCGGTCATTTCATTAACAACCTGAGCTCTTTGTCTCACTAATTGCAGTTGTAATGAACACTCCGCCAAGTGTTTCTCTCTTTGTAATTGTGCCAATTTGGTTTCATACATTTTTGCACATTTCGCCTTTGCTTTTTCCAACTTGCCCAGGCGTATTTCTAGTTGTTGAGTTCTGAGCTTCATAGCGTCGCACGACCCTTCGTCGTTAGATCTTTCCATGAACTTATTAAGCATCGTGTGTAAATTATTCTTTTGATCTTCAAGTTGAGTCCTTAAACGTCGTATTTCCGCATCTTTAGCCTCTAATAGTTTGTCTTTCTCTTCAATTAAATCATCTTTAATTTTATTCATATCCTTAACTTTGTGTGAAGCGGAATCTTGTATTTTGTTAATAGTTTCCTCATAAGTCTGTCGTAGTTCTTCGATTTTTTTCTCATATAATACTTTAGTTTCATCTCTAACTGCTGTGCGCAGTTTTATTAACTCAAGTTTATGTTTTGCTTCCAGATCATCTTGTTCATTTTTTCTCATCTCGTGCACTTGATCCAATTCATCTTGAAGGGAGTTTATAGTCTGTATCAAGGTATTTCTAGAATCTTGTACTTCTTGAAGTTGACATTTTAAAGATTTTAACGTGATATTGCTATCGTTACTTCGTATAAACGCGCTTGTGGCATTATCAACCTTTGCAACACACTCGTAAATCGATTCATCTTGCTTGAGATTTTTAGATTCATCTTTCAAAGCTACAAGTTCCTTTTGAAGCAACATATTCTGCATTTTTATCTCTCGTAGTTTTTTAACAAGGTTGTTAGCTCTATATTCATATTCCTCCCCATGGTCAGTCATGTGATGTACCACTTGTGGACACGTATAACAAAACAAATTTTTACCAGTCGACGATGAATATTTTCCTTTTATTACTGGTAGAGGTAATTCAGTACTCGTCAAACTTTCAGTGGCTTTATCGAATTCTTGTGAAAAACAATCTGTTTCGGAGCTACTCTGTTTTCTATTATTAAATATTACTTTTGTACGAGGCTCTTCAGAGTTAATGACAAGATATTCCACTTCAGTTGAAGATTCCTCGCTGTGGAGGTCGTCGGACAAAGGCTGAAGTTCATCAGGGGGTTGATTTAAGAATGGCAAATCTAATACGCCTCTAGCAAGTTGATAACAAAGGACAAATACATATTTATTCCTCAGGGCTTTCTCGTTTTCCTTGCAATCCGAGAGTCTCTGTATCCAAGCGTCACAGATTTTAATAATATTTTGATCAACGAGCTGACCCAGGTAAGGTCTTAACAGTTGTAAGTACCGCTTAAACTCTACATCGAGGTTAGCAGTATCATTATCGTCCATTCTCAGAGACGTTCACTAAACCTAAAAATAATTTGCTTGCATTTAAAATTTTCCAATTGTACTTCTCCAAAATGACAAACTGAAGTAAGTGACGTATATCTATTTTATTTTTATATTCGCACGGGCCAACGTAAACAAAATACGTGTCAGGGTAAAAGAGGTTTCTTTTCCAGCAAATAAAACGTCTGAACCACAGTTTATGAGGCTGCTAAGTGAAATTCGTAACTGTATTAAATAGTTTTAACATTAATTTAGTCTTCCTTAAACCTTGATTCTTATTGTACTCAAAATAACATCATTTTATAAGAAATTTTAATCAGAAGGCATTTTATTTAAATTAATTGTCACTAAAAACTGTAAAACTACCTCGTTGGCTTAGTCGCAAGTGCGACTGCCGGGCAAGGGATTTCGAGTTCAGTTCCCGGGTCGGGTAAAGTATTACTGGGGCTTTCAAAACTTCTCAGTAGTAGCATGGAGTCTGGAGTTATGCCTGGTATATGGCAATAGGCTTACCCCCCATTACATAGGACTCATAACAGAAATAGTGAAAGGTGGGTGTTACGATGGACAGTGGCATTAAGTGCCGTAGTGGACATCTCTGCCTACCCCTTCGGGGATGTTATGTTTATATATAAAAACTGTAGAAGTCATGTTCTATGAAAACGTGAATGTTTCAAAACAATAAAAAAAGTCTTTACAAAATTATCCTAACCTTTCTACAAACGTATAATATTACACAAACAAACGTATAATATTACACAAACAGTGTATTTTTTTTTGTATTGTAACTATCGTGACACATACTAAATAAATTATTATGTTTTCAGCTTCGCTCCTCGTCAAACTATTACGTGAGTAAGCCGAAAACATAATAATTTATACAGTGTATTTTATTTAGAATATTTTGTAAAAGCGTTTTGTTAATCCTAAACTGTACCAATGTGGTTGCATAGAAAAAGTTTTTAGGCACAAAGAAGTCTGTAGTCGAGTAAAAAATGTTACCAATATTTCTATGGTTTTGTCAAGTCAAAGGTAGAAAGAATTTCATTTTGTGTAACTTCATTCTATTTGTAAAAACATTATCAAGCTAAAAAGTACGACTATGTTAAACACAGGTAACTCAGCGCCATCCTAACATAATGTTACACTAATATTGTTCTACGACAGAAATAAATCAGTATTGCAATCCTCATCATAAAAAAACTGTATAAGTAACTAGCAAACCCGGCGAACTCCGTTTCCCCACCAGATGACTTCGTTTTATGTAACATTTCGTTTGGTGATTAGTGAATTTTCTTTGCTATAAACCTCACGGAGCCCGAGACCTTTTCAACGAATGCAAAACCGTGGAAATCGGTTTGTGTGTTCTGGAGTTATAGCGTCAGGAAGGAAAATCCGACTTATTTTTATATGTATAAGTAATTAATTAAGTACACACAGGCCACACATCAATCTATACAAAACCAGTTTATCCTGGTGTCGCGTCGCATCATCTTTCCGCACATTTAACGTTCAGTTTATACTGGTTATCTAAAGCTCGATATGTAGCCGTGTGTACCTAAAACCAAATTAGTTAGACTTTTTAATATGAAAAACTGTCAGGTTTCAAAACCATTTTGTGTATGTTTTTACAAAGACATAAAGATCATTTTCATCATCATCTTCTTCAACAGCCTATAAGTGGCCACTGATCAAATTCCTCTTCTCACACGAAGAAAATTTGAGCATTAATCACCACGCTTGCTCAATGCGGGTTGGGGATTTCAAATTTATAATTAATAATTAAAAGCCAAGGTTTCCTCACAATGATTTCTTTCACCGTTTGTCAGTGGTGTCTGGATAATCTTAGACAGTACATAGGTATAACTCGGAAAACGTACATATAACTCGGAAATTTCTAATTCTTATATTTATCATCTATCAACAGTCCTAAAATATCTTTCAACCAGAATGGCGTCGCTAGTGCTAACTATTAATACAATATTCACTTTATAAACATCACATTAACCCTCCTTTAAGACCTCACTACGAGATGTAGAAATATTAATGTACATACATGACATACAGATCGAGCTATACAAATCCAGTTAATCGAGGTCTGGCTTTGTATGATCTACCCGCACTTTCAACTGTCAGTTTATACTGGTTTTGTATAGTTTGATGTAGTCGTGTGTCGTGGTGGGAAATAATTTTCTCCATCCTCCCTGGGGTAGGGTCCTTTTATAATACTTCGATAAGAAGCTTTGCGACCATGTGCGCGATTTAAATAACATTAAGCCGATTCTGACAGATCGCCTGTTATATTCCTAAATTCATTGACGTGGGCAAGTGAGATAACCGGGATGTATTTATATTTAGAAATGTATTTAACATTTCTTTGAGTTCTACTCTAAAGACTTTTTTTTAAGAATCTTTCAAAGAGTTTATTTAGTATCTAAGAATTATTATTTGGATCAAAATTTTGCGCAAACCAACGCCTACGATCTGACTACGATCTCCGGCTACAGTAAGCACAGGCCTGCGGACGGCAAGGATGGGTGGCTCCCCGTCCGACCAGAACCAGACCCGAGCGTACGGCGCGTCGCGTTCAGCGCGTGCCTCAAAGAGCCATCAGACCACCACCTGATAGGGGCATCTAATAGGGCTGATGCCGATACGGAGCCGCGGAGAACCTAACGGGTCACCGGGGCTCCGGCTAGAAGTGTAGGAGAAGGAACGGGGTGGTTTTTATTCAGTAAGAGTCTGACACTCCCTCCCGCCTCACCCAGGCGGGAGAAGTCATTCGATGATATTCCCCCCTTAAAAAAAAGTGGTATGTGACTGGAACGTAGTTTGTGAAATAAAGTGCATCCAAAAATGAAAATCATTAGGGGTGACCCAAAGTGACCCATGTTCACCAACCATGTGTTCATGTCCACCTCTTGTGACTGATATGCTAATGATGAGGAACGGCAGATATTGGATACTTTATAGATTTTGGTTTTGTCCTTGTAACTTTCGACTGTAGATCACTAAAACTACAAAAATGTAGTACTTATATTGACCATTTTTAAGGTATTTTTAGATATTTGTTTTGGGAGTAACACTTAACTAAATGTGACCGACTGAAAACCCTAAGGATAATCGTTATTTATTAATCTGGCATAGATGTTAGATGAGTCGTGCAGTGCAAAAGTCTATAACCTATTAATAATAACTATCGATTAATATTAAATGTCTACTTAAATCAATCTTAGAGTACCTATCTAATGAATACTCCTTACTTGATATGATCGTAATAATACCGTTGAAGTGATCAAATAAGTCTTAAATTCTCGATCTAGATTATTTAGTGGCACTTACTGCCACTATCGAGTTTGAAGTAGCTGTACTTATACTGGAGATATTGGTCATATATTATAATGACGTCATAAATGTGATTTCAACATCACTGTGAAATTACGAACGACTTGCTTTTGCCAGCGGCTTCACCCGCGTTGTTATGTGATAAAAAGTAGCCTATGTGTTATTCCAAACAATAATCTACCCTTGTTTGAAATTTTATCACGATTCCTTCAGCCGTTTTGACGTGAAAGATTATTTAACAAACATGCGACCATTCGCCTATATAGTAGGATTAAATACGTATATTTGTTTTCGTGTTCGAAAAAATATTGCCTTCTACTTAAGTTATTAAGATTTTAATGGTACACATGACACTTAGGTAGGTGTTAGGTAAAGCATAATTCAGTTTCAATGTCGAAATTCTATTCAAAATATTCAGTTAGATTGACGGTATTTTTGTCATAGTCATCTGTATATTAATCAGGTCCTGTACAAAGATTCAATCTTTCTTATTGAAGAGTTAGTCATAATAGAGTTTGACAAGTGCTTTGGGGATCACAGTTAGGCAGAAACAGGATACTGGTACCCATCCCTGAGCAAAGTCCAATAATTAAATTATTTCATCATCATCATCATCTGTTGATGTATTTATAGTTGCAGCATTTATGGGCCACAGCCTTACTGCTGAGCAAAGCTTCTTCTCACTTATTTATTTAAAAAACAAATAAAATGTATCTCTTTCCAAAAACTTGTCAGCATTCTCTTGGAATACGTGAACCTATTCAAAATGTCGTTTATTTAAATCTTACATCAGGCTCAGTGCGTACAACATCAATCGTTAGTTTGTCTGTCCCGTCACGTATTTGGGCACTACGGCTGTGTCAAGATGTTTACCGTCGCGAACAAGAAAAATGTCTTATCCAGAGTGCGTGTTGAAGCCTAGGTAGTTTCTTTTATCGAAGACTTTGTTTTTTGTCAAAGTATTTTTTACTGATAAATGTTGCTCAAACTGCGTGAGATGCCTTCTGAATTAATAAGATGTTTTTAACCTCCTTGGAGTAACGAGACTTGCTTACTCCCACTGAAAATCACCCTACAAAATCCATTGTATCCACTAGCAGACATATTTCACTGAGACATACTAAATATTTCACTGAATCGAAACCTCAGGTTTGACTATCATTTTCACACGTCTACTTGACAATCCGATAAGACAATTAATTACCTTAAGCTTTCAGCATATAGGCACAGTTGTAGGAACATCCTATACAACAAAATACCAATTTATAGCTCTCTTAATTAAGGGTCCTAGTGTTTATTTAGAGCTAGAACATCTGAACCTTAACGACCATCCTCTTTAGTACCCTATTAGGCCAGTTACCAAGGAGATCGTATGCAATCACATCGTAACGTGCACTGCAGATACCACCATTAACACTAATTCGCCACTACTCTACTCATTGTGCCACATATAAACCCAAGTCTAAATACCCCAACAGCCATTGAAAACACAACCTTCTATGGAGTTATCAAAGTCCAGTTTTTAATACCTTCTTTGTTCTATTTAGTACTGATCACGCGTTCCGTTTAGTATCCTAATTGGAGTGAGAGATAGGTGTAACGGATCGTGTAATACTGGCAATGTGTTTAGGATAAGTGACGTCATTAGGAGTACCGATTAAGTACATCTCGTTGTTCGTATGGATTAGGGTTAATCAGCTGATTATGGACCGGGATAGGCTGATGGGAATTAGGTGCTGGTGTTGTTACGTAATTGGGGCGGATGTAATGGTACTGCTCGATATTTACCCTATAATCATACCTGCTGATACCAGGTTAAAGTAATCTAAGGTTTTTAATTAAAAATTGTACATATTTTGTTTGATTTGTTATTAAACAATTTTTGTCAAAGTAAATTGTAGTACCTAAGTATAAAAATAGGTCCATTAGCTCATAAGGTCAAAAGAGCTTATCTCGAGTGTTTAGTTCGATAGAGTATGATTACCAAGTAATTTTTAGGTTCAACTGAAATCTGAGGCCAAAATTAGACTTCAATCATTGACTTCGCAGCTATTATAACATGCCCAGTTTTCCCCACGACATGCAATCAGCTTCACACAGCTCTTAACCCCAATACCTTGCAAAACAAAAATAAAAAAATCAACGAATAATGCTCTAAAAACACCTTCCCACATCCCCTTCAATCTATCGACAAATAGGGCTGGCAGTCCACTTTAATCTCGGAATCCCGGGATCCCGGGAACTCTGCTAATTGAACGTCCCCTTTATCGAGCCATTGTGCACGTAATTGGAAATGTCAAAGCTGGTATAAGCAGCAATATAAGGCTTACTCCTTGCTTAGTTATTACGTAGTCGTAGGAAAGGGATTGTGACAACAAACGTAATTGTTTACCGTAAATAAGCAAGTTTAACGAGAAAATAAGGTTTTTTCTTTCTTGTTATCAGTTATTCTTTCCTGTGTTTTATCTTGTGAATGTTGCTTGAGTACTTCCTATGTGTTTGTCTAAATGTAAATGAAAATGAGCCGATTATCTATAGACTACTTTATCATTGCTTCTCACGTAGTTTTCTGCCTCGCACAGCAAAACTCTGTCGTCTTCGGTATTTCCGAGCGTGCTCCTTTTTAAAAGGCTGGCAACGCACCTGTGACTCCTCTGGTGTAGTGGGTGTTAATGGGCGGCATTGATCGCTTACCATCAGGTGATCCGTCTGCTCGTTTGCATCCTACTCCATAAAAAAACTGCGACTTCGCGCAAGAGAAATTCCTGTCTTGCGCTTGTCTTTTTGATTGAACGCAATCGAAATCTTGGAATTAAAACGTCAGAAGTAACATATGTTATAATAATGTACTCTATAAAATATTAACTTATCTTTAAAATATTGACTGCACGGTTGGCGCGGTGGCTGTGCAACTGGCTGCCGTGCAACGTGTCGCGGGTTCGATTCCCGCACGGAGCAACTCTTTGTGTGATCCACAAATTGTTGTTCCGAGTCTGGGTGTCATTATGTGTATGTGAACTTGTATGTTTTGTAAACACACCCACGACACAGGAGAAATCCTACCTCTAGTGTGGGGCAACGTTTTTTTTAAAAAAAGTAATACAATTAAACTGTCAAACACCAAGCGGTCACCGGTGACCGCAACCTATTGTTCTATAATTGTGTCTATAATGACGGTACTTGACGAGTTAATTTACTAATAAGAAATCCAATTTTGTAACTAGCTATCTAAGAAAGATCAAGTATCTAAGTAGCAAAACGTTTCCTCACGTTACACCCGTCCACTGCACGAACAGCGTCCGATGAAAAATCTTGAGACTTTCTACGTAATAGGGTAGGAAATTGTCGAAGGTAATTGAAAGGAAGTACAGTAGAATCCCGGAAAAGCACCGAGATCCCGGGATTCTATTATGATAGTTGACACACTCCAAGACTGCCTCGTGTTCAAGCTTAAAAGAAGAAAAATATACAAGAAAAGCGTTAATGTTTTTCCGGAACTGCAATATTGTGCAACGTTTTATCCTTTCGACGAATAAAATATTTGTTTGAGACAAACAATTTGTTTAAAAACATCTAGGTTTATACTTATATTTATACTTATATAAACCTAGATGTTGTTACTTAGGTTTTTTTTAAGGGGGGAAAATCATTTTTTTTGCCTGCGAGAAATGACTGCCTCGTTGGCCGAGTGGTCGCAAGTGCGACTGCCGGGCAAGGGGTCTCGGGTTCGATTCCCGGGTCGGGCAAAGTATATTACTGGGTTTTTAAAAAAAACCTCAGTAGTAGCACGGAGTCTGGAAATGTGCCCGGTATATGGCAATAGGCTCACCCCCTATTACATGGGACTCATAACATAAATAGTGAAAAGTGGGTGTTACTTCTGTGTGCACCTCTGCCTACCCCTTCGGAGATAAAAGGCGTGATGTTATGTTAAAATCATTTTTATTTTTATTTATTTATTTAACAACTTTGGAAGACTAACAGCTAACAAAACAAAAATTAAGAAATTGTGTGAGAGTCTGACAGCCAATGACAAGTCTTCACATATAAAAAATAAACTAATACTATAAAAGAATGTGGTCGACACAGTACTCCCTACAAAATTATTATAATAATAAAAACAAACAAAACAAAATAAAAAGAAACAAATTACTAAATTACTAATATATACCTACTACTACACATCTGAACACTACACAGACAAATTACCTCGCAAAACATAAGTTCAATCGCGTTCCCTATTATGTTACTACATAAAAAAAGAAAGGCTCAGGCACCTCCTGACTACGGTCAGGAGGTGCCTGAGCCTTTCTTTCTTACACTTTAATATTAAAAAGGTCAAAATCATGCTGCTTGCACACGCTGTTAAATTCCTTAATTGCACGCACAAAATACGAGTTTTGCCTATAATTGGTAGAGGAGGATGGAACACGTAGCGGTGGAAACCATCTCCTCGACCTTCCAGGAACATTGAGAAACAATCTCGCTAGAATATCGGAACTGTCAATATTATTTGTTAAGATTTTAATTAATAGGGTACAATCTCTTATTCCTCGGCGGTCCTTAAGCGGTAGGATGTGATAGTTCTTACAGAGACTGTAGTAATCTTCAGACCGGTATGGGACACGCTGGTGATAGCACAGATACTTGATGAATTTCCTCTGGATATTTTCAATACGATCAATGTACTTGTGATAACACGGGTTCCACACTTCAGACGCATATTTCAAGTGACTTCTAACAAAAGTACAGTATAGAATTTTTAAATTTTTTGATTGAGTGAAGCACTTAGATAGTCGCATAATGAAGCCCAATGACTTTGAAGCTTTAGCAACAATGGCATTAACATGAGCCTCAAAAGTGAGCTTAGTGTCATGATGAACCCCCAGATCTCGGATGATATCTGATCTAGGAAGTGTTTGATCTCCCAAGGTATATGATGCAATTATATTAGTGCGCTTTCGGGAATATGTCACCACCGAACATTTTGCGGGATTTAGATCCAGCCTACGCTCACGACAGTAAGCTTCCAGTCGACATAGGTCAACCTGTAACGCAGCCACATCGGTCTGTGATGATATTTTTGAAAAGATTTTCATATCATCGGCAAAACACAGTAACTTTGATGAGATCAGACATGAATCAATGTCGTTTATATAGATGATAAAGAGTAATAGGCCGAGCAAAGAACCCTGCGGAACTCCACTGGGGACAGGTACCCAACCAGACATATAATTACTTAATACTACTGCTTGAGACCGGTTTCTCAGATACGAGGAAAACCATCTGAGTAGATCACCACGCATTCCCACACTATCCATCTTAGATAATAATATTTCATGTTGAATTCGATCAAAAGCTTTACTGTAGTCTGTATAAACGACATCGACCTGCCCACCCCTGTCCATAGCATCAGTAATGAAAACGTTAAGAAGAATTAAGTTAGTGACGGTGGACCTTCCTTTCAAAAAACCGTGTTGGAAAGAACTAAAAGAGTTATTGAGCGCACTATATACCTGATTGTAGATAATTCTTTCAAAGATTTTTGCTATGATACATAGTTTAGAAATTGGTCTGTAATTAATTATTTCAGTTTTTACTCCTTTTTTGTGAATTGCTGTTATAAATGCCGATTTCCAAAGTTTGGGCACAATGCAACAATCTAGAAATTTCTTAAATAAAATAGTAATGGGCCGGGTAATTGACGTTACACACCGCACAAGAAATTTGGATGAAATGTTATCAGGGCCCGCTGCTTTAGATGTATCCAGTTTACGAAGTAACCTGGAAACCTCATCCTCGCTTACCTCTACACTGCAAATATCGGACCGAGCCGGAGGTTCAGCTGAGGGAGTGAAAGGCCCAATATAAGAAGTTGGACTGGCATCGAGAAAAGTAGAAAGGAAGTCTTTCGAGAAAGTCTCACATATTGAGTTTCCGGTTCGCAACATTTCATTGTTGAAATTTAGGGTACTAGGAATTGCATGTGAGTTGTGTCGTTTTTTAACGAAGGTCCAAAAGTGCTTCGGGTTTACTTTGATTGAGTTTTCGGTTAAGTTGAGGTAGTTTTTATAACACTCAGATTCCAACTCCTTCACCCTTTGACGAAGAAGCTTAAATGTTAACTCATCAGCTACGTTACCGTAAGTCTTAAATTTTTTTATATACTTATATTTTTCTTTAATTGTATTAATCAATGATGAGTTGTACCAAGTTGTATATGCATTTTTACGTTGTAATTTCTGTGGGATATGTTTTAAATGTAAATTAATGATGTTTTGATTGAAAAAAGTTACTGAATCATCAATTGATCGTGTTGCAAACTCAGATTCCCAGCTGGTTGTACTAATCTCTTTGTTGATAGATTCGTAGTCACCCTTGTCGAATAAGAACTGTGTCCGAGTCGCGCATTCCAATAGAGGGGCAATGAAATTTACATCAATTAAAAGTGCTCGGTGGTAAGCATCGATGGGAACCAACGGACTTGGGCATTCGGTCACATCAACTAATCGGTTAGAAAGTACCAAATCTAGAATTTTGTCATATCGATTATGAACACCGTTGTATTGACCAAGGTCGAGGGTATGTAATTCATCAATAAGCATAACTTCGTCTTGACCCACTGGGTCGATAGGAATGAAAGATAGATTCTCGGACAACACCCACTTAATACTACTCATGTTGAAGTCACCAACAACAAGAAAAGCATCCGAGGGGCCACTCATGACTATTTGATTTAATTTTGTAAGGTAGTTTGTAATGAAAAAGAAAGGCCCAAGTTTTGTTGACACAAATAGACAACGCAAATATGTAGATTCGTGTATTTTCGCGTATTCGATTCCCTCAGACGTATGCTCACGCATCGAATGACTGCTCCCGCCTGTGTGAGGCGGGAGGGAGTGTCAGACTCTTACTGACTAAAAACCACCCCGTTCCTACTCCTGCACGTCGAGCCGGAGTCCCGGTAACCCGTTAGGTTCACTGCTGTAGGTTTAGTGTTGACTTAAAGAAATACACTAACAAATAATCAAATCTTTACTTATAAATAACATAATATAACATAACGCCTTTTATCCCCGAAGAGGTAGACAGAGGTGCACATTACGGCACTTAATGCCACTGAACAATGTAACACTGTTCACTATTTATGTTATGAGTCCCATGTAATAGGGGTCAGCCTATTGCCATATACCGGGCACAATTCCGGACTTCGTGCTACTAGTGAGATTTGTTTTAAAAACTCAGTAACACTTTGACGACCCGGGAATCGAACCCAACCCCTTGCCTTGCGACCACTCTGCAAAGAGGCAGTCAACTGTAAATAAAGCGAGCAAAATAAGTTATACAACTTATAAACACTGCAACTATTAGATTTCATATTCCATTACGTCTTTCCAATAACCTTTTCGATGACTTTCGTTAATGAAGCCATAGTCAGCAGTCAATGAACTGTGTAAAACAACTTTGCCCTTGCTCCCTCTAAACAGCCGGTATAATGCGTTTGCCCTTTAATAAAAAATAATTGATCATTTAGTGCATTATACTTCGTACATAAAACTTTATAGCTGTTACCTACGGATACTTGGATTGGTTTGGCCAAACTACCTCTATTACTTACATGGACTGGACACATTGCTAGATGGATAAAAGTTAAAAGATGAATTTAATGATGCAGAATTTGAAGGAAAAGCAAAAATATCTTATGATCACATTACACTAATATTATGCATGTGAAAGTTTCTTTGTTTAGATGTTTGTCAGTCAATCACGCTGAAACTACTGAACGGATTTTGATGAAATTTGGCA
Organism: Spodoptera picta; assembly: GCA_038387885.1. Taxonomy (NCBI): domain Eukaryota; kingdom Metazoa; phylum Arthropoda; class Insecta; order Lepidoptera; family Noctuidae; genus Spodoptera; species Spodoptera picta. The sequence goes on from JAZHFQ010000329.1 coordinate 1,142,508, forward strand.
CACACGCAGGGTACGGGCTGACTTAGGTGATAGGATACATCCGGATTAAATAAAAAAAGAAAGAAAGAATGCTTCTATAGAATAAAACAGAAATACGCGGGCAAAGCCGCGGGTAAAAGCTAGTATGATATAAACAAGAGCTAATAAAAATTCTTGCAATATTAGCATGCTATCAGACAAAAATGACGCACTCACTTTCGGAAAATCATCACAAACCTTTTTATCTCAACAAAATCTGTTCAAATTAATAATACTACGTCCCTAGACATAGGTATAATATAGGTACGTATCATCATCATCAACAGCCTATGAATGCCCACTGCTGAGCAAAGCCTCTTCTCACACGGACAAGGTTTGAGCATTAATCACAACGCTTGCTCAATGCGGGTTGACGATTACAAACTTATAATTAGAAATTATAAACCCAGGTGTCCTTACGATGTTTTCCTTCACCGTTTGTCAGTGGTGTCTAGATAATCTTAGAAAGTTCATATAATTCGGAAGTCACATTGATACTTGCCATTGGTAGGTTTCGAAGGCTCACCCTCATGCATGAGAAGCGGGCATCTACGACATATACCTATACCTTCTATCAACATAAATCGCTACAGCTCATGACATAAACCAACCTAACCCCTTTATGTGTGAAGGACTTTGATTGATATTTACTGAACCCCACATATTTTCCCATCGTTAATTATTATTTTCGGTACAACGTATATGTTACCGATAGCTGACAGCCGACGGTATCCCGGGATAATAAATAATTCTAAATTAATCCCTTTATTGAATCCCGGTGTTACGGGATTCCGGGATATTTGTTTACTGACATTCCTATTGTGTTTCATTTCTTTCTTATTTAAGAGGTAGATTTATTATTCTTCTATGTACCTCTATATATATCATTATGACTTAAAATTTAATTTTACTGCACGGCACTGCACGGTTGGCGCAGTGCCTGGGCAACTGGCTGCCGTGCAACGTGTCGTGGGTTAGATTCCCGAACGGAGCAATTCTTTGTCTGATCCATAGATTGTTGTTCCAGGTCTGGGTGTCATGTGCATGTGAACTTGTATGTTTGTAAACGCACCCACGACACAGGAAAAAATCCTAGTGTGGGGCAAAGTAAAAAAAAATATACTTTTGTAATTCTCTAAATCTAGAACAATTATTAGTCACATGTATCACTTCGCTAGCTATGTTACCAATCCATTTTAATGCGGGTGATTACACTAAATACAATAAATCCTAAGTTGCAAAAAATCACTTCGACTGTTGTACCAATTTACAAAGTACTTTAGGTAGTTTAGTATCCTCCTCATTGTCTACCGGATACATTTCGGTGAGTGTGCAGAGGAATTGCACGACTTGATTCCCCCTAATATTTTCCATCATCGTACCACAAGACAATCGGCGAAGCGTCGACGATTAATGGTAGATGTCACACGCACGAAGCGCTTCGCACCAAGCTTCCTTGTGCATACTGCTAAGGAGTGGAATTCTTTGCCAGAGTCTGTATTTCCAGAAGGGTATGTAATAACCTGGGTGTCTTTAAGACCTGAGTGAATAAGTTGCTTATGGGACGACGTGCTCCATCGTAGACCGCACTATCGCTTACCACCAGGCGAGATAGTGGTCAAACGTCGCCCCATCAAATATAAAAAAAAACAGAATTTAACAGTGACGAGGGATGTCAAGGGGCTTTTTTGAAAAAAGAAAATACAAAATCTAGATAGTTTATATTATTACCTACCTCTTAAGAGTTTTGTACTCTTATGTAAAATGCAAAACTTCTAAACTATATTCATTGCCTACAATTTTGTAACAGGCGTTTTACATTTATAGTGTTACTAAGTACTTTCGTGTTCATTTCTGAGTATTTTTAATTTTGTATATGTAGGTACATAGTCGGTACAGAAATATTTTAAATCCTACGTAGATGGTTCAATTGTTTTTAAGGTAAGTTATAGACGCCTTTTAAGTACTTTACATTTCATGCTAATCATAGTCCAAAATCTTACTAATATTATAAATGTGATGTGAGTTTGTCTAGGTTTTTTTGTCAATCATGTCCAAACAGCTGAGAGGATTGAAACGAAATTCGGAACAGGGGTAGATTAGTTACGTTTTGGAATAAAGAAAGAAAGACAGAAAGAAAAAACTTCATTTCACGTTAAAAACCAACCAAATTAGTAGGGACTGATGGATACATGTTCATGTCCCAAGTCTACCGTGAAATGAATAACACATAGGCTACTTTATATACTACGGGAACGCGGGATGCTGGACTAAACTAGTTCTATACAAGGAAACAATCAACAACAATCTAACAAAATTTTGTGCTTGATCATAACCAGATCCCTGACTTCTATGTACAATAGTTTAATTTTCCAGCTTAAAGAATGGTATAGTCTCGTAGTATCTTCTGGTAAAAACACTATATTATACATGAAAATAAGCAGCTTCGTACTTACACACTAGAAAATAAATTGGCTTCTTTAAATTAATGAATAGATGTTCATCACTATGTAAACCGGACGGGTCATTTATTATTTTGCTACTACATTAACTTACTTTTACCATTGAACAGCTTCTATTTTGGGCCCAAAACCATCATTTATTCACAACTAGCTTTTACCCGCGGCTTCGCTCGCGTCACAAAACGATAAAAGTAGCCTATATGACATATACACACAAGCACTATCTATACCAATGATTTCGTTTTTCCTCTAGGATATCAAATTTTTCCGAGATAAAAAGTACCCTATTATTTAAATCCAGACTTCTAATTCTAACTTTACGTCTGCAAAAATTCAATGCAATCGGTTCAGTAGTTACGGCGTGAAAGCGGAACAAACAAACAAACTCACTTTCAGATTTATAATATTAAGTAAGTTTGAACGTACTTAGGCAAGTACGTAAAATATTTTACCACTTAAATTGTATGGGTAAAATATACGCCAATGGACACCTGGAACACCAGAAACGTTACAAGTGCGTTACCAGCCGGCTTTTGGGGATTAGGAAATAGGAGTGGAGTTTCTTGCTCGTTCTTCTCCATTCGAATCTACGTTTTGGAATGAGCACCTAGCTTCACCTAATTTCACTGACGGACTGACTGACAGACTATTATTTATTTTGTATTTGTTGACGTTTCAAAAGTACCAAACTATGGTTTAATTGAAATAAATGCTTTGACTTTGACTTTGACTTTGAGGATAGTTGGGGATTCACGGATTGAGATGATTGGGAAAAGGCGGGGTGGGGGGTGGTAATTTGGCCTCCGGTAACCTTACTCACTCGACGCGAGCGTTGTTTCACGTCGGTTTTCTGTGCGGCCGTGATATCACTCCGGTCGAGCCGGCCCATTCGTTCCGAAGCATGGCTCTCCCACCCTTAAAAAATGCATTACGTGATCCGTCTGCTCGGCTTATCCCATAAAACAGCCTACTACTTAATTAAATTCTCACTTTAATGTTCATAGCAAGATAATAGAAATAATAAAGTTTAACATCATTACCGGAGCGACATTAATTTACGCATAATGTATGTTTATTAAAGTCTAAACCACTTAGTAAGCCTAAACCGCCCTTTACAATACCATTTCTAGAAAACCCAGGTATTTTATTGCAACCTAACCTCAGAATTCTAACCACAACGTTTATAGTCTCAAACAATTCTCGTCAAACAAAACTCATTTTGAACGTAACTGCCTCGAAAATGTTCAACCGACGTACGGATTAATAGTGAAATTAAATACAATACTAAGATTAATTGTATTCCCAGGTAGAGTGGAGTCGGCATCGAACTGGCGACCTTCCAAAGTGAAGGTAATTTGTCAAACGTTCGCTCCGGACTAATTATCGAGGTATCGGCGCTTGACATGAGGGGCTTGTTAAGGTGTGGCTGCCGGGAATCTGGCACGCGGCACGAGTGCTGCATTGCCAGCGTTTTTGTTGGACGCACAAATTAAAATACATCGATTTCTAGGAGTACCTATACAGTTGTATTTTTTTTATCGTTGCCCCACACTAGGATTTTATTCTATGCCGTAGGTACAGTCGCGGAGAACCTAACGGGTAACCGGGGCTCCGGCTCGACGTGCAGGAGAAGAAACGGGGTGGTTTTTAGTCAGTAAGAGTCTGACACTCCCTCCCGCCTCACCCAGGCGGGAGCAGTCATTCGATGATTTTCCCCCCTTAAAAAAAATGCCGTAGGTACGTTTTACGGGCGTTTCGAGTCTGAGTACCGTAGGTACGGTACCCAGATTCGAAACAACAATTTGTGGATCACACAAAGAGTCGTTTCGAGCGCGAATCTAAACTGCAACACATTGCAGGCAGCCGGTTGCCGATCCACTGTGCCAACCATGCAGTCTTGTTGCAGAGCTTAAGATTTATTTGTTGTGCTAAATTCCATACCTCATTCCGGTGCATTATTATCAACAATAGCTCATGGCAGTCTGCCGGACTACCCAGTCTATGGCTATCCTCCCTCCTACAAAAGAGGGCTTTGCCATAATCGTCAAGTTTGGCGAGCGCATTGGAGATTAGGAAGTCACCGCTGCATACGACGTACATACTTACAGTAAACTGTATCTACCTTGTATCTACTAACATTAATTAAGTAGACTCTGACACGAGGACAAAATCAAATATAATCCAAGGAGCCTTTTAGCAAAATTGTGTGAGTAATCGAAGTAGTCTCTATTTGAGTTGGCAGCTATAAGACATACAGATTTATAAGACTATACAAACAAACCTAGAAAAGGTACTTTTATATTACAACTTAGAGAACTGAAGATTTGTTACTTTTTCTTTAGCTCCAAAATGGTCCCTAATTAGGAGACCCTTTGTCTGAGACTGGTCGTAATCCACAGCCTAACTGTAATACATAGGCTGGAATAGTTTAGTAAAAGTTCACGTTCTTCAAAGAATGAAAGAGATTAAACTGTTCTTTATAAAGAACTGATAATTTTATCTACAAGACAAACATAAGTTGTACCATCAAATATCTTTTCGTCAGCTGTTTTATTAACCAAATCTACATATTACAAAACAAAGTCGCTATCCGCCGTCTGTCTGTCCCTATGTATGCTTAGGTCCTTAAAACTACGTAACGGATTTTTATGCGGCTTTTTTTAATAGATAGAGTGATTCTTAAGGAAGGTTTATATGTATAATACCTACATGCATATTGTACCCGTGCAAAGCCGGGGCGGGTCGCTAGTACCTAAGTAATAAGGGAAATAAATAAGAGCCAAAATAATCAAATACGAACAACAGATTACTTATAAGAAATCCAAAAAAGTGCTTAAAATATCAATAAGCACATAGTTTTTATATAGAGGTAGAACCACACACAAAATATTTTCGCTAACCCAACATAGCAACATAAGCAACATTTCCTACGCCAAACCTTCCATTCAAGCAATAATCACCCTAATCAAAGCCAATAACTACCATACCAATTTCCTTTAATGCAGATGGAGTCATAAAGCCTAAAGTCGTAAGCTGCGGAAATTCCTTTATTTCCTCTGCACAGATTAAGGCGGAACTTATCTTCATTTGCTGTTTTTTTTTAAAAAAAGAACGAACGCACCGTTTGTATTGGCCTTAACTGGAACGAATCCAAATTAGCATAAAGCTGAGGATTTTACGTGCAAGGTATGTGAAGCTACACATTCTATGGTTAAAAGGAAAAATGTTAGAAAATGCTTTTTATGGGGAAACGAAAATATATTTATAGAAAATATCTAGATTGCCTCGTTGGCCGAGAGGTCTCGGGCTCAATTCGTGGATCGAGCAAAATATTAAACATTATAAAATATACACGTATAAAAAAATATCCAGTAATTCTGTCACGTAACACGGAGTCGGGAATTGTGCCCGATATATAGCAATAATCTCGGCCCTTAACATGGGCCTTATAATATAAATAATGAAAAGTTGGTGTTGCATTGTACAGTAGCATTAAGTGCCGTAATGTGAATCTCTGCCTACCTCTTCTAGGATAAAAGGCGTGATGTTATGTTATGTTAAAATTATATTGACGTGGATTATTTTTATGGTCAATTTCTTTATTAACAGGTGCAGTAGAGTGATTCTTGGTCACTTGTAAAATGTAATTACTTCTTTGGGACTGATAAAAATGACATTGCGTAATTATCGTGCATCTTATACCAGTTGGAAAATTATGAATGAAATTCTTTCACCTATGTCTACAAAAAGGACTTTCGCACACTCACACTGCATTTTCACAGCAATAATCAGAGCCACAAACTACCCAACAATGGCTGAAAGTTAACTTAAGTCGTTAGTGTGCGGACAACCTTATGGTAGTAAAGCCAACCTTGTCTTATGGAATAAGAAAGACAAAACACTGTTAAAAAAACATACGAGTAACTTTAGAAAGATGAAAGAAAGACTGAAAGATGAGAGAAAATGGGACCAGTTCAGCATGTGCAAGACCTAGGCCTTGCGCTGGTATTCTACTTGCCCCTTAAGTGACTCGCGGACGAACAAGCCACGGTCGGTTTTTTATCATCAGTCAATTCTCAGCTGTAGAATAAAATTGACAGTTGACAGCTTCTAGTATGGAAGAATTGTCAAACAATAATATTGAAAGTTATTGATCAGTTAAAATGTGTGATGATCCTGAATTTATGATAATGACTGCACGGTTGAGGCGGTGGCTGGGGAACTGGCTGCCGCGTAACGTGTAGTGGGTTCGATTCCCGCACGAAGCAACTCTTTGTGTGATCCATAGATTGTTGGTCGGGGTCTGGGTGTCATGAGAATGTGAACCACGAAACAGGAGAAAATGGAGCAAACCCCACAGTAGGATTTTCTCCTGTTGTAACTCTGTACAACGCTTAGTCATCCAGGTACTTAAAAATTATAAGCTTAGGTTTCCTCACGATGTTTTCCTTCATCGTTTGTCAGTAGTATCTAAATAATTATAGAAAGTGCATATAACTTGGAAAAAGTCACATTGGTACTTGCTGTTGATAGGTTTAGAATCCGCACCTTCGTGCATGAAAAGCCCGTCTCCGGGCCACCCACGACTCTTAGTTATAATAATATTGCATGAATTTTCTTGTAGGTACTCTTAGAAGTCCATGTACACAGTGATGTACTACCAATTACTCTCGACAACGGACGGGGCCGTTAAATTTTGATTAGACGCTTTATTAGCAATTTACGAGCATATGTTACGTCATGTTATGAGCCTAATTAATTTCAGAAATATTAATAAACCTGTATAGTTTAAAAATGTACAAAACTGAAAAAAATATTATTAAGTTTCCGGCTGTTTCATTTTTTTATGGCATAATCCGGTAAACGAACAGACGGATCACCTGATGATAAGCAATCGGCGTCGCCCATGGACACCTGGAACACTACAAACATGACAAGTGCGTTACCGGCCTTTTGGGGATTAAGAGTTTGAGGATTGTGGGGGATTCGGGGATTGGGGAGATTGGGGAAGGGATCCGAGTAGCTTCATTCCTACTATGTGGCGCTGCTACATACATAGTAGAAGTAACAGCGCGACAGTCGTCGCGTCGCGGGTCTCGGATTGCTGCTCATAAATATGAGCCTCTAGCATGACTTGAAACTAGTCGAGTTCATCGTCAAACACTTACGTGAGTAAGCTGGAAACATAATAATTAATTTAATATGTAACATAAAAGATAGATAAAACTTACCGTCGGTTTCCAGGATAGGACTTTTTATAATGTCCAAATCATAAAACTGGTTTAACTAGAATATATTTTAATAAAAAATTATTTGTCCTACCCTTCGTTGCAGCATCACGCGTGTACGCCTGGATCGCTTAAGCCGTAAGCCGTAGTGACCCTAGTATTCAGCTCAGCAAATCAGCGAATCGTGCTTTCATTATATTACTTGCATTATTTCTCATATTAACCAATTTCAAATACAACATATCTGTACACCATATCAAATTCCTATATATTATCTAATCTCCATAATAACCTTAAACACTTCGTTCAGCAATTTCTCTAGGAAAGCAACTCAATCCATGGGTAAAATAACATAATTTAAGAGTCCCGCAATACTGTCAGTCGTGCAACTCAAACGTGGATATTATTAACTACAGTTACACTGAATGACTAACTTAGTAACTACTTTATTTATGTGGCCATGAAATGAGCAAGCTTTTAGATCTGGTTTGTAGTGGTACTGAAACCCTTTATAAAACGTTGCCCCACATTATTTTCTCCTGTGTCGTGGGTGCGTTTACAAACATACAAGTTCACATACACATGACACCCAGACCCGGAAAAATAATCTGTGGATCACACAAAGAGTTGTTCCGTACGTCGACCACGCGACACGTTGCGCGGCAACCGTGCAGTTAAATTGAAAAGTACATACTAGAGGTATAGGAAGATTCAACTCTTGAAAAGACTCGCGCTTTTTTTTTTGATGGGACAAGCCCGCCACAACCTCCCAAAACCGCTGCAACTCCTGTAAGCCAGGATCTACAGTAGATACAACCATGAAAACACCGGAACATTGAAGTGCGTCCCAGGGACATGAGTAACTGTCATGGTTCCCGCAACGAAGTGAATCAGAAGATATTATAAGAAGAGAAGAAGAAAAAACTATAGTTTCCACTTCCCTCGGAGAATTACTGCAGGAGACAGAATGAATTAAGCCTAAAGGCACAAAGAAGAGACTGTACAACTGGGTGAAGCCCAGTCGCCAAGCACCACGGAAATTTGACTAAAAAACTAAGTGGTTCCTATGTGTGAGCTGTCAGACGCGCTTATGCAGTTAATAATAATGCAGGTTTAAAACACTTTTTTTTATTTTATTTTTTTTAAGGGGAAAAATCATCGAATGACTGCTCCCGCCTGGGTGAGGCGGGAGGGAGTGTCAGACTCTTACTGACTAAAAATCACCCCGTTCCTTCTGCTGCACGTCGAGCCGGAGCCCGTTGGGTTCTCCGCGACTAGGTTCAAAACACTAGCATGCCAATAGTAGTAGGTAAGTACAGTACTTATACGCCATTTATTTTCGTCCAGCTACGTTAAACAGTTTTTCTTTCTTTGTTAAGTATGTTTAGACACTCCATACACAAGATATGAAGGTAGATATTTCTCCTATCAAGCGTCACGTCGTGTTGTGGTTGAAGTAATTTTAGTACAATTTTTTTAAGGGGGGAATATCATCGAATGACTTCTCCCGCCTGGGTGAGGCAGGAGGGAGTGTCAGACTCTTCCTGACTAAAAAACCACCCCGTTCCTACTTCTGCACTTCGAGCCGGAGTCCCGGGAACCTGTTAAGTTCTCCGCTGCTAATTAACTCGTTGAGTACCGTCATTATAGACACAATTATAGAACAATAGGTTGCGGTCACCGGTGACCGCTCGGTGTTTCACAGTTTAAAGTATGATAAGGTGTTATAGTACACCTCTAGTTACATTTAAATTACTCTTATTTACAAATCAAAGCAATAACATAGCAAAAAGCCTACAAAACAACCAATCCCCATAAACACATTTCTCAATCTTCGAAACGAAATCCACAAGATCACACATTTATTATCCCATACAATTTATATGAGTTACGAAGGAGGACCTGATGGCGCTCCATGGCCCTGAAAGGTTAATGTAACGCGTTGACCCTTAATGCCCATAGGACCGACTTCCGGGATGCACCTGTGACACATTACGCCACTTCCGGCCGGGTAGAGGTTGTAAGACAGCCGGATATCCGGTGGGAAATACACTCGGGTTATAGAAATATTATTAGCCAGATGTGGACCATGGTATTTTGTATTCTAATGTTCATACATTTTTTATTTCAGGGTTTCTTTTAGCTTTGATTTCTTTTCGTGATCTTACTTTTTATATTTTCTATCAAGGTTAGCGTTCTACGCTAATCTGTTTTATCTAGAGGTAGGTTTTTATTTAGATACAATAGCTCCACCAATAAAAGTGTGTCAATGAATATGGGGCCTCTATCGTTGCTTGAAACTAGTCGAGTTTCTAGTCAGTAAGCCGAAAAATATAATAATTAATTTAATACTAAGTAATATAAAAAATAGACAAAGCACAATCGAAACCCCTTGCTAGAGAAAGCACGTAGATTCCTTGAAAACTCTATGAGAGCATTTATTAAAACGAAAAAAAATCATATTTTTTTGTACACTGAGACACGAACAAACCACTAGGTAATATTTTAGTATTCCTACAACAACCTATCTAACAAGGCAGTCAATTTAACCTCTACTATACCTAAATACCTAGGTCAAACGGTTCTTTTTGCAAAAAAACTTTCACAAAAGTAATTTCTATATTTCTTTTGTTACTCTGTGCTTATACTAGTTCCTAATGATGGCCGCTAGTTGTGGAAGTCACTCACTAAATGTCAGACGCGACGTTATTTTTTATTCCGACCTTTATATCTATGCGTTAGGGAGTAGGGCCACTGGTAGACCCTAACAATATAGTTTTTGTGAGAACATGGATGAAGTAATTTGTGGAGCGTGTATTAATTTTTTTCTTGATACATCCGTAACGGTAAGACTGTGATTATTTTTTTAATAATAACTGATGTAAAATTAGACTACTATGTTACGTAATCTAGAGTTAAGGCCAGATAAAACAAACCTAGATATTTGTGACAATAATACAAAGTCCTAGCCCTTCTCTGTGTCACAGAGAACCTAGCGGGTTACCGGGGTTCCGGCTCGAAGTGCAGGAGTCGGAACGGGGTGGTTTTTAATCAGTAAGAGTCTCACACTCCCTCCCGTCTCAACCAGGCGGAAGAAGTCATCCGATGATTTTCCCCCTTAAAAAAAGCCCTTCTCTGTGTTGACTTTTGAGACTGATAATGATAGAGATTTGTATGACTAATAAAAGCCACGGAGACGTTTTCCAACAGATATAAAATAACTCCAGTCAAATTGTAGTACATGTGTATTAAAAGCGCGTCTTAGACGAACTCTTCTATAAAAGTATGCCTATCCTTATTAAACCAATAAGTAATAAAAACTCAGGAAAATTCAAACACAGATTCTAAAACAACAAATTCACTGAGCTACAGTTTCCAACAACATTATCATAGAAATATACAATATTTTCGTTGTGCTAATTACTTTTATTGCGTCGACAATTATATTTAATTGTTCTAAGGGCTCTTGGCAGCCTTCTTCGCCCTTTTACGTTTCTCAAAGAATTTCAATAGCTAAATGAAGAGTCTTCAGTAAATTGGTGTCCCTCGAGGAGAGGTATTGTTAGGACGTAAAATAACTTTTTATTATCTTAAAGTATTATATCATTTGTGAGGCCAATTAATTTACTGTTAATTTTCTTCCTCCAGCTCGAACTTTGCCCCCGAATTATCTTTTGATGTTTTTCTCTGAGGAATTTAATTAATTTTTTTTCTTTAGTGGGATACCTTAAAAATGTTGAGTGTTACGGACAGTGTGATATTTATTTACATTGGTACTAGGGAAATATTGCTTTTTAACATGTCTCAAAATTTACAGTAACAACTATTGATTCCTATTCTTCATGGTCAGTAGTCATAGTGCCTATACTATCATAATGAACTTTAACTCTACTAAATATAGAATCTGTAGTTCAGAGAAAAAAAAAACAATAAAAGTACTTTTGATTCAGTTTCAACATGTCGTATCCATTATATCTCCACTTCTTCGTCCTTCGTGTATCATGAGGCGTTATTACGCTTTCCATCGCGACATTTGTTCCAAGAAATTGTCCGACTAGCCTTCAAGCTTTGGCAGTAGTGACCTTAAGAGGGACAGTTGGGAACCGCCGTAACTACTGACATTTTAGCGCATTAAAAATTTATTGGCTAAGTTTCTAGTTACACCCGCGTGCTAAATGAAATTATCGTTTTTTTTAAAAAAAACGTTGCCCCATACTTGGATTTTCTCCTGTGTCGTAGATGCGATTACAAATATACAAGTTCACATACACATGACACCCACTTCCGGAACAACAATCTGTGGATCACACAGAGTTGTTCCGCGCGGGAATCGAACCGGCGACACGTTGCGCGGCAGCCGGTTGCCACCCACAGTGCCAACCGTATAGTCAGTGTATGCTTTGATGATTAATAAAGTTTATTCATTTTGAAACTTCATCTATACTATAGCTCAATGCTTTATAGCACACTAGCTTTTACCCGCGGCTTCGCTCGCATCACAAAAGGATAAAAAGTAGCTTATATGACATATACCAATACACACAGCGCCACCTATACCAATAATTTCGTTTTCGTAAAAAGTACCCCATTATTTAATCCAGACCTCTAACTGTACATCTGCAAAAATTCAAAGCAATCGGTTTAGTAGTTACGGCGTGAAAGCGGAACAAACAAACAAACAAACTCACTTTTCGATTTATAATATTAAGTAAGGATAAGGATACACGGTGGAAACAGAAGGCTCCGTAAAAATGCCTAGTTTTCATGTCAGAAAGTCATGGAAATCATTCATTTTATACGCTAATCACACAACGCATATGAAACGATACCACTCTTATCGAAAGCCGTGATCAAAGTACTTACTTACTCTTTTTTTAAAAAGTATGTTCTACAATGTCTCTGATACATATTCCAATACTGTACGTATATGTGAGAACAATACAAAGACACGCTTGACGCATTATAGGTACTAACATAATAGGTACTGTTGCCCTGCTGCTGACGGCACCACCATTATAAAAGTAAGGAATATTTGTTCTATGCAATAATAGTTGTAATCAACCTCTCAAGGCTGGTGTTGCATGAATTACATGAAAACAAAAAACTATTAAAATTGTAAAAACAATTTCATTTGTTTTATGGCATATGGCGTAAGCGAGCAGACGGATTACCTGATGGTAAGCAATCGGCGTCGCCCATAGACACTTGGAACTCCACAGGCGTTACAAGTGCGTTACCGGCTTTTTGGGGATTAGGAAAACGCCTAGCTCAAACGAGCATCGTTGGGGATTCACGGATTGGGGAGATTTGTCAGCGTTTTGGGAGCATTCCGTTAATTATAGGTATATGTGCTATAATAGTGACCAGATTGGCGATATATTAAAGAAGGGCCAAATTAAAAGTACCCTTAACCGACGAGCATGCATGAAAAGATTGATGACTGTTAATGAAACGAAAGAGGTATGTAAGAATCGTAGTAATTGGCGTTCCTTAGTCTTTGCCTACTCCCATGGGAGACAGGCGTGAAGTTATGTATGTATGTATGTATGTGCTACAAATCAGTGCCCTCCTTCAGCAACAACAAACAAAGCCTACATTCGTTCTGTTTAAACAAATCGCATGTGGTGACCATACAATCACGAACCAATCATCATGTGTAATTTAGTTTGCTAAACCTTGTTAGCAGTAGATCAGTAATAATGAAAACTAGGTTCATTTTCATTTTGAATCGTCGTTTCGAACTGAATATTGCATTAAAGTTCCTACTTTTTAAAGTTGTCTCTATTTACCTAATAATGTTACGAGATTACCTCATTTTGTTCTCATTACAAGAGTTTTAGTATTGACATCATAATTGTAAGTAATAAATAATAATAAAATACGGTGCCAATTTCATCATTTCGATACCATAACCGCCTAGCTTGACTGACAGGCAGACGGACAGGCAATTCAATTTTTGACGTTTCAAAAGTGCCTAATTCAGGATTAATTGAAATAAATGCTTTGACTTACATACAATCATCACACCTTTTATCCCCGATAGGGTGCACACAGAAGTAACACCCACTTTTCACTATTTATGTTATGAGTCCCATGTAATAGGGGTTGAGCCTATTACCATATACCGGGCACATTTCCAGACTGTGCTACCACTGAGATTTAAAAAAAACCCAGTAATACTTTGCCCGTCCCGGGAATCAAACCCGAGACCCCTTGCCCGGTAGTCGCACTTGCGAAGTTGCCACCACTCGGCCATCGAGGCAGTCTTGTCGAGAGCTTTGACTTTGACAATAAATCTTCTTATAAGCTCCACCACTGATAAACAAAAATCTTACTCAGACTAAGTCAAGTAACTACAAAAAGAAACAACTAGAAACTATCTATATTGAAGTCTACAAACAAACGAACATATTGGCATAGCATTCCAGGAGAACCAATATCGGGATACAACGCTCGCCGCCCAACCCCGTCTGCGGTGCCACGCAAAACGTTTCATATCGAAACATGAAACAATACTGCTTCAACAAATGGAAAAGTTTGTGATTGAATTCTTACTGCTACCTTTGGGATTCAATAAAATTGTTGCTAGATGTACTAGGTACAGGTTCACAAAAGTAAACTAGACTAGGCTTTCCTTAAACTGTCACACACCGCGAGGACACCGGTGACCGCAACCTATTGTTCTTTAATTGTGTCTATAATGACGGTACTCGACGAGTTAAACATGAAACTAAAGTATGTTTTTAAAAAAAAAACCTTGCCCCTAACTAGAATTTTCTCCTGTGTCGAGGGTGCGTTTACAAACATACAAGTTCACATACACATGATACCAAGGCCCAAAACAATAATCTATGGATCACACAAAGAGTTGTTCCGTGTGGGAATCGAAACCGCGACACTTTGCGCGGCAGTCAGTTGCGCCAACCGTGCATTCAGATCCTAACGGGGCTCCGACTCGATGTGCAGGAGAAGGAACGGGGTGGTTTTTAGTCAGTAAGAGTCTGACACTCCCTCCCGCCGCACCCAGGCGGGAGCAGTCATTCGATGACTTTCCCTACTTAAAAAAAACCGTGCAGTTAAGTATATAACCTGGGTGTCTTCAAGGCCCGAGTGAATAGGTTGCTTATGGGCAGATATGCTCCATCGCAGACCGCATCGTCGCTCTAGATAGTGGTCAATTTTATGTTACAGTCTTAGTACCTACATTACATATCGTTATAAAAATCTATAAACAATTTCACGCCTGACTACGCAGCAGGCAACCGTGAAGGTATGTTCAAATCGGTGTAAATTCAAAATATTGACATTGAAAGACCAGCAGCATATAGTCATAACTTAGATAAGGAAATTTTACACTTACAATGTTATTACGCACGGTCGTATTTACACTACTTTCATTGAATTGTAATCTTATTGAATTCATTGAAATCCATTGTGTGTTTCTGAAATACATGTCGCATATCAATATATGATATAGGTATATAGTATGTTTGGAATGGAAACATACATAGGAATTTTTTTTTTAAGGGGCGAAAATCATCGAATGACTGCTCCCGCCTGGGTGAGGCGGAAGGGAGTGTCAGACTCTTAGATTGGCCTTGAAGACACCCAGGTTATATACTTAACTGCACGGTTTTTTTTAAGTAGGGAAAATCATCGAATGACTGCTCCCGCCTGGGTGAGGCGGAAAGGAGTGTCAGACTCTTACTGACTAAAAACCACCCCGTTCCTTCTCCTGCACGTCGAGCCGGAGCCCCGGTTACCCGTTAGGTTCTCCGCGACTCCGAATCGGCAACAGCCCTATTGGGCCCCATCTGTGGTGGTCTGATGGCTCTTTGAGGCGCGCGCGAAACGCGACGCGCCGTACGCTCGGGTCTGTTTCTGGTCGGACGGGAAGCCACCCATGCTCGCCGTCCGCAGTCCCGCGCTTACGGTGGCCGGAGATCGTCCCGCGATCCCCGACGCCCGGTGTGTCCTTCGCGATTGCTGGGTTGCGAGGAGGCAGCGCTTCGCTGCCTCACGCGTCCCGCCTCCCCCTTAGCTAGCATGACTGCTTCGCAAAAGGAGGAGACGGCATTCTAGTCCCCCTCGCTCCGCATCATTGCCTGCACTAGGCCCGGACGCGAGAGGTCGCCATCGCCGATCACTTCCCTGAGGGACTTCCACTTCCCGGAACTTCCCGGGTCGGGCAAAGTATTACTGGATTTTTCAAATAATTCACAGTAGTAGCACGAATTCTGGAATTGTGCCCGGTATATGGCAATAGGCTCACCCCCTATTACATGGGACTCGTAACATAAATAGTGAAAAGTGGGTTTTACATTGTACAATGGTATAATGTGCACCTCTGCCTACCCCGTCGGGAATAAAAGGCATGATGTTATGTGTTAAATAGATTAAAGATCATTTCTTTCTTAGCTTTTGTCAACGGCTTCAATCGCGTTCCCGGTAAAGTAGCCTATGTGTTATCCACAATATACCCCTGTTCCAAATCTCATGTCGATCCCTTCAGCCGTTTTGGTGTGACACAACACACACACTATACATCCTCACAAACTATCACATTTATAATATTAGTAGGAATGATTAGTAAGATGTAAAAATAAACAGTACAACAATAACCTTAACAATACACCTTTCTATACCTTCAAAGATATACTCAAATCAATACCATATACCTAAATACAGTCGCGGAGAACCTAACGGGTCGCGGAGATCCTAATGGGTTACCAGGGCTCCGGCTTAACGTGCAGAAGAAGGAACGGAGTTGTTTTTACTTTTTTAGTCAGTAAGAGTCCGACGCTCCCTCCCGCCTGGGTAAGGCGGGAGGAGTAATTCGATGATTTTCCTCTCTTAAAAAAATACCTTCAAAGATACACTCAAATCAATACGATATATCTTAGTACTACAGTTTAAAACGAACACACAAATATACAAGCACCTAGGCACTATATCTACGCAGCTTTCATCTCAGTTCATAACACTCGGTGCCGATCGAAGAGTACTTTCACCATATTTGCTTTCTCGACCAAATGTACTGTCGCACACAAAATGTATTTGCCAGTGTATATTCGTGTACTGTGTACTCTCTTTGTGTACAATTAATTCTGTTTATGAAGAATATTCTTGTTATTTTATATTTGTTTTATTTAATGTGTAGGTTTACTTTTGTGTTCTTGTTTACATAGTCGTGTCTGCTTTTCAATTGATTACTAATAATGGCTATGTTTGTATGAGTAGACATATTTTAATATCACACACAGTTTTTAGTAATAGAAAATAAACATAAGTCCTTAACTAAAAATCGCGGGTTACTTGCGGGAATATACTGAGAAAAGCTCTACTAGTTTCCTCATGAGCAGCGTGCGCAGTCGGCTGTGGGCTGAGCGACATCGCCGCGACTGCGCACACTAATTTAGTATGTCTCACGATAGTTATTATTAAAAGATAAGTCCTTTGTCCCAAGTTGACACTTCTTACATTAACAGACAAGTATTGATTATAATAACACAATAAAAAATATTAAGTAAACAAATAAAAAATACTAATTGTCTTATTAGTAACGGTTAGTTTATTTTACAATAAACACACTTAACATTAAAATCGCTTCTAAAAACTACAAAGAAAGTCATGTGCTCTTTAAACTATCAAAACGTATGCTCATTATTTCTAGACTTTACGATCTACAGCAAACAAAGACCTTTAATTATTTAATGTAAAACTAAATTATTTTATTACCAGCCAGTTTCTATGGCCGTAACACTTGTGTGCCTGACTGTACATATTCAATGTTCATGTCTTGAGTTTAATGCCTTTTCACGAAAACTTTTTAATTTTAATCGAAAGTTAAATGTTGTTTCAGATCTTTAAATTAAAAAACATGTAGGTACCTACTAACTGCTATTAGATATTTATTATCTATTTTATTAAATTGCTATCAAAGTCAAAGCTAAAGCATTTATTTCAATTAATTATTGCAAATAATTCGGTACTTTGAAACGTTAACAAATACAAAATAAATAATAGTCTGTCAATCTGTCCGTCAGTGAAGCTAGGTGCTTATTCCAAAATGTAGATTCGAATGAACTACGATAAACGATAGAACTTCATTCGTTACTCTATAAAAATAAATTCTCTTCAAAAAGCTAAACTATAAATCTTCAATGTTATTAATATACGTTAATATATGTTATATATATATAATTGCTAAGTAAGCTGTGTTGTGTTCAATCTAGAATCACAATAAGAGGATTATATATTTTCCCTGAGGCTTCCTCGTTGATTGAGTCTTCTCGACTTTATATAGTTCGGAATGCAATTTCCAAGTCTTTAATTTAAATAATCTTATTTTTAAATTGTTAGTACCTAATAATTTGACTTCAACGTTGTCACGGGAGACGCACATAATACAACATCACGTTTTTTATCCCCGAAGGGGTAAGCTGAAGTGCACATTACGGCACATGATGCCACAGTACAATAGACATGATGACAGGGTATGAAAATTAAAAATGTGATTAGTCCGTCATTTAGGTACTTAATGAAAAAAATATTAGACACGTATTTTTTTGTATGATAAAAAAAATACTTAGATATAACGAATCAAAGTTTAGAAGTGGGGGCAAAAACGTCATTTCTACGTATAAAATGCACGTCCATAACGTTACGACATTTCGAATCAATATACCTTCGAAACTATTCGTTTCCGTAAAAAAATACGTGTCTAATGTTTTTAAATAATGTACCAAACGGACATTAAAATATAAATTTGTAATCTACCCTATTGTCATGGGAGACTTCAATGCTAAAGTAGGAATACATAATAGTGACGAATCGGTATTAAAATCACACGGATTTGAAAGCAGTATCCATAGGGGGCAAATACTAGTCAACTTCCTAGAGAAGAAGGAGCTGTTCTTGGTGAACTTCTTCCTTAAAGAAGCATGAAATAGCATTTTGAAACAAACTAACTCCTCAAAACAGGAAAAACAACATGACTGGCGACATAGTATGTGTACTTTAACATTTCCTCCTCAAAGATCAGGTTACAAGTATGGACGGACAATCAGACAACATTGCATATATCGCACAATCGTTCTCGTCACCTACACTAACAGAATGTTTCTAGAAATGACCTCCAGTTCCAATCATTCAATCATATCCCCTTTATAGGGGAGAAGGGGGATTTGAATAAAAGTGGACCTAATGACTTGGTCGGTTGGCATAAAATTATTCAATCAAATAAAGTGTCTGGGAGAGAGCTAGTGGCAATTTTCTTTGCTTTATAGTGAGATTGGGACTATTATTTTTTGGATTGAAGGTCATAACATAACATCACGCCTTTTATCCTCAAAGGGGTAAGCAGAGGTGCACATTACGGCATTTAATGCCACTGTACAATGTAACCACCCACTATTCACTATTTATATTATGAGTCCCATGTAATAGGGGGTGAGCCTATTGCCATATACCGGGTACATTTCCAGACTCTGTGCTACTACTGAGAATTTGTAAAAACCCAGTAATACTTTGCCCGACCCAAGTGTATCATCTATGCCAAGGAGGCAGCCAATCGAAGCGAAGGTCAAACTGAGCAAATTTCATTTTGATGCTTATAGAAATGTAATAGACACTCACAATCAAGAATAGTTTCGTTGGAGATATGAACTTTTTTAAATTCTCCTTTAAACTGTCACCGGTGACCGCAACCTATTGTTCTACCTCTATAATTGTGTCTATAATGACGGTAGGTACTCGACGAGTTAAAGCTATTTGGTTGCAATTACAGTAAATTAATCTTTGGGCAATATTCCTTTTAGAACTTGATATTCAACTTAATTTCGCTGCCTTGTGCTAACCGCTAAGGAATTGATGTCCTTGGCGGAATCTGCGTGTTCCCCGATAAATATAACTTGGGTGTCTCCAAGTCCCGAGTGAACAGGTTGCTCATAGTTAGGCATGTTCCATCGTCGGCTACATCATCGCTTGCCACCAGACGAGATGATGGGCAAACGGCAATCTATCAAGTATACAAAAAAACCTACGTTCCACCAATTATTTATGTTGTTCGTAAATTTTTATGAAGCAAGATGGAAAATTTCACAGCATAACATAACATCACAATTTTTGTTTCCGAAGGGGTAGGCAGAGGTGCACATTACGGCACTGAATGCCTCTGTACAATGTAACACCAACTTTTCACTATTTATGTTATGAATCCCATGTAATAGAGGATGAGCCTATTGGTAAATTGCGTAGATTAAAATGTTCTATATCGCTACCCGACCCAATAAATAAACCCAAAATATCATTTACTTGATAATACGTATATTCGACCATACTACCTCTACATAAACATAAAATAGATAAATAAATAGTCTTGTGGGCGATATTATTATAGTCTCTAATAAACCAAGCATTTTATTTTTTTTTAATGTTTAAAAGACCGGCAACGCTCCTGTGTAACTCAACTCATCTGGTGTTCCAGATGTTCCTGTGTGGCTCAGATCGCTTACCATCAGGTGATCAGTCTACTCGTTAACCTCCTACACAGCGAGGACAGCGAGCATGGGTGGCTCGCCGCCCAATCAGAACCAGACCCGAGCGTACGGCGCGTCGCGTTTCACGCGCGCCTCAAAGAGCCCATCAGACCACCACGGATGGGGCCCAATAGGGCTGATACCGATTCGGAGCCGCGGAGAACCTAACGGGTTACCGGGGCTCCGGCTCAAAGTGCAGGAGAAGGAACGGGGTGGTTTTTAGTCAGTAAGAGTCTGACACTGCCTTCCGCCTCACCCGGGCGAGAGAAGTCATTCGATGATATTCTCGCCTTAAAAAAAATCCATAAAAAAATAAAGCAAAAACAAAGTAGGTAGTTCACATTTGTTTTCTTCCTTATTATGTTTGTAGATCAAGCAATTTTAATGAACGTGACCAAAATCTAAAACAAATTCAAAAATCTCCTTAACGATTCTTCGAAGAGCGCAGTTCGCGAAAATATGCAAATAATAAATTCCGCCGAGCATGAATTATACTTAAATATCAAGGTCAACGTTAATTAACACAATTTTAATGTTAACGAGTTCTTTTAAACAAACTGTGTATAATTTCTCCCAATTTTTGTAAAGAATGTGATCTTTACGCCAAAGGTTTTAAGGTATAAAATTGATATGACACACTTACGCCTTGGCCTGATTTGTTTCACTCTTTACAGGGAATGTTTTTTCTGTATTAAGACCTAGTTGTTTATAAAACTAAGACTTCTAAACTAAAGTACCTATTGCATACATACATACATACATACATACATAAACATCACACCGTTCAACCCCAACGGAGGTACTTATTACCACTGTACAATGCAACACCCACTATTCACTATTCATATTATGAGTCCCATGTAATAGGGGGTGAGCCTATTACCATATACCGAGCACATTTCCAGACGCCGTGCTACTGAGAATTTCTTAAAACAACCCGAGACCCCTTGCCCGGCAGTCGCACTTGCGACCACTCGGTCAACGAGGCAGACGCTATTTACACTTTAGCAACAAAAACATGCGTTACAATATTTTATTTATGTTTCACTAAAAGCTAGTTTTTTGTAATGCCTTATCGTTCAAGTAATGTGAGATTTATTATAGTTACTCAGGCCCCAATATTTTAGGTGACCCGCAATTTACAAGAGAATGACTTAACAGTAAACATTCATAGGCAACTCGCATGCCAACTACCAACTACACACATTTCCAAACCAACTATACCTCTAATTATGTTGTTTAACCAAATTAATATAACTGCCATATTGCATTTCTTCCGTCGACAACTCACTAAAATGCTAAGATAACAGGTGAAATTATAATAATTACGTAACAACATGCTTTGGTAACTGTTCCTTCTAGCCCCGGCCTCCCCTAAGTCCCAACCAACCTGTTGCAAATGTTTGTTCACAATATTACGCGAACCAGTCGAACAATCTCGAATGCAGCCTACCAACCAAACAAGCCAAACAAAAATCAACACTATCCTCAATTACATTAGCTTCACAATAGCATAGCTATTTATAAAGAGTTACAACGTTCTATCACGATTAGTTTCTCAAGCGTTCCAGAAAGTGGACGGACGTTTATCCTTCGTGAAATTTAAACGAGTTTGAGTCTTATTGAGTGGTTCTGAAAGTTGTTTTTCCAGCGATAGATTTGTTGATATAGGGTGCAATAACGAAAACTCGTAATAGTGTTCACGCAACGGTGGTAGCGTCAGCATGTTAAGTGAACCTGTTTATACATTTTTGACTTTGTCGTAGTATGATTTAATGCAGCGATAATACGATAATATTTCTGATGTATGCCTTATCTTGATGCAGAACAATTTCGGGTTCAATAAAAATAATGTTAGGAATATTGAACACTAAAATGAATTATAAACACAATCATACAATATAAAAAAGTTCCGCGTATTCTATTGATTGCAAGTGTTGTATTATTTTGAAATTCAATATAATTGCTATACAGTTGAGATTACTTTAACAGTGTTTCGATGACTCGTGACCTTATGTGCCTGTAGGACGTTTACTATAATTATTATTCTTTTAATTTTTGCTGAATAGGCAAGCCATATAGCTGTAATGAATATTCATGAAAAATCTTAAACAACGAAATAACAACAACCTATTATGATAAAAGTTCGTGGAAGGAAAGTGAAAGCATATATAAATTTTGGTGAAATGGCGATAATTTGATTTAGCTAAGTTGCGTAATATAATAATATTATATAACAACTTTGTTTTTATCTACTGATACCAGTTTTAAGACCTTTTAGTTTAGTCTGAGTGTGAATCTAGCTTTCTAAAAGCGACTTTTATTTTCAAAATACCTATCACCTAGTACATTTTATTCTTAGTCAACTATTAAACGAGTGTTTTATATCTATATTTGCTGTTAAAAACATTTTGCTTATCTTCAAATGGTATATACTCTGTAACTTGTCAAAATATATCACTAAAATTAGATTGCACATGGGTCTTTCATGGTTTGCAAAGTCAAAGTCAAAGTCAAAATCATTTATTTAAATTAGACCAGAAAGGCACTTTTAAACGTCAACAAAAAAATTAAAAGGAACCTATTTGCCCATTCCAAGAGTGCAAAAGCTAAATAAAAAAAAATCTAAATTTGTCCACAATACATAGCCAGTATTAAGTGAAGCCAGGTTGAAGTTGAGATTTAGGCAGAAGTACATGTAATAGAGAGAGCGAGTTCATCGACTTTTCATCAACTATAACAAGAAAACTTAAGTATTCGAAAAATAACCGAAAATACAAAAATATACCTCGTCAATACAGTTCAGAAGTTGTCCCCTACAAGTAGTCCGACCACAATTGAGTCACCGCTACACACGTAACCGAAATGTCAATAACCTGTTGCATTTCCACCAAACGTTACGACATCCTTTATTTTGGTCAATTTTAATGACGCATGACGACTCCAACTTTTCTCTTTAGTGATTAAATATGTGTTTATAAGGTAAGTTATGAATAAAATATGACAATAGACACAGTTTTATCAACATTTGTTTAATTATATGGAAAAAAATGGTAAAAGAACAAGTATCTGCGTAACTAGACTTACAACTGATTTTTTTTATGGAATGGGAGGCAAACGAGCAGACGGATCACCTGATGGTAAGCGATCAGCGCCGCTCATGGACACCCGCAACACCAGAGAAGTCACAGGTGCGTTGCCGGCCTTTTAAAAAGGAATACACTCTTTTCTTGATGCCCTAAATATGACTCTTGCCATGTTCATGACATATATCCATGCTGTGTGGATTCCCTAAACTAAAAAAACATGCGCTTTTCGATATTGATCAAAACATGGCATCATCTGAGTCGTAAATATTGTATTTGCTGTTAAAATTAGAGATAAGATTATATTAATGGCTAATCAATGTCATCAGTAATCCATTTTAGATACGACAGTTTTGTCTAACATCATCTTTTTACACGCAATCTACAACATAACAATATCACCACATAGTATAAAACAAAGTCGCTATCCGCCGTCTGTCTGTTCCTGTGTATGCTTAGATCTTTAAAATCACGCATCGGATTTTGGTGCGGTTTTTTTTAACAGATAGAGTGATTCTTAAGGAAGGTTTATACATATGTATAGTATGTACATGCATATTGCACCCGTGTGAAGCCGGGGCGGGTCACTAGTAAATAATAAACAAAAATGTTGAAAGGAAAGCCAATATGACATGGAAGATATTCTGACCACTCAAAGAAAGTCTAAAAGAAGGCTACACAATTTTAATAAAAAACTGCATTTCTAAAAACAAAGAGCAAAAAGGTACTTACAATTTTTCGCACTTGACCTTTTACTTAAAAACTGTGTCCTACTGACCTTTTTTGCCAAAAAATTAACTACAGTTAGTGAGTAAAGACGCAATTTAGTACAAGCAACTGCACATTAAGCTGTATGACACCAGTTCATCGTGATCCCGCTTTGTACGACCTTTCTGCACAAGTTACGGTCAGTTTATACTGGTTTTTTATAATTTTGTGTGTGTATACAGATTTTGTATGACGTCAATCGGAAGTGATAGTTTTACTTGGAACGCATTGACCTGTGCAGCGGGGAAACCATAAAAATAGAAATTATAAACACTAGAATGATTCATGTTTTCACAAACTCGCATGGAACCGTGTCAATGTGATGTCCAATTGTTATAAACAATAATACTAAAAAGAATGAAAGGTCTGCAATTATAAAAAACATAGCAAACCTTTTATCCCCGAAGGGGTAGGTAGAGGTATAGAGGTAAATTACGGCACTTAATGCCACTGTACAATGTAACACCCACTTTTCACTATTTATGTTTTGAGTCCCATGTAATAGGGGTGACCTTATTGCTGTATACCAGGCACATTTCCAAACTCCGTGCTACTACTGAAAATTTCTTAAAACAACCCGAAACCCCTTGCCCGGCAGTCGCACTTGCAACAACACAGCCAAAAAGGCAGTGTATAATTACCTTTGATATCAATATATTGTTCATCACCAACATCATAATATCAGCCACAAGACGTTCACTACTGAATGTAGGCGTTCTCCAATTACTTCCAGATAGGCTGATTGGAATGGAAGCGGCCTGCATCCTCGATAAAGTGTTGGTAAGCGTAGCTCATGGATCAACGGCTGAGCTAATAGGTCAAGTGGCTGACGTAGACGTAGGCTCAGAAAACCTCACTAAAATAATTTTTGAACTCTCGAGGATAGCCTCAAAAGTTCCCAAAAATCTCCCTTCGGCTGAACGGAATCCAATGAGTAAAGATGAAAGTGTAATAAACATTTTTCAGCTTTAAAATCTCATTAGTAATACGGATTTTTTTTCGTACCATCATCATCAACAGCCTATAAATGCCCACTGCTGAGCAAAGCCTCTTCTCACACGGAGAAGGTTAGAGCGTTAATCACCACGCTTGCTCAATGCGGGTTGGCGATTTCAAACTTATAATTAGAA
This sequence comes from Spodoptera picta, assembly GCA_038387885.1. Classification (NCBI taxonomy): domain Eukaryota; kingdom Metazoa; phylum Arthropoda; class Insecta; order Lepidoptera; family Noctuidae; genus Spodoptera; species Spodoptera picta. The sequence continues at coordinate 1,167,739 of JAZHFQ010000329.1, forward strand.
ATTATAAGTCCAGGTTTCCTCACGATGTTTTTCCTTCACCGTTTGTCAGTGGTGTCTAAATAATCTTAGAAAGTACATATAACTCGGAAAAAGTCACATTGGTACTTGCCGTTGGTAGGTTTCGAACCCGCACCCTCATGCATGAGAAGTGGGCGTCTTAAATCTCCGGGCCACCACGACTGTTTTTCGTATCAAAATATACATATGCATGTTTTATGTATGTTTACTGCTAACCTCTTAAGAGTACAAAAAGGTATAATGATTATGTTTTGTTTAATAGAGGAAAAGTAATCATTACAAATGAGTACCAGATTGATGCAAATAGTAATTACACTTGTAATGGTCACTAAGCTTAATAATATTGCCTTTTCTGTATGTATTGTACTTCGTTGTTCGATTTGATGGTGAGTGCAGTAGAGAATAAGTTCCTTATCTAGTTCGACACTCAAATGTATGACGACACTAATGAACAAGAAAAAATTATCTCCCATTTTTAAATATTATTTTTTATGGAATAGGAGGCAGACGAGCTCACGGATCACCTAATGGTAAGCGATCAGCACCGCCCATGGACACCCGCAACACCAAAGGAGTTACAGATGCATTGCCGGCTTTTTATAAAGGAATACGCTCTTTTCTTGAAGGTTTGAAGGTCGTATAGGTTCGGAAATACCGCCGACGACAGATCATTCTACAGTTTTGCTGTGCGAGGTAGAAAGGTACGTGAGAAGCGCACAGTTGTGGCCTATATGTATTACATACATTACATATTTCAATACATTTGTATTGAAATATGTAATACATATAATAATGTATACGTATTATAATTTTAATTGTATACCAAATAAATACAAACTCCATTCTACACAAACCCAGTACATTAAGCTTGTTCAGAATATTGACACGACTCTCATTTCTTCCAAGCAATTTCCTTCAAATTACACTTACTTGTGTACATCATATAAGTAGGTAACATACTCTCAACAAATTTATAAATAATTGCCACACAATGTATAGACAGCAAAGAAAGCATCAATCACAGCAAATTTGATTCTTGTTCAACAAATTGGAAAGGTTATTGATACCGAAAAAAGTGATCGAAAGTGTTATTGTTTTTGTTTTGTACTAAGAGTAAAAGTGCTTGACCTACAAATAAGTGCATTGCTAGTTTTGCTAACGGTACCGCGCACACAGAGGCGGTCATTGCCCGGCGCTCGCGTGTGTGTGTGAACTAAACACGTTGAGCGGCGCAGGAGTAGGCAACCTCAAGCGCTTTTAATTAAAATGGTAATTGCAAGGACGCTGAGCGAATTTCAAAATAGTAAGATGCATTTAAATATTATATATCTTGTATACCTGCATGATAAGAACTAAATATAGGATATCATTACACATACATATACATTTCCGTAATTGAACTTACGTATGTTATTCGGTGGTAGATTCAATAAATTAATGAACACAATTCGAGATCATGCAAATGAAGTTGTAATTACACAATTGCAATATAAATTACATTTCTTTTAACTTTGCGTCACAATAGTAAATGAACAAGAACTAGTCCTATATCGTGGGTGTATTTACAATCATACAACATCACACACACGTAACACCCAGACTGGGGATAACAATTTGTGGATCACACTACGCCCCAGCCAGTTGGCCAGTCACTAAATCATGATTCAATAATTTGTTTAATATTTACCTTCAAAGAATTAAACATTATTTACTACATAATTGTCAACTCGGTAAATAAAATTCAATGTCAATTGATTACAAAACATTTCATATGAATCATCAAACTCAGAGACGGAAACATCCGTCCGCACTTTCCAAATGTTTACAACAACTGGTTTTACCGCTGCGGTTATCAATGAGTGGCGTACATTCTCGAAACACTACCAAGCCTATATAAGCCCCGAGCAGGCTTGCAGCCGGCATAGTACATTACGAAAGCAACGACGACGCAACGAACGATGCAGAAATACGTCTTACTCATTGCATTCATCACCACCGTAGCCTGCCATGAGGCCAGGAAGCACAGGGTGGAAGATCCATTCTCAGCCCTAGACAAACACATCACCCACACACTCGCCTACCATTACTTGTGGCCATGGAGTCAACTCATCCGGGCAGCAGCTGCTCTAGACGTCGAAGAAGTTCTTGAAGAACCCCAGATTGTGTCAGACAACGAGAAACTGCTCATCAATCTCAACGTAAGGAGGTTCAAGCCTGACGAGCTGAGGATCAAAGTAAAGAACCGCTACATTATCGTTGAAGGAAAGCACAAGGAGAAGGATGACGTCCAGCAGTTCATGGCTAACCACTTCGTCCAGCGGTTCGTGCTGCCTCCTGGTAGCAAACAGGAGGAAGTGACTGCGGTCCTCAAGGAAAATGGTGTTCTAACAGTGTCTGTGCCCAAACATGAGCTGCCCCCTCCACCACCAGAGAGGGAAGTGCCCATCGAAGTGAGGCTACCAGTTAAAGTGGAAGACAAAACAGAAGTACCCGTTACTGTAAAAGAAGAGAAAATTGAAACCACAACAGTTAAGAAGGAGGTTCCAATCCAGGCATCTTCAGTGACACCCTTGGAACAGTTGGAATTAGTGGAAGCGACCACACATGTTGGCAAGATCAGGAAGAAGGAACTGAAGACCACAACCAAAACATCAAAGGACAACGAAGTGTCAAAGGGGATTGATGGGAACGGCTTAGATTATGCTCTGATTGAAGCGGAGTGAATATAGCTTGGTGGGAGTGAAATAAGACTGAACAAAGCTTTAAAGTGACCGGCAGTCATTAAAGTGACCGGCAGTCATTAAAGCGTGTTTAACTTTTCGAACGGTAAAAGACATTTAAGTGACATTAATGCTACAGGTATAAGTCATGTTGTTGTGTACAATAGATCGTTCGAAAGTTTAGGAGCAATAGTTGTTACTATTATTAAGTTTTAATTTGTTTTGAAACATTTGCCCCACCAATAAACGGTGTTATTTATTTACCTCTGTGTTTCCATTCCATTCGCGCGGAGCCGCGGTAATATTTCTGTTTTATAAGACTGTTCTTTATGTTAATGTTGTGTGTAAATCTGTGTAACGCACTCTGTCGGGATGAGATGCTGCCTTAATGGTCTAAAGCCTCATTTGCATTGACGGAAAAAGTCTGTGAATTATTTCGCGGGCTTGAATGATGGCCATTCCTTTTGATTTTGGAATGAACAAGGAAAATACAAGATGTTTTGGGAATAGTTACACAGTTAGAATTTATTTTCATTTGGTTACTAGATTGAAGAATGTTACGGACACTGTCTGAAATAATTTTAGACAGCATCCTCCAGCATTCTTAGAGATGTATAAAAAACCTGGCTTCAATATTTTCCTGGACATGAACATAAAGTTTTAGAATGTTCCAGATTCATACAACCAGATACATTTCGCGAGTTTTTCACACCTAAGAATGCATTGACAGCAATCTCAGACCAGTAAAAATTATTCTGATGTTGTAACTATATTATGTACGTAGAAAACTAATCATAATATTTACACAGTACCACGCTTTTCATTCCCTGATGTCAGACATAGGAAAGGTAAAAAATACTCACTTTTCACTAATAAGTTTAAAATTCCGTATAAAAAAACGAGATGATTTCTATGGGTGCGAATTCAGTTTTACAGAAATAAATGGAACCTAAATGTCTTTGCTCGGCACTAACAATAACAAGGCAGTAAATTCACGTGATATATGTAATAATAATATGCACAATGCACATCAAAACTTTATCATCCGATCTAGAAAATTCATTTATCCAATATTATTTATTTATTTTGTCTGCCTCGTTGGCCGACTGGTCGCAAGTGCGACTGCCGGGCAAGAGGTCTCGAGTTCGATTCCCAGGTCTGGCAAAGTATTACTGAGATTTTTTAAAATCTCAGTAGAAGCTCGGAGTCTGAAAATGTGCCCAGTATACGGCAATAGCCTCACCTCCTATTACATGGGACTCATAACATAAATACCTCTAGTAAAAAGTGGGTGTTACTTCTATATGCACCTCTGCCTACCCGTTCAGGGATATATTATTTATTATTTAAATCAAATCGACAAGTTACACCCAATGCGATAATGTTGTCACTCAATATAAAAACTTGTAATTAACATTGTAATAATTCAGCCTTATTAATTGCACTTTATCCATCAAGTAGAAGTAATTACCATCAGTCGTTACCTTTATGAACTCCGCCAATGAGCAACAGAAAATTACTAATTTTTGTTCAACGCTGTAATTATTTATTAATAGGACCACAGGAGCATATTGACCTATGTGAGTGCGACTGGAGAAAGCTAGGGCTTTTTGTTGTATGTACGAACAGCCACTGTATATAAACGAACTTAATACAAAATCTCCGGAGCGATTTAGGAAATGTAATGGTACTTCTATCAAAAATCTTTAAATTGAGATATGATATAAACGAAAGAACAAAAATTTTAATGGTACAATATGACACGCACCTACTACGTATTATTAAAGAGCCAAATCATCCATCCATAACATCACGCCTTTTATCCCCGAAGGGGTAGGCAGAGGTGCACATTCTACCACAGTACAATGTAACACCCACTTTTCACTAGTTGTTATGAGTCCCATGTAATAGGGTGTGAGCCTATTGCCATATACCGGGCACATTTCCAGACTCCGTGCTACTACTGAGAATTTTAAAAAACCCAGTAATATCAAATTATACATTAAGGGCCAAATCAAATTATACATTATCTATCAATTGACTGCACGGTTGGCGTTGTGGCTGGGCAACTGGCTGCCGCTACCCGCGAGTCCCGGGTTCAATTCCCGCACGTAACAACTCTTTAAAAGTGTCAGTATGACGGTTAGTCTTCTAATGAATGTATTTGCTTGTTGTGTAGATTCTCATGGAGAAGAACGCGTAAGGAACTCCATTAGTTACTCTTTTTCAATCAGGTTCATAATACATTGATTACATTGTTTCATTCAATTAAGTGAGAACAACGTAACACCAATATTCAGTTAAAGGGCTGGAAAAAGAAAATAATCTTAAGGACAATAAAATAATACAGTTTGGAGCCGACCAGTCCCAGTTGACGGCGCCCGTTCACGAACATGACAAGTGTATCAGCACCGCACAACTCAACCATATTGTAGGAAACCGAGCGATCCAATGGCCGTGCCACCGCCAATGGGACCTTTGCTAAATTGTAAGTTATGACATACCGTCAATGATAAACGTGCTATTTTTTTTATATATTTGATGGGGCGACATTTGACCACTATCTCGCCTGGTGGTAAGCGATGATGCGGTCTACGATGGAGCACGTCGTCCCATAAGCAACCTATTCACTCGGGCCTTCAGGAAATACAGACTCTGGCAAAGAATTCCACTCTTTAGCAGTACGCACAAGGAAGCTTGAAGCGAAGCGCTTCGTGCATGTGGGCGGAACATCTACCATGAATCGGTGACGCTTCGCCGATTGTCTTGTGGTACGATGATGGAAAGGACTAGGGGGAATCAAGTTGTGCAATTCCCCTATGCTAAGCTATGTATGTATTCAATAAACTGAAAAATATCTGTGACAACGTTTCAAGTATGTATAATTTTGTATTTTCATTTATGCACATCATTGTTTTAGTATACATAGATAGTGAGACATATCCATACAGTTATTAGAAGTATCTCAAGTATTAATCAACATTATTGAAAAATTATGAAACATATGAATGTATTTATGCAACAATTGACTGACTTCTTCGTTATTGTATTGCTCACTGATATGACTGTTATGACTTCAAATCAAGAAATATATACTGGAGTCATCCAAACCATTACAGAAATGTTCATTTAGTTTACATTTTATATTCAATACATACTGCTGAATCTAATATCTGCGTGTATATATTATTTCATGTTTATATTTATGATATTATTCTAGAAATTAGATATAAAATCGCACTCTTTGAATAGGTTGAGGTTTAGACAATAATAACAATTTTTATGAAACAGACATACACGTCCAAGTGAAGTATCGGGGCTCCGGCTCGACGTGCAGGAGAAGGAACGGGGTGATGGTTTTTAGTCAGTAAGAGTCTGACACTCCCTCCCGCCTCGCCCAGGCGGGAGTAGTCATTCGATGATTTTCCCCCATAAAAAAAAACATACTCTATATCACACTACGATAACAGACAATATCTTAGTTAAGTTTGTAATTGTTGCATTAGTGTAGGAATGCCATGCTTCGCCACGAATAGGCTCGACTGGAGTAATACCACGGCCTCACAGAAAACTGGTGTGAAAAAGGATTGCATTGTGATTCATCATGTGAGTTTACCGGAGGTCCAATTACCCCCTTCCCCAATCTCTCCAATCCCCGAACCCCCAACAATCCTCAAATTCCTAATCCCCATAAAACCGGTAACGCACTTGAAACGTCTCTGGTGTTCCAGGTGTCATGGGCGACGCCAATTACTCATTATCAGGTGATATGTACGCTCGTTTACCGGCTTACACCAAAAAAAAAATATTTTCGTGAAATATTAAGAACAATGCTATATTAGTTAACTGCTCTTGAACTTTATATCCAGGTTTTCAAACTAATAAATCTAGAAATATATTGTAACAAAATTACAAAGTGAGATGTTATTCAAAAACTAAATAATATTTAGATAATTTTAATAAAGTAGGTCTTTATAAGAGAAATACTGATTAATTTGACAGGTATTAAATGAACTTACAGTTTTATACGAATAATATAAATCAACTAATTTAATAATGTACTATTCAATTGACTTTTGCTTATATATTCTTTACAAGTAGAATATCATTGATTTTACCTTTATTTAACTTGATTTCATTTAATTAAATCTTTTGAATATAAATTTTATTCTGTGTACAGTTTTATTTTATTAAATATAGTCCTTTATATATTAAAGGCTCATTTTCTTAAGATACAATTAAATTAGATACTAGGACTAAAAGATGTTGACCCGAGAACAAACACTGATGTTCAAAAAAATCGTCTTTCAAAGTTTGCTCCTCAAAGTTAATTCGATAACATAACATAACATCACGCCTTTTATCCCCGAAGGGGTAGGCAGAGGTGCACACAGAAATGACACCCACTTTTCACTATTTATGAGTCCCATGTAATAGGAGGTGAGCCTATTGCCATATACTGGGCACATTTCCAGACTCCGTGCTACTACTGTTTTTTTTTTAAACTTAGTAATACTTTGCCCGACCCGGGAATCGAACCCGAGACCCCTTGCCCGGCATTCGCACTTGCGACCACTCGGCCAACGAGGCAGTTAATTCGGTAGTGTTTGGCAATTAGGTTTCATCAAGTTGTTTAGTTTAGTATTATTGTACTTTTAAAATCATTTTATCTCCTTTCAATAAAACATTAATAACCCTTTAAATTATATTTACAAAACATTTGCATGTAGTTGATGGTGGAATACAGTCTCACACTAGCATAAATCACTCACATTAGAGTGGCGCCTGATGAAATACTCGGACGCCTGTAGGGCAGGCATCGCAATTCCGATTCAATTACGCGGTCAGGCGCTTGGAGGCACGTCCTGTATACTGTGTACTGTAACACTGCAATGTATGCAGATATGTACGAAATTATAGGGCTCGTTACAACTTTTAGTAGGGTCGTTTAGATAATATGACAATGTTGTCAATAAGCGGAGGTGGTAGATAGAAGCTATCTAAAGATAAAAGGTAATCGGCCGCTAGGGGATATGTCAATTATACTTCTTAAATATTTTTTATTTATTTATTTAATCTTTTATGTACACAATTTTATTATGGCACATAAGGCGAACTTAATGCCATATGGCATTCTCTACCAGTCAACCTTAGGGTTTAAGTAGAAAATCAGCGAAAAAGAAGGTACGGAGAATAAACTAACAGCAAAGAGTGTGAGAGAGAAAAAAGAAGAAAATATTAAATAATATAGCTATACATATCTATATAAATAAAAATGAAACCCGTTTCCCGTTGTCACGCCATAATTTGGGAACGGCTAGACCGATTTGGCTGATTTTTTTTGTTGTTGTGTTTGTTATTGTCAGGAGAAGGTTCTTATGACAGAAAACAATACTGAAAATCATGAGGGATCGGGAGAAAACGGAATTGCGCGTACGAAGTCGTGGGCAGAAGCTAGTATCATATAAATATATAAATATTCATCATTAAAGTTAGTAAAACAATTTCAATTACGTCCTAGCATACTATAATCATTTATAAATATAGTCTTAGGTTATAGAGGTAGACAAAAAAGTTTCATACATTCCAGCAAAGCAAACCACTAATATACAGGAGTTCAATACAAACAGCTGCAAAATTGTACAAATACCAAATAAATTACGAAATTGGATTAGAAGTTGTAACCCATTTTTTTTTTTTTTTTTTAAGGGGGGAAAATCATCGAATGACTTCTCCCGCCTGGGTGAGGCGGGAGGGAGTGTCAGACTCTTACTGACTAAAAACCACCCCGTTCCTTCTCCTGCACGTCGAGCCGGAGCCCCGGTTACCCGTTAGGTTCTCCGCGACAAGTTGTAACCCATAAGACATACAGATAAGCCCATAACCCTGAACACGATACACCAACAAAACTTTAACAAACTCATTAAATTGTAGCGTACAGTCGTTAACAATGTAACTTGAAAACATCGTCGCCATTTAACTTCCCAAACAACATAATCGTGTACAATCGAGCGCAGTTGTAAAAATGAATTGTCGACGAGTGGCGATCATTCGGTACTGGAGCTGTCGACATGCTGCCCATAAAAGCCGTTGTTTAAAGTCGGTGCACAATGTATTTTTATTGTTTGCTGCGTAATTTTGAAACGTTAGATTTTAATAACAACCTGAATGTTTCCTGGTTTAGAACACAAACCATTCGCTATTTATATTTGAGAAAAAATTACTTTTTATTTAGTATTTTACAGTTAAATCTATTTCAATTACGTTTTATGGTTCAATTCACGAATATACAAGAGCAATTATTACAAGCTTTAGTTTCGGCAATAGTTTCCACAACAAGCCTTATCTACAACCTACATATCTGAAACAAGCTTAATAATTAATTGAGCACTAAAATCTTAGTCGTCTAGAAATTTCTAGAACGTCTAGCGAGACACTGATGATTACGAGAGCAGGATAATGACAAGCCCGCCGGCACCGCTCCATTACTGCACAGGCTCCAAATTTAGATGCCCTTGCGAGCCATCAACCACTCCCCTATCCCAACGGATATGGAAATATACTAGGGCTGATACTTACATACTTTGCACGTATTTATTTTTAACCGACTTCAAAAAAAGGAGGAGGTTCTCAATTAGACCGTATATATGCTTTTTTATATTTGTTCACCGATATCTCCTTTATTTATGAACCGATTTTGATAATTCTTTTGGAATATATTTTGATTTCTGTCTCCCTTTTGAAATTGTTCATTGAGGGCTAACTTTTTTACTAGAGGGCACAATGTGGGTCCAACCACTGTATCTGTCAAACAACGACTGACCGACGTTTCGACTCTAGAAAATTCTCTGATAAACAAATAACACCTCACACTACATTGACACCATCTATTAAACAAAAGACCTATTTTTCTGAATTAAAATAAACTCCTGTTTCCCAACTTAATTCTGATATTCTGAATAGTTTAATAGTGAAATAACTAACAATTTTAAAACATTTTCGTCATAAGCATTTAATAAGGTTGAGGACTCATGGCACGATATTCTATGGCGCCCGCCTAGGTTGGGGGCCCGCAGTTTTTGTACCTCTAGAATACACACGTTTATATAAAAAATCGAAGCGGCTCCCGCTGCACCGACGCGCGCTTGCAGTCTCGCAGCCGCCGCGCGCCCTGCGATAGGTTGGCTGGCGATCGCAATGGGAGGGCCGTGTTTAGAACTCAACTGATTGTTAAACCGTCCATCTTGCGATAATCAAACGCCAAGTTTACGGGCGATGACCGCAACCGCGAGTCCTCACCTTAAAACCGCGGCAACTGTTAGTGCCATGCTTCGACACGAAAGGCCCGTCTCGACCGGAGTGATACCACGGCCTCACAGAAGACCAACTTGAAACAACGTTTGCACTGTATTTCATCGTGTGAGTGAGGTTACCGGAGGCCAAACTACATCACTCCTCTCCTTTTCGCCAATTCCTGAATCCCTAAATTCCTAATCCGAGAAGGCCAGTAATGCACATATAACGTGTCTGGTGTTCCAGGTGTCCATGGTCGACGCCGATTGCTTACCATCAGGTGATCCGTCTACTCGTGTGCCGAAAAACTATGAAATGATACAGTTACAAGTACTATAGTGTTGATAAAAGTTATATCACAGCCTTGTGTAGTAATATTACCCACACACATTTCATTACATCTTATTTCATAACATACTATAGAGAGTCAGGCACAAGGCTTTCCCTAAGCTTTCACAATTCAGATAACATTCTAGACTACACACTGACTTCATGTGAAAGGGAATCGGTGTGACTACCTCTAGTTAGTTTTCTGTTTTCTAAGTGTTAGTATTGTTAACTTTGTATTTTATCGTGGAAAAGCAACAGGATGTGTGTTGTATTAGTTTGTTATTTATTAGTATGTTAGATATTAGTTTGTTTTGTAACAATTTTATTAAAATTCGATAAATCCGAGCCTTGAAATAAGAAGTTAATTTAATCTAAAGTAACTATGTCTGTCATCACTTCTTTGAAATCTGTCTGTGTTAGATAAATTACTATTTTTCTTGTATCGATTAGAAATCAGTTTCGGTGACTTGAAACAAAGGTTATCCTATTGTGATATGTCGGACACAATCCCAGACTCCGTGTACAGAGAATTTTCAAAAACCTGTAATATACTCAACATTACTTGGCCTAACCTATAAATCGAACCCGAGACCAATTCCCTAACAGACTTATAACAATACTTATAACAATTCAACCAACAAAAGGGTATTTTTGTTTATAAAAAAATGTATTACAAAATAATTCTTTCATCAATTTAGCTTACAATTTCAACAGCGTGTCAGCCCTAAAATCTACATGAAATATTTTATAGATTGATTGCCTCTCCAGACTTTAATAGGTATAAGGAACTTATGTAATCTGAACTAATAGGTTTAGGCATTAAAATTACCTTTATAGAAGCTAGGTATCTACTTTAAATAGGCTCTTAGGTCTGGGACTCTGGGGCGAAGAATATGTTTTTGGTTTGTATTTCCTAGAAATTCTGAGCAAAGTAACATCTGGTTGTATTCTATATATTCCTAGAACTCGTTTATCATTATGTAATCAGTATTAGTGCTATAAGATTTTGGTGTACATACCCAGAATTATAAGATTCAAGTTTATTTAGTATATCTAATTTATTTAGTATGTCTCACGAAAGTTATAATTCAAATTATTGTTGTTTAATTTAGTTTATAATCAGCATTTCTTCACATAACACGTATTTCTTCAGAGCACTACAGCATGACTGCACGGTTGGTGCGAGGCTGGGCAACCGGCTACCATGAAGCGTGGCGCGCGTTCGATACCCGCACGGAACAACTTTGTGGGATCCACAAATTGTTGTTTTGGGTCTGGGTGTCATTTGTATGTGAACTTGTATGTTTGTAAACGCACACACGGTACAAGAGAGAAAATCACATCTAACACTCAATGGATGTCTCATTATTCTCCCTTTATTTCTCTTATACCAAACAATGTCAAAGTCGTTAATTATAAATATAACTTTTATAAATTAAACGATGAATTTCGAACTTTTCTTTTAATAAATTAAATAAATAACTTATAACTAAATTACTATGTACATGTCACATGATGGCACTAATGCTAATAATTGACTTAAAAGTATAATTATTAATGTTGACTTAGACTTTACTATTTACAAGTACATAATATGTACTACATATATAATAAAAATAAATAAATGGTCCGAGTAAAATAACGCATCATTCCTCAAATGTCATCAAATTATTAATAGCCAAACTATAACATAGCGAATTATTATGCTTTACTTCTAAATCCACGATTACGAATAATCCACAACATTTGGTCATACAATAGTCGTCTCTAAACATCGGCGATAAGGTCTAAAATAAAGTAAAAAGCGGTGAACGCTTGGAGACACGGCAATATCCTATAAGTTTGTGCTACATTAGCTAGCTATGTTAATTTGTTTATTGTCCTTTAACAGCATAAGATCCATCCGCATCATATATCCTCTTTTTATAGTCGCTTCCATAACCATGTTTGTCGTAGCCATAAGGTTGATAATCCAAACTGCCATAACTAGAGTCATCATGGTCAAAATGACCGTAAGGATGGTCATGATGGCCATAGGAATGGTCGTGATGTCCATAACTGTGGTCGAAATGATGGTCTTCGATGTATTCGTGATGGTCATGTTTGTGTTTCTTCAGGTAGTGTATGAACCAGAGGACGAACTGCCATCCTTTTGTGACTAGAACGTAAAACAGGGCTCCGTAGACCATCTTAAGGACGATCAGCTTTGTCGCTACCACGTAGAAGAAATGAACTGTGAACAAAGAGACAATATTTTTAGTATTATTTTGTCCAAGAACTAAGGTTATTAGAAAATCCTTAAGACCTACGTAAAAAATAGCTGTTTACAAAAATTGAGATTATTAAATTGAACGGTTCTAAAAAGACTAATAAGGATACTAATTATTGAGGTTGTATGTACAAGACAACGCAACGTAAGGTACTCTACGTAAGGGCTCTGCGAAAAAAGTTCATACATACGCTTGATATAGTTCTAATAAAAACGTAACCGTGCCAATTAAACTTAAGTACACATTTTGTATCGTAAGCATAAATTCTAAATAGTCCTTAGATATTTGTATTGTAACTTTCGTGAGACATACTAAATAAATTATTATGTTTTCGGCTTACTCACGTAATAATTTGACGAGGAACTCGATTAGTTTCAAGCCATGCTAGAGGCTCATATTCATGAGCAGCATTTCGCGACCCGCGACGCGGCCATAATAATTTATTTAGTCCTTACATACTTGTACCTACAGTTTGAATCGATGTAAACACATTTACACACCTAATACCGCCTCTGTCGCTTTTTAATAAAGTCAGCAATGAGATCCAGTGCCTGATACCCTTCCCTATGGTGGCTGAACTTGTCCTGAAAGTGTGGAAACGGCTCCGATTTCTGATAATGCAAGTATGGGTCCGGTACATGCTTGTATATGACTGTAGCCCAGACCATAACGAGGAGTATCTTCAGACTAGCTACCGTGAGAGCTATGACCAGAACCAGTTTATACAGTCCAACTTTCGCAGCCAATAGGATCGCGAGGTTGGCTGCAACAAAGAGAAATACTTTGGTATAGTTTCATTTTTATGTTGAGAATGGTCTGTGGTTGGAATAGTCCGTATTGATATGTTGCATAAAGCTCAGAAAAAACTGTGGATAACAAATACTATTTCTGTTGCATAAGAGACTGCCTCGTTGGCCGAGTGGTCGCAAATGCGACTACCGGGCTAGGGCTCTCGGGTTCGATTCCCGGGTCGGGCAAAGTATCACAGTGTTTAAAAAAACTCAGTAGTAGCACGGAGCCAGGAAATGTGCCCGGTATATGGCAATAGGTTCACCCACTATTACCCAGGAACTCATAACATAAACAGTGAAAAGTGGGTGTTACATTGTACAGTGGCAGAATGTACACCTCTACCTACCCCTTCAATAAATTACAAATAAAAGTGACGAAACTAATAGTTTAAATGAATGGGGATTATACTTATATTATACCAGCTGATAAAGGAAAACTAATATCTACAGAACATTGTTACCCCATTTTAAGAACATCAAGAAGAAAATAATAAAGTAGCTATATACACATTTTATATTCCAAATTGCATTCGGATTGAAGCAAATCCTTATTTAAAATCAGCACGCGCAACATTGACTAAACATATCCATCTACAAAGTATTTTCTTCGACAAATATTTGATCGGAACTTTACTCTTAACCGTCGTATTTCTTCCTTAATATCAAACTTCTCATCGCGAGCAATAATACGAGACTGTTTTTTAAAAAACCTTAAAATCTTTCCGAGGCCCGAGCCACGCTGGAAGTTTCCAATTTGTTCCCGATTCAGATTTAAATCCCCGGTCCAGACTTCTACTTTAATTTGCTGTATAAACCGACATTGGATGCTGCTGGAATCAGCAATCAGGTTCTTGTTGAGATTTCTTAGTTTTTGATGTTTGTAAGATTTTCTCTGTTATGTTTATCATTTATGGATAGGTACTGACATTGGCTTTGCCATGATTGTTCAGTAGTGATATCAATATCGAAAATAGCAGATACATTAGTACTAATATGATTCTATATCTCAAGTGTTAAATAAATATTTGTATTATTTGTAATCCCCTACGGCAAAACAGCGTCTGCTAACTGTTTCGAAGAATTCATTCATATTGTTATATTCAGGCACTGAAGCAATCTCAATACGGATGTAATAACTTTCGCGTTCAGGAAAATGTGGTTAGTCAAATTACCACGCACGTGTGCAAACCAATGCTAACCATACTATTATAATACAACATATTGATAACGTAATAAAACATCATATAACCGACGTGACTACCTCGTTGGCCGAGTGGTCACAAGTACGACTGCCGACTGCCGACAAGTGCGACTTCGATTCCCGGGTCGGGCAAAGTATTACCGGGTTTTTAAAAGAAAATCTCAGTCGTAGCACGGAGTCTAGAATTGTGTCCGGTATATGGCAATAAGCTCACCCCCTATTACATGGGGGTGTTATATTGTACAGTAGCCGTAATGTGCTCCTCTGCCTACCCCTTCGGCAATTAAAAGGCGTGATGTTATGTTATGTTGTAACCTACGTCTACTTGCAAGTTATATACATCTAAACTTATTAATACTACCTATTCAGTAACACTTTCGCTGGAAATTTACCTACTTCATATGAGATCCCTAAAACTAAAACAGATAATTGATGTTACCTAACAAACACAGTATTGCCTAGAATTAGTACAAACAGAACAAATAATAATCGTTTTACTTTCAAATGTAGGTATTGTGTATGTAATGATATTATTTGTCGCAATTTTATATTGCGTTTAAATAGCAATGATCGTTCACAATAGAAAATACAGATTGGTAAACTTTAACTATCTAGTTCTAGAATAGATGCTATTGAAGTCCCAAGGAGTTTGAAAGAATGCGAAACCTTTTTGCCATTCCCGAAAAGTTTTTATCAAGATGTCTATTGTAGGACTTGAGTGAGTATTATTGTCTGCCCACTTTATTCATTTGAGAAGAGAAGTAATCAACATATGTATACATTTCTTTTTATATAAGTACAAAGAAAGAAAGTACAAAAAAGAAAGAAAGGATAAATAAATTTGTATAAACGTAGGTGAGAGTGAATTCGAACTTTAATTCGATTTGTTTTTGTATGTAATATTTTCTCATTTCCAAAAACAATATTCATTTATTTATTTTAAACAGGAAAAAACCCTAGTGCGGGGCACATAGATTTTCTCCTATGTCGTGGGTGCGACTACAAACACATAAGAGCACATGCAAATAACACCCAGACCTGGAGCAACAATTTATGGTTCACACAAGGAATTGCTCCGTGTAGCAATTGGACCCACTACACGTTGCGTGACAGCCATGCAGTCAAAATATATATTCGGAGCGTACAACTTAGGATCTAGATTTCCAAAATATTATTTCTAAACAGCCTACTAACTTCTAAAGTTCAAACTATTAAGCTCTATTGAACTCAATTACACACTTATGTTTTATTTTGTACCAACTTAGTTCAATAATATTTACAAGTGTAAGGTGTAAATAACTCTAAATTTAGTAAATAATTTACAGGTTTAAAATACTTACTAATTAACGCGTATTTCGCCTTCCCTCTAGGCTCCACTTCATTTGATCGTTCACTTCTATCAGACCCTTCCACGGCGCAAGTTAACATAATTACTAAAATCACTACCAACGCCTTCATATTGACCACAAATCCAAAATCAACTAATTAATATTTTTTACTAAAAAATCCGGTTTTTTCAGACCTTCAGCTCAGTTCAGTGTCGTATTATAAAATGACATTTCACAGAGTTTGTTGCCGGCCATACATATATGCTAATGTGACTAACAAACATACGGTTCCCGTGAAAGTGTACTAAACATTATTACTAGATATTAACACGAGTTTTCGTAACTTCGCCACAAGCGAGAGTTTTTCTTAAGTAATATTTATTTTTATATACTTTTGGTATTATGTGTACTTGTTTAATTTAGGTGAGAAGTTTGCTAAGTGATTTGCGGTGAAGAAAATCTTTACGTCGTCTCTATGTTTGTCTCTTTGGAAGATTATAATAAAGCCCTTTATTCTGAATTTTTACATTACGAGTTGTTACAAAAAGGTTACAGTATATCTCTTAATTCAGTGTACCTTTTGGCAAAGGCCTCCTTTAGCTGTCTCCATTGAATTCTGTCGCAGGCTACTTCTCCAGTTGGGTCCCGCTGTTAGCCTTAGTTCGTCCTCCCATCCTTTTTTTTTTCTTTGGAAGATTAGTTTCATGTTTTTTTTTATGGCATAAGCCGGTAAACGAGCAGACGGATCACCTGATGGTAAGCAATCGGCGTCGCCCATGGACACCTGGAACACCAGAAACATTACAAGTGCATTACCGTTGCTTTTGGGGATTAGCAGTTTGAGGATTGTGAGGGATTCGGGGATTGGGGAAGGGGGGAGGGTAGCTGGGCCTCCGAACCTCACTCACACGACGAAACACAACGCAAGCGTTACTTCACGTCCATTTTCTGTGATGCCGTGGTATCACTCCGGTCAATCCGGCTCACAGATATATTAAAATATTTCTGTGATTCGTGCCGAAGCATGGCTGTCCCACACTTGTTCGTGAAAACAGCTATGATCTAATAATCCAAAGTTTTTATTTTATGTGGTAAATACATTGTAAAGAATAGTAGGTGTAGTTGTAAGATAAATACGTCAACAATTTTGAGTAAAAGCTACTCTTGTTGACTGCGCAAGTCGTAAAGGTTGAGTGCAGGACACAATATGTTAGTCTTACGGCAGTCTGTCTGTCCATAGTATAAAGTGTATGGTACCTGGCTACCAATGTAGTAGTTTATACAACAACATACACTTTAGCACTGTGGTACTTTGTGATTCCTACGTCAGAAAGTACTAATAGTATTAAAGTATAACTCTTTCGCTTCATCAACAGTCACCAATCATTTTTTTTTTTTTAACGTTGCCCCACACTAGGATTATCTCCTGTATCGTGGGTGCGTTTACAAACATACAAGTTCACATACACATGACACCCAGACCCGAAACAACAATTTGTGGATCACACAAAGTGTTGTTCCGTGCGGGAATCGAACCCGCGACACGTTGCACGGCAGCCGGTTGCCCAGCCACCGCACCAACCGTGCAGTCAATCTGGTCAGTATATGTCTGTCTAAAGCGTCCTCTACCGACGGCCCCATTCATATCCGTTCTGTATACTTCTTTCGTTACTCTACTTTCATTCATCCTTTCTACATGACCAAACCAGCGTAACATTCCTTTTGCAATCCTTGTCACTAAATCATCTTTCAATCCACACTTTTCTCTAATAACACTATTTTTCACTCGATCACTCAATTTTAGTCCACACGTACTTAACAGGGCTCTCATTTGCACCGCATTAATCCTTCTTCCATGCTTCTTCTGCCATTTATTGTATACAAATAACTATGGAAATAATCAATTTCAAAGTTTTCTATAGTTTCTATTTCTAACTTAGTGTGATTTGTATTTACCACCTACATAAGTAATTATGTAAGCATCCAAAACTGCCACTCTTATTATGTGAACCCCTTCGGAAACGAAAAGACGTGAAGTTAAATTAGGTACTATAAAACTAATTGAACAATATAAAAGTGCCTTCTTTCTTATAACTAAACAGTTAAAACTAACTTTATGCTGCACTTGTTCATCTCAAAACGCGTTAACTGTTAGACGAAGTTAAAATAAAACTGTTTCTTTAGTTTACAAGTTGGTGTCGGGAATCATAAATATATTGCTACGTGGTGTCCTGTTAACTTAAACTGAAGTTTTATGAGACTTGTATATTCTGTATAAGTTAAATTATTACGCTGAATTGGGAAGCATGCATGTTTTTCAGTTTATCTTTTTTTTAGAGTGAAATCAGAATAGTTTGAATATAATTTAGTTTGTCTGTTGTTTAAAAAGTTGATACAATTAATTATTATTCTTAAATCTAATCACGTCACCCCCTATTACATGGGACTCATAACATAAACAGTGAAAAGTGGGTGTTACATTGTACAGTGGCATTAAGCGCCGAAATGTGCACCTCTGCCTACCCCTTCGAGGATAAAAAGGCGTGTTGTTATGTCTTATATCCAAATACTTAATTGTTAAAATGAATTTATTTTTTTTTTAATCCTGACTAGCTTACAACCACAGGAGTATCAAAAAATTCACACGAACAAAATTATTTAAAAAATCCTTTAACAAATAACACAAAAACAAGATAGTACAGAATAAATATTCACCCAAATAAACTAATAGAACGAACAATGGATTTGTTTCCGCATAGATTCAAAAATTGAGGCAATATGTCAAATCAGTGTGTGCCATCAAACCATTTCATTTACACAACATGGCGCATGATTGGACAAACCCCGGAAACCGAACAATATGTTCAAAGCTAACACACACGTTAATCCATCAGAGGTTTTCTGGTTTTAGGCCTACGCTTAAACAAAGCTATGTTTATTTTTACCTAAATATTAATTTGAATGTAAAACTCAACGACCCAAAAATATTGTAGTTTGTTAGTAAAAAGGTTCGAAAGATTTTTTTATAAGTTTACGTGCACAATATTGTGCTTTTTTATAAGTTTACGTGCACAATATTGTGCTTTTTAAATGAAATTCAAACAATGGAGCTTCTAAGTTTGAGTTGTATGTGTGTATATAAATGTATTAGTAGGGGAGCCCATGATGCTAAATTGGGATTTACTTGAGCGTCCTTGGGACCTACTGGATTTTGAAGATATGCTGATAGAAAGAAGAAATGGTTTAGTGACAATTTCTTCCACCAGTGGGGGAAGGGGGAATCTACAGATCTTTGAAATTGTTAAGCGTAATTTTTGTTCTAGTGGTCGAGCGTGTCAGATATTGATAATGTACATGCTCCATGTGTATTTAATAATAAAAAACTCTTAATCTGCCAGTTTGCATGGTGGGGTTGAATGTTCTGGAGAGTACAAACGAGAACCCTTCAAAATCCCCCCACTCTTGCAAATCAAGTTGGAATGGGCAGATTTTTTAAACGCACTTCCTTTAGCACGGTATTGACCTACCTTCCCTTAATCTGACGAAACTGACTTTATTTAGTCAGACTTTTTTTTCAATTTTCAGTCCCCCCCTTCTAATCAGATCGGATATATGTTGGGTATATTTAACATGACACTAGGTTTTCCCCATATGTTAATCTGACGCGCTCGAGTAACTACCGAAATCCCTTCATGGGCTCCCCTACTATATAGGTATAGGTGCGTGATTAATTTATGATTGGCTGAACCGATTTTGATGCGGTTTCCTAAGAGTCTTTTCACACTTAGGAGAAGTTTCTGGTATATTAATAAAGCGACTTAAAAAAAAGGGGGGGGGTTGAAGTTGTTTTTTTAAAAGTAGTTTATGAAATAATAATTAAATATTACATGTTCATGCCTGTCTCGTTGGCCGAGTGGTCGCAAGTGCAACTGCCGGGCACAGGGTCTCAGGTTCGATTCCCGGGCCGGGCAAAGTATAACTGGGTTTTAAAAAAAAATTCAGTAGTAGCATGAAGTCCGCAATTCTGCCCGGTATATGGCAATAGGCTCACCCACTATTACATGGGACTTGTAACATAAATAGTGAAAAGTGTGTGTTACATTGTGCAGTGGCATAATGTACACCTCTGCCTCTTCGGGGACAAAAGGCTTAATGTTATGTTATTTATAATAAAGATACATTTGCACTGAGTCCATTATTATTTTTTTACTAGAACCTGATGAAAAGTGCTTAACACGTCTATCTAATATGCACTTAATACTGAACATAGAATTTCAAAAGCCATATCTCCCATTCAAAAAGCTCACGACCTCATAAAAAATAACGGATCACCATCTAACCCTTCTCCATAAAATAATAATCGATATGTAATCTCATCCCATCACTATAACATCTTCATTCAAGGACTTCAATTTAGAAGTCCGTTGAAACGTTGAAAGCCCAAGTTTTTCACCATTTACTCTAATTTAGAAAGCTGATGGTAATATTGTGAAATTGCTCCATACGTGTGTGCAATCATCGTTAAATATGGAAATAATAAGCCGTTCGCGTTTATGGGTCTAACGATATGGACTAGTGATGTGCTGACTGGAATAGATTTATATCGAAATTTTTATGTTGCGTCTGAAACTCGCTTTACGCTGCCATATTGTATGCAGTAAAACTTATATTTGTATTATGGATAGAAAAACATAGTTTATTATAAAATGAGAATTAATCAAAATGTTTTACATTTTTCGTGTCTCACAGTAGTGTTTTTCATTATTAATTGCTAAGAGAATTACAATAAATAAAATGTTTCGTAAATTGGAACTAATTTGCAATTTGTTTGAATTTAGTTTATAGGTCACGGCAGGGGCTGAGCCCGTTCTATGATTTATTAATGTGAATTATTGTAATCTTAACATCGAGCTGTGGCAAATAATTTAATCGAACAATTATTGTGATTTATTTTTGATAATTAAGTCGGCCAACACTTTTAATTTGCATTGAATGCTGAATTATGTATTTTAAACGCATGAGAACTCTAGAAATGTTTATAATATTATTATTTTAATTACAAATTGTCTCTTCTAGACTTTCCTGAATGAATCGCTAGTTTTCAACTAAGTAGTATCATTATGTAGGCAAATGCCATTTACTACAACACTAAAATTAACAAAATCATACAAAACACCTTCACATTAAAAAATCTTATCATTTGTATGACCTGAGAAATAAAATTTGATTTGCCTATCTTGTTCAGCAGTAGTGCTTACGACAATTCTCCAACCGACCCAAGCAGTCAAGAGATTTCGAAACATCGATAACTCCAATTGCCATCACTAGTGCGAATGTTAGCAAGAATATAAACGCGTGTTTCATTTGACGATCGAACTAGTCAGTGTGGTGATTACTATATTAATAGCGCAACCACGCTGGCGTCACTCACTGGGTCTTACAACTATTATTGCACTGGTATACGACCTCCAATCAAACTGTAACTGGTGATAGATGATGTTAGGGATCTTACTTCATTTTATCAATATTGGTGACTAATAATAATACTCTTTAACCGACTTCAAAAAGGAGGTTCTAAGTTTCACCTGTATGTATGTTTGTGCGCGATTGGCTGAACCGATTTTGATGCAGTATTCAGAAAAGTATTTGTTACATTTAGGAAGAATGCGGTGTATGTTACCGGCCAAACCTGATTTCAGGACAAACTAGTTTTGCCTAAGCTAAACTAGTTCTTCCAATACGCGTTAGGATTAACTAGTATAGCCTAGTCCAAACTAATTTGTCCTAAGACCGATAGGATAAACCAAGTTAGGATAGGACAAACTAGCTGATCCTGATATAAATCCGCTAACTTTAGAATAAACTGGAATGGCCTAGTCTAAACATTCTAATATATCGAGAAAGTCAAAATAAATAGATAAATTGAATAAAATACTCCGTAAATGGAAAAATAAAACTAACATAACATCACGCCTTTTATCCCCGAAGGGGTAGGCAGAGGTGCACATTCTACCACAGTACAATGTAACACCCACTTTCACTATTTATGTTGAGTCCCATGTAATAGGGGGTGAGCCTATATCCATAGACCATGCACAATTCCAGACTACGTGCTACGACTGAGATTTTTTTTAAAACCCGGTCTTTTCCCGACCCGGGAATCGAACCCGAGATTTAGAACACGAACTCGTGCCCGGCAGTCGCACTTGCGACCACTCGGCCAACGAGGCAGTCACAGAATTTTTTTAATAGACGCAATAATCATTTTGACTAGGCCATACCAATTTATCCTAGAGTGTGCATATTTATATCAGGATCAACTAGTTTGTCCTAGCCTAAACTGGTTTATCCTATCGGGCTTAGGACAAATTAGTTTAAACTAGGCTATACTAGTTGATCCTAACACGTATAGGAAGAACTAGTTTAGCCTAGGCAAAACTAGTTTGTCCTGAAATCGGGTTTGGCCGGTAACATGTATACTAATTAACCGACTTCAAATAAAGAGGGAATTGAAGTCGAAAAAGTATTTATTGTTTTTTTTAGGATTTAGGATAACCTGATGGTAAGCAATCGGCGTCGCCCATGTTCTACTGGAACACCAAAGGCGTTGCAAGTGCGTTACCGGCCTTTTGGGGATTAGGAGTTTGAGGATCGTTGGGGATTCAGGAATTGGAGAGATTGGGAAAGGGAATGATAATTGGGCCTCCGGTAACCTCACTCACACGACGAAACACAACGCAAGCGTTGCTTCACGTCGGTTTTCTGTGAGGCCGTGGTATCACTCCGGTCGAGCCGGCCAATTCGTGCCAAAGCATGGCTCTCCCACACTTATTATATTTTTTTATATAATTTATTGTTTTTTTATTGTGTGATGATGGTTACTTAGAATGCATTTCTCAGCATCTCTACTCTTCCCGCGGGTGCGTCATAAGAGTCGAGTCGATGGGATTACATAATTTTATAACAGATACCAGGTAACGGCGTGTGATAGACCCAATCATTTTAAACTACAATCTCTAACCTGTTTGCAAAGCGTGGAGATATTTGCAAACATCTCTTTTGAAGACGAGGACCCTAGTCCGACAATAAACTGTCTTGTTTATGATAATGTAAACCAGGTTTTAAAACCATGAATATCTAGTAGATCAATTTGAAGCGGGCAAAGATCTAATTGTCACCACGACAACCGAAGCAGCAAATGACCTCAGAGGCAAACTATCCTGCCGAATCGGAGGACTCATCAAATCTAGGGTTCGAACAATGGCGTCCATCCTAGTAAACGGCTTGGGGGAGCGAGAGAGCTGCCATCGACTAATGGTAGATGAGGCTCTCATGAACCACTTTGGAGCCGTTGTGATGGCCGCCCGAATAACTCGAGCCAAGGAAGTCCTTCTAATTGGTGACATAAATCAGCTTCCGTTTATAGATCGTGATAACCTCTTCCCTCTACTCTACAGCCGCCCTACATATATCACGCCCATAAGCCAGGAATTGATGTGTACCCACAGAAATCCAATGGATGTGGCGTATGCCCTCAGCACAGTTTACAGTGGCATATACTCGTCCAGGTCGTTCGTGAGATCCCTCGAGATAAAAAGGTTCTCGGGGGCGATGATTCCAAAGTCACTCCCCGACACTTTATACCTGGTACACACTCAGGTAGAGAAGGAATCCCTTAAGAACCAGGGATACGGGTCGACCGTGGGATCACACGTGCTCACGATACACGAGGCACAGGGACTTTCGTGTGCGAATGTGATTGTTGTCAACACAGCAACAAAGAAACATCAAATACATGACAGGGTACCACACGCGGTAGTAGCAATATCGCGTCACACGCATGGTTGCATCTATTACACCGACAACAGTGAAGACGCGATAAGCAAACTAATCAGGAAGGCGGCTGATGAGGGTGAGCAAGGTATTAAGGACTACAACCTGAAAATGGCTATCAAACACGGGGACGCGGCAGTCATGGGTGCTCTCTTGGGCGGGGAGTGTTGCTTGTGATGAAACGAATGCAACATGAGGAAGTGTGTGTGCAGAAACATGTAGAAATAGAATATAACCAATTGACTTTGGACTATTGTACGCTTTATTGGAATCGGCCCATGTGGCAAGGGTTGAGGCGTCATGCACACATAAATGTCCTACAGTCGGTGGCGCTGTGTGTTGGGTTGTTCCGTTCCCAATAAAAAGGTTGACCGGACCAATTGCTGACACATACGTCATACTCGTGAACGGGTGCCTTCTGCTGGGTCAGGTCGGCTCTCCCATCTTGTTGGTGGGCTGGTTTCATAAAGCCTTTGAAATAGAAATAAATAAATAGTGCCTAATTATTATGTAACCTATACTTTTGGTAATAATTATAGATGTAGTTAATTGTAGTGTGTAACTAGGTTCCCTCTTTACTTTATAAAAATTGACTAGATGTATTATAATTAAAAACCTGTATGACAAGGGCACGGACCTAGAGTCCGTGGAGAAATAATCTATAATATTAAAAAAAAAAAAAAAAAACCATGAATATCATCTTCCACCTTTAGCGAATAGCATTTATTACAAAGAACATGTCATGCCTTTTACCCCCGAAGGGGTAGGCAGAGGTGCACACTACGGCACTTAATGCCACTGTACAATGCAACACCCACTTTTCACTATTTATATTATGAGTCCCATGTAATAGGGGGTGAGCCTATTGCCATGTACCGGGCACAATTCCAGGCTCCGTGCTACTACTGAGAATTTTTTTTAAGCCCAGTAATACTTACACGGGAATCGAACCCGAAAACCCTTGCCCGACAGTTGCATTTGCAACCACTCGGCTAACGAGGCAATAATAAAAAGAAATAGTAGAAAAAGATACTTTATTTCTACTTCAACATAGTCTTATTTTAAACCTTACAACTTAGAAGACAATGAAAGAAACGCAAGAGACCGTGGAAAAGTAAAATCTAAGAAGTTTATTAATTCAAGAGCTCGAGTCTCGAACTAAATTCTAAAACAACTTTTTAATTAACACCTAACTTCAACATGGAAGGAGTAAAATAAAGTCGAACACACTACACGTAAATATATACG
The DNA here is from genome assembly GCA_038387885.1 of Spodoptera picta. Lineage (NCBI taxonomy): Eukaryota > Metazoa > Arthropoda > Insecta > Lepidoptera > Noctuidae > Spodoptera > Spodoptera picta. Next base: position 1,192,771 of record JAZHFQ010000329.1, read on the forward strand.
GTACATTATTAACGTCATCCTATTTAATGGGTAGGTAAGCCGAGAAGCCCTAATATTCACCAATTGTGATGTGAGTGAGTATCACTAAAAAATGTATTGTGAATCTGATAAAAAAGAACCTATGGAGTCTCTTGCTCGTTCTTCTCCATAGGAATCTACACCTTGAGATGAGCAAGTAGCTTCATTTCAAACTGACTTTTACTGTCGTTAGAAAGTGCCTTTCTATTCTAGGGCAGACCAAACTCCGTGTTAGTATTTCATGCAAAGACTAAGAGCATGGAGTATCGCAATCTGAATCTACATCAACATCCAAAGATTGTCCCTTCCAGAAATCAAACCGGCAACTCAACGCGTTAATTAATTATGAAAGTGTATATGTATGTAGTTAACATCATCATCATCATCAGCCTATAAATGCCCACTGCTGAGCAAAGCCTCTTCTCACACGGAGAAGGTTTGCGCATTACTTACTACGCTTGCTCAATGCAGGTTGGCGATTTCAAACTTATAATTAGAAATTATAAGCCCAGGTTGCCTCACGATGTTTTCCTTCGCCGTTTGTCAGTAGTGTCTAGATATTCTTAGAAAGTACATATAACTCGGAAAAAGTCACATTTGTACTTGCCGTTAGTAGGTTTCGAACCCGCACCCTCATGCATGAGAAGCGGGCGTCTTAAACCTCCGGTCCACCACGGCACACATGTAGTTAACATCACAAAAAAGTAAAACAATATTATACCTAGAGAGCTTCAGGCACATTCATATTTCATAAGTTATTTTATTAGGTTCGTATTGTAGGAGGAGAGAGGATAACCATACGTCAGGTCTAAATCCAGACTCAGTAGTACATAATAAGTACGCAATACAAACATCTTAATACACGCCCGAGGTAATTGTACTATTGCCCTGTAGAGTGGTTATGAACTATGGTTGTCGAGCACGCAGTCTTGCTTTGTTTCCCAGATTACATGACTTTTTGTACTACATACTACTTTCTTAGGAATTCTTGTATAAACTATCATAATCATAACATCACGCCTTTTATCCCCGATGGCGTAGGCAAATGTACACATTTTAATGCCACTGTACAATGTAACACCCACATACCGAGCAGAGTTTCAGACTCTGTGCTACTACTGATAATTTTTTTAAACCCCAGTAGTACTTTGCACTTTAAATTTGTCTATTAAGAAAATACCGTTTATCCTCCGTCTCATCTTCAAGCCTCATCGTTTAAAACTATCACAATTCGAGCTCTGTAATTTTCCAATGTAGCTGGTCAACTTTCCAGTAACTTTGGCAACTGTTTAAGACATAACTTTAAACTAAGTGAGACTCAAGTCCGATCTCCTAGGAAATAATTCTCTCTAGAGCGCAAATTTCCTATTTTTGGAAATTTGATAGTGAAGGAACTTTAAAGTTGAAGGTAATAAAGAGAATTCTTAATTTAAAGGAAGTTGACGTTGGTTTACTAAAACATTTAAATATAATTTTGCATGCACGTTACACTTCCCATTAACAATGTATGGTTTATACCAAAAACATCTGTACAGGACTTAAATCTGTAACACATTGCGTTCAGTCGTCCACCACTACCCCAAGCGTGCTATATTTATATTTACTACAGACTATGCTCAGTAATACTCACGCAACCTAACTTTAATTTTACTTCTAATTCTTTAAAACGGAACGGAACGTTGTTTTAAAGCCGCGTCATTTTCTAGGAGGTAACTCCGATATCAATTCTGAGTCCGAATCAATAAAAAAAAATTGTAGGTAAATATTTTTAATTTTTCTGAAATTATGGAAATCTGTAAATGCGAAGTACACGCCGCTGTCTTGTAACTAGCTTTTTAACGCGGCTTAACACACACAAACTCCAACACGTAATTGATATTATTCCTAGTTCCATAAAACTCCAATAAGAAACATTGCTGTCGCTTATTCTGAAATACTGTCGAACTTAAACGATTTATTATAGCCGTATAATTAACAATTGGCCCGAAATTTTTTCTTACATTGAACCTTTATGACTTCTGTGACTTGTCCCCGAGAAATGACACGGTTTCAAAACTACACCTTGTATACATCGACCCTCATGACAGCATATGCTTCCCAATAATATAAATGGTTGGCAGGCCACAACTGTGCGCTTCTCACGTAGCTTTCTGCCTCGCACAGCAAATCTGTGAAATGATCTGTCGTCGGCAGTATTCTGAACCGATACGATTTTCAAACCTTCAAGAAAAGAGCGTATTCCTTTTTAGAACGCCAGTAACGCACCTGTGACTCCTCTGATATTGTGGGTGACCATGGGCGGCGCTGCTTATTAAATCCCAAACAGACAGATATCCCAACTATCAAAGTGTGAATTAAGTGTATACATTACACACACACGTAACCAGAGAACTGCATTGTGAACCTGATTGAAAAAGAGTAACCTATGGAGTTTCTTGCTCGTTCTTCTCCATAGGAATCTACACCTTGGAATGAATAAATAACTTCACTTTCAATTTGTTTGTTGACGTTCAAAAGTGCCTTTCTGGTCTAATTGAAATAAATGATTTTAACTTTACTAATCACGCATTCCGCAGTGCAAAAATACCTATATTATAGTATAATATATATATATATTATAGTGCTGTGTAATATCCAATAATTATTTTCTTCCATATATGACTGAACATATGCCTCCCCCAATGACTTCCAGATAAGCCGGTTGGAAGCGGCATGCATCCAGCGGCTGCCTGCGACCTTAATCAGACCATCTGTCCACCTTGCGTCCTTTTAGAACATGCTCTTCTTACTAATTTAGTATAATAATCACAATCTATAGTAATATGATTTGCATTAATAAATTTTGAAATCAAAATTCCAATTTAAACATCGACTTATACCTCTGCCTGTACCTTTTAAGCCCGCGTTCATATCTCAGTGGGTGCTGACAGGAAAATATATGAATTGTGAGATCAAATAAGATAGATTTGATGGCTTTGCTTCCACGATTTGTCACCTAGTAGCACTTGACTGATCACCCAGAATATTGGATGCTGAGCTACATTCAAGAGTTACGAGATTTTTGAACGATGGTTTTCCTATTAAATGATTATTAAACTTTTCATATTTCACCGTGAAAGAATAAAAAATATTGCCTTAATAAAATATTAACTCGTCGAATACCGGTTTTGTAGACACAATTATAGAACAATAGGGTGCGGTCACCGGTGACCGCTTGGTATTTGACAGTTTAATTAGAGAGTATAAACTTTTGCCTATAAAAAATGAAATGTATTGTAATCATTACAAAAGGAGCTAAAAAATATATAAATTAATACTCATGAAGTTCAAACACCCATACTCAATCCCACAATTTATTTATTTGCACTGTATATGTACACTAATATCATAAGCTCACCGCCACTCAAACCCGAATTTAATTTTCTTTTAACCAAATAAAGTAATATCTTGTTAACCTCAGCAACCCTTTCACACCTAAATACATTTCCAACAAAATTACCATCTTTACCAGTGCGATATTAATATTTTCGCCCCCAACTAAGCTCAGTAACTCTCAAATTGTTCGAAACATTGCAAATATCTTGGTGAAAAGCCGCAGAAACAAATACTGGGACTAGTAAACAAAATGAGCACTAACTCAATGTCTAGACTCCAGACAAGCAATGTTACAGTTCACCTAGAAAGTTTCGCCGCCTACCAAATGAAATATCACCTATAAGTTTCTTGTTATTTAAGTTCTAGTAAATAAATACAAAGATCCAATCTTTTGTTTGGGAAGTAATTGATTTAAGTTGCGTTGAGTAACTACAAAGCGCCAAGTTTTGATTTGTTTTCCAAACACACTATAATTATTGCGGCGGTTTTATTTACTTTATAGTTTTTATTTTATGATGTTGCTTTATAATTAAAATGAATAAATTCCAAGAATTATTATTGATATGTTTTCGATCGAATTAGTGATTCTGACGAAGGAAACAATCATGTAGAATCAGAACAAACTATATACGTTTTTTGAGAGGGGAAAATCATTCAATGACTTCCCACACCTTGAATAAGGCGAGAGAGAGTGTCACTCTCTCACCGACTAAAAATCACCTCGTCCCTACTTCTGCTGCTCTTCGAGCCGAAGCCCCAGCAATCCGTTAGGTCTTCCGTGGCTCCGACAAACTACATACCCACCTGACCTTTACATTTTGTACCTGACGTCAAACGAATAAAGAGAACTTCATATGATCAGTCAATAACTAGTTAAAAAGGTCTAATTTGTTTTTTACTAGAACATTACGACATCCTATCTGACTTACAAACTAAGACCAACTAAAAGGAAGCTATAGAGTTGTAGAAAATGTAATATTCAGCTGAAAATATAATTCTACCATATTGACATATACTGCATATTCATCTGAGTTCGTTCAAGAACTGAGTTTTATTAATTAGAACTTTTTCAAGGATTTTCAGTGAAGCGGAAGCAAGTATTTGGTCACGATCCTGAAGGAAAAGTTTGCATCAATTTTTCATAAGATTTTTGGTTGTCGACTTCGAATATTTTCGGTCACTGCCCACGTTGATTAAAGTCCCTCATACTCAAGTGGTTTTATTTAAATCTTATAATTAAGACTAAACTTGGTAGAGCAGTGGTCGCTAAAGCAGCTTCGGAGCGCTATGTCCTGAAATCAAGCCCAGGGAAAAGTATTGAAACTTTCATTATAAATCTACTAGATCAATAAAATTTTTAGATCAATTATATTCTAGAAAATGTTGTAGTTATTGTGAGTTACAACAATAGGTACTAAAAACAAAAAGTCCACTATAAATCTTCAATCAAAATTCCTAAATACAAAAAGACAAAAATCAACAAAAAGAATGCTAAGCGATTTCGACAAAAGAGATCGAATATATGACACAATTTCCCCTAACAAATATACATACAAGGACGTTGAAAAAAATGCGGACGTAATGTCACTTAGAACCAATTTTAAGACTGGCGTTAGAAAAATCGACCCTTCGAAATGATTGAAGCACCAAAATGTCAGTGGTGTATTTATGTGTGCGTGTACTTGCAACATCATAATGTAAGAGTAATGACGGGCCATGTCACGCGGCAGGTGCCCTTCGTGTCTATGTGTGTGTATTCTGCGTGTAAGTCTATAGTAACTAGGTGCCACAGTCTTTGTTTCAAGAGACTATATACTTCTTTTTTCAACATCCTTATATACATAAATACCTATAATAGTATACCTACGTAGTTTTTCCACGACCAGACTTTGCCGCAAAGTTTGTCTCATTTTTTTTTTATTATTAATGGTCAGTGACAGGATTCCTGTTTGTGACCATCAATCCTACATTTGGAAAACCGCTGGAGCAAAAAAATAAGATCCGGCAACATTCGAGAAATTAATGGTTTTCGTCTTACCTCTTATCCCTAAAAAGGGTGATACTTCTTGTATTTTTACCCAAATATAGGACGGGTGTTGTTTTAACCGACAAAAGTTTTAAATCGGCGTCGCCCATGGACACCTGGAACACTAGAGGCGTTACAAGTGCGTTAGCGGCCTTTTGGGGATTAAGAGTTTAAGGATCGTTGGGGATTCAGGAAAGAAAGATTTCCTAAATCTTAAATCTTTCCTCAATCTTAAATCTTTCTTAAATATTAAAATAGATTTCATAAAGATTTCTTAAATCTTTCTTCCACATAATTATAGTCCAAATGGATATTGTTCTGTCCTTCAAACAATTTATAAGCAACATCATGTACAGAATAGTCTGGAACAGCAGACCACAACATAATCTTTCTCTTGTCATAACATTGTCTTTGTTTTTATGAGTTTAATTCCATTTGGTCCTCACTTTTATTACAGTCACATAAAATATTAAATACTTAAATGTGGAGAAGATGCCCACTTATTATGTAAGCCCACTATGTATGCAAGCCCACTTATTATGTAAGTATATTAGATCTATCTTCTCTGCAATGCTGGCTTCTGTGACAGATCTCTAGTCCCTTTTAGTCTATTTTGTATGAATAATTTATATACGTTTTAAGTGTAGGAGAGCCATGCTTCGGCACGAATGGGCTGGCTCGACCGGAGTGATATCACGGCCTGTTTCGTCATGTGAGTGAGGTTACCGGAGGCCCATTACCCTCCCCTTCCCCAATCTCCCCAATCCCTGAATCCCCAACGATCCTCAAACTCCTAACCCCAAAAAGCCGGTAACGCACTTGTAACGCCTCTGGTGTTCCAGGTGTCCATGGGCGACGCCGATTGCTTACCATCAGGTGCTCCGTCTGCTCGTTTACCGGCTCATACCATAAAAAAAAATACATAATAAGAAGGTAGAATGAAAGTAAATTCAAAAATAAGTACTTAAAACATAATTTGTTAAAAGTATAACTACTTTGCTGTACATTTTTTAAGTCGTTTGAGGTTAAGACGTTAGGTCTGTGGAGTCCGAGTGCCCATACTTTGTTTAAAAATAAGTATATCAAAACACCTAGTCGACACATCTCGAGACCAGAGGGCTGGTCTGTTTCGCGGTCTGAGGTTAGGCATTGCCATACAACGTGGCAATACTGCCAGCCTTCTGGGTACCTTCCCTATTGACGTCGATGCGGACGAATTCTTTGATGCTCTCTTTAAATAGCCATTTTTACACCGTTTATTAATTTCTCTGTTAAAAGTTAAGAAATTCAAAAATTGTAGACTCGTGACTACTATCCGGGGAGAAATGTGTAATATGTCACAATAATACTAGGTCATATTTTCCATAATATAGCTTCAAGTGTATAGAATAAATTGTCAGTTATGTTATGGTCTTTATGTAGGGACCTATTAGTTTAATCGTAGTACCATTTTTCATTGACTGCCTCATTGGCCGAGTGGTCGCAAGTGCGACTGCCGGGCAAGGGGTCTCGTTCAATTCCCGGGTCGGGTAAAGTATTATTGGAATTGTGCCTGGTATATTACAATAGGCTCATCCCCTATTACATGGGGCTCATAACATAAATAGTGAAAAGTGTATGTTACATTGTAGAGGTACAATGGCAATAAAGTGCTGTAATATGCACCTCTTCTTATCCCTTAAGGGGATAAAAGGCGTGATATTATGTATGTATGTATGTACCATTTTTGACACTGATAGAAACACCATCGCACTATAGAGGTAAAACTGTAACACAGATCAATTCAGACCAGGATGGTAATGTAAAAAGTA